>LQNS02278097.1:16435737-16487102 GCA_001587735.2 Parhyale hawaiensis
TATCTCAAAAACTAAGCATTTCCGACTGATATATATGGGTATCACTGCACTTCTCTAATAGACTACTATCAATTTCTAGCAGTGAATTAGCTGGGCGCCATATTGGATCTTTGTAAAAATTTACCCACAATTTACCTATTTCTAATCTTGCTAGTACCGTTGTTCAAACTTCAAAGGTTGATGTTCATCATGATATGCTTGCTACATAAATCATTGGATCACTCGCACGACCACTTGTTTAGGCTGAAACATACCAAAAGCAGCTCAGCGAGAAGCTGGCAGGCAGGCTGGCAGTTTTTGAGAAACACAGGATGCATCGGAGCGCACACACCCAACAGCGGCAGTTGAGCAGGCCGCTGCCACTGTTCGGTGTGCGCGGTCCAATGCAGTGCGTGCTTCTCAAAAGCTGCCAGCCTGCCTGCCTGCCAGCTTCTCGTTGAACTGTTTCTGGTTTGTTCCGGCCCTCAAGATGCCCAGCTTTTGTAGAGAGTAATGTGTGTTTTTTTTTATACCATAGGAACTACACGTGCATTTCGAAGGTTTTGCCTTCAGTTTACAATGAACGAAGTCCAGCGTGTACTAACTGCTTGAGGTTGAAAATAAATAGAGCTGAATTTGAATTGGGTTTTAATTTTTTAATTTAAAATATTGAAGTTTAGCTTCAACTTCGTACATTTATATTAAGCTACAGCTACCTCTCAGGGGGGGCATAGGATGGGCCATAGGCCATAGGTTTAGGTTAGTTAGGCTCGCCCATCCTATCTTATGGGGCCCGGCAACCCCAGCGGGCTCGTGTAGGTTACCTCAACCATTAGCTAGGCCTTCGGGACGTCTGTCTTTTGTGCCCATTTTGCTCCCTTCCTGATTTCATACTCCTACTTGCTCATGCTTCATTCTGTTCTTCCTCTTCTTTCCCGACTTGCTGTTCCCATGCGCGTTGATCCTGTGTGGGAGCACCTTCGTGCATGGGTTCCCCGTTTCTGTTGACATACTATAGGTTCCTTGCTCTTTCCTCTGTGATGTCGTTCCGCTCGGAAACGGAGGCTAACTAACTTAAGCTACAGCTAATTTTAATTTAACTTCCGTTGTAAGTTGACAACTTCACTCACTTTAATTTTAGAGTCACTTGAGTCCAATTTCCCATTATATGGCTACGTTGATGTGGTACCTGTATAATGTCGTTATCGTTAAGTGTATAGTCTAATGGCAACACTTGTGTAATTTCCAGTTTTTTACAATTTTATTATCCAGACGCTCTCTTGGCTAATCAAACTTTGGGGACTGCTAACTGTATAGTTGTTTATACTAATAATAACAGACTTGCCAGAAACCAAGTATGACGCTTGACATCTATTATTATTATTATTATTATTATTATTAGATTCATTGTTTTACCACCCCAGACCTTGACATCTATTTCTGCCCTAAAAAGGCCCATTGCAAGGCAAGTGCAAGTCTGCAACACACATCTGTCGCAAAGATGCGAATTGGGCCATCAGTGTATTATAATTTTCAGTGTGTATTAATTGAACGAATTACATTATTAATCGACATTGCTACTCCAATATTTAATTGTTCTATGTTCATTCTGAGTATCGTTGTTTGTTTCTGCTGTTACGATGGGTAACAACTTGCTGGCTGCTGTTGACACAGCAGGTGCCTTAAGAAACACATTGTTGACATACTTTGTTAACTGGCTTGTCCTCCGTGCAGCTGAGTTGAACAAGTAGTAAGCAGCTATAATAGAGGTACCTATAATTATTGCATGTGAAGAGACTGACCCCGTTAGTGGTAGTATTGTACTTGCGTAGTATAAACTAAAACTTAATTTAGGAAGGTGGTAGATTATGTGGTACCTTTCCTATATATTGCTCCACGTAAATAACAGAAACTGTTCTACGATGATAACCTATTGCTAGGGAAAACATCATCGGGATTGAGCATCACTAATGTGAGCGTTTGATCGTGTATTTTGTAATTTAAATTAATGATATGGTAGCTATGTGCTAAGAGCTATAGGAGGTGGGACTATTTAGAAAAAACCCCTAAAATTCTTTCGTAATTTACCTGAAATGTAGTACACTTTCTTTACCCTTACGACGGGACCGTAGGCTAAGTTAAATAAGTTTCACCCAGCCTGTAGTTGGTAAAGACGTGTGTATCCAAGAGAAATCTTTAGGTATCTCACATCACCGGGTAGTTTTTGACAGCGTCTTGCATATTTCATTCCCGCTTGTGTCATTTTGAATGTTTTGTTATCAGCTTCTCCTCTTCTTTTTTGGTTTGCTAATCCCAGGTGCCGGTTCCCCTTACTTGACTTGCTCGTACCGCATGTTGCTTCGTTCTTGCTCTCCTCCTATCGTCACAGCCAATGACTTTTGAGACTGGGGAAGCTCAAGTTGGGAGATTACTTGTAATAATGGTGATGTTAGCTGCAGCTTGACCCTTTAAAAACCAGCGCATAGTTACTTCAAAGATGGCGTTTCAGACTGAAAAACTGACGTTTATGTGGTCATCATATATGCAATATCTGATTAAATGTTGCTCGCTTCCTCTCAAGGTACACATATGCTGCATTTACTGTCTTTTTCTTCATTACTACACTTTTCTTTACTTTTTCTCGTGGATAGCCCATCGCCGTGCGAGATACGAATCTCTTCAGCAATTATTGCAGGCCTTCCGGGTTGTTATTTTCGGCCCTAAAGAAATCAGAGCTTCACAACCAGGCAGGCACGTTCAGTCGCACCTCCGACCGTGGGGCGTCAGTGTATAATTCCATCTTACATGCGTCGGCACCGTTTTAAAGTAGAATCAGACCGGTGCACGTAAAGCCGTTTCAGTACAGTACGTGGACACTGATTTAAAATTGCCAGGTTCGCACTTAATTCGAACTATTGGGCAACTACGACAAAATGTACTCTGTTACTCCAATCGTATCTGCTTCACTAACAAAATTTTTGGTTGCCCCAGGAGTGTTTCATGGTTTCAGTTTTTGGGACAGTCGATAATTATATTAGAGATATATTTCCTATTGTGACGCCTAATCAATTTCTTGCGGCGTAAACGGCTACATATTATTAGATGCCGACTTGAAAACGGTACCGTTCTTCAAGAGGGTAGAATTTCTCATGGTAAGCGTATCATAAATGATGTAATGTGTATAATTTGGGATTTATTGATTGGTGTATTGCTACAAATTCAGTCGTCTTTTTTATCCATTATTAAATTATTATTCATTCATTGGATAATACGAGAGCATAACTTTTTTTCATTCTGGTCGTAATGCATACAACCACGTAAGATGGCGTTGAAACATTATACAACCCAAAGGATGAACTTATTCAGTTGGTATACATTATAAACAATACTTCTACAACTGATAACCTTCTATGGGTTGTTGTTGTTGTTGTCATGCTTTGTATGTAGGTATGTTGCCAATATGTCAGTCAGCTTATATCTTACTCGTTTTTGCGATTGTTTGTTGTGAGAAGCGTATAGAAATTCAAGTGTTGACATTGATCAGAACCGGGATGCCCAAGCTGCAGCCCGCGATGTATTTCAATGTATCGTGTATTTTCATGTGTAAGCTTGTTTCATGTTAGCTTTCTGATAATAAAATAGCTATCATTACAATAGTGTACATTTTTCTTCTGAAACTTAGTTTTGATCATGTGAACTTAAATTAATTTACACAATCTGATTTTTGGTCTCATATCTTGAATTTTGCGTTGTGACTCATGCATCGAAAATTTGTTCAATCCTTGGCATGGCGCTATTCCTATGCATGGAGACGATGGTTGGAATAAGAGTAGCAAAAAATCAGAAATTATTGGGAGCAAGGAGTCAGAGTCATCTCGAAATTGGTATAATTTATTAGAGAGTCGGATGGCTTTGGAGAGCAAGGAGTCGGTGTTATATACTGCATGCAACCGGGCCTCTGGCCGTACGATGTCTCTGCTCCCTGCCTGTTATAATCTCTGCTGTTATTTGTTAGCTATGGTTGGCATTCCTGCTTTGCTCCAGGGTATGTCGAGTGCGCCTCATGGCTTCCATTGGGATTATTTTTTTTTATACCACAGTGCACCTTTCTCCATGTCCGCAAGACAAATTAAGTTTGAGATTCGTGCTTTTTTGCTTTTTACAAAATGTCAGTTTGAAATTACTGTATATTTATGTTCGTAAAGTTTGCTAAATATGTAGACCTAAGTACGATAACTACGAGTATAGGAAAATTTAGGGTTTTCATTTTATTGCTATCTTCACGTTATGCAAGTTCCAACTTCACTTTGTTAATTTAATTTGATTTTCATTTTTTTTATTTTATGCAGGGTTATTTTGAGCGCGATCTCTAGTTTATTTACAGTTGGTATAGTTGAGTTCCAGTTATGCTTTTTCATGCCTGCAGGTTAATAAAATTGAAGTTTCACTCGTTTTTAGACCCTTTGAAGTAATTAAATTTGATTTCCTTTTATTTTGTTGCTACTTTAATTTGCCTTTAGCTTCACTTTTTTAGTATCATCAATGCACTAATTTCAGTTCCCATTTCATTTTTTTTTTTTGTTGATAATTACAGTATTGGTTAGCTTTATTGATTAATGAACACACACTTTCACGCAGCTAGGTACATGTACAAATTTTGACAGTCGATTTAGTTAGCAATAGTCGAAGTGCAGTTGCGCCTACGTCAGTGAATTAATAATTGCCGCATTAAAATGAAGCTACCAGAAAGTTGTGGAAAGCAACTGAACATTTCTTGAAATTTATCAAAAAGATCATGACGTCATACGCTGATGGGGACCCAAGTTTTACAGACTAGTACTTATCCCATAATGTGCACAGCGTTGACCGAGACTCCCGGACGTTCGTGCTGCAGCGAGGATGGAGCAGTGAAACTAGTATAGACAATAAAAAATATTTACAGTAGAGCACATTAGCGCGTGCTGACAGGACGGAGTACAAATGCAGAAGAACTGTTGCTAAAAGTCGGATACGGATCAAGTCTGAATACAAATGCTAAAACATTTCTATTGGTATATGATACGATATGATATATATGATATAAGCCGCATAGGATATATGCTTAATTTGTTGGTCGCGAAAGTCCTGTGTTATGGGGAGTGATGCTTCCAGGTGAAATTAAATGGTTACCTATGAGCAGTTCCTAGTTAAGGCTTTAAACTACAGGGCGACGGATAGGACACTAGTCAAAAGTACACACTTGTATGTCAGAAGCTAATTGCCGTACGAAATTTAAAAAAAGGTTATTATATGTGACCGGAATTTTTACTTTGTATAACTGGTATCTCGACTATCGCATTTTGAAATCTACCGTCTCTGTAAGACGTTTTGAATTTTAGTATTGGAGATGGTCAACTTTTATTGCACAGCGTGAACAAAACAGCACCTGCTCCAGAATAGTGTATATCTGCTTAAAAGAAATATTCAAAAATAGGAACCTTCTTCAAAGAAACTGTTCTTATGTATCCAGGATGCAGCTAGAGGATATACCGTACTGTGTACAGCTGGTCGAGCTTCTGAACGATATTTTAAAATAAATTTTACTTCAAGTGCATAGCTAGGGGCCAAGTGCATAGCTAGGGGCCAAGTGCATAGCTAGGGGCCAAGTGCATAGCTAGGGGCAAAGGAGATGACGCGAAATATGTGTCGGTAGGTATTTATATTTATTGGTCTATATTATTGCACTTTCATGTGCCTTATCACCGAATGAAGATTTATCAGTGCTAGTAACTATTTCATCGCTTTTTTGTGTTTATTCTCTTACAGCTTCACCTTTTTCCAGCCTGTTGCGCCTGTTTTCTTTAATGTTTGTTTTTTGGAGATTTATTTTTTGTTTTAAGTTGGCATCTATTTTTTCAGATTTCCTTTTATTTTGATTTTCAAGCCGTGGGTTTTAAACTTTACGCCGCTACTTGCCAATATTTTATTTCTTTGTAATATGCATTGAGTTTAAGATTTTTTAAAAGTGACTTTCCAAAATGAACGGCTCCGTTCCGCATCAGAACGGAGTGAATGGCATCGAACTGAAGGAAAGGGAGGCGAACGGTAAGTCGTTCTGCGTGTTACTATTTTTTTTTTCAGATGCGACCATTTCTTCAAGTTACTGTATACAGTTGTTGGGCGCGTTCTAGTGGGCTGCAAAATTGAGCCATTGAGGCGTGACTTGTCCCAATCTTCACAAGACGTGACCTGGCTTGGACTTGCTGACTCAAGTTTCAGTCGTTGACCCTTAATTAATTAGTTTCCTCTGAGACGTTTATGAAGTTGGTCTTACTTGGTACAATGGAAATTTTAGTCGGCTCAACATAATCGACTTGCTGCTAACACCTGCAAAACGCTTACCGGACGAATGCAATATTCTTGTCTGTATTTCCTGGTAAGTTGAGTCAGGTGAGTTTAGCATAGATCAGCTACGAAGGCCCAATAATTGAACGCGTCTTTTGTATTGTAACCAGTTGCCTTGTCATCCTTGCGAGAGAGCGCCATGAAAGAGTGAAGCTGTCAACGCCGCGTGTACCGTTATGCGAGGAGAGAGAGTCTACCTAGATATCTAGGCTGGCTAGCTTGATTTTTCTTTATTTAAGTTTGATATAACAGCATTGCTCATACGTATAAGGTAATAACATTTTCGAGAAAGGGCTCTTGCGTGATATAGTCAAATAAGGCTCTGCTGCATGGAAGAGCATCGTACGTCCGTTTACAGCGGTTATGATTGGGGGCGAAATGTCGAGGTTGGCACAACTGACAATAGTTAATGAGCGTGACTTTTTGAGCACGGTGCTTGCAGTTGCGAACAATCGCGTGATATCTTCGAGTCTCACACGTGCGACTAATTAGCGTAGCAGTACAGAGCAGTGTACAATAGCGACTAATTACCCTGGAACATTTCGAGCACGAAACCATTACGTACATGGTCATTAATTGGACGAGCTCCAGGTGGATGACTTTGTGCACGAACAGATGTCGTTGCTGTTGTCCCTGAAATCGCAGTTCGCTACCAGCTGGGGAACCGAAAGAGAATTATTTTTCTGCGTATCGCGCATTTAGCTGTTTGGGAAGAACGATTGCGAACTGCAAACAGTGAGTCATTTGCGTGCGTTTCCTGGATGCAACGATGTTTTGAACTTACTGCCGTGTATGTATATATATTTGTTTACATTTGTATGAATAGGCCTATATATTATGCAGCTTTTTTTTAACACCCGATGATGAACAGCATATTTTAGTCAGATTCCATGGTGATTTTGAACCCCTGTAGCGTGTCGCTATAAATATATTATCGAACACTCCCCTTTATTGGTCCTCCCGGGTGGGGGGGGATGATGTAGCGGACCCTCTCCCCGTCAGAATATTTTGGGCCTCACGATCCACGGGGGGACTTCACTGAATTTTCCTCAGAGGCTGTTTTATCTCTGCTGGAAAGGTTAGTTTGTAAAGTTAGGTAGGTTCTCTAAATATGTTTCCTCAAGGTGGGCCACCGAATAGTGGTAAGCGACGCATCCTATGAGCCTCCTATCTCCTCCCATGTGGGGGCCACGGGAGGGACCCTCTGCGCGGGTGTTTCTTGCTTCTGTTTTCTCCTTTCTTTTTTCGTTTCGTAGAGAGGCTTTGTACCTACCTTTGTTTCTCTCGTCAGTGCAGTAGTAGCACACTCGGTCGACTGTGACTTTCCAGCTGGAATGCCGAGATGAATGTATTCCTACCGAGATGTGTAAAACTACCGAATCTTCATTATAGAGATCACTCATTGAATAGATACGGTAGAAAAACTATGACTGTAAAAACAAAAAAGAAAAATAATAATAATCATAATCATCTCCTTCTCTGGATTTGGTACCAAGGCAAATTTTTTATTTATTGACTATTATGACCTATGATATGATCGTTTTTGCGTATGGAATTCGTGGATAGCACTTGCCTGTATTTCCTAAATTGAACGGTACAAAATACATGAGCCACTATTCTTTCGTCGCACTTCTCTTTGTCTCGCACGGGTGCAAAGTCGGAGTCGGATACTTTTGAGATCGAGTACTCGGGAGTTGGACATTCGTTTATTTTATGAGTTACGAGTCTGTAAATGAGCCTCTTTTATTAAGAAAGGGAGTCCAAGTCGGTTGGAATAAGATATTTGTGTCTTTTATGGGGTCTCAGGTGTCGGAGTCGAGCACTTCCTGGTCCTTGAAGTCGAAATCGGAGTGTCTGTTTAACTAATTTCTCAACTCCGTTTTCTATTGCAGTTATTTCTTATTTTGTGGCTTTATTGATTTGGTCATCACAGTTTAACTTCTGTTACCGAACGAGATGGCCGTGTCTATATATAATCTTATGTAGATTTGCAAGCTTTTGGTTCGCCTATGCCGTTGTTTCCTTTTATCAGTACCTATTGTAAAGTAAGCCAGCGCAGGTCATGCAATGTGAATTTTGTGAAGTATTCAAAAATAGGTACCTTCTTCAAAGAAACTGTTCTTATGTATCCAGGATGCAGCTAGAGGACGGACGACAGTGTTAGCTTTGCCTGGTTGTTTATATGACGCAAATTTTTCTCGTAATGTTAGTGTCTGTAAAGAGCACAATTGTGTGTCTCTTAGGAAAGTTGCTGGGGAGAAGTTACCCGTTTCCTTCGTTTGCGCTGCTACTAGGAAATGGTGCAGATGTACTTGCGTCAGAAAAATGGCGAGACTCTTCTCTACTGACATTCATATTTTATGGAAAAAGATTGGGAGCACATGCAGTAATCTACGCAGTAATATTTTCTTGAATTTTCCATACTCAACAAAGTGTAGCAACCGTTCAGCTTGCTGTACCATTGCAGCAAGCGTGGCTCATAAGAGAAGCAGCCTTCGATTCCATCAAATACCAACTGCTGTACAGTATATTAATTAGTGATCCCGTGACAATTGTACAATAACAGCTGGAATGAGGCGGCCGTAGTCGTGGCACATGAACATGTATAAGGAATACTTTATTCCTAATATGAATAGGTAGGCATTTGTCATTGCACTTGACTTGGAGAACTGAGATTCAGGTAATATTTTGTTTTGAGTACCTTTGGATTAGGATAGGCACTCATGCCGTATCGTAACCGTAGCCATAAAACCGTTACCATGAAAGGGACTTATACCTACAGATGAAGATACGTGGTTAGTGTCCCAGGGGTAAGAAGAGCTTTATTCTCTGGAAATGAATGTGAACTTCACTTTTAGAATTAAGAATTCGTGTTTTTTTTTTGCGTTTCTGACCGTTGTCAAAATCACCCAAAGGGTGCATGCATATTGCAGTAGTGTGAATTTGGCGGGCCATTTCCAAACAGGACTTTATTTTGTGCACACTTTTAAGTGCACCGTTTCAAGTCGTTCTCCGAGTGGTGCTAATGGTGCTGTGGCACAGTCCTTTATATTCACGCACCTGCTTTAATTTTAAATACTTTATTAAACTTTCACCGAATACGAAACACATTGGCAAGGTTTGTAGTGAAAAAATGGGATAAAAAAAAACAGTGCTCATAAAGGGTGCTATCCATTATATTATGCTCGGCGTATCAATTTGTTGTACTGGTCCTTGCTAAATATGCAGTAGCATCTGACGACATTGCAGGGTTTTGGTTCTGAAGCCTTTTAGGCGTTATTGGATGGACCATAGGGTTAGGTTCACCCATGCTGTGTTATGGGGAGTAGCGCCCCTATAGGGTACCCTGTAGGTTGCCATAGCTTTATCTATGCTTTCACGACGTCCCTCCTTGGCCACTTTGATGCATCCTTCCATTTAAGCTCCAGCTTATAACTTTTTATGCAGTGCTTCCTCTTCTTTCTGATTTGCTGTGCCCATGCGCGTTGATCCAGTGTGGCAACACCCTCGTGCAAGCTTTCCCGTTTCCCGTCGTGCGCGACACGTGCCTTAGGAATTTTGCGTTGGAACGGAAGGAATCGGGCCGTATAATGGGGCAAGCTGCTGCAGCAGCAGCGGCGCGCGTTCCAGGCGAAACGGCGCCGCTTAATTACAAGATCGGGGCAACTGTTCCATGAGGAAGTTTGAAATCGGAGCGATTAGTGGAACCTTTTATGCGCCGAGATTAGGAAAAGTGGACAAGAAATTGACGTTTGTGCTACAGCAGTATAATGGGCAAGCGGCATTGTTTCCGAGACTTGGAAATGTGTTCCCCACGAAATTTAGGAACACAGAGATCACTGGAACTTCGCATGGGTCGAGGTTAGGCAAGAAAGAACAAATTGGAGTTGGATCGAACGAAATATTTGGGCCATTCGGGAGCAAACCACCATAGGGATTGCATGATTCACACATTAGTGTTTAGCTTTAAGTTTATACTTCACACCCTTCGATTGCGTTGCTAACTCTGTTTAACCAATATAGCATTGGGCATCTTTTTTATTCTTAATGCTCTCAAAATTCGATGGGACATCCAAAACCTTACTAGGGACACTTATTGGGCGTACTAACTTAACGGCTAATATTCATTTAGTAATTTTTAGTACATAGATCAACAGTTATGCTGACAGCGGTGCGCAACATATTCGGACAATTTACTGAGAGAACACGTCCGTTTGACAACCGTGTGAACAGGCCTAAAGGCTCGAAACGTGCCCAGTCTTACCAATTCTGCGGGCTGTGCAGTGTGCCCGTTTCCTCTGCAAAAAATGCCGTACGTGTGTGCCGCGCGCCATGACACTTCAAGGGTACTCAAAAAAGCAGCGGCAACTCTCTCCTGTTGTGCAATTGCCAGCCCGTCGCCGTTGTCGTCACCCTGCGGTGCCACTTTCTAATACACAACATCAGTCTTTTATGTGTCATTAATCCTGTGAAATAATTATGTAGAAGTTGCAACACGCGCCGCTTTTGGGCGCCAAGCCGGTAGAGTTCTCCGGTGGCTACAGCCTCGGCTGAGGGATGTTGTTAGGATTGTGCGCCACAGCCTCCAGGGTTCGCTGGTGAGGTCGGTGTGATGGCAGCAATTGTTTAGGCCTGGCGTTCGCAAATTATTTCATTTTTTTTTCAAATGGCGGTCTCTTCAGATTATGTTCTATATAGGTCGGGAGACTCGCTTAAATTCTCCACATTTAATAAGCTACCAACACGAAACAACTTGGCGCTCGGGAACCTAGGGCTGTCCCGAGTGCTTTCTCCGTAGGAGATATTGCAGCTGGCCGCAATTCGTGCTGAGAAGGTTAGTTTGTTACTTTAGGCTGGTTCTTTTTATTTCCCCTTCTGTGCTGCGAGGTGGACCGCCGAATGGTGGTAAACGACTCATCCTATGGGGATCCTATCTGCTCCCGTGTGGGAGCCACGGAAGGGACCCTCTGCACGGGTGTTTTCTTTCTTCTGTCTTCTTCTCTTTTCGTCTTTTGCCGTAGGTATGTCACATGGCTGAGCGAATTCGTTCAACCGAGCTGTGTAGGATTAGAGATACTACTCTGCGCCTTGTTTTCCCGCCAGTAGTATCGCACTCGGCCGATTGAGGCTTTCCAGCAGGAATGCCGAGATGCGGTATAATAAACTGAGTCGCACTGCATAGGTCACGTTGAATGACGCGGGTGCGGTGGTAAAACATGGAATATAATCACAATAATAAACAACTTGGCAACAAATTTTTCAATATTTATCAATCTACAGAGCCAAAATCTATTCAAATTTTTTATAACCAGTACGACTTCTCTAACACTGTGAAGTCTTATATAGAGAGGACTGTGGGCCCCTACTTGAGAACTGCTGGTATGGGCAACAAAGGTATTCTCCGATATGTAGGTGTCAGGAGTAGCTGTGAGAGCAGCTGCAGCTGTGTCGGTAGGCAGACCACAGCGGCATAAACATTTTGTTTTGATGCAGTAAACGACTCACCAAAAGCGAGTTAGTTGAAAGCATCGAGAACAGCACCAAAAAATATGGATTTTAATAGATATTAAAGATAAATTCTACATAAATAAGCGTGTTTTGCTGTGAATGAAGGCCGCCCTTCTGCAACAATGACTACATGCGTAGGTGAGAAGGCAGCCTGCCGTGACATCTACGCAAGGTCGTTCGTTTCTTTTATTGCGAGTTATTTACGTATTTAAAGTTACAATGGGTTAGGCGTGGTTGAGTTACGTTAGGATAAGTATATGATTGGCTGAGGCTAGGTTTGGATTTATTTACCGTTTTATTATGGTAACTGCCGTGACAGCTGCACCTCACAACTACATGGCCGTGAATACACTCACTCGGTTGAGGGAGTGTAGGTATACGCTGCGCAGCTGCAAGTTGCTCAGCTGAAACCTTTATGTACCTGCTGTATTCTGGCAACACTTGGTGAGTGGTCTTCCTTTTACTCTGCACGATATCATAGCTCAGAACTTGAGAAGTTCGACATGTCAGATGTTTGTTAGCTCCACTCAGAGAACATACAAATGTATGATTTACCTGCTTATCTATTGATATATAGGCAAGTTGGACTCTTTGTGTTACGGGGGAGAAAGGGGGAGAGGGAAGCCGCTTAACCCGGGGGTTTACCGTTGCCTGCCTTCCCGACATCTTCCGTTTCTAGTCCTCTTCATTTAGTTTTTTATTCTTACAGTCCGTAGGCCTGGCGTGCATCACTTATTTTTCTAATGTTACAGATGTTTCAACTTCTTCATTTGCTTTGTAACTTTTCTGGCAGAAGTATGGCACACTTTCACCTGAACTTCATTTGAATACCCAAAAGATTTCATGAGTTATTGCAATTAGCGTGTTTATTTGATGTGCCACTCAATTAGCTTTTGTAGAAATCTTTAAAAATATTGGAAGGGCTAGAGGTCTGTCTGAGGTTGAAAAAGCAAAAATTGTGAAAGAATTATATGGCTAAAGGAACACCTGTTAAGGGCATTGCTGTTTCAATAGGCCGCCATGTTGACACGGTGAAGCACTTTTTAGCTGACCCTTCACCAAGGAAAAAGCGCTCGGACTCTGGCGTCCTGAAAGCTGTTAGTACTTGGGATCTTGGTAATGTGAAAATGTAATTATTAAAGAGGCAAAAAAAAACTTGAATGCTATCTTTAGCCCAGTAAATCTCCCTGAAGTCTCGAAAACAACAAGATGTCGGTTGCTGAGAAACGTGGGGAGCAGTGTTACAGCTGAAAAATGACCTCCTCTAACGGCCAGGCAAGGATTCACGGCTGAAATGGGCTCGAGAGCATATGCAGACAAACATAAAGATTGTACTTTTCACAGATGAAACCAGAGTAATTGTGGTCTCACCAGACTGTTGGGGAAAAGGATGGGTTGAAAACGGTCAAGAGCGTCATACTCGTTTCCGTCGCCAGCAGGTCGGCATAGCGTTATGATTTGGGCGAGAATCGTTGGAGATTGACTTGTTGGTCCTGTGCGAGTGCCAGATGGAGTGAAAATAACTTCTGTGGCTTATTGTCAGCTCCTTGAGTCGGCCTTGCTTCCATGGCTGGATGACTTTCCACTGCAGAAGCGTTGCAGGTTAATATTTCAACACGATAATGCCCCGTCTCACTCTGCAAAGACGACGCAAGTGTTCATGTTATCGTTAGGATTGAAAAGTGACCGTTTGATAGCTTGGCCGGGATGCTTTCCTGATCTGAATCCTATCGAAAACTTGTGGGAGATTCTGAAGCAGACTATTTAAAAGGATGGAAGGCGGTACACTTCAAAAGAAGACATAAAGACTGCTATCGAGACATCTGCAAGCGCTATTCCTCGTTCTGAAATAAAAAATTTACAGAATCTATCGACAAAAGTGTTAAACTTGTTTTCCAGAAGAAAGGTTCTTATGTAAACTATTACCTATGTACTTCATTGTATGATTATATAATTAGACTTCTTTTCTCAAATAAAACATCGCATAATCATACTTTTTTATTAACATTTTTTAATAATGACAATCAATAAAAATCTATAGGAGCTAATTCTGTGGCACGCTTGAAAAGTGATCAAAATCTTCAAACTTTTCTTAAAGAAAAACTACTCATTAACATGAACTGAAAAATTCTGACAGTGTTTCATTTATGGTCCCAAACATGCCATGAAAATCTTAGCTTTTCAACAGAGATAGTTTTAATTATACGTTTCAAAAGGAGTCCAAGCTATTGCCGCGGCGCGGACTGTATTTGACTGAGGGTAATTTGCTGTTGTTTATAGGCCGCTGAAGTGAAGCGAAACTGCGCGGCATTGTTGGGATCTACTCGTGTGTACGCCACACCCCCCCCCCCACTCGAGCAGTAGCTCTATACAGGGCTGGGTCCCTCTTAGACAATTGTCTTGGAGGTGGTGCTACATTGCGCGCTCTGTGTCTTTCCTAGAACTCGTGTTTATTTTGTTTCTTTCCTGTCCATATTGCAATGTTGTTCCGCATCCGCGTCTCGTGGTTTTCCCTCTGCTCTTGGCTTTAGGCGGTGAATGAGCTTTAGTAAAGCTTTTGATTTTGGCCTACCATTGTCCCTCTCGCGGTGTTCCTAGACGCTGTTTACAGTTCCTTCTGGATCAACTGAGCTCGTTTTCGCTGCCCGAAAAACGTTTACGTAAATAAAGCCGAACCCGCAATTTTCAACAATTTCAATCAATTTATTAATCTTCAGAGAAGTAATTGTGGTGCAGCTCTAGTTGTGCATGCTGTACATGGTTTATAAAAGAATATATTCACATAGACGTGGCAGTTTCATAAATGGGGGCTGTGTCTTGTAATGTGTTCACATTTTTGTGCTTACTTGAGAGTAGCTAAGGGTTGAAATTACGCACCGTATCTCATATTTCCTGTTGTGACTTGCTGCTGAGTACAGAATTTGCACACTGCCTTCATTCACCGCAAAAGGACGAGCGTACAGTATTAACGACCTACCAGACAACAGTAGTGTATAAGGCTGCGAGATCGCCGTTTTTGAGGGTAACCTACCCTCGCGGCTCCCCTCGCGCGTGAGCTTCCGGTTTATAACGGCCAATGCACTACCGGTATTGTGGGGGGCAGGGGGGGGCGCAAACCGGAAGTGGGCGGGGCCTGGGAAACCGGAAGGGGCGGCGCGAGGACCCGGCGGCGCGAGGGGAACCTACCCTCAAAAACGGCGATCTCGCAGCCTTATACACTACTGAGGACGCTGTTTCTATAACAAACAAAAGATTTATTTGGTACATTTTTGTTGAACCAGTTACCTTCGAGGCGAAACAGACTCGTTTGGGGTTTTTCAGTCAGGCTAAGCATTAGTTAGTTGGTTACTGTTCCTTACGTGTTTCGTGCCTATTATTTCCCCTAGTGCCCTAAATAAGAGTTTAAAATTCACTAAGAATATCTTGCTGTGATTAATATTAGTAGATCCGAAGAATCTGATTGCTCATCAAACGGTTTGGTTATGAATTTACTGCTCTCCTGCGCAGCGTAAGAGGAAGCGTGGTTGTCTGTATTGGGAACAGCGCGTGTGCAGGTTATGTATCAGTCTGGTTTCCACACTTCATCCATCTGTATGATTGTGCATACCGTCGCGGGTGTGCTTGTTCTCAGAGAGTCCTTTCAATCGTGCATATCTTTTTCGACCTCAATCTGAATTTGTTTTGGGCCAATTACAGCTATCGTGTCTGTCTGTGTTTCCGCGTTTGTCTGTTCCAAGTGATGCTGCGTGCCTTAGCTCACTGTGTGTGTGTTAGAAGAAGCAGAAGATTCTTTTAAACGGTCATCAGTAGCACTTTTTTCTTTGTTAAACCCCTATGTAAGTTCCAGGAAAATTCCGCACGTTTATTATTACCTACATTATGTTTCAGTGATTCGATGCTGTGCGTTCCGCAAGCAACTGTGGTAACTTTCTCTCGCCATGACGCAACGTGCGCCCTCAGTGTTGCCATTTCAAGAGCAGGTTTCCCGTAATAGCCCCGCAATTTCTGAGTTCGGTGCCGGCTTTACATCAGGGCGCCGTGGCACGAATTTTCCAGCTCCGGCCGTTCAAGCACAACTAACTTATTTGCTCTTGCGCTCTCTTTCCACGCTCTGTTACACAGTTTAATGACGGTTTTATTAAGGCGTCGGGTTCTTACATCTCGGTGCACTGTACTTAACTCCAGTGCAACCTCTTTTATTGTCCCCTTTATCGCTACTTGATAGTCTCGCTTGACTTTTATACTGAGTCTGCGTAAGTTTTTTTTTTTCCCTTGTCCATAAGAGCGGCACGCCTCGGCGTGCACACGAGAGGTGTCGCAACTGCCCTCGTAATGACGCCGTTCGTTGACATTTGACGTTGTGCCCATGAGGACCGGTGTATGACGTTGCTGAATGGATGGCATGACGTATTATCCTCTAATTACTCTTCTACTTTCTCAGAAAAAAATACGATACGGTACATTACTCGCCATCTGGTAGTATATTTTTCTATCAATGGGGATTTTTATTTTTAACTGAAGAGCTGTTTATGAGGTGCAGATTTTGTTGCATGGCACACATATATATATATTTTTTTTTTTTTGAGTCTTTTTCTCTCGGTAAAAATATTTACACACTAGGATTACCCACTCGCGAGGCTGTATGTTGCTAAGTCATGCGAAAGCTCATTAATTCGAAGTTGCTTTTAATTTTCGCATGTTTAAAAACTGGAGATCAAATTTTGATAGCCGATAAGTGAAATTAGAACTGAAGTCATGCAGTAAACTTTGAAATTCTGTAGTTGAGAATTAAATTCCTAGACAGTGGGGAAGATTCCAAAGAGTATCAGCCGTATTGCGCACCAATGTTGCATCCTCTAAACGATTTATACCTATATACATTTATACAACAGCGTGTTTCTATCGCTGAAAACCCTTTAACATATCAAGCGCCCTATCTAGAATTTCTTGGGGAATTTGATGTCCTAAAGTTGATTCCCAGATGCACTGGAGGCTGAACTGGAAGAATTGCACTATTGAAGCACTGTAATTTCTTCAAAAATTGTACATCAGCATTAAGTTTACAGTTCGATTTGAAAGCCTTTTCAACCTTCCTAAAAATGCCAAGTCTACTATTAGTCAGTTTGTTTGAAACAACTCGGGAATAAAATTTTGTAAATCACTAATCACTGTATTAAAATTGTCGACAACGTTTCGGCATGAAACACTTGCCATCTTCAGGTCTATAAATAAAATCTGTGAATATAACAGAACCAATAAGTCTAAATTTCTCAAACTACTGAAATGATCACCTATGTAACTATTTTCATCGTACAAAGAAAGTACAGATCACGAGAAAATATCATAGTCAAAATGCATAAGTATCACAGTCAAGATTTTACGTATCACAGTCAAATGTTGTACAGTAAGTTCCACAGGTGTCAACACAGCAACAACCTCGCCCTAGCACCACTTTGTTCGAAATGAGCGTTACCTGTCTGTGCGCCCTTTATAAAGGCAGCACCTTACTGGAAATTTCTAGAACAGTATAGTTTTAAAACGTTGAAAAACCTTGATCGTATTTCACATTATATAAGGATTATTGTGCTTGATGCTAATTGCTTCCGCTATTTACAGATCAAGGACATTATGGTGGCTGGAAATAATTGAGAAACTATTAATTAGAGTATTGGCTGGAGGAGCATTCATATGATGTTTGTATGAATAGTGGAATTTAATGCTACTTGAGCTGTATCGGTGCTGCTTGCACCGCTTCAGTAGGGCATTTGTTGTATAACCAATGTAGGAGGCATTACAGCCTTCCTCTGTGCAGCTAAATCTGTATACAACTCCTGACCTATGAGCAGTGGGTTTAACAGGTCTAGTAGAAAAACATGAGCCAAGTTTGTGTGGTCTGTAATAGGTGATCAGTTGCACGGAAATACTATTATTAACAGGTTTCACGTGCCGTTTCAGGATATTGTTTAGCATCTATCGGTGGGCAGTGAAGGAAGAGACATTATCAAATTCTACATAAAATTTAACGGAATTGTTTTCGTCCAGTTAGTAAAGACTTCTGTGTAAAAATATAAATGTTGCCATAGTTTTACTAAACGATATTTTAACATACCCTGTAGTGGAAATTTCTTCACCATGGTTCTTACACTTTAGAGCGGTAAGACTTCCTAGCTAAATAATAATCTTACTCTAATTACATAATTCCCGAACGCTTCGTGTATCTGTGACAATTCATTTTGTGTCGTGGATTGCGTCCGTTTTGTTAACTTCATCAATAATAAACTTTTTGCTGGAAATGGCAGTTTACGCATTAATGGGCTGAACTGCTGGTTGATACTAACTGCGTATCATGCGTGGAGTCCGGTGTAGCTTGAAGAACTCGCCGTGCAGGTTCTCCTTATTGCGGGTCACGCTTCGTGCGCCATCTTGGCAGAATCTATACAGGGGCGCGGGTATATGGCTGTGGAAAGGTTGTAAACTGGAGTTTTGTTTCATGTAAAATGCTTCTTGCCTAGCCTTTTTCATTAGCTACCAAAGTTCTGAGCGTTTCTTATTATGATTATTGCGGGTCGTTGAACCTTCCCTAATGCGCCATGGTTTCAGCGACCCGTGGCCGGCTGCAGCTGTACTTGCTCCTCTGGGGCCAGTTGGCCTATATATCTGCCGCACGAATCAGTGCGTGTGAGTTTACCAGTGGAGGTTGCAGTCAAAGTTGATTTTATCTTCTCTCTTCTTTGCCACTTGCTGTATTTCGCATTCGCGGTCATCGTGTGTGGGAACACCCTTGTGCGTGGGTTTCACGTTTTCGTCGACATAATAACTATATCTTCCTTTTCCTCTCTTGAGACAATGTAGATATCTAAGGAGGCTTGGGCAACTATTATCTATCATCACGCTTTCTTGGGTAAAAGGAGCGCAAGCTCTGCTTTTTCGGCCTGAACTGAAGACAATCGACGTGTCATTGGTCACAAAAATCTATCACGAAAAAGGGGCTTGCAAGACCAAGATGACGAGAAGTAGAACAGCGGCCTCTGCACTGCAGTGAACTGCAGGTATTAGATATAATGCGCGACGCATTCTGTAGGAATTCCTATAGTTCCGTGTCCGCGCATGCGAACTATTGTTGTGCTTCCGGCGTACGCTGCTGCTCCGTATCACTGATGCGTGTCGAAGGCCTGACTGTGCGTATGGTCCATTGGTGGAAATCTCGTGTGTTTATATTCAATGTATTTTATTGGCTTAATTTTGCCCCACGGTACCTCACAATCTTGTACATGGTTCGTAGACCCTTTCAGGTTAAATAAAATTAACTGGTGACGATATCTTTGGCATCTTTTAGATTTTTGCTTGACCCATTGACGTTACCGGTGCATAGAACGAATTAGCTTCTGAAACATTTTGTTAAATTATTTATTTAAAAACTGCCAACGTTATTCCAGTCTTCTGCTCTTCTCAGGGGGCATATAGGATAGGCCATAAGCCATAGGGACATTTTTGATTGGGCTTACTCATCCTGTGTTATGGGGAGTAGCCCTCCAGTGGGACCCCATTGGTTAGCGTGGCCGTAGCTAGTCCTTAGAGACATTTAGTCTTGCTTTGTTTAGTTCTTCTCTCAAGACTTGTGTTTTCCTATGCGCGTTGTTATAATGTTGGATCACCCTAGTGCATGATTTCACGTTTCTCTCTCTTGGCATACTTCATGTCCCTTTCCTTTTCCCTCCCTTGAAACTTCGCGTTGTATTCACGGAGGATCAATACCTAGCTTATAATCTATTGTAATCTCTGTTCACATAATTATTGACAGCACTCAACTTGTCTGATATACTTATTATACTGGAAATTAAGTAGGTAGTCAGACTCAGCGTATCCTCCAGATAGTAAACAAAAAGAGAAGCACTCCAAGAGTTGAGACCTCAGCCAAAACACGCTGCGTTCGCGTGAACGTACGTTGTGGCCGACCTATGTAGAGCGTAGAGTTGAGGTTAAGCTTGTGTATGGGATGACACTGTATCGTTAGAGGCAGCGTTCCAGGAAGCCTGCTCAATATTGACCATGCACATCGTTGATGGAGTGAGCCGAAGGGTTCAGTTCTCAGTGCTAGACCCTCGGTGCTGCCTCTTTTTTTAACACGGGTGAAGGTATCATTGCTGACCTTTTGTCTAAGGCGGAGCTCCTTTTGGCTCATTTCTGTTGGAGCAGAACAGAGATATGTTGTCATTGCCTCATGGATGTCACCCTGAGCTTTTTTTTATGTTCTTTGGCATTTAGATCTAGCACTATTAGAGAGCTTCTTGAAGACTTTGATCTATATGGTGGTGTGGACCCAGTCGGCATGTTTCCTGTATTTTATAAGCAACTTACTGGCGTTCCAGCCCCTGAGCTTGGCGTGATTTTCGGGCACCTGATACGGTTATGAATTTTTCCCCGCTATTAGTTTATTGGAAATATTTCCTCCATTCCAAAAGGTCCAGAGCCGCCAATTATCGTACGGATCTATGACGCCGACTCCCATTTTGTCGAAAGCTTTATAAAAGTTGGTGGCTTATAAGTTGGGTCGGTTTGCTGAGCTAACTGAACTGAACTCTTTTGCGTACGAAACTGGCTAGGGTTGTAACGCATTGCTGTCGGTGTCGCAAAATTTGTAGTCAGCCATGAATCGTCGTTCTGAAGCACGCTAGTAACATGCTCTCTTCGCTGAAGAACGCGATCATTAACTATGCTGGCGATGATTCTACTTTGATAGTAGTAATACCAATCCCCAACGGGCGTATTGTTGTCACCCTTTCTAAGGGCCAATTGGCACTTGCGTTTTTTAAACGCCTCGGCAAAAACTTGTCAACAGGGTATATTTGCATGTAAAATAAACTTACAGCATCAAAATCTATCTTATTATCAACACTGCATAATTCTGAATCAACTGACCATAGTGCCTTATTATCAACACTACATAATAATTCCGAATCCACTGACTAAAGTGTGCCTCATTATCAGCACTGCATAATTCTGAATCCACTGACTTTTAGCATTCATCCGGTAGGATTAACAATCATTTTAAATAAATAATTAAATTTTTAACAGGAGCCTAAGCCACGTTGCGGATTAAAACGCTTCGGTATAAATATTGCAAGTGTGAATGGTTTCATTTGAAACAATTGTAAGCTAAACTTGAATGCGACGCGTTTTCTTGGCCGCGGCGTCTAAAAACGCAAGTGTGAAGCGGCCCTAAGGAGGAACCTGTCGCGTATTAGTGCATAGTGCAATGCCTGGAGTATGAAGCTACATGCCGGCAAAACTAAATCTGTGATTGTCATTCGGTCTTGGACACTTTTACCCCAGCATGCACCACTGCAGATAGCTCACGTTTGAGGCGCATATTAGGCGTCTCGTGTCACGTGCTCCGAGTTAGATTGAACTCCTGCGTAAAGTAAATTCCATGTTTGGTGACAAAGTTGTAGTCCGCAGCTGCTTTAATGCTTCTTTGCTGCATGTTTTGGAGTATTTCTTACTGATCTAGGCTTCAGCTGCTGACCGACTTGTTAGCTCAGCCAGCAGGTGGTGTGCTGACAGTGATATGGTCCCATAGGCGAAGGGTGGCCGACCTCTGTATGCTTTACAAGGTGTACAACAATGTTTTCTTCTATCGCTGCCCTCAAGGTCTATGAGATAAACACACGTGGTGCGTATTACACGCGCTCCTCTCCGTTGGAGACTGTTAAGCGCCGAACTCGTCAGTTCAGTCGGTGTTTTCTGCCCTGGTCCGTTTCGGTATGGAATTCATAACCGGGATCAGCTTTCGGTCGTGTAGGCCTGCGGCGTTGAAGTCAGCTGTCAATGGCTTTCTGATGATTTTTCTTAATTGGCAGCGTTTCGGGCTTCCCGGTGCTACACAATGTTTCATTTGGGTTAGAATACCTGTCCGTGGTGACCCAAGCGTGAAGTGTTAATAGTGATAATAATAACAATGCTAAAAGAAAGACTTGTAGACTAACGGACGGAAGGATCATCAATATACTATTTGATCATCTGTTGCTTGTGACAATCTTAACAGTTACTGAAAATTACGGGAAGACCCTCCCATTATCTTTTAAATTATTACTAACAGAAAGAAAGGGAAATAAAGAGACAAACGGGATGACGGATCATTTCCAAAATTTAATGATCTGCTGCTAGTAACATTCCTAACAGTTCTTGTAAATTTTATGAAGATCCGTCTATAACGTTTTGAATTATGTTGCTAGCGGGCAATCAGACCGACAAAGATCGGCAAAATAATTACGGTTAGAATTTCCTTGGCGGAGGTAATAATCGCAGCAATGGTTGTGAACGGGAGACAAATAATTTTGGTTGTTTTGACATCCTTTTTGGTACGTAGGTTATTTACGAAGTGCTTCATTTTCTTTTCTGATAAGTCTAAAGTACCGCAAAAAATGTAAGAAGTTACGAGGCCCATTTTTTACGTTTAAAACTGAGCAAGTAGTTGACTTTAAAAAAAAAAGACCTTGAAGTCATGACCTGCGGAACCGGTTCAGCAAAAAAATTGCAGTGGCTGATGTGTTTTTTTTTCTTGTATCATGGCGGAGCTTCAGCCATTCTGCGTGCCTTAGCCAGCGTGTTTGCTTGCGACAAGAATGGATTGCAATGTGATCGACGACAAACGATATCGAAAACACTGTTTCTGCATTTTCTAACTTGTTACTAACACCTCTCGCTTAATGGCAGAAACTAAACTGCAGGGTTTCATTGGTGCAGTATAGTTGACAAAAAAAGTTTCGAGGAGTTGTAGCACATTTTTGACAAATTATCTAATTTTATTTTATAAAAATGACTCTCTGCTTATTATTTAGTATATGTTGTCGAGCTTTTGACCTCCATAACTAAAGTCACTGTTACGATAAAATATATGTGAATGCCATGTGAAGAAAAACGACATTGTATCCACGCAAGTTTCCGTTCGACCAAATGGCGAAGAAAATTACAGTTTGGAGTTGTTCATATGAACCTTTATTACGAAATCTATGTGTTTTACTCTTTTATTAAGTAACGACAGAAGACCTGAAAACTTCTCCAGCATGCTGCCACAGACAGGGCTGGAATTTACATATCTGTTTTGCTTAAGATTAAAAATTTTCGCATCTATATATGATATCATCAACGAAATTTCAACGTCAATGCTTCTGCTGTAACTTCTTTAATTCGACTAAAAATTTGCGTCCGAGGAACTGCAGTCAGATCCTTGCAATCGAACAGTGTAGCATAGATATTACTCGTCCATCACTTAGTCAAGTTTTTCTTCGGTGTCGGGGGAGGATGCGTGCGGTGCGCTGGCACTCCTGTAGCTGCCATCCTACCTGTGCCTCGTACACCTGTGGCCGGAGATACTTTGATGGTGAAGTTTCGCTGAGCTCTCGGCCTTTTCTGCAGATTCCTTACCGAACGTTTTTAAGTTACCCTACCGCGCAGCTGCTACTTTGGCTTATACATTATTGTCACTGATGCAAGATTTACAAGTCAAAGGTTTACATCAGAATTGCGTGCAGTTGTTAAAAAAAAAACTTTCGAGGACGCGGCTGGAGCATTCTGGTTTATCCATGATTCTGTTCTTGCTACTCTGCGGAGCATACCGCAGTCCGATTAATTTGCAACGTGTATATGACTCCAAAGTTCTTGGATAGGAATTAAATAAGGCTGTCTCAACGAGACTCCAAGGTCTTCTCTTGTTGTTTAAAATTATGTGCACGCCTGCATTTGAGTTTCTTCTTCTTCTTGCAGTCAAAAGGTTTATTTTCTCTAGTAGACTACCTGACAGTCATTATCGTTTTATAAATTAACTCTTTCTTTTGTGGCGTTATGTTACACTTCAGTTAGTGTTGCGCATACGAGCGACGCAAATTACGTCATGATAAAACGGGTTAAATACTTGCAGGCCACGGAAATTTACTCGATATTCTTGCACCTACAGAAGACGTTTCGCACGTCTAGCTTGAACATCTCTGCGTGGAAATATGAATCCAATTATTTCATATAATGTTTTTGAGCGCGGTGGTCCCTGCTAGCAGGTGTCATAAAGCATGTGGTGTTTTGCCTCATTTCCTTTTAATGTACGATCCTTGTGATATCAAATTTGGGGTATAGTTTTACGTGTAGATATAAAGCGGCATCTATACCGTTACTGCCGTTTATAAAAACGGCAAAGGAGCAAACTTTGCCTATAAATCTGCCTGACGACAACGTGTTTTTTTTTTCTTTTTGAAAACATATTTTATACACACACGCTCACTTTTGAGTCATTGTATCGGCCCACGAACCGAGTTTTCTTATGTCATATATTACGATATAGCTACATGATGCTTCGCTGACGTTGCTAGTAGACCCCTTGGTCCGTGTCGTCCTGTAATCGATATTGTTTTGTAAATTACGTACAGAGAAAGCGTTGGGAGCTGTATTTACTGAAGTAAATTCCCTTTTTACGAATGATACGCATTGTAATATAGCTATGCTTTGTGAAGCACTCCAACGCTTTCTTATCAAGTTTGTTGACGCTACAGGAACTCCCGTTCCAGAAGATGCTAATGGCACATTGTTTGTTCGCAGGAGAGAGTCATGGCGCCAAACATGATAAGTTCGGCGTGCACGTTATCAACGCCGGAGAGGAGGACCAGTCCGTGAGTACCTGTATCTATAGGTGTACTAGAGGGCCCAGCCGTCAAAAATGATGGCAAAAATTTTGTGACTGAGCTTTTTATTGCTTTGGTTCCCAGTATAGGTTTTGCTGCATTATAGGTGTCATCCCTGCAGGCCTGATCTTCCATTAGTGAAATGCAAGTTGTACAGCCGTAAGTTTTGCGATAGCAAAATATCCCCCCTGCAAGATATGGCGTGAATATCAGCTTAGAATTGAGCAAACGTTAAGCTGCCCTAAGAAAACTATAGTTCAGTCAAAATGCTTCACTGGAAATGCTCAGAGCTCGCCGTATTGTGGATACCAACTGATTGTTGAACCTCCAGCATCGATATTTGACTGCGATACAAATTCAGTATAAAAAGGCGTCTGCTCAGCGTGAAGATTGAACTGCTACGACATGATTCAGCTAATGAAAGCATAAGCGGAATGGATTATGTACGAAAGGAACGAAAACTCCAAGACTGAGAAGCGAGACTGAACTTCTCTAACTGCCGGGGATCCAGAGCCCGGGATATACAGCTCAGGATCCAGAGTGCGGGATCCAGAGGCCGGGGATCCAGAGCCGGGTATCCAGAGCCGGGGATCCAGAGCCGGGGATCCTGAGCCGGGGATCCTGAGCCGGGGATCCTGAGCCGGGGATCCTGAGCCGGGGATCCTGAGCCGGGGATCCTGAGCCGGGGATCCTGAGCCGGGGATCCTGAGCCGGGGATCCAGAGCCGGGGATCCTGAGCCGGGGATCCTGAGCCGGGGATCCAGAGGCCGGAGATCCAGAGCCAGGGCCCTCAAATTTCCGACTACCTTATTGCCATTCATTGGATCGCTACGCGCTTGAATTTATTCCTATCTTATTTCCATACAGCGTGACGGAGAGACGGACCAACATTGGAGCAAGCAAGCAAGGGAGCAAGCAAGCGACCAACTACTGTGTTTTATTATATAGTGGATGATTATGTGCTATATGTATTCCTACAGGTTCTGATGAGTTGTTTCCTCGTTTGTACTTTTGTCCCAGTACAATGGAGAGTACAGCGATCGAGTACCGTCGTCTCTGATGACTAATTCATCACGCTATAATTTTATTAAGGTTTTCATCGTAGCAGCAGGACCTTGGACAAGGAAAGTCCTGTTGAGTATACGATAGCCTGTTGCGGTGTTGACATAATCGGCAGCTGATAGGGAAGAAGGTTTTTTTTAGTGTATTTTAGGATGGCAACTGAGTCCGGCGCAGCTTATGAAGTACTAGTGGCCCGAACCGTCCTTATAAATGATGGCAGAAAATTAGCACTTGAGGAAGACCCCCGTAGTCTCCTGTGCTTGTCACTCTCTTGGTGAGGAAAGCTTTCTTCCAGCAAACTGCATAGGCAGAAGGGAAAGCGGGCACCATTTTTTATTGTTTTAGTTTTTTCGCCCATCATAATCAGGGATGGTATTGCACTACTTAGCCTCCAGCTTAAGCCTATGTACGTCATTCTAGCACTGCTAGTTTTCACACAGGAAGTTTTATAGTGCCAAGTGTACGGCTACCAGCAGGGTGGACGGGCACTAGACTTGTTACCCTAATTATTAATCTAAATTAGAATTTCTTTTGGAGAGTTGACGTCACGAGTGACGTAAGACTGCCTCAAAACTTTAACTTTACGTGAAGTTTTTTTTTTTTACGATCACTGTGCATCATTCTGAGGGAATAACAACCTTAACGATATCTATAGGACTTGATAAGAGGTGCCTGATATTTACACTACCATCTCGGTGTAGCCTACACGCACGCTTTCGTCGACGTCGGCAATATATGGTATAAGGTATATATAATGGTATAAGGCAATATAATGGTATAAGGCTAACACGGAGGTCTTAAAGTTGACTTTCTGTGTGCTGCTCAACTGTAGCTCACTCAGGTGTTATTTTTAAAAGTGTTCTTTTTCTCACGGTATTGTGTAACTATAGGAAAATTTTTCCATTGTATAGTGGAATAGTAAAACCTAGTTAAAAGAGGGTTAAGTGGGTAATGGAAATGTAAGCCTTGTACAAAAATGATTCAAGGAGAAAAGTGGGGGATGAGGCAAAGCGAGACTCACTTACACTGAAAATCCCTGTTTATGGGAGCGCTAAAGCGGGAAAAATAAGGAAGAGAAGAACAAAAACCCCATAAGAATGGAAGTAAATTATGCACAAATATAAAGGTATATATTCTGAAAGCCTAAACTTAAAGCTAGATTTACTGTGGAACTGTTACACACAGAGAAATCTACAGTATGTTACGTTATTTTAGTATGTACCATTTAGCTATAAGGTAAATTAGGTACTTAGACTGCTGTTAAAATTTAACTCTATAGAAGTAAATAAAAACCATTACAGAGATTTTTCTGAGCGAAGGCTACGATTCTCCACGAATCTTACGTACAACTACCTAGATGATGAAGCCTAACTAAACTATTCAGTAGATCATGTAAAGTGGTGTTTCCCGACAAGTTTTGCATTTCTGAACTTCGATTCAAATGCTCAAAGTCCACGCGACCCTCTACTATTTTATCAGCAGCTGATTCACATTTTCTTTGCGAATGAGTGGGAAAAACAACCAAAAACACTCATACGGGAAGCTGAGTCACTGCAACTCTGTTGAAAGCCCATCGATCAGCATTTTTTCTGATATCTACGAGCACTGGTATATGGTGAGCGGCATTGAATAATATCGCAGCATAATTGCATTAATTTTTTTGATTAGGTAGCGAGGTTACGTGACGCTCCTGGCCAGGCTTTATGCCTAGCCCTCTCCAGGAGGTTGCGACCCATCGGTGGGATGGGTCAGAAACTGTCAGAAAGTATGTACCTATATACGAGGTCTAATGAGATTATATCTATTGGTAGGAACCACCAAAAATATATCTTTTGAATTAAAGAGACGGTGTGACAAATGCGGTGACCTAATATATTCTTCAAGGCAAAATTAACGAGATTTTCAGTAGATACGGTTGCAACATCAGAGTAATTAGCCCTGCATATTATCCACTATATATATAATGAAACATTGGTCACTCCGATCTTGCTTGTTCGCTTATTTGGTTGGTCCATCTCTCCGTCACACTGTTAAGGAATTAGATAGGAGAAAATTGATCAGGCAGTCCCGATATGCTGCTGAGTGCTGGCTCATTACAATGCTTCGCTATTCAATTGCAAGCTTTTTGAAATCTCAATTCTGAGTTTTGAAAAAGAGTGAATGATTCTTTCCAGTGGTAGCATAGATACAGTCTCCTTCTAATTAGGGGCCGCCTATTCTAACTTCAAGCTATGCTTTTGAACCAGCACCTCCATTATTTTTTTTTGTTTTATTTTTTGCCCGTCATTTTCAGGGATAGTGCGGCACTACTTAGTCTATAGTTTAAGCCTATGTACGGCTTTCTAGCACTGATAGTTTTCACACAGGAAGTTTTTTAGTGCCAAGTGGACTGCTACCAGCAGGGTGGACGGGCACTAGACATGTTACGTACCCTACTCTAGTATCCAATGCTTTTATTTTGTATTGTTGATAATTTATTCAGTGTCTTCTTTACTATAATTGAATGGCAGAATCAAAGTATTATTTATCCATCTATCATACGCACTGCTCAACTGGCAAGTTTGGATTCTGTCACCCGTCTGACGTGAAAACTTGGGAAGGGTGATACCTGTGCCTCCCAAGAACAAACTGTGGGTAACGTTGGTGTCCCCCCCGCGCAGGAGGTGCTCGGCTTCACCCGCAACTTGGGCAAGACGGTGGTGACGTGGATCCTGATAGTCGCCACTGGAGGCCTTCTGCGGCTGGTGTTCCACTGGCAGCCTCAGTGGATGTTGTATGCCACTTACAGCCGCTGTGATATGGACGTTGCCACCAGAGTACTGGTTGTGGTAAGTGGATGGGGACTCAGTGTACACATGTTGTATGCGTACAATCTGGTCGCCATTGTCTTTTTAGCAAATAGCCTATGTGGACACCCGGTATATTTATTTTATTGCGTAGTGCAGAAAGTCCTCGCTATAGGCTTATTTGTTTTATGCAATTCTATTACTTAGGTTCTAAATTTTCATTTACTGGTACTCAATATAGGCATGTACTATTGACTTGAGTGATCGAACACCAGTATAGGCTGGGTAGTTGAAAGTATTAATTTTAAATTTAACTTGTGAAATTGTATAATGCAAATAGTGCCAATAACGAGCACTACCTTTATCAATCAGTTTGGGGGCGGGGTCATTAATTATTAAGTAGTATTGTAGGTATCATGCACGTACCCTCTTGAGTTTGACACGAACCCTTAACCCATTTCAAGTACAGTAATGAAAAATGATTTTTTTTGGCTTCAAGTGTGCAGGAAACTTGACACTTGAACAAAATATTATCAGGTAAATAGGGGAAGGTATTTATTAGCCTTTAATGATAATCCTTGTCTTTTTTTTTTTTGCAAACTTGCATGCAGCGTATATAAAAGCGTGAATGGCAACACTACCCCGATCAGTGGGTGGCACCAGAGGTGGTTGCCCTTTGAATCATGATGCTTTGGATTATATTTCTTCAAACTATTTGCGTTAACAAAATTGAATAGCCGACAGCAAGATGCGCCTACGGCTGTGTACTACTGCCTGAATTCTATCTTCAAATGACCCGGTAGTTTTTTAAGGGAATGGAGGGAGGCTTTTTTCGCATCATTCACGTGAAAACTACCAAGCAGTACTTATCTACGCTTTCCCAGCTCAATGACATGAGCGGATTTTGGGGTGGGACGCACGGGACCATGATCCCCAAAAGCTTGTGGAGTATCATGTCCTTCTTCCCCTCCCTCCCCAAACTCTGTAGCTATCTGGAGTCTTCCCCTTTCCAAACCCTTTAACTATCTGGAGCTCCTTTTTGCTTCAAGTGCCTTTTCATTTATTTAAAGGAGGTTACGTAATCTACTGAAAATGAATATAAGCGAAAGATAGTACGGAGGTTTTCCAACCTTGTTTCTTGGGTCCTTACCGAACTTCTTCCCCCTCCCTTAAAAAAGTTCTGCGCCTGCTCACTGATTGTACATAGAGACACCGAAATCGTAACTATTATGATGAGTGTAGTCCAGTGATTAATGACATTACATCACCATTTTTCTGCTGAGAGAAACAACTCCCATACATATCGAAACTCTAGCGAATATTTTTAGTTTGTCCTATAATGATTTATCTATTTTCTTTTCGTAAATTATTATGAAAGTTCCATTTGAAGTTACAAAATTAGGGATTCCTTCATGAGAATGGCTACAAAATTGACGATCGTGAGTTGGTCTGGGATTGTTACGTCACCTCCTGTTCATATCGTCTTTTCAGCCTTAGTATTGCAGAACTGCTATAAACCGGCTTACAGTTAACTAGTGTATTACAACGTAAAGTTTCGAGTTGCTGCTTATGACATCAAAGGTGCTCAAGCGTTCGTTGAGGATCCTATTCGTATGCTTTTCATCCTTTTCCTTCTCATAGTCTGAGAGAAAAACTTGCATTATATGCAGTGGTCCTTAACCTCGTGACCTGTGAAGCTCGACTTTGAATAACATTAGACGCGTAAGTCAGCGCGCAATGACAGCTCCTTAATTGCTGCTTAGGTGGATGTTTCTTGAAGTTTATATTTCATGTATGATTACCTAATTAATAATTTATATACGACAAAGATAACTTCTGAAACACGGCTTGACTGCAAAATGCAATTGCTCATCATGTACAGCAGTAAAAATAAATATAATTGCTCGATATTCAAAGCTGTTCCGTAAATTATGGATCATCATTCTTCTGAAACTAAGCATACCAACAGTTATCTACCGGATTAGCTTATTTCTCCAAAATTGTGACCTTACTTTCTAAGCACAAACTGTGCTGGTGGTACTTTTGAAGAATTTACTTATTGGCCTGTTCTATCAATATTCGTCATTCGTCAGCTAAAAAATGATGTAATTTTTTGTCTCAGGTCTGCAGATACCAAATGCTGCCGCGCACAGGGGTGAGACTGCTTCCTCACACGACCAGCATCGTTGAAACAGCCAAAAATGAATTTCAACTAATAGTTATCGATCAGTAATTACGCTGGTGCGCAGAAAAGGCCAACTGTTCAAACTTTATAGATTTACCGTCTCATTGGAATGCATTTTCACACTTAGTAGACTTGCTCCAGGGCCGCGTATGCATGGAAAGTGTATCTTCTGTTTCGTCAAATCTTCACTGCTCCTAGCTCGCTTATATTTTAACTGTGTAAAGCAATGTAAACATGGTATAAAAAATGAACGATGCTTTTTAATACTCATTTTCCTTCCTCAGGAGCTGTACAAAAAGTACAAACGCTACTTTGTGAAGCCTCTCACTACATTAAAGGCCAGCGAGATCAGGTCAGTATCTGTCTATTTGATCACCGTACTTCTGAATTCTGTTCGACATTTTATGGCTTGCGGAAAATGTCGTACGTAGAGAGAAGGTGTGGTTGTGGTTTCCGGTGTCTAACCTGTTGGGTATACCTATGCTTTCGGTTTCCTGTGTATACACTGTTGAGTATACCTACGCTTTCGGTTTCCTGTGTCTACACTGTTGGGTATACCAACGCTTTCCGTTTCCAGTGTCTAAACTGTTGGGTATAACTACGCTTTCGGTTTCCTCTGTCTACACTGTTGGGTACACCTACGCTTTTGGTTTACTTGTGCCTACTGTTTTAATTCATACGTTTACTAAATTTTGTGTATTTTTGAACAAGTTTTGTACATTAAATTAGCATGGTCATACGGTATACGACACATGCAGTGAAAGATTTATGTGCGTAACTACCGTAAAGTGATTCAGTAATTTGTAATGTAAATTTTATTGTGATGACAAACATTGACCCACTATACTACCGGTTTTTTTTTTAATAAATTTTTCTAATGGAACCAAAGCGTTACTGTCGTTGATTGTGATCGTTTCATTTTTTAGTGAGCACATTCTTTGTGTATTTTATCTTTAACCATTTCTTTCATGAATTAATGTATTTCTCGTAGAAATATCCCTATTGAAAATGTACATACATAGACCACGCTATGAGAGTAAGGGTTATCTATCCATTTCTAAATTACTGCTCTATTTCCGTTCTTCATCTCCTTGACTCATACTGCATTCTCGTCATATGCTTAGATGTTGAAATAGTTGAATTTTCCCTCTTAGCCTTTTCGTTTTTACGAGTTCCTTCAAATTTTCTTCAAGTCATCCATACTCGTTTTGACTCCTGATTTTGTCAGTTGTCGACGAGTACTATTGTGCGCTTATGATGGGATTTACATGCTTAATTTCATTGAACAAATCAATTTTGTTACTCTGCTCTATCAGGGTTACTGGCGTCACTTTGTTAACCCTATAGAGTTAAGCAGATCCTTAGTCTCCCCTGTTTATCACCCACGAACGAAGTGAGAGAGGTGATTATGTTTTCGTTGAAGATTTAAGTAAATATACATATTTGTATTTGTATATATATTTGTATGTCTGTCCACCCAAAAAGTGGTCGAAGGAGTTGAGCAATTGTCATAATATTTTGCGAGGAGGTTAGTGGGTTAACCTAGATGTGACCCGTCAAAAAACTGGACCTAGCTGGCCATAAAAGACAACGGCGATGAAATTTGCTCTCCACCCAAACTCCCAAAAACAGGTAGAAGGAGTTGAGGTATATTCATGATTTTTTGCATAGATTCTTGTGAGTTGCCCTCGATGTGACCAATGCCAAAAAAAAAAACTAGGATTAGCTGGCCATAAAAAATGACAGCGGTGAAATTTGCTCTCCACCCAAAAAATATAGAAGGAGTTGAGCTATGTTCATGATTTTTTGCAGAGAGTCTGGTGGCTGGCTTCGATGTGGCCCATGCCAAAAAAACTAGGATTTGCTGACCATTAAAAGTGACTGCGATTAAATTTGCTTTCCACCCAAAAAAGGGAAGGAGTTGAGCTATGTTCATGATTTTTTGCAGGGAGTCTGGTGCACTGTCCTTGATATGACCACGCCAAAGAACCAAGATTAGCCGGCCATAAGAAAATTTTAACGATGAAATTTGCTCCAACCGCGGGTGATGGTCTTACACCACGAAGCGTTCTAGTTTGAATTGGGACAGTAAGCACCCCTCACAAAATCAGTGCCTTCATACATGTTTAAATTGGTACTCTTGAACAGTGATATGAAACGAGGCTTATGATTTATAGATTGTTAAGACTTGAAAGAAGTGCTTAGTGCCTCATGGACTACACTGTCAGCCCACCAGATTAGTTTGTGAAGGTTGGTGCTTTAATGGTACGTACCTGTAATCCCGTGGTAGTTAATGTCCCGCTTTACCTTATTAGATGTTAGTTTGGTTTCTTTTAGGAATAATATTATTTGAATCATTCTCCATGATTGACTTTGGGTGTTCACTTTATTCATACCTGGCTGTGTTGTTTCGCTACAAGTGTTCTTTGTCCTGTTGTTGCTCTCTTATTGGAACCAAGCCTATGTAAAAAGTAGCAGTCTTGTGCAGATAGGGTTGAAGACTTAACGTCCAAGTTAAGCATCTATATATGTAAGTCTAGCGCCTTCTTGAACTCTCTCAAATGGGTCCAGTATGAATAAGAAGGTCAAGAATTATCAGTTTTTCTTCCTCCTGCATTATTGTGTTTCGTACTAAGCTGTAACTAGATGTCAAGTTTCTATTTTTTAACAGGTTTCAGATGTATGGCTGTTACAAGCTTGAGTATACATAGTATCAGATCTGTTATATTGATGTTGGGAGTGGAAACAACTAGGCATCGTAGAACAAATGTTTTACTGGCACATTTTATAGCGGCAAAAAGAATACTTCATACGTTACGTTTAACCTTCTAGTCCATGAATGAAATGCCAATTTTCGTAGGAATAACACAAGTTGGAAAGTCCACAAATAAGTAGAGCGCGCAATTGTATGTCAAAACGAATCCTCAAACTTTTATGATTTGGGATAAGAATATGAAGCGAAGCGAAACAATTGCTCACCATTAATTATATTACTTGAATCTCCATGTGCTTCGAGAACTTTCGTTCTTAGCCAGTACTCTCGCTGGGCTACACTTAAGGAATATAGAGGTTAATCATACATATATACATATATTCTCTGATAGTATTTTAAAGCTAGTCTAATTAATCATTCTATGGCATGCTGACTAATGTCTGCTTTGTTAATTATTATGCGTTTTCTTCTTCCTTAGAGTATACTGCTCGCAATTTTGTGTTTCTCAGCACTTCTTTGATTTAAACGTCAATCTTGTTCCTTTTCATCTTCAGTCATCCTGGGATTCTGTTTAAATTCGATTTCCTGCTTTGACTGTGGTTATTTTTTTTCTCTTGTTTTGCTTGCGGTATTTTTCAATGGCTTCTAATATTATTGGTTTCACTTCTAACCGTGTACTCATTTTTTTGCTTTTCTTCACTCTATTATTGAATATTAAATGCCTATCGTTTTTCTGCCCGGGCCTATTTACCTGAAATTCCACTCCTCTTGTTTACCCAATATTATTACACATATTCCTCGCTACTTCCCGGACACACACGCCGTTCAGCGTAAATTATTTCTATGCCGTCATCGGGTATTCTAGATGGGCACCCGGAAGCCATAACTTTACAATTTGTTTCTCTTTTTCTCCATCTGCTTCTGGGTGCTTCCTCTTCTGTCCCTATGCCTCCCTGCACCACCTGCCATCTGCTGCAGATGGCAGAACAGTTCTCATTGCCTCGCCAGAAAAATTCTGCAGAAGGCGTGGCTCTTCGTCCTCGAGGTTCTCGACGTCAGGTACTTCTCACATTTTACGTTCTCTGTCCGCAGACTTTACAGATGCATTCACTCTAGCACCAACGTGCATTGAAGTGCCTAAGGTCCGTTCGCACGGCAGTCTTATGAACGCTGTCTCTCAGCTAATGGCTAGGAAGTGTAGTTACGTCCTCGTAAACTCAACTGCATGTCATACAAAAGATTTTAAAAGGTTGGCTTTAAAGAGTGTCACTTGTAATGTTTCTAATGGCTACATCTTTAAATTTACAATATGATAGAGCTCGGCAAGCTGTCTGTGTTTCTGTTGTTTACAAAACATGACAACGCATTCGGGCGATTGGCTAAAGTGACACGTTCAAGAGACGGTCGTGTGAACCAACCTCAAGTTTAGCTGCAACTGATGATACAAGTCACAGCCAAGGAAACCCATCTGTGCAGCCCTGCGTAAGAAAACTTGGGAACCCTTTAACGCCCAAAATAAGCCTTTCTCTCATTAATAGTAGCATTTACGCTATCCAGAAACTCAACATAGGGCGTTAATGGGTTAATTCTAGCGAGATTAAATGCCCTCTGACTCCACGCCAATTTTTTCTGTCATTGGAATTCCTCTAATATTTCGGTCCTTACATTGAATCTCGATATTTCTACTACGAATGATACTTGTACATATCTCTAAAATTATAAATTTACAATTAGCCTTGTTTCGGAAGCCCCTTGATCTACTGCATCTAGTGAAAATTCTTATGGTTAAATCAATATTGATTTCTATTTTTAAAAATGCACTTTTGGTGTTTAGAACGTAAAAACCTCGTTTTCCAGTTCGAGTACACCTTGATGGCCTTCGCCCAGAACGTAATTGGATTATGTTGTTCTTTGAACAATGGTTTTTTAGAGGAAAAACGACGGCGAAGGAATATCTTGACAAGAAAACTTGTGCTACCGCTGACGTCCACTTAGTCCCATTACAAGGTTAAAATTAAACGTCAGTTTGTCTTAGGTACAGCATTGATCGAAACATCGTTTATAAATGCCCTTGTCCTTGCAGGATAAGGCGAGTTCACACGACAATCTTATAGTCACCATACGTGCTACTACTCAGCGTCCCAGTGCGTTACTGTGTCCGCGTAAACTGGTTCTCATTCACTCGAAATTTTAAATAGTATCCAAAACTTGTCTAGTAACGTTTGCCATGCCGGCTTACGTCATCACTAACGTTTTTGTAGATCTTTTGGAAGACACACAGTTACGCTTCCAAAGTAAATCGTACTAAACTCATCTCTTAAATGCCCCTTACATGTTTTCGAGAGTTGCCAGCTGTACCAACCAGTCAAGTTTATCAATAAACTGAGGTCACCATGTGAAATCACCAATCTTGCAGCCTCAGATTTGAGATCATTTAAAGCATTTTCTATTTTCCTGAGAAAGTAAATATATTTCACCAACCATTTTATAAACTTAATGCAATTTTCTTGTTTCGCTATCGAAATGCCTCTTGTTTCGAAATTGGATCCTTGCATTTGATACGCTGCTCATTTTACAGACGATTTCTCGATGAACTTGCGTACATCAATGGTTCAGTAAACAGAATATTCCTGTGTGGCTTACCGTATCTTTTGCCTATTGTTATATGGGCTTACATATACACTTTTTTGAGTCTCGTGGGAAATGTCTGTGGCTTAAAATATTTTATACAACTCCATTTAGAAATAACTGGCTCAAAAAATTGCCGATGCAAACCTAATCCATCATCTTGATACAACAACGTACGTAATTATGGGCTTCGTGGACATCTGTTTCCAAATCTACCTATTGATTAAAACTCCATCCTCTTGCCTTAGTAGAGTAATACATACAATATAATTTTTCTTGATCGGAGCCACTGATTGTCTGCCGTCTAGTGAAACAAAAAAAAGTTTTAGCTGTGGGAATCAGTTACACATATGCTGATTCGAAAGGGTCAATTTTTCTCATTCCTTTTCTTTGAACCTATATTTTCCCTTTGTGTTAAGTTCCTGTAAACTATAGCCTTGTATTTACTTAGCCTTACAGATGGGGTTGAATATTTTAATTCATCAAAAAAGAACTGTCTGAGTGTAAGTTAAGTAATTAAATATAACACGTTGGGTCTAACGTGCCATATTGTTCGCCTTACCTTTTAGTTTCTACATTAACTCAATAGCATGAGATGAAGTTTTGAAAATTTCATAGAGAAACCAACTACCTATAGTTTACTGAAAATAATTGTATAGCGTTACGTTTGATTTGTAGCATCTAGGCAAGACTCCAGCTATAACTTAAGTTAAATTGTAATATTTTTTTGCTTAGTGTTTGATGACAAACATGTAGAGGAATCTGCTCTAGTGAACATTTGTTAAGCATTGCGTTGCACCACGTTTGATGAATGTAATTACGTAATATGAACCGCATTACATTCAGGATACATACTTCATTTCGTCCTTCATTCACATTTCTTTTTCTCAGTAGAAAAAATTGAACCTCGTCTATCTGTTTTCTCTAATACAAACCCGTCGTAGACAGACTAATACAACGTCGGTTCCTTGTGATCATGAAAAACGTTCCTCTATTAGGGTTAACATTGAAATTTTTACCTGCATGCATTTTAAACTTATTTATATGAGTGAATCTTCTACAGTGACTAAATATTGTAGGTTGCATAATACATATCTTTTGACATACTCACCCCTAATATTGTTGGGATCATTTGCTTCTAAATTTTCTGCTCTGACTATTTTATGAAAAATTTTCTTTGAGATCATTTTTCAAAAATTTGAAATACAGGATCACTTTCTTGAAGATTTTACCTTAGGATTTTTTCAGAAATATTTTATTTACCCCTCACAAGTTTTCTGGTGTTTTGTAAATATAGTGGCCGAAATTCCTGTTTGTTGACATATATATGACTGTGTATTATGTCTGAAAACGGTTCACGATACAACAAAGAAAAGTTGCGTTTATTTTATAGTGAACTGTTCAGTAGAAATATGCAAGAATTTTCTGAAATTTGGTCATTTGTCTTTTAACGTTTCTAACAACTCCTGCAAGTTTCGTAAAGATCCGTTAATAATTTTTTGAGTTATGTTGCTCACAAATATAAAATTTGGACATGGAGACAAACAAGCAAACGGACAAACAGATCATCATAAGAAATTTGGTCATTAAATTTGCTCTTCGTAACAAACTGTACCTAACTATTCATGCAAATTTCATGAAAATCTGTACAGTATATCTTTCTGAGTTATGGTAAGAAAAATAGACATGCAAACTGTTGAACGGATCCTTACCAAAATTTAATTTTCTGTTCCTCATAACATGCCTAAGAATCCCTATAAATTTCATAGAGATCCGCCCATAACTTTTTAAGATATCTTGGTGACAGAGAAAAACAGCAGATAAACAAACAGACGAAACTCGACAAAAACATAGCCTCCTTGGCGGAGGTAGTTAACACCCTTTTCACCTCCAGTAATTAACATGTTTTGGGTGGCGTGTGAGTGCACGGTTAGACATCACATCTTTTAGGGGCTATTTGCACTGGTGCAGCAACCACCGCTGGAATTCCGTTATTGTTGTTGATGAATTTAACGGGCTACTGCACTTATCGAATAAAGGTGCTTTACAGTAAGGCTGTGTGCTTTCGTCTGCAATGCCGGGATCACATTATTCAAGTGCACGCTCAACTTGACCGACGTTCATTTCGCCGACGTTCATCTCGCACATCGGCCCCATGACAGAGAACAACGATAGCCTGGGCGCCTCCGGAAGTGTTCAGGCTTATTGCAAAAAAGTGAACCACCTTAGGCACGGTACTTATATTCCCTGCCGTGGGATAATAAAGGACTGTAGAAATAGAACATTGTACGTTTGTGGCTTCGTTAAACCTCATTAATGAGAAACTTTCTTGTGCCGGGGGAACACTCTTTAGTAGCATGCTCAGTTTACGGGCAGACGGTTAAGTCCCAACGCCGTTCAACTTGAGCACTTTCCGGTTGTATCTTGGCTACGGAATTTCAATCTGTATCCAGCATGACGTTCGAGCTGGACGTTCACTTATAAGTTATGTGTGGGGTGGCATATTGTGGCCTCGGCACTAGAGAACCAACAGGCCTGAAGCTTTAGTTTAAAATGACGCTGAACACCCTGTTCTTGTTAGAAAGTCCGTGTGTCAGTCTACGGGTTTGTGCTTCGTTTTGGGTTGCAGCGGCGCTCCTGCTGGGCTGTTACGGGATCTGTATATAATGATTTTGCTTGTTCTTTCTTACTTTCCTGTCTTCGTTCGTTAGTACGACTGTTACGCTTGCGGTAAAAAATCAGGTTCGCATAAGCGACTTTCGTCGGCGCCATCATGCAGTGTAGAGCCAACTCAACTTATCCGATTACGTTACCGCGGCTTGACTTCAGTTTACGCCTCGGCCTTATCAAACTGTCTAATGAAAAATAGTTGAAAATCTCTGGCGCTGCAATTTTTTCCCTCTATAGCAAGTGCCAATGGTAAACTTTCGACCCTCTATTAAGGTTGAGCGAGTTGGCGCTAGCTAAAATTAATAAATAGGCCATTATAGCGTTTTTAGGCAGTGTTCAAGCACTCAAGGTGTAGTTACGTTGACAGCTTCGTAATCAGATTAGTTGTATTGATAGCAATGACAAAAGTCGCATGTGTCAATCTAGACTAAGAAAAGGGAAAGTTACGGTATCTTTGTTACGATCTCGAGAAGGAACAACAACAAAGGTCAAGGTTAAAATTTTTAGGCTTGTACTGCTCGTAGGCATAGAAAATTTACTATCTGACATAGAACATAATCGGTAACTTAAAGTCACACTTCGTATGCACGTATGCACGAGGCAGGTCTCTGACGGGTCTTAAACATTATTGGAGAACAGTGTTTTAGTTTTATAGAATTTCCACAGATTTATCAGTTTTCAGAAAAAAAATGTATCCGCGATACTGGTTTGAGTGTAGTACTTCTTCAAAATCTATATTCTCGAATGTTCTGTAACGCAGTTCTGAAATCTAAAAGCGTAGTCTCAACTCTCAAGGCAGTGAACACATCAGTCATGAAGAGTGCGTCTCGCTCCATACATCGGGTTTGTTGTAAGATTTGCAAAGGTTCACTGTGTTACGTAGTTTGGTATTGTTGCTAATATTTTGTCCAGCACTGACAAAACACGTCGCCGTTGCAGACTGGAGGAGGAGTACAGCATGCTGAGTGGCGGCGTAGCGTCGGCCGGCGGTAGCGACGCCGCCCATAACAGCCTCCCACAGCGCTCCTCTGCCCCGCCTGCCGAGACCTTGCGGACGCTCCTGGTGCCGAACAGCAGAGGAGTCTTTAAAGGTGTGTTTCTGTGTATAATTTGGATTATTTTACTCTTGCGATTATTATTTTGTCCGATTAGTTAGGATATCTTCTAAATCTTCGTGTTTTCTTGGCGATGCTTTCACAGTTAGTTGCCCCAACAACGATCAGCCTATAACTGTTAAAAAGCTTGGCCTATAAAACATGGAAACTCAAAAGATATTCTTAATGTTCTACAACAACTGTGTGTGTATAGGGATCGTTTGCTGAATTACAGACTTCTGATCAGGGTTGTCAAGCTCTAGTTTAAGTCCGCTCACGTCTGCCCAGGGGTCGGCGCAGATGGCATTCATCACAGTCGCCTGTAATGCCATATCAAGAGTTTGCCTTTATTGACTAACTTGCTATGTGGAAGGGTTGTGGGCTAGAATTCTGAAATACTAGGAGTTGGATACCCGCTGGACACTGGAGTCGCACCTTATGCAAATCCCATATTCCGTACCATCACATCATTCTATCGTACCAATTGTGCTTCATTCTAATTTTATACCCCAACTATGTAATTTTGTTCACGTTTTGTTTTCTCTCCGCTTGCCATATTTAGTATTTATATCCATGCCGTTGACCAGTTCCTCATATATTTCGACTTACTTCATATTCTTGTCCTTTCCCTCTCTGAAAACGCCGCATTTTGCTTGGTTGGCTTAAACTCTCCTATTACGTAACGCTTATTCTCCCAATACAGTAGATGTTCTGATTACCTGGTAAGCCTACTAACGTCCATACACTTTCTCTCTCTCCCCACCCCACCAGAGAGGACGGAAGTACGGCTGTTCCGCTGCAAGAAGTGCACGTACCTGTGGGATGAAGAGGACAAGCTCTTCTACCGACTGCCTGAGCTGGGGGCTGGAGTGAGTAAAATTAATTAACCCGTTAAGGGGTGCAGTAAACGTTTTTTTTTTTTTCAGAGGAGTAATATTGACACCGTCCAGAAAAATGGACAGTTCACTTTACTGGGTTGAGGCGTCACCAATTGGGATGGTTAAATCGAGATTAGCTCATCTCAAAGCTTTAACTTATCTGCAGCTTTGCTTATGTGAGCCTCGGTTTCGCTATTTTGGGTCAAATTTCGCAAACGTTCTCAAGCCCGATGGAAAATACCGAAACCAACGCTCATAACGAACGTTCGGATAAGGTACAGGTAACGAGATTAGCAAATCATTGTGGATGTATCCGAATCCATGGTACCTCTCGTGCAAGAACGCCTCGTTGCTTAAATTCGTTCCACAACACAGTTCGATTCATGGAAAGTTTAAGCACCGATCTGATGCAGACAAGTAGCTGCGTTGACCGGCAAACGTTCGAATAAGTTGCTGTTGTTCTGACCTCCAGTCTGTCACGCCTGGAGACGAATTGGGTAGTATTCTGCTCCTATATATTAGCAGTCCGTTTCGTATTTTTTTAGTCTATCGAGTATGCTACTCGTAGCTATATTATCAAGAGTCTATAATCTGTGAGTCTGTCACGCCTGGTAGCGAAACAGTGTTCTGTGCGAATTTCAGTAAGAGTCCTTTTTCTACCGGTTTATCACGCCTGGAGATGAAATGGTAATTTATTTCTATTTTAAAAGGAGTCTGTTGTTTACCACCTTGTCTCGCCTGGAAAGGAATAATATTCTATTTGATGATTAAACCAACCTGTCTCGGACACCCATGGAATTGACCAGTGGTGAAGCTGGCAGGCATCAGCCTTCCTTCATAATTATATTAATGTGCACAGATGTAATCAGTCTGGTGTTTACAGCACGCCACGAACTTCCTGCACACGTGCCACGGGCTGTCGTGGAGAGAGCAGGCCCGTCGTCGGATCGTGTATGGGTCCAACAGCATCATCGTGCCTGTCTCACCCATCATCAAGCTGCTCTTCAAGGAAGCTCTCAACCCATTCTACATCTTCCAGGTGTGTTTTTGTATACCGATTGAAGAAGCTGGCAGCTGCTTCTACATTTGACAAAATATACAGTATATATAATTCGTACTAGAGTTAATGTCAACTGTTTCGTAATACATCTTCCACGAGTATATACTAGTCTGTTCCCAAAGAGCTGCCTTCAAGTTTATAAATGCAAATCATTCAACCAAAAATATGGTCAACCGTTCCTGTAATGCATCTTCGAAGCATGCACTCGTTTTGTACCAAAGAAACCGATTCTTTATCTTCCAATCATTTACTCTTTTGTTTGAAATAAGCTGTGAGGTCCTTCTACATCTCGCAGGTCTTCACCTGTTTCCACCGAAGAAGTTTTCCACCCCCATACATTTTTCAAATTTGTCCTCTTTTCTTGTCGAGTAAACTCAGAACGCCATACATTGTCAGAGCACTTCTTTTTGCAACGGAGGCTCTAGTGAAGAGCTGTTGCTTTTCCAACAATACACGCCTATCGTTATCTTCTGGTTCCAGATATAATCAGTTGCTCCATTCCAGGTATTCTCTGTTATTCTACGATACTTGGACGACCACATGACATGTACTTCTGCTGCTATTCCAGGTATTCTCTGTTATCTTGTGGTACTCGGACGACTACATGTACTACGCTTCGGTCATTGTGGTCACGTCGGTGATCTCGCTCATATCGGAAGTGTACCAGATGCACACTAACCAGGTGGCGCTGAGCAAGACCATACAGAGCAGTGATATGGTCGAGGTGAGCATGCACGATCCTTTAGTGCGTTAATTATTACAGAGGGTCCTAGAAGTCTTCTGCGGCTGTGCTCCGTAAGTGGAAAAGTTATTTTTGAAAGCGCAACAACCTCGTAGGAGTTATTGTAATGGTCATGGCAGAATCAATGGTTTGATCACTGCAGTACCTGCCAGACTAGAATCGATGTTGTACTCACTTCTGTACTTCGCAGCCGCGACCCACCAGGTCAGGACTGCGCACCAAGTGCAATGCAACAGATGTCGATGAACGAAACTCAATCCAACATCACAACACAAGACGGATATATGTACACACCGACACGGTGAAAACTATGCGTCTTTTCGGACACTCCACGAGCTGTAAATAGGCCTCTATTGAACTATCAGAGATTGTAGGTTTTATTCCAAAGAATGCCAACGTTCCATGTTTGGGACGTAAAGTTCATTATGACGCACCTGATTATAAGATACTCTTGAAAATACCTCCTTTTTCAGCAGCAAACGTACTGCTGTACATGCATTTTGATTTACGATACGTTATTAAAATGAACACAATTTGAAAGACTTCCGACACTCTGTGGAACCATTAGATATTACAGGCTGCAAGCAATTGGTTTCTAAGAAAACTTAGGTTATTTATTGCCTACGAGGGGGGTCGATCCTTGTTCTCAGGAAAAATGTAACATGCGCTATACACCATATTGTATATTAGCTTACTACATATTTTCTCCTATCCATTGCCATAGAACGTCTCTTTGCAACAGACGGGAGCTGCATAGTTTGACTCTACTTACTCGTTCGGGTTTCCGTGTACATTTTGATTCTTCCCTTAATCCAGCTTTCGCTAGCAGGTTTCGTACTGTTCTTCCTTTTCTTCTCTCATCACTAGGAACCGCCGTTCCCGGATGGGAATCGTCAGGACCGTTCGCAAGGCAAATCAGTGGGCTCACGTAATCCTTATTTTTTTATAGTAGAAGAGTAGCACCCAAGATTTCGAATCTGCAACTACCGTATATATTTTTATATAAAATTTCTAAAGCCCTTCAGTTTTAATGCGTTGCTTGTCAAACATGGCCCAGGGAATTTATTTGATTGACTGAAAGATTATATGTACAACACACGTTACACCTTGATGCATCTTAAGAAACTAAAATTGATACCAGTGTCCTATACCAGACATCGATTAACAAGAGATGTATGTATGTATGTACGTATATATATTCGTTTACCCATGGCTGAACAACGAACTTTAACATAGTTCGGCCATGCGTTTACCCTCTCTCTCATGCTCTTGTTCTAGCTATATGCTACACTACGTTCCAAGTAGTGTGATTTCTACGAAACAAGTCATGTTCCATCATGAGAAGTTTAAGGATTAGCTTTGAGTAATGACTGATGTTGCTTAAAGGTGCTGCGAGACGATGGCCAGTCGGAGACGATCCCCTCGGACCAGCTGGTGCCTGGTGACGTGCTGCTGGTGCCGGCCCAGGGCTGTGTGATGCAGTGTGATGCTGTACTGCTGCAGGGCAATGCCATCGTCAACGAGTCCATGCTGACGGGCGAGAGTGTCCCCGTTACTAAGACACCCATTATGGCTCGCTCTGATGTCATCTTCTCGGATAAGGTTTGTCATCAGTATTACTTTTCAGGCAGCATTCGATGGGTCGTAGGCAATTGGGTGAGGTTAGTTACCCTATTAGATTGTTTCTGTTCGCAAAATATGCCTCAATATTATGGAATTTTAGCTAAGAAATAACATATCTCTGAGATGTGAACCGCCTACGACGAGTAGGTCGCACTGCCCAAACTTGTTCAGTCTTCTACGGTTAATACTGTATGTATTTTCTATTTTCGAATTTTAGTAACTTCTATGTGCGTTAAGCTACAAATGGTTAAGTTCTCCTAACCTGTGCTATGGGGAACTGAGGCCGTTGACGGAACCCACAGGTTAACTCAATCCCTGTTAATTCTTCTGCCCATTTTGATACCTTCCTTCTTTTCTTCTGCTATTTTTGATGTTTATTCTGCTCTTCATCATCTTTCTTGAGTTGTTGTAGAAATGAGTGTTGACAAACTATTCCACGAGTTCCACGTTTCATTTGACATGGTGTATGCCCCTCATGGTGTATGCTCATTCGCACAAATGAAAAAAAAAACTGATCTCTAGCTATCAGAACTTTTGTAGGTGATCAAATTAAGGGATGGTGGGCAATATTTGCAATATATTTATGTATTGGCGATATACTGACGTGATGGTATTGTATTTACGTCATGTGGTATACTCTAGTATTGTGGGTATTTAATTCCTTGCGTAGATGAGTTTTAGTTGAGTTCGTCACCGTACTGGTTATGAGGTTTAACTTCAATACAGAGTAATGCTATCAGGCTACAGTGCTGGATGTGAAGGAATGTCGTTAAGATCTTGTTTATTTACATCTTAATATATAAGACTTAGAAGATATGATCCAAGAATGAGCAGCAAGCATGCTGCTGATAGACGCAGACACAAAGGTATACATCTGAATAAGTGGTACAAGCAGAATACAGTAGCCCATGTTTGTACTGTAAGGCTAAGTACCGAATAAGCTGATTCATCAATGCGCAAACCCTTCGAATATCTATCATATGCCGGCTTCATTTAGAACACCGGCAGCTTCCGCCGGAATCGAGTCGGAAGTCCGCCGGCAAATTAGCTGTATATTTTGTAATAAACAAATCTCTCCGGAACTCTGGTTACAGGCTTTGACAGACAACTTTTACTGATAGAGGTTCCGGCCGGAAGGTCATTGAGAATTGTGCATGTCGCTCACATTTTAGCGACTCTGGAAAGCAAGCACATTTTGCATGGTATGGTTTATGACTTTTTGCGTTCTTTATCTGAGTCGGGCATGTAGACGGTCAGTGGTCACATCCGCCTACACGAAACCGCGTCTCTACATTTGAATGTTAAAGTTAACACAATAGAATGTTGTAAGTGCAAAACGCATGTATAAAAATATTAGTTCGTTTTTTGCCTATTCAGAGCACGTACAGTAGATGCCGAAAATTTAAATTGCTGTGAACTTTCTTGTACTGTGTCATCCTAATTATCCCGACGCTGTATTGACAATTCTGTTACCCTTGCTACACACCAGTCATTTTGTGACCAATATTTCCAAGAACGCACCAAGACTTTTGCTACCGCCTACACTTGGATTATTCAGACAGAGTTCTGGCCAATATGTCAGCGCAAATAACATTTTGTAACTAATATTTTCAGGAACACGGCAAGCACACTCTCTACTGCGGCACTCAAGTTATTCAGACGAGGTTTTATGGTGGTGAGAAGGTTCGCGCTGTGGTGGTGCGCTCAGGATTCGGTACTAACAAGGGTGCATTGGTGCGCAGTATCATGTACCCCCCTCCTGTGGATTTCAAGTTCCAGCAAGATTCATACAAATTCGTGCTCCACGAACACCAGTAGCGAAGCAAACGGTTCTGCTACACCGTCGTCACCAAGGTGCGTCCTTTAAATTAACCCTAGCAGCATTTGGAGGCGCCGCCCAGTAGCGAAATTGGGGCTTTAGCTTCTGGGACGACCCTGATTGTCAGTAGGGAACTGCTGATGTGGGAGGTATATTAACAAAGAAAGAGTACTGCAACAAAGACATGCAGCCACGTTCCGTGTTTGCTACTCAAGGATCTTTTACCAAAAGAACGCATTGAGTGAGAATTGTCTAGTGTAATAAGTTTAACAGCCAAGGCGTGTAATTGGCAATGTGCTAGGATCCATTACTTGTAGATTATTCAATATATAATGTGTGAAGAAAGCACTCTTTAAGAAATGTAACATCCAAGGTGGATCCTTTGTATAGGAAGATCCATTTCTTGTGAAGAAATTGTGGATGAAGGATAATTTTAGTGTGATGCATAAGTAGCTACCTAAATTGCCTATTTCATAAAGATGATTTACCTACTCTTGGAAATTGCACGTCGGGTGAAGAATTGCTTTTTTAAGAAATATATTAACAAAGTTGCCGCTATTGTTTGGCGAAACTGTCTGAAATGGTTCCGTGCCGAGTGTCTTCCAAATCAGACGCCCTGTCCGTGCTTCTTGTAGCTTATTTTTTTTGGTTAAATGAAAAGTATAGATGCTAGCATATACTTCAGATGTCAGTTGCACTTCCATGAACCTTGTTTTATTGAACAAACATTTGATTCTTCTACTCTTCCATTTCATTCGTGATGGGCTGTTCATAAGATTAGGGATATTGAAACAACTTCAGAATCTCTCCCCAGTGCAATTCGTAAGCGATGTGACCACCAAAGAGGTTACAGTGAGCTAGCGTTGACATTTTCTTCTCTTCCAGTTGATGCGTGACGTGGCCGTCAAAGAGATCGCTCTGGACGCGTTGGACTTGATAACGATCGTCATTCCTCCGGCGCTGCCAATGGCCATGACGGTAAGTTGATGCTCTAACTTCTCGAACGAAGCTCATTCGGTACGCATGATAAAAACTCCTCATTTCATTTTCAAAATTCTCGTTTCCAACACCTGCCCAGTATGCTGAGACCAGCAACTTTATTCTGCTCATTCACTTCTCACTCACTTTCAGTATTGCCAATCAAAGACATCAAATACGTTAAAATATCCAACCGTATGAGCCCGAGATCCCTATTGAGAGGATTGTTGGATCTGCGTCACTCGGGAGGTCAAAATTCTGTGCGTTCTCTTATTTCTCTTGCTGGGATCTCCCGGAGGCACAGGCATCAAACTCGCCATTGGCTGTGTACGGCTGTGTACGTTTGTGTACGGGCGTCGGTGTACGTGCGGGCGGCGTTCAAGTTCCTGTGTTGTGCCTGCTCGCTGTATCGCAGATTAGGTTCAGTTAAGTTAGGTAAGGTTAGGTAACGTTAGGTTAGGCATTGTTAGGTTAGGTTACGCTAGGTAAGGTAACGTTAGGTAAGGTAACGTTAGGTAAGGTTACGTTACGCAAGGTTACGTTAGGCTAGGTTAGGTTTGGTAGTGCTTATAGTAGTGCTGCTGGTGGTTGTTGCGTGGCAAGAAAGCTTACTTGAACGCACGCACAGTGATGAGCGCACACAGAATGGAGAGTTCGATGTCAGTGCATCCCGGAGAATGCCTTAGCTAGGCCTTTGGGGCGTCTTTTCTTCGTGTCCATTTTGCGTCCTTCCATTTCCATGCTCCTACTAATCTAAGGTGTGTATGCTCTCTTCTTTACCGAGTTGCTGTTTTCATGCTTGAGGGTGCGTTTCTATTGACGTCCTGCGTTTCTGTTATTTCTTCCTTTTTATCATATTATTCATATATAGAATACAAATTAATTAATAATAATGTCTGTCAAAACGGCTTCTTTTTTCATTTCTGACGGGTTAACACTGACTACCCACTAGTGTAAATCTCAAACCAATAGTAAATCGTATCCCATGTGTTAGCTTTAAGAATGTTACTTATAAGAATGAACACCTTAGGGGGCTGCGCCCTCATATGTTGGGCACTACATTCACCCGAGAAAGCAAATGACTTTTATCACCCGCGAACGAAGTAAGAGAGGTGATAATGCTTTCGTTGAAGATTTAACCATATATATATATTTGTATTTTTCTTCGTTTGTATGTATGTCCACCCTAAAAATGGGGGGAAGGAGTTGAGCAATGTTCATAATTTTTTGTAGGGAGTCAGGTGGGATGACCTGGTTGTGAACAATGCCAAAAAAAAAAGAATTAGCGGGCCATCAAAAATGCCGGCCTTGAATTTACCACGCACCCCTATCTCCCGCCCTCCCTCCTGCCACCGCGGGTGATACTCTTACGTCACGAGGCGTTCTAGTTATTTTTGTTGATTCGATTTCCCCTGTTAGATTAGATCGTATTTGTTGGAGGAAACTGAGGCTAAAGCTTATCATTATAATGATAACTACAAAAATACTCTGAGAGCGCATATCTTTACGAAACAACGCAATATTAACAAAGAATTGAAATCGGTCCTGAAGCCAGGATTTTTTTTATCATTACCAAAATTCAGTCAAATGTTTCTCGTAACATCTGTAGCAGTTCCTGTTAATTTCTTGAAGATCCGTCTATAATTTTAGTTGTCTTAGTGACAGACAGTCACTCAGACAACGACATTTAACCTCCTTGGCCGAGGCAGTAATCTTACGTTTGAGTTCAACTGCACCGGTATCTTGTTTTACTATGCAGACTAAGTGTCGATTCTTTCTTTCTTTGATCAACTAAGCGAATACTAACCACGTTTGCTAATCATTTCTGCATCCTATACATTTCTCATTTTGCTGATTTACCATTATGCATATAAGGCCCACCGCCTTCCAGGAAAGACATAACCTACGACGCTCTTACTAACAGAAACCCAAATATTAGTGGGCACTTATGCAGTTAATCCCTCTCTGCTCAGGTGGGTATCCTGTATGCCCTGAGCCGCCTGAAGAGCCAGCGCATATTCTGCATCTCCCCCCGTACCGTCAACATCAGTGGCGTCCTCAACTGCTTCTGTTTTGACAAGGTAGCCGTTAAGAAATGATTGACAAGGTAGCCACTCGTGTCTTTAGCTGAAATTAGGCCTTCGGGTAAACTTTATTTTTGTTCTGCGTCCTGCTTCTTTACAGCCGACTATAGCATTGCCAAACTATTGATCTCTAGCCAATTACTGCATAGTGTTCGGGGCTGTGTCAAAATTGCTTGATAGTTCTAAGTACGATAAATTGCTAAGGTATTGAGTAAAGTTTGATGCAAATCGAATTCTATGGAAATTTAAATGGGCCTTAGCATCCGGTGAGGTAATTATTTATCTTAAATTTGTCTTTGCGCAGCTTAAGCAAGTGGGTGCACGTTCGTTGTCGTGAGAGATCTTACCCGTACTGTATTTTTCTGTTCTCATATAATTTTCATGTTTTATAAACTTATGTAAAGCAGTGCATTCCTGATGATAAGGTTAAAACCAACTCTGAAGATGATGATAAGAATAAGTTTAAGACCAGTTGAAAAACTGAAAAAGTACTTTGTTCCTTTTGTATACTTGAAATCTTTTGAAACTGAAGTTTACTCTTTGGCGTAGATAAAAGATGGAGTCAAACAATATCTATTTTAAAAATTCAATTAGAGAATCACATTATACATGTAAGTACCTGAGGTGCTTACCACCTGGGCAAAAATTTAAGACCAACTCGCATAGATATCTAAATCTAAAAAAATATTGGATTTCATTACAGTTAAAGGTTGTCACAGTGCAAAGGTGTCACCAAATGCAAGGCCCTCAAACCATCTTCCTTTGAACGTAGTCAGATCGTTCATCTACATAAGCAAGGTTAATCACAATATGAAGTCGCAGCTGAGGTTCTGCGCAGTGAACCAGATTGCAGCTTCCTGATTTGATTGCAGTAGAGAAGTTTGGGGGTGGATGGCAAGGAATATCGACAGGAATAAACACCAATTTGAAACAGAAAACGATTTTCGTAGTGCCACCTAGCTCCGTGCACCTCCTGGAGCAATCTTCCCCTAACTGCCTTGAAAATCTCTCAGTTGAAGCATGCTGTGATGAATTTTTGAATTATCAGCAGGAATGAATGCGCAACTCGTTACCAAGTCCGTACTTTTTTAACTTCAACTTCAATATAAGAGTTTTTCTAGTTTTTGAGTTTCTGGTCTGAAATTTTTTATCAGCTGGTAAGTACCTCAGTGCCAATAATGCTATTTTGTAATAAAATTGATTAGATAAAGTTGTTTCTCGTTTTTCTCCCTTGTCATTGCCAATGACGAATGAGTAAACTTTGTTTGGGAGAGTTTTAATGTTTCTCCGTACAAAATGGTATTTTTTGTCAATTTTTCAACTGGTTCTGAATTTACAAATAATCAGGAGTGTACGTACTATGCCCTCCTTATGAGATACGATGTAACTGCGAGATGTGACTTGAGAGTATCCGTGCAGACTCGATTAACATTTTGTATCGGCCGGCAGACGGGTACGCTAACAGAGGACGGCTTGGATATGAGAGGAGCCATTCCTGTCATTGGGAGAGTGGACATTCGGGGCAGTGTGCGCAAGACCAGCAAGTCAGCCTCCTCGACTACCCACAGCACTCCCAACCAGCCAAGGTCTGTCGAAGAGTAGTAGAGTAATATATTGAAATTGATAGAAACCGGGGCTTCGGAGGATCATCTACGTCTCGGTGTTGGGTGTCCGACTGCGACTCTGACTTTTTACCGCAATTAACTACCACCATGAAAGAAACTTCCAATCTGATTCATATGTCAACTTCTGGGACCAGTAGAAACGTTGCTCCGACTTCTGGTACCCAATCGTCTTCAATTCCTAACGAATTCGACTGCTCATCCCGGAAAAACTATAACTTTTTTTCCTTTTGGATTATCCGTTAATTTTTAAAACTAGCCTGTGTTTCAAACTCATTCAAATTCATTCAACTGTCATTAACGTTATGAAAACTTCAGCTCCGTCTGGTCTAAAGATGAACATGTCGTTTTCCATGAAAACATTCATTTCGGTGTGAAGAAATCGTGCCATCAGTTAATTCCATAAAGTTATCCAACTCTGGTGCACACGTAAGCTTGTCATTCGTGAAAAAAGTTAATTTCGGAGTGAGAAATTCATGTTGCCAAGTGATTCCGTTATGGTATCCAGTATTAGCACGTGCGTAAGACCCTTTTTTCTTTACCATTACAGGAATGAAGATGGGTCGGGGAAGGAGTTCAAGCGGGCAGGTTCGTTGGTCAAACCGGCATCTAACCTGTCACTGGGACATCTCAACAAGGATCCCTCAACAATGCCGCATGACCACCTCCTGTTCGCCATGGCCTGTTGCCATTCCATCACCATTATCAACATGGAGAAGGTGCTGTGACACATACTAATGCTGCTAAGTATTATGTACTCTAAAGTCTTCTTTGTCCCTTTTACGGACCATACGACCACCACCACCATCGTCATTGAGAAAGTACGGTGAACAGCAAGAAGTGTTAGTTTACTCATAGCCGAAGAAACGTTATGAATTT
>LQNS02278097.1:16488143-16510655 GCA_001587735.2 Parhyale hawaiensis
GGTGGGTGATCCTCTCGAGCTGCGCATGTTCGAGAGCACAGGATGGGAGCTGAACGAGCCCGGTCAGGAGGACACCAGCAAGTTCGACATGATGATCCCGACGACCGTTCGACCGCCTCGTCCTGACGGAGAGGCTGATGCATCTGCCGTAAGATATTTAGTGCTGTTGATCGTTGGCCGAGTGAGTGACCGTAAGTGCCAGCGGCGGGTGCGGTGGCTGTTAGTCCGATTCTCAATCTTGACAGCGTAAGTTAGTGAGTGGCGGCTCCGGGGTACTAAAGTGAGGGTACTGCTCAATTCCACACCAGGATGTATACTGCTGACATTGTGGTGACGTTAGCGCGAAAAAATTATCAAATAACGTTGTATGAGACTGTATAGCATCCCTACTTATGGAGCCACGAGCCGCCTTTGCATAGCAAGGGATTTTTGATGTGGACATACCAAGACTACTAGTGTAGAGCGCAAAAGGGAAATTTCGTTTTTTGAACCCTTTACGGCATGGTTTAATACTTGTGATGCAACCATGATAGTGTTGTTCCTCCTGGAAAGTCATAGTCTTTTAGTGAAGAACTAAGGAGCGCAAATTGAGTGCAGATATATGACTAATCGCCTACATGTAAATTCCTTGTCTGAGAGCCTGTGACAGGTGTTCTGTGCTTTCTGAACTATTGTCTTAACGCGGCCAAGGATAGTTTTGTACTTACCCTGGAACGCCGAATCACATTTCAGACAATGGTATGAATAGTATAAATACATAACTTTTATTAAGAACACAATGGGTTCACAAAATACGCTTTCAAGCTCACAAGTACAAACAAAGTAGCCAAGGTTCGACCTAGTGATTAAGTATAGTGCATAACATCTAGGTTATACCCGGCGCAACAGAGTTATGACATCACTGCGTGTTTTATCATATATGATGTGAACCTAATACTGTTATTGCTACCGTAAAGGCAAATTAAGTTCATCACAACACCATAGGTACGTACGTACGTAAGCATACAAGTACAAACCTTACTGTGTGAGAATATGCCGTGTTATGTAACGATCCGATGTTTTCGATTCCGATGTTTTCAACGTGGCGAGAGAGGCCTAACTCACGTACATACTATGATGTATAGGGCTGGGACAACATGCTCGTATAGACAGAGAAATCGATGATAACTCCAAATCAACAAATTGCATTAAGTATAGGCTCCTACAGTGAACTGCTTCTGCAGGTTGTGTTACCGTCATAGCTGTACGTTTGGGCTTTTTTGTCCTTGTTTTGGAGTTATCACCGACTTCTTATCTGTACGAGCATATTGTCACAGCCCTAATTGTTGTATAATATGTGTGTACGTAATATCGGAGTCGTGTTGGGGCTAGTGTTGTAATCAGAATCACAGTTCAATCACTGAAATCAAGATCACGATCATCACTAATAAGTGTAAGAACGGTCACTAATTTTGTAAAGAAACCAGAAACGCAGTGTTTGCTTCAAAAATACAGCCGTGTACCAGGTTAATGTTGATTATACGGAATATCGAAAGGAAGGGAATATTTATGTATTCTACTCTATATTGAAATCAGTACATTGGTGAAATAGAGGTGTCGATGGTTCTTGGATTGAGAGATTGACAAACGATTCATCAATATTCACTGAAATGCTTTGAAAAAATATTATACTAACGTATCTTCATCGCTAATGAGCGGAAATTTTCAATTTTGAACAGTATCTCTAATATAGAGTGTCTGTTTAGCCCCATAGGCTACAGCGTTTTATTTCGCTGAACATACTAAATCCAACGACACAACACTTAAAATTAATGTGTCAAGAAGCAACGAAATAGGTATGCAGTTTATTCTAAATCATAAGAAACTGTCACAAATTTGTAGCTATTTCAAATTTTTAAATAGTGCTGGTTTTCCCTCTCGAAACACTCTTTGATCACGCTGATCTCCTTTGGATGACAGAGTTATCACACCGGATCACTAACGGAAGCACGTCAAACACTTGTCCCCAAACCGGTGATATCATTCGGAGTAATGCGCTGGGTAACAGCTAATGTGGTCTTCGTATCTGATATGGTTGGAATGGAGAGCAGCTTATAAATAAAGTAACTTTCTTACTTAGGTCAGGAAACATAGAGGCACCGAACATAAGGAAGCTCAAGTCATCTTTTAGTGATATTTAACTGTTTTTTTAACTGCCGCAGGACGATTCCAGTTACCTGGAGATCGGCATCTTGCGGCAGTTCCCATTCGAGTCGAGTCTGCAGAGGATGTCCGTCGTGACGAGGAGGCTGGGAGACAAGCACTTGGATGTATACTGCAAGGGATCTCCTGAGGTAACTCGTAAAAAGAATTTAGTGGATGTAAACTCGTACGCTCTGAACCTTGTACGTCCCGAGTGAATAGTCTGTTAGTATTTAGAACCAGCAGCATTTGAAACATCACCCAAAGTCCACTGTGGGCTTATGCCCATTCGGCGTGCTTGTTGTAAACGGCGAGAGAAACGTTGAGCCCATGCTGGGGGAGGGGCTGAGTTGTTGTCAAACTGATCCAAGCAGGGCTGTTTTCTTTTTAGTCCATTGCTCATAAGCGTAGCAAGCGGGAAAGACAACAAAACGAAACACATGTATTTCTCCCCATAGGAAGGTATTCATACCATAATACTATTCCAGTACTTGTTCAATAAACTTGTTTAAAACATTACCTTTAGCAATGAGCCTTAGAGGTTGGGAGAGGGGAGGGGGAGAAGGAGGGGCAAATTTATAACAAAAATGAAGCGGGACATCATTAATACGAGCATAAGGATGACAGGAAGCTATCAGGTGGAAGGCCTAAATCAAGCTGAAGTGACTTCTAAGGGTTTCCCTTAGTAACGCGGCTTTCCGTAAAATAAATGGTAAAACCTTATCCAAAGGCCAATCCTATGCCTCCTAAGGGTGAATGCTGTCAACTGCCCTTCTGATACTTCCCCAACTAGAGCACTCTGAGAGAGCATACCTCCGCCAAGCGAGGCAACAGTAGCAAAAAATTCAAATTGGCTCTGAAACCATGATTTTCTTTGTATCAACTTCAAAATCTAATCATTTGTGCCTTTTGATAGTAATAACAGCTTGTGCAATTTTCTTAAAGATCCGTTCATAACTTTTTGAGTTCTGCTGCTAACAAATGTTATGACAAACATGAGTGAAACATACAAACGAACGAACCGATCTGCAGCAAAATTTAATCATTCATGTCTTTAAACATTGCTAGCAACCCCTATAAATTTCATAAAGATCCATTCATTATTTTTTGAATTATTGTGCTAACAAGCATAAAATTTAAAACAGTGACAAACAAACGAACGAACGAACGGATCATCACAAAAATATGGTCATTTACTCTCTGTAATATACCTAACAACTCATATGAATTTTGTAAAAATCCGCCCATTACTTTTTGAGTTAAGGCATTGAGAAAAATGAGGCACACAAAGAAACGGATGGACGGATCTTCTCGAAATGTTTATCAGCTGTTCCTCCTAACATACCAAACAATCCCTGTAATTTTCGTTAAAATCCGTCCATAACTTTTTGAGTTATCTCTATTGACAGACAAACAAAGAGGCAGACAGACAAAGAAACCCGACGAAAACATAACCTCCTTGGCGGAGGTAATTATCTGTTCCTATTCAGAAATTTCCCGCTTTGCTTGATGTGCCACGTATCATTTCTACCTCTCCTTGAATTCTGTGTGTTGAGAGAGGTAAGTTAGGAAAATTGTACTTACAATTCAACACCTGAGAAGAAATTTCACAGACCATAAGTTTGATTTCTAAACGGTGGCCGGCTCCGTATATTGGCCAGGAAATGTAAAACTGTATTCCAACTCAAACGGCGTGTTCATAGCCTGTGCCCCTCGTGGAGCATTGGATGGACCTTACGCCATAGGGTTAGTTAGGTTCGTTGAGAAACGCGCTACAGTATTTCAAATTGCAACTCTTCTCAATAAACTTCCTGCGTATTTATTAGATCCCATTTCTGATAATGTCTTAAAAAAACGTTTTAAAGAATACGTCATGCNCCAATAAGTTTGTTAAACTTTCAGTGGCTACGCAGATGCATTATTCTATAGAGTATTACTACTTTACCAAATACTTGTAATATAAAATGTGTTTGTGTGTAATAAACCTATCAAACCTATCAAACCATCCCATGAGAGTAGCTCCCCAAGGGGAACGCTATAGGTTACCTTAGCCTTAGCTAAGCCTTCGGGACGCCTATCTTTCGTGCCCACTTTGCTTCCTTGTCCCTTCATACTTATATTGATGATGCTTTATTGCTTTCTTTAAACCCGACTTGCTCTCCCCATGCACGTTGACTCGTTCATAGATTTCACATTTCTCTTGACATTCTTCATGTCCCTGCTATCTTCCTCTCTTAGGATCACCATCTACTTTAGTGGGTATAGAGGCTTACTCTGAAAATATATACTGTATAATAATAATCATAACCTGTAAGAAGGAGGAGCTTAGAATCGATTACAGTTGTTGTTGTTCCTGATACCGTGTCAAAGATAACCTCTAATAATAAATATATAAAGTCGACAGATGATAAAATTTAACGTTTCGGGAATCTTTCCTCTCCTCAGAAACTAAAATAGAACCTAATAACTATAACTAAAACGATTTCTTTGTTTTACTTCATTTGCAGGGGAGTATAGGTGTCATCGGGGGGAGTCTAAAACGCGAATGAGTAAAGCTACTTGGAGGGGCCGGATGTCGGCGCTTGTACTACCAGCGGGTGTGGGACTAACAGTGGACAGTGTGAAGCGGTACAGCCGAGGTCATAATGTTAAGGTTGGGTTTTGTTTTATGAATTTAGAGGGACTCTAATGTTGTGAGCTCGATTGGGTGAGAAAAGCCTATGATAGAGAAGTCATTTTTACTGAAGGGATGGTTGTTTTGCTTAGCGTGTGGGCGAGTAGATGAATGTGAGAATATTGCGAGTGGTAGACCGGTTCGGGTACATGCACCTAAATGTTGGTCAATACGGGCATTAAAATTTTGTCCAGTGCTACCGATGTACAAGGCATCGCAACCTCTGCAATTGAAGCAATAGAAAACACTTGACTAAAGTGGTGTGGGAGGTTTGTATCTAATACAGTAATACTGAAAATCTAACGATCTTATGTTCGAATGGGCAAAAGAATGTATTGATGACACTATTTACTGTGCTTAAGTTTGTCCAAAAGCAGGATAATATTAAGAGACATGTGATTCTTCTGTTACAGAAAATCGCATCGCTGTCCACCCCGGAATCCGTACCGTCGAACTTCAACATGGAGCTTCGTTCGTACACTGACCAGGGCTACAGAGTGTTGGCTCTGGCTCATAGGACCATCAGCATGTCCTACCACAAGATACAGAGAGTGAGAACTAGTTATATTTCCAGTGCCATCGGACAGTTAGCATGCTTGGACACGGGATACTGAAGTTGAGAATTAGCTCTACTTAGCTAGCATCAAATTAGCTAAAAGTGTAAGATAAATTTGTGGGAAAATGAAACTAATGCTTCGCCGATAAATTCATTTGGCTACTCACTCTTGGAAACATTAAGTTAGAAACTCGTGCGCTTTAGAGGCGTGTTGCATTGTGAGGCTGCAACTCGGGCTGTCGAAACTAACTCGAAAATTTTTCCTCTGACCTGAAATTACACCATTGATATAACTAGAAGTCAGCGGTTAATGATTGTAATACAATTTTTGATGCTGTGCGTTACATTCGTGTAGCGCAGTAACCTTGGATAAGGTTACATTCGTGTACAGTAGCACGGTAGCCCTGCCTGGGGTTACATTCGCGTTGCGCAGTAAACCTGGCTGGGGTTGTGATTACAACACGCCCCAGCATCGCAGTGTTAGTCCATTGCCCAGTAGCTGCTCACAGTACCAAAACATGATCGGTTTCATTTCATTTATCGCGTAGTGCTGCAGCATGTTGAATCCCCCCCCCCCCCTGACTCACATTGAAGAGCTGGTCAGAGCGTTTTGTATCTTTTTCCTTAACTTTGGGGTTTATCGCGTGTTGGCTTAAATTTAAACTGGATGGCGCTGTTGACTGCATATTGTAAACGGAGGCCATGCAGCAAACAAGCATCCTCACCGGACGAGGGATCAGTTAAACAAACCCGATGCTACTGTTGTATTAGTTAGGTTCGCCCAAGAAGGTTGCGTCCCATTGGGATGCCATATAACCTTAGCCTTACTCATAAACCTTCTGAACATCGTTCATTCATGTCCACTTTGTTTCCTCATATTTTCATGCTCCGACTATTCATTCGTAGCTCTGTTCATCCATTTAGTTTTCAACTTGTCCTTCCCATGCGCGTTGATCTGACGTGGGAACACCCTCGTTCATGGGTTCCGCGTTTCTTTTGTCACACTTTATATGTTGTATATCTTTTCCTCTTCATCTTTGAAACATCTTGTGGCATAGGAAGCTTAAACTAACTTTTCTAAGGTTTGAATGTTTCTGCTTTGAAACTGGGCGTTTTTTATTTTTAATCGCAAGCGTGTATCAGGCATCCTCTTGATCACGCACTATTTTTCAGAGAAAAAAAGGGGCATTTTAACGAATAACCGTCGAGCAACATAAGAGAAGCACAGATTTTATACGCGAGGAAGGCTTTGGCACGCCTGTTGTATTTTCTGTGGCTTTAATTGACAAGAACGTTCTTCCTGAAGCAGTGTTTCTTTCTGAGTCTATTTTTTTTTTTTTTTGCATTATGTTATCTAATCCCATCGTCTATTCGAATCATTTCCAAATCAGCAGAAAAATTCGTCCATCCATTTAGCTTTTTCTTTTGATGTTACTCTACACAACATCTAAATTTAGGCTATTATGTCTCGTCGACTACGTTATTATGCTGCCACTGAGCTTTACTACTAATTCAGAAAGCTCTGGCGTTATCACTGGAAAATATGAGCTATAATAATTAACTGTGTTGTGGTATTGCTATCAGATCGACTGAGGAGCTAACCAAACATTAATCAATTATATATATTAAGCGGTAGCGCTGTCAATAAAATATACAGTGCAGGTAAGCAACAACGTTCACTTTACTAAGTCACTGTGTGCAGATCGACCGAGAAGAGCTGGAGTGTAACTTACAGTTTTTGGGGCTGCTGGTGATGGAGAACAGACTGAAGCCTGAGACTCGCGCCATCATCGATCAGCTGAAGCAGGCCAACATCAGGACCATCATGGTCACCGGTGAGAGTCGTGGGGTTTCTCCATTTATCCACGTCTTTGTTTCATTCGATCTCATCTTCAGAAATGATCTTGTCTGTCGTCAGAGTTGGGCGCGCTAGTGAATGGAACTAGCGTCGCTAGCGCTATCGCTACCGCTAGTTTTGGCGCTAGTTTTCGGCATATATGTATATCTAATACTTGTCGAAAATTCGGAAACATTTATTTTTGTGCTAGGAAAAACATGAAGAGCAAGATAGAAATAAAATATAATTTTTATTGCATAGCAATTGGAAGAAGTAAAAAAGTGTTTTATTGATTTTTCATATAGCGAGAAGATACATGGAAGTACTATATATACTATATAATGCAAAAACCAGCGACTAGCGCTTGACATCTGCTAAAACCCTAGCGTCGCTGGTAATTCTCAAACCTAGCCAAGCCAGTGCCTGCGCTACTATAAAACACTAGCGCGCGCTAGTTCTAGCGCCGCTAGGCACAACTCTGCTTGTCCTACACACAATGGTACTTTGTTCTGTTGTTTTCATAACAGACCCCTAACCTATACTCTTATTTCTTTCTTGCCTTCGGTTAACTGTATAGCTGTTGGTGTGGGTGCTTAGATAAGGAATTTAAAAATGTAAGAGTGTATGCTCAGCAATAGAAATACTAGAGCAGTTATAGTATTTTCTTTTTGTCTCAGGAGACTCTGGGCTTGGTAATGCCACAAATATTTTGCTTACGCTTCCCTCGTGGGATAAGATATGAACCGTCGCTATACTCCATTGTGTTCACTTCGTCTGAAACGCAGGAGAGTCGAGGGCTCCACAGATCCCATAGGTTAGGGTAACTTAGCCTTTCATACATTATCGGGTCCTCAGTCTCTTCACGGTTCTCTTGACCCCTTTTATTTTTCGTTCACTTTCTGATGATCAAATTATGCTGCTTCTTGTACTATCTCTTCCTTCGTTATTCGCATCTTCAGCTAGATGTGTAACAGTGTCAGTAATGCTCTGCTTTCCTCATCAGGAGACAACCTGCTGACGGCCCTCAGCGTTGGCCGTGAGTGCGGCCTCATCAGCAGGGAGGAGACTGTGGTGCAGCTCCGTGAGGGCAGTAACCACAACCTCTACTTTGAGCTCACTACCCCTCCTGAGGTAAGCACAGTGCCACAGTGAGTCAGCCCTATCTCACCTAGGAAGCATTATTTGATACATGGGTTCTTTGTCCTAGTCCATTTCTATGTAGAAATAAGCTTTAGTCATGAGGTAGCACAACCAAAGTATGATGGGGTTGAAGCGCAATTACCAGAGTCTTTCATTCCCCGTTTTAACCAACTACTCGGCCTCCGAGGACGTCACTGTGTCTCATTTGAACAGTGCGGAAGTGCATAGCTCTCCGAGTCGTAGTGCACTCTAAATTCAAAAGATAAGTGTATCTTCACTTGTAACACTCCCTAAGCCTCCTGACGTGACTGCTATCATGTTAGTAAAGTAGTTGGTAGATACGCGCATGTTGTGTAGCTGAGGACCCAAGCATACGGACGCTGAGTAGTGCGTTTGCGAACCAAAAAATTGTCATGTGAACCCGGTTTTGAAGATATGGTAATATATTTGATTTGATTAGGATTAAAAATGCTTCTTTTGTACTCTTTCACGTCTACTTCGCTCCCATCCCTTCTCTTGCTCTCTCTGACGACACACAGAATTTATGTCACCGTTGCTCTCTTTTGTTGTCTTTCTGTTCCCAATTCCCATAAGCGGCTGTCCTCTGTAGATTGGGCTCTTTTCTTTCATTCTAGAATTGCATATACTCTGTCCGTTTCTTTCTTTGGATCACCGATGGCTTGAATATTTTTGCATTCTCCAAACTCTCACTTTCGCCGCAGTTGCTCAAGAGCGACGGGCATAATGGTGCAGTGGCCGTGAATTTGTCATTACCTGGTCAAGGAAGTTTCAGCTCTCATTATAAACAACTACGTAACTATCTGCTGCGCGCCCACTGCCCCCACAGGTACATAACAGCGGCAGGCAGAACGGGGCAGTGGCGGTAGACATGCAGGTGCCAGGGTCAGGCCGCACGGTGGTGGCGGTGGACGGCAAGAGCTGGTCTGTCATACAGGAGGATCAGGACCAGTTGCTTCAGGAGGTCCTCGTTAGAGGCGCCGTCTTCGCGCGGATGAAGCCTGACCAGAAGCAGCAGCTCATATCACACCTGCAGGCGCTTGGTTACTATGTTGGTGCGTCTCACTTGCATGTTGTACATAACTTTCAGCCTGAGTTTATCCTAGATATCATGCCTGCAATGTGCAAACCCTTCAATATTCTGTTGGAAAGTCTTGTTAGTGTGTTGACGTTGTCCTTTAGCCATAGTTGACCCTCTCAATACTAGTATTAGTTGGATATACGGATAGCGTAGCTACCTGCAGGCCTGTGGCTACTATGTTGTCGCTTCAGGAATTTTGGATAGCCACAGCAATACAGAGATAAATCAAGTTCTACCACAAAATTCATAAAATGAGCTGGTTTTGTAGTAAAGTTACATCTAAGAGAAATAAGCTCTATTTTCATAATCAAGAAAGTGGTGGACGAGTAAATAATGCAAGAAGAAATTTGGCGCTGCTCCCAGGACAAGCCTAAGACTTACTTCTTATGCTTTCTTTTTTGCAAAGCACCCAATCTTTCCCCTTGTCTCTGCCTCCAGGCATGTGTGGCGACGGCGCTAACGACTGCGGGGCCCTCAAGGCTGCGCACGCCGGCATCTCCCTCTCTGAGGCGGAGGCGTCGGTTGCCTCTCCCTTCACCTCCAAAGATCCCAACATCTCTTGCGTCCCAACCATCGTCAGGGAAGGTCGCTCGGCTCTCGTTACCAGCTTCGGAGTTTTCAAGTACATGGCTGCCTATTCTCTCACTCAGTTTGTTTCTATTATGATTCTCTACTCCATCGATAGCAACTTGACCGACTTTCAGTTCTTGTACATTGATTTGTTCCTCATTACAGTCTTTGCCATTTTCTTCGGACGCACTCACTCGTACCAAGGAAATCTGCATCCCACCACACCGCCGTCCTCGCTCATGTCCCTCACGCCCATCATGTCTCTGCTCCTGCACATGACCCTGGTCATTTCCTTCCAAACGTTCTGCTTCTTTTACGTCCAGGACCAGGCGTGGTATGTGCCCTTCAATGCCACAGCCGACCCAGACGTGCTCGCCGGCCACGAAAACTACGCCGTATTTTCGGTATCGCAGTTCCAGTACATCATTTTGGCCGTCGTGTTCTCCAGAGGTCCGCCTTACCGGCAGCCTCTCTACACCAACTATATTCTCACCGGATGTCTGATTCTGATGACAATAATTAGTGTTTATGTGACGCTTTGGCCTCACGACTGGCTCATCAACTTATTCGAGCTTGTGATGCCCCCTGAAGATAATGCCAGTGCTACGTTCTTTAGATACCAGTTGATTATTTTTGCTTTGATCAACTCTGCGCTGGCCATGTTCATCGAGTACTTCATTGTAGACTACGTCCTCTACCAGAAAATCCGACCGAAGATGCATAATGCGGAAACCTCCAAGAAGAAATTTTTAAGCGTCGAGAACAGATTGTCTTCCAACAAGAGCTGGCCGCCGTTGGAGGTACCCGTGGGTACCCCAAGATCCGCATCTCAATCTGGACCACAGCAGCGGGTCACGCAACCCCCCATCGTCCAGTACCAGTCTTCTTTATGACTAGGCTTCGTTTGGACCAACGCGTCTGTCGCCTTGTTGCAGTTCCATTCCTGATTTTTAGATAATTTTCTATTTATTGTAGCTAAGTAGTTCTGACTGAGTTTTTATTTTTTTCACTTGCGTCTAACCAACACTTGCATGGCAGACGTGCTTTACTCCAGTATATAATTTATCCCTATTTTGGTAGCTCGGGAAAATCCGTACTTTTTCTAATTTCAAGGTTTCATTGACTTTGGAGATATTTTTCGTAAATATGTTTTATATCGTGAACTGCAATATCATTTTTTACTCAGTCGCGAAATACATGCCCTTCTCTCGCTGGTGTAAAATTCCTAGGTTTGAATGCGTACATTTTTAATGCGTAAGACACTTGGGAAATAATCTCCGGCAATGTTCTATGAACTTGATACAGTTTGTTGTAATAAATATAGATTTTCATTTTCGACGAATTGAATACGAGCCATCACAAACCTTGAAAGCATGGCATTATTCCGTTGAAAATTTTACTGTAAATGATTGTATTTATATCTTAGTACTTAAAATTTTTTTGCGTTCGACTCGCGTCTTTATGTAATTTTATTCATTAATAATTTTATCGAGGTATTTATCTGTGCTAGAAAATTTTCTGTTTATCGGCCAGAGAAGCTGGGTTGCTCCTGAGAAGCTGTTAATTTTAACTTAGAGAATACCTTGAATTACTGAGTATGGGTCAGAAAAGCTGTATCACTCTTGAGAAACTGTTCACTTCGACTGAGAGCACACGTTGGCTAGTGGGCCTCCTTTGAATTGCGTGAGGCCTTCACAATTTCATATACGGTGTGTGCAGCTGATGGGATCGTTATAAAACTAATGCAGCCCCTACAACAGTATAGGGAGCAATTTGGGCTCATACACTAATAAGACCAGTGCTGGAGTCTCGTAAGTATCCCCGGAAGCATTGAAAGGGTTTCTTGGGATGATAACTTCACTTATGGAATGAAAACCTCCCTTTAGTTTCCTATTCTGAACTGGATGGGAGTTAACGAGCTTGGACACAAACCTGGTCACATACCTGGCGAAGTTGGTTACTATGTGTAATTCATGTATGCCGTAATATATTGTAGGTATTTACGGAGTTGAGAGTTGGAGTCGTATAGAGCCGGAGGATTTTGGGGTCGAACGAGTCTAACTTGGAGTTGGACTCTGGGTCGACCCTGGAGTCGGGGTCGGACTTGATAGATTCGCTTGGTCTTTCTTGAATGCCAAACAGTCTGTAATGACGGCAGCCAATATCTGACGCAGTTCAGTCAGTCTCCTCCCGCTGTATATGTCTCACAATAGGCTTTGTTTTCAACAATGTGGAAGGTATATGATATCTGTTAACTGCGACTGGAGTGGGAGCGTATTGGACGCAGTTGTTGTGCTATGCAAGTCCCCATCAGAGATGGTGGCGTTCCAGTGGCATCAAAGGGTTCGTAAAGCTTCACCGTGCAAAGCGCAGGGTTCAGTAATGAAAAATGCCCTTACATGTTCATAATGAAGCTGTTATGAAAGTTATACTATGCTGATACTGCTGGGCTTTTGTCTAGAACGTAACTAGATGCCAGCAGTTACATGCTCTTTGTAGATAAATCGCTGGGTCTCCTGTTATTCTCAAACTATGAGTACGAAAGACTGCAAAGTAAGAATTTACTAACTCTTTAGGTAGTGTTATCCACGCAACCTGAACTTCATCGAAAGGTTATCCCCCAAAGTACGAGAACGTTCTTGAGAAATCACAGTACACACATGAACAGCGTTATGTTGTTAGAACTGCAGTTTAACTTCCAGCTTGGTGACTTAGCGGTACGACATTTGTCGCCGGGTGTTCGCTGAACACTAACATAAAGGCGATTGTGAATTTATCCGTTCGTTCGTTCATTTGCTTATTTTGGCTTATCTGCCCTTATTCTGTCACAATTGAAGCATTGACTTACATGGACAGTACTAATAGCCAGTCCCTTACGCTAATAGAAGGGACTGGCTGAGGCCAAAGTTGAATTAGCTTGTCTCGTTTGACATGTGGTATCGGAGATCAGTCAAGCATGCGGGGTGCACTGCAACCTTCTCATAAGAGTCTAGCAGAACCACAACCGCCAGCTTGAACAACGAAGAGCTGTCAAAGCAATCATATTCGCCGTCATTTTCACGGCTTGATAGTAACATGTTGCGCTGCAACCACCAGTATAGAAATGCAAACATTATAGAGACTGCCCCAAATACCTGTACGAAATGCGATGAAATGAGCTGTACATTTTAATATAGTCGTTGCGCACCACCCACGTCATTCATCGGTATCCCAGTGCATTGATTCCCGTGCTAAATGAATTTTCTAAGCGTAGTAGAAGGAACTTATGGTATTTGATCAGTCTTTGGACATTCCCGAACACTAGTGTCCGTTATTGCCAAATAGACTTCTTATTTCGGATGAATTCAGTTCAAACTAGAGCACTCCGAGAGCGCATACCTCCGCCAGGCAAGGCAACAGTACCGGAAACTTCAAATTGGCTCTAAAACTATGATTTTCTTTGTATTAACTCCAAAATCTAATCACTTGTGCCTTTTGATAATGATAACACTTATGCAATTTTCTTGAAGATCAGTTCGTAACTTTTTGAGGTATGCTGCTAACAAATGTTATGACAAACATGAGTCAAACATACAAACGAACCAACCGATTTGCATCAAAATTTATTCATTTATGTCTTTTAACATTACTAACAACCCCTATAAATTTCAGAAAGATCCATTCATCATTTCTTAGTTATTGAGCTAACTAGCATAATATTAGAAACTGTGACAAACGAACGAACAAACTAAACAGTTAAAAAATTTCGTCATTTACTCTTCGTAATATAGGCTACCTAACAACATGTAAATTTCATAAAAATCCGTCCATAACTTTTTGAGTTATGACATTGACAAAAATGAGGCAAACAAACAAACGGATGAACGGATCTTCACCAAAAGTTAATCATCTGTTTCTCCTAACTTACCTAAGAATCCCTGTAAATTTCGTCAAAATCCGTCCATAACTGTTTGAGTTATCTTGATGACAGGCAGACAGAATAACAGACAGACAAACCCGACGAAAACATAACCTCCTTGGCGGAAGTAATGAGAAATGCTTCGATCAAGAAATTCTTTATTCTAAGACAGGCTACCTAACACTCTACCTAATTTTACGATGAACCACAATCTAATGTGGCTCTGCGCGAAAAGGAAACTGATTTGTATTTAAGGCCATTGTACTTAGCATGTGAATATTGCAGTTGAATACAACGTATAACCTTTATTTATTGTAATCCATTACCGATGTGCTGGCTGGGGCCACTTGGAGGGCCCCATAGGGTTACCAAAGCCACAGCTAAGCCTTCGGAACATCCTTTTTCTTGGCTTTTTTTTTTTTGTTGTTTTCTGTAGTGCTGCTGATGAATTTTCTTTACTACTCCTTTTTTTTCTTTCCGCCACGGTAGTTGCATGCTTCCATTCTCAGCTCTAACACCTTGTATCGCTCGTTCGATGCCCGTGAGGCACACGAGCTCTTTTCAGATCTTGGTGTGCTGACTCGGTAGTTGTGTGTGCATGCACGGCGCCGTGGCGGAACTGCCTTCCTCAGAGATGAGGGGGGTGGGGGATCTCGGGTCATTTGTTCCTTCCGTCAAATTGGCGCCATAGTTCGTGACCCGAGGGCGACTGCGACTACACTTGCTCATCTGGGGCCAGNTTCTTAAGGCCATTGTACTTAGCATGTGAATATTGCAGTTGAATACAACGTATAACCTTTATTTATTGTAATCCATTACCGATGTGCTGGCTGGGGCCACTTGGAGGGCCCCATAGGGTTAACAAAGCCACAGCCAAGCCTTCGAAACATCCTTTTGCCTGGCTTTTTTTTTTGTTGTTTTCTATAGTGCTGCTGACGATCTTTCTTTACTACTTCTTCTTTTCTTCCCCTCTTTGCAGTTATCATGCATGGATTCTTCGTTCCTGTACAATGCACGGCTCTTTTTTTTTTCGCTCTAGAGAGCTCCTGGTAATTCTAAGGGAGTTGAAGGAGGGGGGGGGGCTTAAACATAACTAATTTGAAACGCGTCTTACATTCTTAATAAATATTATACTAATTATTGGACTTGCTTGCAATTTGTAAAAAAGGCAATTGGAATCATTACATGTATTCTTTTTTCTATTACTACATATAATAAGATCCATATAGTTACCCTCAGAAAGTTTATTGCATCATCCCGCACGTGTTCTTAAACTGGGATATGACTCGGGGCTAGGTCTAATTTGTTTTCGGTATTTAACTTGTATTTTTCTTCTTAATGCGGGACATGCTTTTATAATATTGTGGAGCAATGATACCTGGACCGCATTCGAACACATGCCTAATGTTAGCGCGTCGGAGAAATAAATGCTATCAGAATGTGTCCCGTCCCACAAACAAGACGGGTCTATCGATCAAGCGTGATTTCTATACTTATTGAATTATTGCAAATGCGTTGTTATGGTAGTCTAAGGCTGATAACCTGAAAATCATCGAAACCACTTTGATATCATGGCATGAAAGTGCGAAAAGCTATTTAGGAAGACAACTCATATCCAAGATGGAAATTTAAGTGTGTATCCAACCCATTGTCACGGAAGAGGCCAAAGAAGGCAGTTTCATTTCTAATGCGAAAATTACGCGCTAATGCAAACCATTGCTATCTATAGCTTTTTTAATTCGTGAAAGTATCTTCCTACAAGAAACTCCCCAGAGTTCTAATGAGTTAACGAAGTACGATTATATAGAAAATAACTACCCACGCAATACACTAGTGTAGTTTTTATGGTCTTTGTCCGTAGCATATGCATGTGATAGTTTTCGCACTGTGGTTATTGCTCTGTGTACTTCGTACTATATTATACTAAAGCCAATGCTGAATTTTGCCGATACACATTACTGCGCGGATATCTAGTAGCTACTAATTCTGGCTAAACTAGTCGTATGAACGTAACCTTTATAGAATTTGAAGCGGTTTTATTCTCGTATAACCCAGGCAATTAGAAGTTGCCATGAGAACACAAAACAGCTTGAAATAAGTGAAATCATATTGAAGGTATCAAAATATGAGAGGTGATTGGCAATTGCTGAGCTTTTCTTCATCAACAAGTGACACTGCCAAACGTAGTTAAGCCCCTGTGATTTATGGCTCCTATCATCATAAAAATAATTTGTAAATACCAGGATGCAATTTTCGGTCCAATCATTTTGCGTTTGCCTTTGGTTCTGCAGCTGATGGAGTCACTAAACTGTATTAAATGGTCAGTTACTGCGGCCCCTGTGTGATTAGAACTAGAGACTTTAAGTACGGTTAGTCATTCCGAAGCATATTCTGTAGTACAGTTTACTGCGGCCCACACCTCGGTGGTGACGGCTGTACCGTTGACAATCACCGACTGTGGCGTCCAGCCAAAGCCTCCTCGAGTCCTTTCGATGGTCTTGGTGCAGCTCAGCGCTGCCCACCTGCCTCTCAAATCTGCTCGCAGTCTTCTTCCGGGACCTGAGTCTGTGTCTGAGCCAGAAAGCAAAGAGCATAACGAGAGGACCTACGAGAAACTAGTATCGAAGAGTGGCGTCATCAATGACGTCACATCGACGAACGGTCCGGCTGAGCAGCCCATGGGCATTTCAATGAATTTTGCCAGCCCGATGGTCGTCAATTGCACATTTCATCCCACAAGCTCATTAATAATGGAAGAGAGCAATACTAATTGAATAATAAAAAATTACATGTATCAATAGAAAATTGCAGTGGAGGCTGGTGGACACTTTCACAGCACCAGAGGGAAGAGCTAGGCCGGTATAGCGCCGTTATTTAATTTCTTCTTTGAAGAGAAGCTTTATTTACACATCATATTCAATTCACAGAGGTCTTCGCAAAACATTTAAACATATCACTGTACATTTTTGACTTAATTCAATCTCCCGCTCCTGACTGGCCAGCTACTTGAGCTGCACCCATGCACAAAACACCGTAAAATCGTGATCGTCATGTGCAATATCTGTTCCTATGGTTCCTTTTGTCTAGAATATTTTTCGTTAGTTAATAAGAGCCCAACCTACGTAGGCTTGAGGTTCGACCCTCAAATACTTGACTCGTTGGTGTGACGTCATTCAGCGACTCGAGGTCACGGCTAAGTTTTATTTTAGTCCCATTGAGTCCTCCCGGTACACTTTTTGCTTCCTGGTCTGAGCATATATCGCCTTGCTACAGGTGATGCAGATGTACAGGTCGGGGATGCCTGCTTCAGTGTCTTCCCAGCGTTTGGAGTTCTACATCAGAGAGGCACGGTACTTACTCGACTCGGCAAAAAAGCCCACTTGATCTTGAAGAGGTTTTGTTTCAACGTGTTAAGAATTAAGGAGATCTGTGATAGGCAGAGATCCATAGCTTTCCTGACACCTCCCTTAGTTCGTTGAAGGTCCCTTGGTGAAAATTACCCATGTTGTGCAGCTACCTGTAAGTGTATTATTTGTTTACCGTAACTGCATTCATGCATCGAGCTCCGAGGGCGTTGGGTAAAGATGAGGGGCAGGAAGAGACATCTGTTCCGTCCGTCCCGGGGGCANGCTCCGAGGGCGTTGGGTAAAGATGAGGGGCAGGAAGAGACATCTGTTCCGTCCGTCCCGGGGGCAAGGGTTGTGGACAGCATATTGAAGCGATGGAATGGCGCACCATGGTTGCAGCTCTGTGTTTTCATCTGGGGCGCCAAAGCAGAGTGTGGTCCCGTTCGCACTATCGTCTCTCACGATGATTTTGCGTTCACGTAAGCTTTCCTGCGCGCGCCACCACTAAAATAAACACTATCTAGGCAAACCTAACCTACCCTTACCTAACTTAACCTCATTACCTAACCTTCTAACCTAACCTCATTACCTAACCTTCTAACCTAACCTCATTACCTAACCTTCTAACCTAACCTCATTACCTAACCTTCTAACCTAACCTTACCTAACCCAACCTAACCTAACCCAATCTAACCTTACCTAACGTTATCTAACCTTATCTAACGTTATCCAATGTTACCTAACATTACCTAACCTAACCCAACTTAATTGTCTAGACTCGGGCGGATAAAACATCAACACCACGGGTACGAAAACAATAGAAGTCGTAACGTGTCCTGTCTGTGACGTGTTAGTTACAAAGACGTGGTTTATTTGCCGAGTTTGAGCGGATAACCTAATCCAGTTAGTTTTAACTTTGAGTTTCTATCTTGAACGTTCAATTTAATCACCTGGCGTTCATTGCGAACAGACAAACTCAAACTAATTGAATTAGTCAAAGTGAGCAAATCGACGTCGCATGTTGTCCGAGCATATTTGTAGACCCGCGCTTGCAGCATTCTCTTCTACCAGCTTGCTAATTACTATCTTGACTCCACTGTATGTGTGAGCCGTCTGTAACAAGACAATTTTTGTGTAGCTATGCCTCTTCTTTCTTCACTTGCAGGTCTCATCCGATGGAATTTTTTATTATGTACCTAAGCTTGTCTGTTAAACTTGGCATACTACGTACATACCCCGTGTTTCCCTTCTTTAAGGGTCTAAGTAGTCGTGAATATACACACCTAAATTTTACTTGTAACTTTGTATAACGTCTGTAAAATCAAACGAGATACTTTGTATAATTGCCCATATAAACAAAGCACAACTTCGGCCAGCTTGTACATTTCGCTTGAGGAATAAAGTTTATGTTACATACGGATGAAAAAAATAATTTTGAAAGAGACGTCGACTACGCGTAAGAAGGAACTCCTTCCATTAAAACAATGATTCCAAAACTCATATTTTCTAGGTCACGTACCCAGGAAGCAAACAGTGTAACAGGAAGCAAAGAGTGTGGAGTCCGTGAGGACTCAATGGGACTAAAATAAAACTTAGCCGTGACCGCATGTAGCCTAATGGCGTCACATCGACGAGTAGAAGTATTTGGTGTGGGACCTCTGGCATTCGTAGGTTGGGTTCATAATCCTTGCCAACAAATGTAAGCAACGGTATAGTCGGTACGCGAGAGAAACCACTGTAACAGTTATTGCTCGAACTTTCTGTACTTAACGACAATATTTTACAATGTCTTGTGTGTGGGTGCAGCTCAAGTAGCTCGCCAGTCAGGAGCAGGATAGTGAATGAATTACCGGCATGTCCAAAAAATACGATGATATGTTTAAATATGTTCTGTGAAGAACACTGTGAACTGAATATGAAGTGTAAATAAGGCTTCTGTTCAAAAAAGAAGTTAAATCAGGTCTCCATACCGGCCCCAATTTCGCCGCTAGTGCTGTGCAAGTTTCCACCAGCCTCCGCTGCAATTTTCTAAAGATAATTGTTTATTGCTCAATTAGTATATATCCTCTTCATATATGTATGCGCTTAAGAGATAAAATTCGCAATTTGCGACGATTTTTTCTGACAAAATTAGTTAAAATACTCATAGGCTGCTCAACCATAGATTCGTCGATGTGACGTCATTAATGGCGTCAGTTTTTGATGCTAGTTTGTCATGAGTCCTCCCATTACGCTCTTCGCTTTCTGCACTTACTAGTCCGATGATTTCTGTAATGCTAAGCGTCATTTCCGATTCAGTGTTATATGTCCTGTACGCCATAAAGAACACACGTCGGTATTTTTCACGCGCCTAGTCCTACTCTTACCAAGTCCCTCAGTATAACTGCGCTTCAAAAAGAGGCCGATTCCCTTTCTTTCATACACGACATGCAGAGTTCCTTTGCTAGTTTGGTATGCCTATTACTATTGGTCTTTCTACACTTTGCCTTCTTTCCTCCCTGTGCTGTGCACCACCACCATTTCCCAGAACACCGACTGGAATCGATACTCTCTTTCTTGGAATACGGCACGTCCTTTCTTTCTTCTTCGCCGCACAATGCGCTTGGTTACCATGCAGAGAAGCTCCAGCTGCTCTTGTAAAAGACGCTGCAGGATCAATGCTGCTGCTGCTACTTACGCAGGAGTATGCACCTCTGAGACCATTATGTTGGCGCTACGCTCAATAATCACACGCTGAACTTACGAGCAAACGTTCAGCTCGCAGGTCGCTCTTCTTACTATCGATTTTCATTGTGTATTCGGACGATGTGCGAGCTGAATATTCGCTCGTAAGCTGCGCGTACGATTGTATAGTGTGGCTCCGGTAATAGTGCACAAAGCTACTGCAGCGATTGAGAAAATAAAACCTTCACTCCTCGCAGTATTTCATTAGTTAAATTTGGCACAAGTTGGAGTACTTCTTTGATATTGTTATAGAAGTGTGGAGGATCTGGGCTGCAGAACTCCCGTGATTACTTTATGGACGCATACGCTGTAATATATATATATTTTGCTTCATTAGAAAAATAACCAACTGCCTGCTAAATTTAGTTCTTTGTTGCTGCCAAAAAATGCCGCAAATCAAATATCACTCTTTCGGATTTTTTTTTTTTTGCCGAAAACTGTATCCATACATTTAGGACGTCATCCTGGATATGCAACGATACCTTCCACCAGACAAAAAAAAAAAGCGTGTTTCAAGAGAAAGGAAAGGATTTACCCACAAAAAAGTTGTAAATGGCTAAATTCTCTTGTTTGTGTCGTGCATAGGAGCGAGAACATATTAATTGAATTCTAGCTGGGACCTGGGGAAATTCCCCCGAACAAAATCATTGTTCTTCGAGAATATCTCTAGACTCTCATCATGCATACGAAGTGTGAAAATATGTTCCAATGCAAATAGCAAATCTTCTATTTATGACCTATTAGCTGTAACAGCTTAAAAATTCCGAACTTGACTCGTCTTGCGACATGTTTCCTCCCCCCATGGTATCAAGAATAGCCTTATTTTCCCTATCTAATACTGAAGAGTAACGATCATGCTAATTAAGGCAGGAACGAAGGGCGAAACTTACAGGGAGGTAGGGAGAGACAAGCAGAATTACAGTATATATATAGTTCGTACCTTAGCCTAAGCTATAGGCCTTGAGCCGGAACATTTCTTGTTCCCGGCCAAGATTCTCCCTTCCTTTACTGCTTCTATACGGACAATCGTTAATGTGTTCCTGTGCTTCCCTGAAACTTCCTGTAGCTCTGCATGGCGTTCGGTGTTTGGGTTCATCGTTAAGTTTCATTTACTCCCTGCTTCCTTCTTCTCTTTATCTCTGTAGGAATACACTTTTGTGTGTATAGGAAGGCGTCAGCTATCGTATTCACATAAAAGTAGTGGTAAATGACAAATTCTTATTATTGCATTTGATGGACGACATCCAAATTGCATCAACTCTTTCTTCCCTTGACCTATTAAATGGAAAGTCGTTGAAATTGTCTTTAGTGGTCCTGGGAAATTGCATAGATGGCATCGCATCAACACAGGATTTTTGTAGATCACATTCCCATTGAATAAAACTATGCTGTGTTTCGACGAGAGACAATGCACTCAAAAAAATGATAGGCACTGATCACGCGTACGCGTATAGTTTTTCATTTGTCTATGGCAAGTACAGTCATTGTATATAGTAACTATTGCGTCTATGACGTAAGGCCGATGTCCCATCAGCCTGTGTTTACTGAACTTCAAATGTGTTTTTCTAATTACACTTTTTGTAGCAGAGATAACAAACATTAAATTATAGTCATGCCTCCGTAATCTTTATCTTCTAGTTTTGAATTTTTTTTAAATTAAGCTAACACCTTTTTGGAATATTGTTAGATCTGCGAGGCACTCCGCACCGCTCACACAATGGCAATGGCCGCCAGTACGTTGAAGCGAAGACGTCCAATAAGTGGTGGTTGAGCTCGTGAAGTCGATAAAATCTCTGTTTTTTTTTTGTGGTTCTTTGGTGACCTTTTTTACCTTCCCGCGCGCTCTTAAGTGGCCTGTTGTGTGTGGTTGTCTCTGAAGTGTTCTCTCGATCTTATCTTTATACCGAAACAAGTTTTTAGCATTTACTTTTTCTCTAAATTTGCCGCGCTTCTGTAAGTTCGGCCTTCGCTGCTTTCGTGAACCAACTGAGACGCATTCTTTTGTTATAGATATGATATGCAGAAAAATCTACCTATATCAGCATTATTATCTGAACAACTTCATAGCAAGCCAGGGCTAAAATCCTTCTTAAAGGTGAGTAGTTTCTGAAATTTACCAATGCGGTGGAAAAGAAGTCAAATTCAGGCGAGCAGCTAGAGTGTACGGCTGCAGTCGACCACTGAGTGTCCGACCTATGTAGTCATACAGACGATTAGCTCGAATGACAACTGCTCGCCCTCCCCAGACCCTAAGGTCCCTCCCTCGCTCAACCTCCCCCCCCCTAACCCCCTCTAACCACCCTCAGTGACTAGATAGAAAAAATATAAATCCGAACGCTTCCTCCCCGAGCATCATGACTTCTCCTCCCTAGCTTGGCGTCGAACGTTTCACCTCCTGATAACGAGTAAGTCAGTAGTCTTAACCACCGAGCCACTCATACTGAACAGAAGCAATAACGATGGTCGAAAATGCAGCTGTTATCCAC
>LQNS02278097.1:16529917-16541258 GCA_001587735.2 Parhyale hawaiensis
CATCGAGCTCCGAGGGCGTTGGGTAAAGATGAGGGGCAGGAAGAGACATCTGTTCCGTCCGTCCCGGGGGCAAGGGTTGTGGACAGCATATTGAAGCGATGGAATGGCGCACCATGGTTGCAGCTCTGTGTTGTCATCTGGGGCGCCAAAGCAGAGTGTGGTCCCGGTCGCACTATCGTCTCTCACGACGATTTTGCGTTCACGTAAGCTTTCCTGCGCGCGCCACCACTAACATAAACACTACCTAGGCAAACCTAACCTACCCTTACCTAACCTAAGCTCATTACCTAACCTTCTAACCTAACCTAACGTTACCGAACCAAACCCAACTTAATCAGCGATACAGCGGGCAGCGCGGCGCACCAACGTGAACGCCGCCCACGCGCACACGATCTGCGTACACAAACACGCACACCATTCGTCGTGAGAGACGATAGTGCGTCCCGGTCTCTGAAACCCCTAGTGTATGTCTGTAGATGAAATGCTCATTCTCGGCAGTCGTTCTTCTTGATGATATGATTGCTCATTTCAAGCAACGCGTCGTTTGTACTTCAATGGATGCTTGAGCTATTGTGATCAGGCAAACTATATTTTTTATTATAATTTGAGGAAGTTTTGCAACAAAAGAATTGCTGTCGTAGGCAATGGCTGAATAGCTTACCATCTCCATCACTTTTGAAGTCGTTCTGCTGTTGTCTAGACCCGGGCGGATAGAACATCAAAACCATTGGTACGAAAATAATAGAAGTCGAAACGGTTTCTGTCTGTGATGTTTTAGTTAGAAAAGCGTGGTTTACTTGCCGAGTTTGAACGGATAACCTAATCCAGTTAGTTTTAACTTTGAATTTCGATCTTGAACATTCAATTTTTCACCTGGCGTTCCTTGCAAACCGACAAACTCAAACTAATCTGATTAGTCAATGTGAGCAAATCGACGTCGCAATTGGTTCGAGCATGTTTGTATAGAGACTCGCGCGTGCAGCATTCTCCTCTGCCAGTTTGCTAATTACTACCTTGACTCCACTGTATTTGTGAGCCGTCTGTAACAAGCCAACTTTCTTCAGCTATGCCTCTTCTTTCTTCACTTGCAGGTCTCATCCGATGGAATTTTTTATTATGTACCTAAGCTTGTCTGTTAAACTTGTCATACTACATGCCCCGTGTTTCCCTTCATTAAGGGTCTCCGTAGTCGTGAATATACACACCTAAATTTGACTTGTAACTATGTGAAACATCTGTGAAATTAAACGAGATACTCTGTCTAATTGCCCATACAAACAAAGCACAACATAGGCCAGCTTGTACATTTTGCCTGAGGCATGAGGTTCATGCTACATCCGGACGATAAAATTAATTTTGAAAGAGACGTCGACTACGCGTAGCAAAGAACTCCTTCCATTAAAACAATAATTCTATAACTTATGTTTCGTAGGTCACGTACCCAGGAAGCAAAGAGTGTAACGGGAGGACTCAATGGGACTAAAATAAAATTTAGCCGTGACCGCATGTAGCCGAATGGTGTCACATCGACGAGTCGAAGTATTTGTGTGTTGGACCTCTAGCATTCGTATGTTAGGTTCTTAATCCTTACCAACAAATATAAGCAACGTTGTAGTCGGTAAGCGAGGGAAACCACAGTAACAGTTACCTATTGCTCGAACTTTCTGTACTTAACGACAATGTTTTACAATGTTTTGTGTGTGGGTGCAGCTCAAGTAGCTCGCCAGTCAGGAGCAGGATAGTGAATGAATTACCGGCATGTCCAGAAAATACGATGATATGTTTAAATTTGTTCTGTGAAGAGCACTGTGAAGTAAATATGAGGTGTAAATAAGGCTTCAGTTCAAAAAAGAAGTTGAATCAGGTCTCCATACCGGCCCAAAATTTCGTCGCTAGCGCTGTGCAAGTTTCAACCAGCCTCAGCTGCCATTTTCTATAGATAATTGTTTATTGCTCAATTAGTAGATATCCTCTTCATTTATTTATGCGCTTAAGGGATAAAATTCGCAATTTACCACGATTTTTCTGGCAAAATTAATTAAAATACTCTAAGGCTGCTCAGCCATAGATTCGTCGATGTGACGTCATTAATGGCGTCACTTTTTGATGCTAGTTTTTTAGAGTCCTCCCGTTACGCTCTTCGCTCCTGCACGTACCCGTTCGATGATTTCTGTAATGCTATAAGCGTCATTTCCGACTCAGCGTTATATGTACTGAACGCCATAAAGAACACACGTAGGTATTTTTCACGCGCCGAGTTCTACTCTCACCAAGTCCCTCAGTATAACTGAGCTTCAAAAATAGGCGATTCCCTTTCTTTCATACCCAATATACAGAGTTCCTTTGCTAGTTTCGCATGCCTATTACTTATGGTCTTTCTACACTTTGCCTTCTTTCCTCCCTGTGCTGTGCACCACCACCATTTCCCAGAACACCGACTGGAATCGATACTCCCTTTCTTGGAATACGGCACGTCCTTTCGTTCTTTCTTCGCCGCACAATGCGCTTGGCTACCATGCAAAGAAGCTCCAGCTGCGCTTGTAAAAGACGCTGTAGGATCAATGCTGCTGCTACTTACGCAGGAGTATGCACCTCTGAGACCATTATGTCGGCGCTACTCTCAATAATCACACGCTCAACTTACGAGCAAACGTTCAGCTCGCAGGTCGTTCTCACTATCGATTTTCACTGTGTATTCGGACGATGTGCGAGCTGAATATTCGCTCGTAAGTTGCGCGTACGATTGCAGAGCGTGGCCTTGGTAATAGCTGCACAAAGCTACTGCAGCGATTGAGAAAATAAAACCTTCACTCCTCGCATTATTTCATTAGTTAAATTTGGCACAAGTTGGAGTACTTCTTTGATATTCTTTTAGAAGTGTGGAGGATCTGGGCTGCAGAACTCCCGTGATTACTTTATGGACACATACGCTGTAATATATTTACATAGATATTGCTTCCTAAGAAAAATAACCGACTACCTGCTAAGTTTATTTCTTCCTGGCTGCCAAAAAATTCCGCAAATCAAATATCACTATTCCGGATGTTTTTTTTTGCCGAAAACTGTGTCCATACATTTAGGACGTCATCCTGGATATGCAACGATACCTTCAGCCAGACAAAAAAAAACGTGTTTCCAGAGAAAGGCAAGGAGTTACCCACAAAAGAAGTTTTAAATGGCTAAATTCCCTTTTTTGTGCCGTGCATAAGAGAGAGAACATATTAATTGAAAAGAAGCTGGGACCTGGGGAAATTCCACCGAACAAAATCATTGTTCTTCGAGAATATCTCAAACTCGCATCATGCATACGAAGTGTGAAAATATGTTCCAATTCAAATAGCAAATCTTCTATTTGTGACCTGTTAGCTGTAACAGCTTAAAAATTCTGAACCTGACTCGTGTTGCAACAAGTTTCCTCCTCACATGGTATTAAGAACTGCCTTATTTTCCTTATCTAATACTGAAAGCGTAACGATCATGCTAATTAGGGCAAGAACGAAGGACGGAACTTATAGGTAGGTAGGGAGAGACAAGCAGAATTACAGTATATATATATAGTTCGTACCTTAGCCTAAGCTATAGGCCTTGAGTCGGAACATTTCTTGTTCCCGGCCAAGATTCTCCCTTCCTTTACTGCTTCTATACGGACAATCGTTAATGTGTTCCTAAGCTTTCCCAAAACTTCCTGTAGCTCTGCATGGCGTTCCGTGTTTGGGTTCATCGTTAAGTTTCATTTACTCCCTGCTTACCTTCTTCTCTTTATCTCTGTAGGAATACACCTTTGTGTGTATAGGAAGGCGTCAGCTATCGTATTCACATAAAAGTAGTGGTAAATGACAAATTCTTATTATTGCATTTGATGGACGACATCCAAATTACATCAACTCTTTTTTCCCTTGACCTATTAAATGGAAAGTCGCTGAAGTTGTCTTTAGTGGTCCTGGGAAATTGCGTAGATGGCATCGCATCAACACAGGAATTTTGTAGATCACATTCCCATTGAATAAAAATATGCTGTGTTTCGACGAAAGACAATGCACTCAAAAAAATGATAGGCACTGATCACGCGTACGCGTATAGTTTTTCATTTGTCTATGGCAAGTATAGTCATTCTATATAGTAACTATTGCGTCTATGACGTAAGGCCGATGTCCCATCAGCCTGTGTTTACTGAACTTCCAATGTGTTTTTCTAATTACACTTTTTGTAGCAGAGATAACAAAGATTAAATTGTAGTCATGCCTTCGTGATCTTTATCTTTTTCTAGTTTTGAATTTTTCGAAAATTAAGCTAGCACCTTTTTGGAATGTTGTTAGATCTGCGAGGCACTCCGCAACGCTCACACTATGGCCATGGCAGCCAGTACTTTGAAGCGAAGACGTCCAATAAGTGGTGGTTGAGCTCGAGAAGTCGATAAAATCTTTGTTTTTTTTTTGTGGTTCTTTGGGGATCTTTTCTACCTTCCAGCGCGCTCTTAAGTGGCCTGTTGTGTGTGGTTGTCTCTGAAGTGTTCTATTGATCTTATCTTTATACCGAAACAAGTTTTTAGCATTTACTTTTTCTCTAAATTTGCCGCGCTTCTGTCAGTTCGGCTTTCGCTCCGTTCGTGAACCAACTGCGACGCATTCTCTTGTTATAGATATGATATATAGAAAAATCTACCTATATCAGCATTATTATCTGAACAACTTCAAAGCAAACCAGTGCTAAAATCCTTCTTAATTATAGGTGAGTAGTTCTGAAATTTACCAATGCGGTGGAAAAGATGTCAAATTTAGGCGAGCAAGTAGAGTGTACGGCTGCAGTCGATCACTAAGTGTCCGACCTATGTCGTCATACAGACGATTAGCTCGAATGACAACTGCACGCCCTCCCCCGATCCTATAGGGTCCCTCCCTCGCTCAACCCCCCAACCCCCTCTAACCACCCGCAGTGACTAGATAGAAAAATATAAATCCGGACACTACCTCCCCGAGCATCATGACTTCTCCTCCCTAGCTTGGCGTCGAACGTTTCACCTCCTGATAACGAGTAAGTCAGTAGTCTTAACCACCGAGCCACTCATACTGAACAGAAGCAATAACGATGGTCGAAAATGCAGCTGTTATCCACTTTTATACCTCGTAGCAGCTCCATATTCACGCATTTATTGGACTTAATATTCGCGTCTTTTTACCGACTTATAATATGTATTTCTTAATGATAGATTCAGCGAAAGGCATAACTATGCTACGTAACATTCTTTTACGTGACTAGTTTCAGTATAAATGTTAGCAATAGCTGTCGCACTGAGCACTATTTTGTACTAGATTTCATTTTAGTGCCGGCTAGCTAGAGCATTTAGAAATGTAGTATAAGTACAACTTCTATGGTATATATATTCTGTTCTAGCTGCACAGCTTTTCAACTGATAATAGTCTGCGTACAATTATTAGTTTTCTATGACATGAGTTTTATTCCGAAAACTAAAGCCAGAGTACGTGAGCTGAATGGGGTCTGTCTTTGAAGTCTGTGGCTCTGACGCTTACAGTATATTGAAAATCTATATATATTTTATTTGACCTTCTCAAAATAAATGTATATATTTGTTTTGAGTTCAAAGATGATGTGGACTGCCAGCAGAGCTTAAGTGAGCATTGCAAAACCACATGGATTTCATTAAAAAATCTCAAAATCAGCTTTTGCTTACATCGCGCCAGTATACATTTTCTGTCGACTTACTATAAGCAATAAATAAGAATAAGTGTGCCTATCCTCGCAAAACGTTGTTGTTTACCTAAAATTTTTTAGAGACCGTCTCTATGTCAGCATACAATTGATGCTAAATCAGAATCTACAGATGTTATTGAATTTTACCCGAGCATCCAGTCTTTTCCTGTTACTAAAAAGTGCGGTTAGAAGTGCACTTATGCATTTACTTCAGTGGCTTTAGCAGAAGAAGACTTCAACCCTGAACTCATTTAGCTTGATGCTCTGGAGTAAAGCTAGGGCCAACTCTGTTCACTGTGTGGAAGGAGTAATCGACTGGGACGGTGCTATGGAGATAAGCTAATCTCATTAGCTTCAAGTTGTCCCGAACTTTCGGTTCGTTCGATTGGTTCGGCAAAGTCGATCTAATCCAGTCCTGAGCATCGGAAGCCTGAGACAAGCCCGTTAGTTTCGCCACTTTCAATCGTGTTCCTGGTGTTAAAAGCAGCCCAAGTACGCTTGTGACGTCTGGAAACTCCATTTCTACGGAACACGATTGAGTTTCCGGTCGTCGTCTAGGCAATCTAGCGTCACAGATACGAGGCTTAAGGCCTTAAGTTCGATGCAGGTCGAAGCCCAGGCACTTGTCTTAGGTTTCGGACGAGTGGGCGTGGCTTAGGTGGACGAGACAGTGGGACGAGATGTTAACCAAGAGCCGTGATTTTACTACTTTGGCTGTAGCCTTTAGATGATGGTAATCCGAAACAGACTTCTTGTGCAACGGCATTAAGCTTTATTCTTCGGAGCGCCCTCAAGAGTTATCAGTTTGAAGTAAACACCTGAAACTCGATCTAAGTAGTGTCTGAAATTCTGAGCAAGTTAAGGCTAATGAAATTAACTTGATAGAATTACCCGAATCAATAATGCTTGCATTTACTAGCCTGTGATTTCACTGCTTCTATTCGACATATTTATTATTTTAAATGCTGCCTACTTTAAATTTGTCAGCTTCATTGCACTGAAGGTATAATTTTTGCTACAGTTGCCCTAAGCAGGCTCACACGACCTTCAAATGATTGTGTTTGTCAGCTCAGCGTCCGCTTGCTGTGGCCGTTTAAGTCGCAGAAAATTACACAGCTTTCTAATTCACTTCAACATCTGACGACGTATCTGACCCTTTACAAGCGGCACTTGCTGCCCCGCTATAGCTGACGTAATTGACTGTTAAAATAACACTCTTTGGTAAATCTACTGGCAGACTCACTGTTCTGTTTACAAGAAGCGAACATTTCATTCGGGTGAAAAGAGAAAACGTAAATTTCACGACCGTGAATTTCATGCAGTGAAAGTTCGAAGACAAAAATGCATGCATCTTGCGATTCAGCAGTTTTGTTTTCGCTGGTTTTACCACTGTTACTTTATTTTATTTATATTGTAATCTATTGTGAACGCAGCTGTATGTATCCGTCCTAAAACCGAAACCTATTGCCGCCAAATACGAGGAAAGTTCATGTTTCCTGCGACAGATGTAACTTGAAACTTGATTCATTGCGATTCTCCAAGAATGTTGCCCCTCCAATGGTGGTAATTTCTTTAATTCACGGATGCGTGCTGTATAGGCTATGCAACTCCAGCCTACACACGCACTGAATCAGTTGGATTACAAAATCATTCACCCAGCTCGAGCTTTACGTACAGACTTATTTGAGTGTGACACGCGCCACTAGGCAGCCATGTCGCCGAAATCGAGCAAGTATTGGATTGTGCGCATAAGTTTTCTTTTTGCCAGGACAGCGATCGCCGGCTGCGCATGCGTGGCGTATGGGTATACTTAAAAAGAATGTTGTGCCGAAAGTAGAACACCTTCCTGTGCTCCGGTGGCAAATACGTGTGCGGGTTATGCATTGCGTGATTTGCGTCGGTGCTCCGGAAGATGGAGGTACTCGTTTTAGCACAACACATTTCTTCGTGTACTGCTATATATAGTGTGTGCTGCCTTAAAAACTTATGTGCCACCTCTGAAGCTAAATTCGTAAAAGAGCGGCTGTGTCGGCCAATACTTACGTTAGGATGGTCATTTGAGAAAAGTAGCCTATACAGGCTTCTACCTATACTCCTATAGTTCCACTACCATGATACTGATTACTATTGAAACAGTAGAGCTATACAGGGACGTGCACTTGGTCCGCTGATCGAACGCGAGAGATAACGAAGCTCCAATAACAAGTTTCTGCTGCTCTGTCCTAATCCAGATAATCGATTTCTTTCAGTAAATACGCATGTCCAAATAAGTATGTAATTGAAAATGCGGTGAAATGTATGAAAACGTACGATTATTTAGACGGTGTCTCATACCGACAGAATGCAACTATTTCGCGACACTAGTTGACATGTTCCCTGCTCTGCTACGCAGTTTCTGTACGTGTAGTCCTGCATGAAAGAAAGAAGGTAAGAAAGAAAAATAATTTATTGTCTGATATGGATGCAATGCCCAACAAATCAGGGCGCTGCCGCCTGAGGTATTCATGTTCTAAAACTAACATCCTTAAAACTACATGGTACAAGATGTACTGTTGGCTTGGATGTTTGCTCGAGTCGGTACGGTAGCCAGCGCATATGTGTGCTGTGCCCTCACTTAACATGTTCCATATCGAATGAACAAACTTCGTTATTGTATATTTCTACGACTGTTTCACGGCATCTCCTGGGCAGTGTTTATCAGAACATCCACTGTTCCACTGTTGAGCAACATCTTAAGCTTGCTCGTAGATGTAGCGAAATGTTCGATCGTTATGGATCGCTGACGGCCCTATTACACGGGCGAGCAATGTCTGGCGAACAGCGGGCAGAATCTCGGGGAACATGCCCGCCCAACATTGAGCTGCTATTACACGAGACGGTGAAATCTCAAGGGCACATCGGTCGATCTCCTCTAAGTTGCATACTTTTCATCTGAATATGATTAAAGAGTGAGCAAAATCTACACGTTTTGGAGTGAAATAACTACTATAACTACAAGTTTGAATTAATTTTGCAACAATATGCTTAAAAACAAATAAATTGGATGTTCGCCTGATAATGCCCGCTGTTCCGGAGGCAAAGTTCGCGCAGCGAGCAAACCTCAGGCAGCAACGAATGTCTGCCGGGCAGCGGGCAAAACGGGCTGCCCGACGGGCAATTCCTACTGTTTGCCGGGCAGTGTTTGCCCGTGTAATAGGGGCTTGAGTATTCACATTATGTCTCACCAGTATTTCCTTGAATACTCAATAACTGTATAGTGTATGGTGTTTCTCGCACTTCACCTCTATAATGGCAAACACAACATGAACGCCTCCGCTGCTCTTGCTAATGTTTGTTCAGCAAGGAGAGAAGCGAAAGCTGTGCTGAGCAGGAGAATGTTTGGATTTCCCCCCGTGTGCTCGCGCGTCCCGTGAGCCAAGTCCGTTCGGAGTTCACTGCCTCTTAGATTCTTGATGTGTAGCTTGTGCAGTGCCGCGGGCCGTGTGTTTCCGCATGAACTCGAGCTCAGTTGTGTTATTTCTGTTGAAACTTCCAGTCCCATGGAAGTTACCACAAGAATAGTATCTCATCACAAAAATCCTGCACTGAGGAGGAAAGTGTTGTCTCAACCCCTTCCCGTGCACTGACTGACAATGCTTGCCTTGCAGTGCGGGGGCAGCACGTAAACTTGCGCTTATTTCTGTTGTTGCCCGGGGGACGCGTGCTAGTGTATTAACCTTTGCATTATCACTACAGCAGTAAGAACACAGTTTCATGGCGAAATTGCATTTAAACACGAAAAAACTAAGGCTCTGTTGTTCCAAAACCAGCACGCTTCGCTTTTCTCAGTGGCTGGATGTGAGGCAGTGAACGTATCTTAAGCTCTACGGTAATTTTATTTTCGGTTCCCGCTCAACGTCCCTGACAATCGATGAACTGTGCGAGGATATAACAAGACAATGGTTTGTATGATTTCCAGTGAACGCTTCGTGCATCAACGTTTTCTCCATTACATTGTGAGATTGTATTTCTTTGAAACGTGCTGGTGGTCAGTTGGATGTATTTTCAATGTCTCATTACCGTGGATACAGCACGCTGGTTTTCACTCTGGTGGGCACCTGCGGCCATTTACAGCTGAGCCACAAGCGTCAGAAAGGCGGCAGACCGCAAATATGCGGCCTCTTTACTCTTGTGGCTCGGCTGCATGTGCCCCCCTTTGCCTCATTTACACTGTCGTGATTTTCGTGAGGTTTTCCATCTGCAAGCTTATCAAAGAACTGCTGCACACTGTCACTTGTACGAATGAATATACCATATAAGTTTGCCTTCGCACGTTTATGTTCTGAACCATCGATCATTTAAGTCAGCATATACTGCATGTATTGTCATTAGTAAGAACACTGTTTCTTGGTTCAGTGAAGAATTGATGTCATTCAGCCGTTGGTCAGGAAGCACACACACCTTAGTTACCTACGGGAGCAAACTTTTTTCTCTTGAAGTTTCGACTTTGTTTTTCGTTTAGTGTCAGCAACTATAGTTGTATGTGGAACGCTAGCTCATAAATAAAATTTTCTAATGACTCAAGAGTGCGCAGATTAAAGGGCTTTCTCCCGCGACCAAAACACAAGCCACCATTGACGTCACAGCTAGCTACAGCCAATCGCGCTTCGGCAGTTCCCATGACGTGGTGGTCTGTTCTGTTTATTGGCTGAGGCGGGCTGCAGCGGCCAGCACGCATGGCTTCGTTTTGGTCACGTGAGAACACTAATATCTGTCATTATCATAACCGCTAGCCACTTTCTAACAAAATTGTATTAAAGAAAGCCAATTGAATCGCTAAATCGATTATTACTATCTATGTTATAGATGACTGTAGAGTTAAATATGTGCGTATCGCCTGTTGCTTGATATGTACTTTGTTAGCTAGTATATTATAGAGCAGAGAGTACTAAACGTATGTACACATGGTCTCCTTAGTAAAATACATGCTTCCTCTGTTGTGGCTTTAGTGAATTATTTGTCCCTGTGTACTACGGTGGCAATGCTAAGGAACTCCGTTCACATAGGCCTACTGTACTTTACGGCCAGCCCGTTGTACAGGGAAGCATACGTGAGGGTGGCTAGGAAACAGTGCCGTTTGTGTACGCAGTGTCTGTCCAAGGCTCTGTACAGGTTGCGTCCAGAGGGCCGTGGCTTCGTGTCTTAAGAGTAGACCGTTCAAGTTTATTGCAGTTACCCTATCGTAATTTCGTGTCAAAAGCTGGTACCGTACATCAGCTTCCGGACGACGTTATGCTACTCTGCGGGCTGGGAGTTTCCACAAGGACTCTCCATATATTGGGTTGGTGCGAAAGTAATGACCAGTTTCAAAATCTAAGGTAATAAAAGTTGTTTTTGTGTATGTGTGTGTGTCCCATAGCCGTACGGACATCGTTTATTGTTCTGAAAGTTCTGTCGCTTGTGACGGTAGGGTTCTGTGACACGCGAGTTTCCAACTATCTTTTATCAAGTATTTTTTTTGCTCATTTTTGAAAGGGAAATAACTTGGAATCGGGAAACCTGCCTCCTGCAATTTCATTCATTAACACCTCAGTGAAAATCCTAGCGTGAAATATTCTCATGTGATCTTTGGATGGAACAACTATAGGGGATC
>LQNS02278097.1:16594878-16609949 GCA_001587735.2 Parhyale hawaiensis
CCTCCGTAGCCGCAACTCAGGCGTTCCAACAGAGATGAGTGTGTAGTATTTAAATACCACATAATTTGTCGCGTGGCCTACGTGCGCTACTACGGGCAGGAAACAAGGCGCAAAGCATAGTACGAGACACTCGAGTGGTCGGCCTCTTTCATGGCCTTCCACATGTGAGAGATGGGAAAGTCCCGCGGACTAGGTACGCTATCTCGATCGACAGCCCACCTCTCGGAACAGAAAAGGAAATAGAGAACCTACCTAACTTTACAAAACTAACCTCGTCAGCAGGAACTGCGGCCAGATGCTACATCTCCTGCGGAGAAGGCACTCAGGACCCTTGGGTGCGTGATGCCCAAACATATTGTGGCAGGGAAAGGGCCCGCCACAAAGTGGTGAACAGTCAGCTGTCCCTAACAGCAGTAACATGCAAGGAAAAACACAAGGGAATGCAAACAATACACAGTGAGCAATACACACCGGTCTCGGAGGAGAGCTTGGGAGGTGTGGCGTCAGTCGACTCTTGCAATTCACCCAGTAACTTTGGACTGATGGTCAACAGGTCGCAGCCGCACAATTCACGGATTTCCCCTGAAGAAGTGAATAAATAGCATCAATTAGATTAATAAATAATTTAAGCCTCCGTCCCCACAACCAAAGTAATCTAACAGAGGAAGAAATAAGGGACATATAGCACGTCGACAGAAACGGGGAACCCATGCACGAAAGTGTTTGTTCACACACACGATAACGCGCATGGGCTAGGTTTGATAGGTTTATTACACACAGATATACATTAAAATAGTGAAGACTTTAGAATTACAATACACATACAGCAATATTTCTGCATAACCAATAGAAAAGTCGTGAAATTTTTAGTGCAACAAGTAGTAATTATAATAGTACAATTGCATGACGTAATCCTTATACCGTTTTATGAAAGCGATATTAGATAGTGGATCTAATAGGTACGATGGTATTCTATCAACAAGAGACGCCGTTTGGAAAATAGTTGACCGTTTATCTACATTAACACGCACATTTGGAAGACTGACAATGGGGCGTCTTATCTCGTAATTTCGTTGGGGAATGAGTGAACCGTAATATTGTTGAAAGATAAGAGGATGATTACGTATGGGTGAACTGAAAAATGCAAAAAACAAAGAGTTACACACATGTTGAAATTGAAACATTTGTAATTCAAGGTAGCTACATATCATTCCGATGCATCTACGGTATGTTATTTCTCTCTCGTTTAACACGATGCAATCGACTTAGTATTTTATTTTGTACAACTTCTAAATTACGTATGTAACAGTTAGGGGCTGCGCCCTAGATGAAATAATGAAATAATTTTTCAAATATTTTGTTGAACATTGACAGCGTTGATATTGGTCGAAAATTCGCTACATCATTAGGATCGCCTGATTTGAATATTGGTATAACACTAGCATGCTTTAAAAACATTGGGGTAAATGCCAGTCACAAAACACAAGTTGAAGACCTAACAAAGTGGATTAACTACATAATTAATAACTTTCATGCGAAGAAAAGGTTGAATTTCATCAGGGTTACAAGGTTTATTGCTGGATGATTTTAATATATCTATTAGTTCATGGGCATTAGTAAGCCTAAACACACAATTTTCATGAACATAATTAGTATTAATGGAAAAATCAGCAGATTGATGAAGAAAGCCTTGTACAAGAGACGTTGCAATAGAGGTGAAATAATTATTGAAGAGATAAGCAGATTCAGCATCTGTAAGCACATTCCCATTTCAGTTGAGCGAGATATTATTAGAACTAGTCTTTCCACTCAAAACCTCATTTAGAACTAGCCACGTTTTACGAGACGAACAGCAAGTCGGGAAGAAAGAGGAAGAACAGAAAAAAAAATAATATCAGTAAAAGTATAAAAACGAAAGGAAGCAGAGTGGGCACGAAAGACCGACGTCCCGAAAGCCTAGCTAATCGCTAAGGTAACCTACAGGCAGGATCCTCCTGGGGGCGCTGCTCCCCACAACATAAAATGAGCGAACCTAAACTAACCAAACCCTATAGGCTATGGGCCAACCTATGCCCCGTCAACTTGTCATGTATGAATGTATCTCTCCATTTTAAATAAACATTACCTTCACGACAGATAGAATTAGCTTAACACCTATGACAATACCGTATAGGAAGGAAATAAGAGGAGAATGCTCAAGCCCCAGTTTCAACTCAGAAAACTTAAGGAATGAAGGTAGCTATATATACAGCACGACTTGACAAACCGTGACAGTATAACTTCTTCGGCAGTTTATTAGAGCTAGCTCCGCCAAGGTAGTAACTTTTTGTTTTCTGGGTTTGTGTGTGTCTGTTTAACCCTTTATGAAAATTAGGTTAGTTAAACACATATTTGAAAAAAACTTAGTTTTACTTGCAAAAAACAGTATTTTTTTTGCATCGGCTACTACAGATGAAGTCTGTGTCTTGGGTAATTTACATGACGCATAGCTTTTGTTTAGGGAAAAATAGAGAGTAGCATCTGATGATGCCGTCAGGAGGCAAAGGGTTAAAACACAACTCAAGACGTTTGGGGCGGATCTTCACGAAATTTACAGGAACTGTTAGGAATGTCAAGAGGAACAAACGATTGAATTTTGGCGATGATTCGTCGGCCAGCTTCTTTGTCTGTCTGGTATTCATCTTTGCGTTACTTGCCGGAGGTCTTGGTCTCGGAATGGAGCTCTCATTGCCTCAGCAAAGGAGGTTATGTTTTTGTTGTGTTTGTCTATTTGTATGTCAGCAAGATCACTAAAAAAGTTATGAACGGATCTTCACGAAATTTACAGGGACTGTTAGGTATGTTGATACCCCTTAAGGGGCCACTATCTGTGCCTGGAACTAGAACGCCCTTCCTGGCCAAGAAAGTCCGGCATCTGAGGTAGGTTACAGCGTTACACAAAATCACTTGTTTTATTACGATAATAGGCCTATGCCTGTCATTCTAGAATTGTAAAGCAGGTGCAACTCGAGTATTGAGAGTTCGCTCGATCGGACTTCACCACCAGATTTCGAGTTAACTAACATAGCACCGAGATGGTACTTGAACTCTGTAAGGAGGAAGGCATGGAGGGAGGCCTAGGTCTTGGGGCATAAGCTCCTCAAAATACCAAGCGCAAGACAAAAGCTGAAGTTCTGAACACAGGGCACACAGGACATCACGTATCAAGAGAAAGACCTTCAGAGTCGGTAAACCGAATTGTCACACAGGGGGCTAGCCCCCATTGAATCGTAGTGTCGCTAGGGCACGCGCCGAGTAGGCGAGGGACGATCATAGCCCTGTAGGCAGTGCAAAGAGCATGCAACAACTATATGTCGTACTGTTATTCTGTTAGGGATGCAGGCAACTAAGGTAGGTAGGTACCTACCCAGGAAGTATGGTTGGGGCGGCGGCCCAAAAAATTCCATGATAAAGGTAAAGTCAATTTGACCGTACCTCCCCGACTGGGAAACCCGCATGCACTGGTTTGTGCTGCAGATATAGACCAATAGACCCCAGAGGAGTATACGGCTGCAGTCGACCAAAGATGTCTAGAGCTATGGCGCCAGTGGCGGAAGACTCCATGCGACAATATCTGCGACCCCCCCAACCCTCCCCATTGCTGGGGAAGGTCAGTAACCCGCACGCAGCAGTATGCAGACCGGAAGCTGACCGATCACACAAGCACGCAAAGAAAATACCCAGCTGGGAACTGGGCACGAACCAGCAACCTTGAGAGTCGAAGTCAGACGCTATAGTCTGCCGCTAGGCATATGTGGCCAATGCCCAATGAGGTTAAGTTACTATCTCAGATCATAAATTTGGTACGGAGAGGCATACCAGTATTCAATGAGTTACCAGCGACGGTGCCCCAACTCCAGTACCACGCCACTACCACTGCAAATCTAACGAGTGGATATAGCTACGTATCCATAAGAGACGGCTGCGTAGCAGAATACATACTGTCCACGGGGATACGCAAGGTGAAAACATAGCAGGAAATATCATCGGCGGACAGATTGTTATATTACCTAACCTAAAAAGCTCTTGACGTCAAACAATGAGGGGAGAAGGCTGAGAATGATGAAAGCTCAATGAGCAGGGCTTGTAAAACGGCCCAACTACTGAAGGCTGAGGTGAAAGCGACGGACTGGCAAGAAAAGCTGACTGCAATCCTCCCACGTTCGGTGGAGCCAGAGTAGCAGAATCACACCGTCCGAGATTCGAGTCAGAGTTTTGCACTAGATTAAAAGGTGTCTAACTCCAATTCTTTGCACCCCAAACCACTCCAACTCCTTAACAAAATGGATTGTTTTTAAGACTCATTCTGCAACTTTGGTCAGTACACTCCAAAAGCATTAGTGTACAGAGGAATAGCTACTTTATACAAATGAAAAATAGTAATTTGAATTAAGTTCGAGTTTTAAGAAAAATTACGTACGCTAATCAGCAATATGAACTTTCAAATTCAGAACAGGTGTTAATGAACAATAACGGTGAAGGTATAGCCAACTTGACCACACCTCCTACTGAGCAACCCACACGCACTGGTTCATGCTGGAGATCTACTCCAACCGACCCCAGAGAAGTGGACCGCTGTATTCGACTATGGCGCCTTCTACAAAATGATCTTATGTAACAACCCGTGACCGCCTCCTTCCCCATTGCTGGGAAATGTAAGTACAGTACCTCCATAGCAGTTTTACATATATTAAATGCCGAGTCAGCACACCATATGCCGCAAGAGCTCGCTTGTCTGGCTCAGCACAGGAATATGCAACGTCCAGTGTCACGAGCTCAGCACTCTAGGATGCCGTTTTCGGGTATACATAGATACAATACGAACTAGACGCCTTTATCCACAAAAACCCGGGGATCTTTATGGGTGATGTAGGGTGTGAAAAGAAAAAGCAATATCAAAGGAAATGCACGAGTTTTGAGATACGTTAAGAACCCTAGACACATGGAATAGTCTCACACTAAGAAACAACTAGTCAACAAAGAATAGCCTATCAGGCAAAGCGGGTCTTACCTGTATTCCTAAACGAAGCCCCCATAACGACGGTCTTGTAACCAAACTTCTTGTAATAGTTATATATCCTGGTGACGCTGATCACCCCAGGATCCTCGGGGGCAGCAAACGACTTGGTGCCAGTGTTTGCCACGTACCTGCAACGAGTCAATTTACTGGNACGACGGTCTTGTAACCAAACTTCTTGTAATAGTTATATATCCTGGTGACGCTGATCACCCCAGGATCCTCGGGGGCAGCAAACGACTTGGTGCCAGTGTTTGCCACGTACCTGCAACGAGTCAATTTACTGGTCAACTAGGTATTGAGCACGAATGTCCACGATCAACAACAAAGCAAATATTTTCGATTGTGGAACAAGTGACAAGAGTAGCAGAAGTTTCTTCACAGGACCAAGAGTTAAAAAAAAAAAAACTTGGAACAAAACGAAGTGACGGAAGTGACATTTTAAAGATCAAGTAGGCTGGTAACCAAACTGTCAGTAGCTACTGATCAGCATGTGACAAAGAGCGACAATTGAGCGAATGTTCATCATGTCAACACCACACTTTTCAATTGCACGCTCAACTAATGAGCAGATTTTCAGCCCGCATGTTGTTCATGCTATAGAGTCTTATGGTGCAGAGAGACTATCGAGAGATGAACGTTCACCAATAAACTGAGCCTGAGATGGTACAGCCTAGCCCAAAGATTAGGCTACAGACTATAGCGGCGTAAGAGGCGCATTGAGACATCCAAAAAGCAGAGCATGCTGTTCGCGTCGAAACTTGAGAGAACTTAGTAAAAGCAGAACATTATCTAGGGTCGTAGACCCTACCAGTTGGCGACAGTCAAAACAGTAGCTACCGCCTCAACGCAACGCGGTTACATCATCCTCTCCTTTCTTGAAGATCCGTTCTTAATTTTCAATGTTATGCAGCTAACGAACATGAGTCAACCACACAAACGGACCAATAGATCATCACCAAAATTCAATCACTTACCTAAGTCATATGATTACCTAACAATTCCTGTAAATTACAGTACTACTACACGTTAATAATTATTGGAATTATTTTGCTAACAAGTATAAAATCAAACACAGACAAACAAACGAACACACAGATCACGAAAATTTGGTTATTGACTGTTCGTAATATACCTAACAACTCGTGTGAATTTAAAAAAAAATCCGTCCATGACTTTTTAAGTAGATGGCATCAAGAAAAAAAGAGGTAGACAAACGAACGGATGAACAAATCTTCACCAAAAGTTTATTATCTGTTAATCCAGACATACCTACTTAACAATCCAAGTAAACTTCGTAAAGATCCGTCCATATTTTTTTTTGAGTTAGCCTATCTTGGTGACAGACCGACAAAAAGACAAACCCGACAAAAACACAACTTCCTTGGAGGCGGTAACTAATTTAAAGGAATCAACCCAGATTTCAGCAAACTTTTTCATTTTTTGACCGATTTTTCTGAAAATTGCACAGTAGGCCCCTATATGTAATTTTGAAAAATAAACACATATTGCTCGTACAATTTTTATTATTTAGGCCTTAGTTTTTGAGATAATGGGAAATACATACATAGGTATATAAATTTGAGCCTCCAAGTAAATAACTACTAAGCTCTTCTAAGAGAGGAAAAGGAAGGGACATATAGTATATCGATAGAAAAACGGGGAACCCATGCACGAATGGGTTTCAGTTTCCACTGTAGTGTTTATTTGCAACTGGAGTTGTATGTAGGTAAGTGTTCATTCAGTTGCAGTTCTAGGAAGGTTTTGTCACAAATTACACATGTCAATATCTCAGAAACGAACAAGTTTAGGAATTTTTTATTTTCGTAAAAAAGTGTTTGTTTTGAGTGTCCCTATCACCTGTGAAAGTTTGGCAAAGTTTTTTTTTGCAACACCGTATACAGGTAAATTTATACATTTAGTTCCCATATTTCAAAAACTAAAGCCTAAATCACAAAAGTTGTAGAAGTAAAAGGCGTTTTATTTTCAAAAATACATTGTGCAAATTTCAGAACAATCGGTCCACAATTGATCATTTTAACCCCCTGCCCCGACCCTTTGGACTCCTCTTTGGGGGGGTTCTAGTGCAAAGTCCCAAAAAATTTCAGGATATACTTCCCCACTACCTAAAGACTTTTTCAACAATGAACAAATGGATAATTTTGACCAAAACCACTGGGTTTCGCTGGGTTGATCCCCTTAAGCTTCCATTTCTACTACAACAGCGACCTAAGAGAGGAAAAAACAAGGGACATAGAGCATGACAATAGAACCGTGGCACCCATGCAGAAAAGTGTTCTCACACAGCACCTGACGGTAGCAACACGAATGGAAACAGCAAGTCGAGAAAGAAGGCTGTCCCAAAAGCTTCGCTTAGGTAGGCAGCTAACCGTAGCACCCAGTCTCCCTGGCGACGCAACACAGCACCCACCAGTCTAATATTCTGCCCACGAAGGGAGAGATGAGCGTCACGCCCGCCTCTGCACAGGCAACGGCTTGGGCGAAACTGAAGAGCAGCGTCAGGTTGCAGTGCACCCCGTGAACGGACTCCAGCTCTCTGCCAGGAAATACACCATCAGTAGTGTCGTGAAAAAAAAAATTATTAGCATCCTACAGAAGAATTATAATGTAGTACTGGAAGTTTAACCGGTCCAGCAGCTGCTACGATTATCCGTGGATGGACTCGAGCTCTCCGCCCGAAAGCACGTCGCCAGTTTAGGCTCATGAGAATTACGGTATAGCTGCAGAATAATCTCTAACTGTAGGTATGAAAGTGTTTAGCCGCTGCTATGGTGGTACAAGTATTCCTCCACTACCATGCACTCTAACGTTCCAAGATTGACCGCCGTTGTCCGAGCGCGCCTTCTCCAAATCACGAGTAAAACTACAAGAATTACAAGTTCTAGTTAAAAGTTGACTGATTTCTTTGCTGAATTGTTCAAGAGAAAATATTTTTTTCATGGATAACTAATAGAATGTAAAAAATGGTAAGTTAAAATACTGGGAACCCATGTTCATTTTGTTCTAAATTGCAAAGGTATATAATATGTAATTTACATACCGTATATAGCTACGTACTGAGTTATTTATGTTTCAAAACTAACAGATTAAAAGAAAGACATACACACAAAAACGTATACAGCAATTAGGTACGGTACGTAATGAATACAAAACCATAGCAAACACGTAAATGATGTTTAATTTCATTGCATAAGGTTTTATGGTGGCACATCACACCACCAATAACCAAAACTTTTCTACTTTCACAATGTTTAGTGATACATTTCTTTCAATCTATTTCTTAATAAGGGACAAATGTTGGAAATTTATAGTGAACTGCTGTTATGTTGAGGCCGGCAGCTTTCACAACACGACAGAATAAGATCTTTTTTCTGCAGTGTTATTTCTAAAGACATTTGGTGCTGTGGAGAAAGTGCGGTCACAAAATAAAGGCCCAATAACCAAATCGCGCGGATAAATATGTTGCAGTCGTGAAGGAATACCTGGAACGGAAACAAAAGAAAAAAAGGCAAAAAGGAAAATCAGAGAAATATGGAGACATAGTAAACTCTGGAGCAGCTGGCTACCTGGGAGGGGAAAAAATTGGAATCACAGATATCACTATAAGTAAAAAAAAGAAAGACTGTGAGGAGTTAGCCTATAGTTAGGACGTTTAAGCCTCCGATTCCACGCAGAACGATATCACAGAGGAAAGAGCACGGGACATATAGTATGCTAAGAGAAACGGGGAACCCATGCACGAAGGTGTTTCAACACAGGATCAACGCGCACGGGATCAGCAAGTCAGGAAAGATGAGGAAGAACAGAATAAAGCATGAGCAAGTAGGAATATGAAATCGGGAAGGAAGCAAAGTGGTCACGAAAGAGAGACGTCTCGAAGGCCTAGCTAATGGCTGAGGTAACCTTCACGGGCTCCCTAGGTTGCCTGGCCCCATAGCATAGGCGAAGATTGAGTGGAAATGAAGAAGAGCTGTACATCTAGCTTGTGTAATCCACGAGTTTCTTCTAAAGCCTCGTCCAGACGGTCAAACTTTTCGTTGAAGTTTGTGTTTGCCGAATGATTTTGACTGACAAACTCACTCGGCGAGGCCTCGAATCTTGTGATTGACGCAGATCCAACCTGTTAAGAAAACTTTTCAGCACAAAGTCGCGGGAGTTTGACAAAGAGAAAATTCGAAAACTATATTTCGCTGTGTGAATAACATAAGTATTTGTGTGTAGCTTCATTGTAGTATTTGTAGCATGATTTACGTTTAAAGGGACACACTCTGAATGGCAATAGAAAGTCAAGAAATTAATAAATAAGAAATTGTTGTTTCTGTCGTCTGCATCTCCGCTTGTGAGAGGTGCCAGTGAGAGAATTATTAGCTCAAGCTACTCTTCGATAGTATAAATAAAGCTTTGCCCGCCAGTTAGCTTTTACAGCTAAAATAAATATCTGCGACAATAGAGTGGGGGTAAAATGTCGAGTAGCGAATAGTTATGAAATGCTAGATTTGCGTTTGTGGCCTTGAAGTGCTTGTGCCACCTGTTTGATCCCGTCTGGACAGAGAAGTGTTTGTGTTTTTGCTTATCGACTATACTGCGTTTGAGATAGATCGTGTGGACGCGGCTTAAGGGTGCAATTCCCCATTACCAAGACACGAACCTAACTCAGACTAACCTCGCTTCATGATCCCTTCCAAGTTTGCTTTGGGAACATGCTGGAAGGTCTCTACATAATAATAGAATATAATGTAATTAGGATTTATCATAATGAACGGACAAGAAGAAAACTTACTTGGCCGCTTGAATGCCCTCCCAAGTCGATGCAAGCTTGATCAATATTCTCTCCTTGTCGATGCCTGCTTCCTTGAAGAGCTCAATGAACTTGAGGGCCTTGGCAATACTGGCCTTCTTGTCAAAGCTGAGACGGGCATCGACCTCAATACTGACACGGCCAGGCACAATCTTCAGGATCTCACAGCCAAACAGCACGAACAGCTTATCCATGGTAGCACTCAGCTGGGCTTTAGCAGAGCTAGAGGGCACAGAGTGTCGCATTGCTGGCGTTAGAGACAATTTAGCGGGAGAACAATGTAAGCATCTGTTGAGCACAGTCATTCAAGAACACGCTTTTGATGGTTAATAATGGCTCAAGATTTGCTTCGTCGTGGAATTCAGAACTTAAAATGATATGGAATAGAGCGACAGATAAGCAGGGCAAATGAAGAGTAAGTAAAGCAGCTATTCAAAAGGTTCCAGTAATTTCCAGTTGATTGTTCTGACCCACTTAGTGACGAACTCGACATGAACCACAACATACTTTTATTAAGAAATGAACTTCGTCACACAGATTCCAAAACAAAAAAAAAAAATTTTTAGAAAACTTCACTTCAAGCCTCTATCACTCCAACGCCAGGCACTTCATACGTCATGAAATATCGGAACCTAACCACTATAATAACGATAATTGTGCCCGATTATCGGTCTTCTTTTAATAGTAATTTTTTTTTTCATACTGAGCTGAAATATTTCCATAGACTGTTTCTCACCAGTCGATTCAAAACTTGGATACAACTGGGCATGAGGTATAAAGCGAAGAGAGTTGAACGATATGAAGATTAAAGTGCATATTTTTGCTGCAATTATTGTCCAAAGAGGGAAGTGATCACAGTGTTCTGCCGGGATGGAATTGGCAAGGCTAATCTAATCTAAAATAAGAACTCAAAGCAGGGGAATGTAACTCATTGCAATCTCTACGGTAAAGTCAGGACCTGAAAGGAAATGAGTAGGAGCTGTGAAAACAATGTTTTGCAGTCAATTTCAGGGGATGAGCCCACCAGCATGAGGATAAGGAAATCATCTTCAAGCCAAGATGGAACCTGTTTCTTTTACAGAAAACCGAAAAGCATTAAATGAGAAAAGGAAAGATTCTGGAAGCTAAACTAGAACTTTCACCCTAATTTGCAATTCAACTTTTATTTTTCAAATAGCTAGCTAACTCCCTGTTCGAAGCAGCTAGTTTGGGGCCAGTGACATTACACACAGCTATTATTATTACTATATTCCTCGTATAAAAGCCTCCCTACCCACAGAATGCACTGTGATCCAAAGAGAGGAGGGACATGAAGAATACCAAGAACAGCAAGTCTGGAAACAAGAAGAACAACAGAACAAAGCATCACGAGAGGTCTAAGAAGATGGAAGGAAGCAAAGTGGGCACAAAATGTAGACGTCCCAAAGGCCAAGCTAATGACTAAGGTAACTAACGCAATCCTCCTGGGGGCGCTGCTCCCCATAACATAGAATGGGCGAACCCATTACGCACCATAGAATGGGCGAACCCATTACGCACCATAGAATGGGCGAACCCATTACGCACCATAGAATGGGCGAACCCATTACGCACNCAAATGATTATATTTTGGAGTTTATGCAAAGAAAATTATGGTTTCAGAGCCAATTTGAATTTTTGCTACCGTTGGCTCACTTGGCGGAGGTATGCGCTCTCAGAGTGCTCTAGTAATTATTATATTCCTTTTTTAAGCCTCCCTACCCACAGAATGCACTGTGATCCAAAGAGAGAAGGGACCCGAAGAATACTAAGAACAGTAGGTACCAAAGTCTGGAAACAAGAAGAAGAAGAAGAACAAAACAAAGCATCACCAGAGGTGTAAGAAGATGGAAGGAAGCAAAGTGGGCACAAAATGTAGACGTCCCAAAGGCCTAGCTAATGACTAAAGTAACTAACGCAAACCTCCTGGGGGCGCTGCTCCTCATAACATAGGATGGGCGAACCCATTACGCACAACTACTAGCACCTCTAATGTCTCATGTACCTTCCTGATATCTACCTACTGTATATGATTTACACTACAGAGAATGAAGTTTCTGATTATCTACACGTACCAACTATGACACATGGCTGCTAAAACATACAACACTACTAAGTAGCTAGTGATTCCTTAGATAAATAGAAAATGACACACGCTCCTCCTCTGCTGTCTTGACTCATTTGCAACTGAATGTGAATAGCTATGTGTCCACATGGGTCGGGACTAGCCTCGAGTAGTGTTGGTGCACATATTGGCTGAGTAGATTTTCTGGCTATATAATATTTATTAGATTGTAGGTTATAATCAACTGAAGTGTTATGCTGATCACAAGTGCAAACTGGTAAGCCAACTTTTTTTTCCATAAACCACCTGCTAAACAATTGCACAAAATTACCACTATTACACTTTTCTTCTATCTTCAAGGAATTATTTAGAAACTGGACTTAGAAATTTTTTGAAGATGGGGAGGAAGTGGGTGATTAGATAAAGATCTTATTTCCCCATGGTCAATAAATCACCCACGTTATGGTGGTGCACAAATTGTCCTTGAACACTACAATAAGTGCCTATATGTGTTTGTAAATGTAAAACTCGGTTACTGCTGTCGAGTGAACACTGTATTAAATTTGTGGGAAACCGGCACAAAGCTGGCCTGGTATGGAGGTAGGTACCAAGTCCACTAGGCTACCGTCCAAAACTAGGGGATAAATTTTCAAAACTGCATTACTTTTTTTCCAACCATGACAGCTACATCTTCTGCACACTATTAGCCAGTAAGATGTTGATTACTGTGTTAAAATTTGAGACATGTATGAAGGATAGTAAAAAAGTTATGAACGAAAAGCTTTTCTCTTGAAACTTAGAACGTCCAAAACTAATGGACAAACAAGAAAATGAAATGCATTTCACTCAATATTTTGCTAGAAATATTTAGCAAAATGGTGGTGAACAATCAATATTTGGTAAATAGTCCCTTGCATTTTGATTACCGCTGCACATCGTCGACTACCGAATGAGACTCTGACAATCTTCAACAGTAATTGTCGCCCATTCGTCTTGAAGTTTCATCCAAAGATCTTCCGTATTGATAGGGTTTCTAGCCATAACCTTCACCCCTAGTGTTTTCCAAAGATTCTCGATTGGATTTAGCTCAGGACTCTGTGGGGGCAAATGCATAACTTCGAGATATTGCTGCTCAAGGTAACTCATGACTGTCCTTGCCTTGTGGCAGGGGCATCGTCTTGCATGAAGATAGGGCTGGGAACATTTGAGTACCTATACACTATTAGGTACGATAATACATTCCAACTGATTTTTATACACCTGAGCAGTCACACGGGTTTACAAACAAACGAGAGGCGATGTCCCTTGACTAGAGAACATAACTACCGAAAACAATCACGCTCCCGCCGCCAAACATCACACTGTTATTAATACACTTTACACTTAATTTCTCACCTTCACGTTTTCTATCAAAGTTCTTACCGTCATTACCATTATTATTATATTAAGGGTTTCCCCGCCGTAGTCGAGAGGTGCACGATACAACAGCGATCTATCTTCAGAAACAAGAACTTACTAATAAAGTTAATTTAGTTGATGGTGTGTCGCTCTCTTTTAGGATTCATAATAAGGGTCAGTAAATGTAATATTCTTATAGCGGTTAGGTATCGTTTTGGTAGTTCGATACCTATTTGTTTTCACTTGGATTTTTTTACATTTTAAGTATCTTGTCATATATGATTTATCAGATTTATGTCAGTAACAAAGTAGTGTAGGAAAATAACGTAATGGGCCTTGGAACGATGTTTTATTGCCAGTGACGATATTTTCCAGCGTGGCAGGCACGCCGAAGTGTGATGCCTTTCAGCGTCAAAGTGAGGATATGCTTGATGGAAAGGGGAGTATTGCAATAATCGCATATGGGTGGATCGTCTCGCGTGAGCAAGTGTTTGTGAGTGAGAGGGCTGTGTCCAGTACGCAGTCTGGTTAGACATACTTCCCATAATCTATTGCGGTTTGAGGAGTCAGAAAAAGGTTTCGTCAGCGGTTTAATTTCACGCAGTTTGTTGTTCACCACAGATCCCCAGCTTGTCTGCCAGGAATCTCTTATTAACTTCTTGTAGCGCCATTTATAGTCAGATCGGGGAAAGAGTAATGGATTTAAAGTCCCTGTGAGGGCTTCCCTCGCGGCTCGGTCCGCACGTTCGTTACCTGGGACCCAGCAAAAAACGAACGGTTTACTGCTTCTTGTCATACGATTCTGGATCAAAATTATTAGAGGGTGTGAAGGGTTATATTGCGAAATTGCTTGTATTGCACTTCAACAATCAGTGACAATTGTTATAGTTGAATAGGGTAGGGATCCAGCGCAATACAATGCATCATATATTGCATATAATGCTGCTGTGTACGAGGAAGCAATTTTTTGTATTCGTTTTTTGTAACAGTGTGCACCATGTACGTATGAGTATGAAACACTGTTGTGGGCTTTCGAACCATCTGTATATATACAAGCTAGGAATTTATGGGTTCTGAAATGGTCTAAGTATTGGCATTTTAAACTATGAGTGTCATGATCTCGCTTTTTTATTTTCATGAGATCGCTACAGATTTTTATGGCCTGTACTTTCCATGGGGAAAGGAGGGTTAAAGGTTCCGGGAGGATGTCTTCGTCTGCTAGTTCAAACTGCAGTCGGATTTGATTTGCTCTTTTAAGAAAACTGCGTGATGTCATATTTTGGTTATGGTAAGTTTATCTATTTACCAAGTGTGTCATGTTCCCGGTGGGTTGCGTTTACAATCAATCGTGCATAGTAATTCAAGCATTTGGGTTTTCTGTAATAGTGCAGGGGAGGAAGTCCCGCTTCGGCATGTAGGCTTATAACCGGAGTGGTTCTATAAAGGCCAGTGGCTAATCTTACTGCAAGGTTCTGCACTGGTTGGAGCTGGGATAGTACTGAACGAGCAGCTGATGAGTAGGTATGCTTCCCCACCATAATCCAGTTGTGGCTTCATCAGCATAATCCATCATTACCAAATAAATTGAACTTGCTTTCATCATCACAGAAAAACAGTCAAGTCTAATTTTCATGGACCAGTTAACATGCTTGTTTGCAAACTCCAATCGCTTTTTCTTGTTCTCGGCACTCACCAGCGGTTTCTTCTGAGGGCGT
>LQNS02278097.1:16629844-16644256 GCA_001587735.2 Parhyale hawaiensis
GGTGTCAGAACAGTTTGGAAACAACTATGTGTTCACCCAAGACGGGGCACCCTCCCACACATCAAATGTGACTCAGCAATGGTGCAAGGACCATTTCAGTGGTTTCTGGGACAAGAATCGTTGGCCTCCAGCAAGCCCAGATATCAATCCAATGGACTTTGCTATTTGGTCCATCCTCGAAAGTGATGTCTCCCCTAAATCCTATCCAAATGTTGCAGCCCTGAAAGATGCCCTTCAGACTTCTTGGGCCGCGTTAGGTGACAAAGTAGTGCGGGATTCTTGCCTATCAGGTATTCAACGTCTTAAGGTCCTGGTGAAGGCAAAGGGAAGTCATTTTGAAATATGAATGCTGCAATATGTTCTCTACATATATGTAAATATCGATTCCAATTTTCATTTGCCTATGTGCACTTAAACTTTATTAATTAAAAATTTTCTATGGGTAAATCTTTCCTGGACGCCCTGTATATATAGCTACCTTCATTCCTTAAGTTTCTGAACTGAAACTGGGGCCTGAGCATTCTCCTCTTATTTTCTATCTATACAGTATTGTCATAGGTGTTAAACTACATTCTATCTGTCGTGTAGGTAATGTTTATTTAAAATGGAGGGATACATTCAGGCTTGACAAGTTTACGTGGCATAGAATGGCCCATGGCCTATAGGGTTAGGTTAGTTTAGGTTCGCTCATTTTATGTTGCGGGGAGCAGCGCCCCAGTGGGATCCTGCCTGTAGGTTACCTTAGCGATTAGCTAGGCTTTCGTGACGTCTGTCTATGGTGCCTACTCTGCTTCCTTCCGATTTTATACTTTGACCTATATTACTTTCTGCTGTTCTTCCTCTTCCTTCCCGACTTGCTGTTCGTCTCGTAAAACGTGGCAAGTTCTAAATGAGATTTTGAATAGAAAGACTAGTTTTGATAATAGCTATCTCGCTCAACTGAAATGGGAATGTGCTTGCAGGTGCTGAAACTGCTAATCTCTTCAACAATGATTTCACCTCTATTGCAACGTCTCTTGTACTAGACTTTCCCCCGTCAATGTGCGAATTTTCCATTAATACTAATTATGTTCGTGAAAGTTGTGTCTTGAGGCTTACTAATGCCCATGAAATAATAGATATATTAGAATCATCCAGCAATAAACGTTGTAACCTTGATGAAATCCAACCTTTTCTTCCCATGAAAGTTATTAATTATATAGTTAATCCGCTTTGTTATGTCTTCAACTCGTGTTTTGTGACTGGTATTTACCCCAATGTTCTAAAGCATGCTAGTGTTATACCAATATTCAAATCAGGCGATCCTAATGATGTAGCAAATTTTAGACCAATATCAACGGTGTCAACGTTCAACAAAATATTTGAAAAATTATTTCATTCTAGATTAACTGAGTTCTTAGCAACTCATAATGTAATTTCCTGCTCACAGTTAAGCTTCTGTGTAAAAGCTAATACTACATTAGCGATATTTCATCTTGTGACTGATTTATTAGTGTTTTCACGATAAATGATACGGGGTTTGCCTCTTCTTAGACATGAGGAAAGCCTTTGATACCGTTGATAAACAGTCGTTATAAAAAAAACGTGAAGACTACTGCATTTCGTGGGACAGCGAATGCATTATTGTCAAGCTACTTATCCAATCGAAACCAGTATGTGTTTTGTAATAATGCCAAATGTCAAGTCTTACCAATCAAAACTGCGAGTCTCTCAAGGAAGTGTGCTTGGACCATTGCTCTTCAACATTTTTATTAATGATATAACCACCCTTGGTATGATGTGTGTTCTGTTTGCAGACGATGCAGTGTTCTATACTAATAGATGCAATTTCCTCTCAGCCATAACTGATATTAATTATATCTAAAGTAAATTGTCTGAATAGTTAACTCAAAATAGATTGATTGCCCATGAGGATAAAACCAAGCTTATGTTATTCACTCCACGTTCTCACCCTGAACTGCCGACGGTACATTTCAGTGGTAAAGAATTGGAATGGGTGTCTCAGTTTCGTTGTCTTGGTTTAATTCTTGACGATAAACTGAGCTTCAAAGCCCACATTGAAGAGTTAGGTCGAAAGCTCAGTAGAGTTCATGGCATTATCTACGCTGTGTCTAACTATGTCAATCGTGCGTGGTTCGTTGAAACAAATTTATTATACACTAGCTGATTCCTTGTTAATTCAAAATATCACCATCTACGGCGCAGCCTCTAACTGTTACATACGTAATTTAGAAGTTGTGCAAAATAAAATACTAAGGCGATTGCATCGTGTTAAACGAGAGAGAAATAACATACCGTTGATGTATCGTAATGATATGTACCGTGAATTACAAATGTTTCAATTTCAAGATGTGTTTACGGTAACTTTGTTTTTTGCATTTTTCCGTTCATCCATACATAATCCTCCTCTTATCTTTCAACAATATTGCGGTTCACTCATTTTCCAACAAAATTGCGAGATGAGACGCCCCTGTCTCAATTTTCCAAATGTGACTGTTGATGTAGAGAAACGGTCGACTATTTTCCAAACGGCGTCTCTTGTTAATAGCATACCTACCATCGTACTTATTAGATCCACTATCTAATATCGCTTTCAAAGAGTGATATAAGGATTACGTCATGCAATTGTACTCGTATGATTATTACTTGTTGCCCAAAAAAGTTCACAACTTTTCTATGGGTTATGCAGATGTATTGCTGTATGTGTGTTGTAATTCGAAAGTCATCAGTATCGTAATGTATATCTGTGTAATAAACCTATCAAACCTATCCCATGCGCATTATCGTGTGTGGGAACAAACGCCTTCGTGAATGGGTTCCCCGTTTCTGTCGACATAATATATGTCCCTTCCTTTTCCTCTCTTAGAAGAGCTTGGTACTTATGTAGGGAGGCTTAAATCTTCTTTTAATACCTAATACCGTTTCTGTCGACATGCTATATGTCCCTTATTTCTTCCTCTGTTGGATTACTTTGGTTGTGGAGACGGAGGCTTAAATTATTCATTAATCTAATTGATGCTATTTAATTACTTCTTCAGGGGAAATCCGTGAATTGTGCGGCTGCGACCTGTTGACCATCAGTCCAAAGTTACTGGGTGACTTGCAAGAGTCGACTGACGCCACACCTCCCAAGCTCTCCTCCGAGACCGGTGTGTATTGCACGCTGTGCATTGCTTGCATTCCCTTGTGTTTGTCCTTGCATGTTACTGCTGTTAGGGACAGCTGACTGTTCACCACTTCATGTGTTTCGACATCCGGTGCGATGTGGCTCATAATCCTGCGGTTCCATCTAATTAGTGGGTTTCAGCACGCCCTGTCGGGGTATTATAATGTATTTTATAGCTAGGAGATGTTAGGAACACGCTTTGCATAGAATCGTAAGCTTTAGTTGCTGTACCGTATATAGGCTAACTTCCTCAAGGGAGATTGATGTAGGTATATACTGTACGTTTATTTCAACAACACATATTTTTCTAATTAATAAGGACCTAAAAGCAAAAGCCAAAATATTCATGTTGATAGTAGGTAGCTATATACATATTAACTGAAAATAGTAAATTGTTGCATCCCTGTGAAGTTTTTGAGGTACCGTATGTGTACAGTATTAGAAAAAAAAAATGCGGACGAAATTTACTAAATTTGTCATTTGCTCACTTCAGAAGTGCAAACGGTCAAGTAGCTATATACCGGGGTTTGCAAATGTTCTGTTACGCTTCACTTGTTTGTGGTTAGTTTTAAATAGCATGTATATATAATTATTCGTGACACAGACTTAAAATTTATCCTTTTAGGCACTTTTCACTAACAATAAATAGTGGTGAGGTGCAAGTGAGCTTCAATTTAAGCAAATAGAATCGAGACATCTGCTCTCCTCCACGCGGGGCCACGAGCCCGACATTACCATACGGCTGAATCTCGGACGGATAATCGTCTACAAACGTACAAAGTCGTAGATAGATAGAGGAAAGTGATGACCTTAAGGTTCAACCTCGTTTAGGTTCACTGTGTGTCTACGGCCGAACTGCCCGCCTCCATAATACTTGGGCCTCGGTGTCCGACTTGCCGTGTCCCGCGCAGGGGAGAGCAGATATCTCACTTCTTTTTACTTCCATTGAGGCGCACGTGCAACTCACCGCGATTTATTCGTAGGGAAAATTGCTTAAAAAGGATCAATTTTAAGTTAGTGTCAAAGAGAATTAAATTTACTATATAAAACTGACCACAAACATGTAAAATGGAGTGTTACAGAACTTTGCGAAACCCGGTGAGCAGAGAAAGGCATATGTTTCAAGAAAGTCAACGCTATGTTACACCATAGGGTAAATACTTCACTGTTTTCCTATCGAAAGTGAGTTATGGACTGATTTAGTGAACTTTATATATGTAATGTATTTTTTCTTGGATCACATTGACTTACGCTAATATTGCATGTAGTGCGATAGCTGCTGATGCCCGTACTTGCGACACGTCTCTCCTAAATTCCTCCCAATTTGCGTCGGCGGTCGCCCTATAGCACATGCCTTTCTACATCACAGTAAACTTTGCTGACATTGATGCAAAAGACAAGTGCTGTAGGGCGGCCGCCGACGCGAAAGTGGTTGCAGTCTTGGGGAGAGATGTGTCACAAGCACGAGCTCCCGCATCTGTCGCTCTATCTGTAATATGGGTATTAGACTGCCGTGTATTCCGTGTGACATAAAAAAAATAAAACTAACGCAAAGCACCTCATAAGTATGTCTTAACCCCTTGACGTACTAACCCGTGTATACTTGTCCAGCATGTCATAGTGTTTGTATGCTATTCCTACTAAACAGTAAAGATTTCTTTAAAAAATTAGTAGTGTCAGTTGGGGTAATTAGGCGCACTTTCCTGCAACCTTTTAATCTAACCCATGAGGGATATATACCTAACTGTTGAAACTTTTATCTTAAGTGAATATAGGTACTAACATAATATTAGTTTCTTGACAGTTTCGGTTTTTAGAAAATGTTCTATACAATAAAAAAAAACATGTGCCGCGAGCATACCTCTAACTGTGATAAGTTGGCGCACAATTTGGGGTAATGCGGCGCACTATATCGGGGTTATTCGGCGCGACCTGCACCCTTTAAGTCTAAGCTATAAGGGATAACTGTAGAAACTTGATGGAGGTGAACATCGGTACTAACATATATCGTTGGAGTTTCAGCTCTCAATCTTCACTTTAGAAAAAGTTACTATAATGAAAAAGATAGCTAATTATCCCATGGTAGTGCGCCTAGTTGCCCCGGAATATAGACAAAACGGCGCACCTGATGTTCTATAAAAAAGAAACAAGCAAACATTTTTTTGCCAAATGCTTCTCAGTAGTTGAGAACCAAATTTGAAGGCTCTATTTCCGTTCAAGGTTCTGAACCTGTTTTTGCCCTGCAGAACAAAAAGGTCTTTAATGACCTGTGGCAAAAAATATGCATCCTGGAATATATGGTTCTAGTGTTTCTTATAGAAGAAGAGTTGCTATTTTTAATGGTGTTTATACCTATTCTAACTTTGGGGAAAAAAACTTAATTTCACCTTCAAAATGGCGGTGCGCCAAAATACCCCGGATTACCCTTCCGCGCTGAATTACCTCTACTAAAGCTACGTCAAGGGGTTAGAAAAAAAAATGTGCCATGCGTGACTACTCCCAGGGTCGTTATTTACTTCGCCTAAATTGCACTCAATCACTGGTTCGTTAGTTTCAAGCTGAACTCCCAAGTGCCGTTGCAATTTCACAACAATTACTTGTGATGTCTCCCAGTTATATATTTCTTTTATTTACATGTCTGCAGGTTTTATATGTTGATACTGCCTTTTCACAGCAATGAAGTGTGACCTTTCGCAAGTGTCGTTTTCTGAAGCGGAGTTTCGCTGGCAACTCAATGAAGACCAGATGGCCACGGAAAAGCTCTCTGATGGCATCCGTAAGTTTGCTGCGGATGCCGTAAAGCTGGAGAAGTTGTTGCAAGGTCGGCTGTAGGTCTGGAGCTGCTCTCTGGTGCCCCACGGTAGTAACGCCTAGGTACCGTAGCTTGACCAGGTAGTGGAGCAGATGCCTTAACGCTAGATTGCCATTTATGTATAGGGGAATTGCTACTTACGGCTGTAGTCTTGGGTTTGTAGAAGTATTCCACTTGCCTAGTGAAAACGATAAAACCGCCTACATATTCATTCATTCTCCGAACTGGTGGAGAGCACAAGTATAAAATTTCTCAAATTATATACATAATGAAAGATCGGATGCTTTGATCAGCTCATTTATAGCATCATGCATAGTGAGTTCTATTTCGCTACTTGGTTGCTCTTTAGTGTATTCGTATGGAAAGCATTTCGTGGTGAGGTGTTACTGCCTGCTTATCAACCTTTACTGAGCAAGTGACCATGTAAGATCATTTCTGTAATGCTGTTCTTACGAAAGTGTTGTTTTGCCGCCTGGTAAACTGAGATATATCGTGGGTTACGGTCCAATGTACCCGTTTGGAGTAGCTACGTTATTAATTGTGCTTTCCTACGAGAAGTGGGAATCTTGTTGAGTGCAAATGGGTCAGTTTAGTATGTGAAGATGCAAAGTAGGGCTCGTCCATTTTTTTTGGGTGCACTATCCTTGATTTATCAGTTAACTTAAAATTTTTGTACTTTTTTCATTCACTTCTCTCATGGGTATATTATCATGGTGCCTGGTGTTGGTGTCGTCGACCCGTTTTGTATTGAGACAAAAATATTCTTGTGGTAGAATGGTAGTCTCTCTGTCAGCATTAGCTTAATTTACATAGGATTTGTTAGAATGTCGGAAAGCTTGTTTTTGTAAAGAGGGACAACACCTCATCTGATCTTGCAAGTTCAGAAAATTTTGCCAATTTAGTAAATTTCATGCGTTTATGAAAAAAAAATTATTTATTCGTTACTAAATGATTGTCAGTAGCTATGGTTTATTGCGCATTTAACACGTTGACCGCCATTCAAAGAATCAAAGGAAACTATACAAAAAACCTCATCGTGTGTTGATATACCTATTTACGTAATGAAGACCAATGTGTATTTAGTAACGAAAGTTATGGTTCATGAAGATGTCATCTAAAATTCTTTACCGTAATATATTATGGCACAGTACTTCAGTAGGTAATAGTATTCGTATGCCACTGTTGACCATAATGTTGTGCGCTAGGCGGCCAACGTGTTAAAAGGCGTGTTGAGATTAGCCTATTTTTTTGTGCTGGATCAAAACAAAATGGTTGATCTTTGTTATACTCTTTGAGGCTTTGGTGTGTGTTAATCATTTCGCTTATTTTATTTCTGATTATTCACCTATAATTTACATAGTCATGGTAATGCATGCGTAGAGTAAGTGGCCTCAAGGAAACGCACATGGCCCAATAGAGACGCACTTGCAGTAAGAAGGCTGGGGCGCGGCGACCGGACGCTGGAAGAAATGTTCAGTACCTGCATAAAAGAGCTCAATATGTCTCCTAAACACCCAACAAAAATGATGCATGATTGGACATCTTGCAACGTCAAGCCGCCACACAGCCCAATGGAGACGCAGGTGCGTCTCCATTGGGCCAGTGCGTTTCCTTTAGGCCCCGTACCCTATTCACTAAGTATTTTGCTACCTTTTTATTACGCTCTGTTTTTCTCCGAAGAGGGTTTGGAAACTACTGTAATATCCTGTTCACCCCAGGAAACTCCATAGGTTGCTTAATTAAGCCAAGTTTGAGGGGTGTTCTTTTTTTTCAACATCTTGTCTTCCTTTCCATTGCCCCTCTTCTACAGCTAGTCTTCTATATTAAATTCTTCTCAGCTTGCTGCTTGCGTGCGTTATTCCGTTTCTCTCTTGGGTTCCCCATTCTTCGTGTAGGTCTTGTTATTTTCATCTCCTCCAACACTTTTGAGGGGCTATTGACACTTTACCTTTTGTTTAGCATTGTGGTTCGCTGATATTTTCTGTGTTACGTTCCGTTAATATAGAAATTGTGTGACTTCTTGATTTTATATGCTGGTGGTATGTGATTTGGTTACTTTTACTCTATGTGCTCGAGGTGTACACTTCGGGAAGAAAATATTCCTTTTGCAACGATGTGATACATTGCGCTTATTGTTTAAGATATATTCACGCATTCCAGATAGCTTTCCACATTCCACAGTGCTTTTCTCCTTTGCCAATTTCTACTCGCACGTGACTACCATAGAAAGTGTAACGCGTTTGCATTAGTATACATTTTTCATTTACAGCTTGTTGCGTGCAACATATTTTTCTTACAAAAGCAATTATTTTAACCTAAAGGGAAAAATAAAAGATATTGTTTAGAAAGGTTTCAATTATATTTGTTCCTCTTTTTTGTCACAAATACAGTTTGTTCTATTTTGTCGCCTTGCCTTCAAATTACCCGCATGAACGATCGCATAATACTTGTAGTTTGGCAAATTGTACAGGACGGCCACCAGCCTTTAAGGCTTCATTGGCGTTTCATTCTGCATCTTCCAAGACCTAACGTGTTGCATACATTTAATTAAGGTAAGCGGTAACATGGACGCACTCTGTAGGACCAGACTTTGGAAGCAAGCGTTTCCACTGGTTAAACCCGTATCTACTAAGGCGTTCTACCTAAAGAAATAGGATAAAAGCCCATGTGACAAAGCGGCCCAGCCAATAATAATAATAATAATAATAAAATGGGTTTAAATAAATCTCTGCATCGCTGTTTGAGGATGCATTAAAAATTCTTGGCGTAATGGCTAAAAAAAAGCAGTGGTGTTGAATTTTCTCTCTAAAACAATCGGTGACTCCGTCTATTAAAGTTTCGTAATAAATTGTCAGGAATGGGATGGATAGCGCAGTCAGTTCAAAAGTCGTGATTCTGAGTTAAAGAAACTGTGGCGCCCTCTATTGAGAAGTCTATAATATAATTTTCAAAAGCGTGGATTTTTGACGCCATCTATTGGAAGTTTCTGAACTACTCTCCAAAACATGGATTGGTGGCGCCATCTATTGGAAGTTTCTGAACTATGTACTTTCCAAAATCATTGATCGGTGGCGCCATCTATTGAGACGTTTGGGAACTAAGTTCCAAAACCATGGATCGGTGGCGCCATCTATTGAGAAATATGAGAACTGATTTTCTGAAACATGGATCGATGGCGCCATCTATTGAGAAGTTTGGGAACTAAGTTCCAAAACCATGGATCGGTGGCGCCATCTATTGAGAAGTTTGGGAACTAAGTTCCAAAACCATGGATCGGTGGCGCCATCTATTGAGAAGTTTGAGAACTGATTTAAAAACCATGGATCGGTGGCGCCATCTATTGAGAAGTTTGAGAACTGATATGAAAACCATGGATCGGTGGCGCCATCTATTGAGAAGTTTAAAAACTGATTTGAAAACCATGGATCGGTGGCGCCATCTATTGAGAAGTTTGAGAACTGATTTGAAAACCATGGATCGGTGGCGCCATCTATTGAGAAGTTTGAGAACTGATTTTCTGAAACATGGATCGATGGCGCCATCTATTGAGAAGTCTGGGAACTAATTAGCAAAAAACACCGACTGGTGGCGCCATCTATTGAGAAGTCTAAGAACTAATTTGCAAAAACACGGATTTATTGAGTGAGAAGTTTGGGAAGAAATTTTCAAATACATTTGATTGGTGGCGCCTCCTATTTAGAAGTTTGCGAACTAATTTCCAAAACATGAATTTGGTGCCGCCATCTATCCAGAAGTTTAGGAACCAATTTTCAAGAAATAGATCGGAAGCGCCATCTATTGAGCGGTTTTGGTACTAGTTTCATGAAACCTATCCGTCAGTCAACCTACCAACGGGTTGGTTCACTTTTTTTATCAATGATTGGGAACAGCACAATGTATTGAAGCAGTTGTTCAAGAAAGCCTGGTGATTCAAACTGTTGACCCATTTGTTCAAGCAATGAAATACCAAGGAGATTAACAGCGTAGTCTGACGTTGGCATTTAGGCCAAAATTTTATAAAGTAGCTGATGCATTTTCTCGCTTTTATCCCATCATCAAGTTTTGCTTCGGGTTGAGAGAAGCTGTTCAAAGAACAGTCCATGGTTGGAAGTTTTCTAATAGAAAAGTGGCGAAAAATTCAAATATTTTTGTACTTGAAAAATTTAAGTACTTTTACTCGAGTGTTCACAGTTACATGGTCAATATCTTACACTCTGCCAGATGTCAGCTATCGCTTATAGTCTAACCAGCGTAAGCAATCCTTTAGGGGAAGGGCTGAAGTGACCGCAGCAATGCCAAATCTAATCTATTAACTAATGCACTTCGAGTATTCGGATATATGTATAATTTTATCGACTGAGACAAGTTATACCACGCGCTTAAGTGAAATTTGGCAAAGTTGCTTTACATTCTTAGCCACGCCCTTCGGACTCCTTACGCTGGTTTGACTAAAGTAACTACTTTTTCATGTCGCTTTATCCGCTAGAACAGTAGTTTGTTACGTCATTTTTCAGTCAAAATTGACAAAGAAATATCTCACGTTATATGCTTACATAGGAGAAATACTCCGCTGATATTACAAAAAAATTCACGCCTGTTTTTCCAGCTTGGGTAAAAACTTTGATAAGCTATCGAAGATAAGGTAAGTGAAGAATTTGAACTCAATCCGAAGTGAGATCAAGGCCTGCAGCAGACATCTGAACAGCTAGATCTTGCCGAGATTGAAGATTCGTAAGGTTCTGAACAAGAATTCGATTAGCAAATATAAAACAATCGATGTTCAATTGATGGTTTGAAGATAAACTTAACATTGAGAGAGTAACGTTACTAGGGAATCCAGCACTCACGCCTGCACATTTTTTCGTCCGCATGCTAATTTTTCCTGATATTGCTAAAATTCACAAAAGCTCATCGGTCTTTTCAGTAATTTACCATCAACCGCAAAAGTCAGCGTACCGGCGTCATCATCGGGTGCTCCGTGAATGGCAAGGGACTACACAGAACTTGTTCCATAAATGCAACGAGAGAAAATGCCTCTTACGATTGGAGAGTTTGCCTTCCGGGTTCGAAGTAATGTGTGCAGCAATGTTGTACATTCATCTGGAATTTTTCAGGCGATGATCCGGTGCCGCTCCCTGTGGACTCTGTGGCCCATCCCTAAAGAGCAGTCAAAGCCCAGGCTTCCGTCCGTTTCAAGCTATGGTATCAGCCCACCACACTAATTAGTATCAAAACCTTCATAACACTAGAATTAAATAAATATAGAGACAAAGGGCGCCTGTATTGTTATGCATTAGGCAGGAGAAATCGAATATTATCATGAAAATGCTTCGTCTTAAATCATAATTTTTTTTATATGTAACTTAACATATCTCAAAAAGACAACGTTAGTCCAGTTATAGCAAACCCCATTGAAAATGAGTGAACGAATAGTTTTTCACCGCTGTGCATAATAAATATAAGTAAACATTGACTCGTGAAACCAGAAAGCAAACTCCCGGCTATAACCTTAAAATTAGAAAGCAGTTCCAACTTAAACATTTCTATGATACACACTGTGTGCTGCAATTTTCGGTAAGGTAGTACAAGTTTTTTTTTTAGAAACGGTACAAAAAAAAAATCGGAACGGTACAAAAAATCGTTGATCAAACTATTCTCTCTCGACAATTGCACCAAAGCAACATGAACGTCTACGATATGAACTTTATATATATACTGTTCAAAACCCTTTGGTGTGGTATAGTGCTTAAAGTCCCTGAAGACTCGACCGACATCTGTTTTCCAGTGGAACTGCAGAAATTCCAGAAACAGGAGAAAGACATCAATTCACATCAGGAAGAACAGCTATTGTGAACTGAAATGTGAAAACTCCATTAAACATACAGACTTCACTACGCCACTGCGTACCAGGTCTGTGTAAAAAAGTTCGGGGATTTCTTAACAGAAAATTACTGCGATTTCAGCAGCTTAGATAATTTTGGTTAGTTTGATTCACACAAATTTCACAGTAAGTATGTATATCGAACTAATCCCAGCCTGAGCGCAGTGCGTAAGTTCTCGTCCACTGATCTGCGATCGGGATGTCAAGACCCCAACCATATCTGAATACAAGTCCAACATAGCCTAGTCGATGGGAACTATGCGAGATATAGATCCCTTGGTTACCCATGCATCGCTAGCTTGGGATGTACAGCTCACGAACTAAATAATAAATACTACGAAGAACTATGACACGAAAACAATTTGGTGAACATCAACAACGAACAATCAACAGTTATTTGCGAAAACGAAATATTACGTAACAACACGTCGTACAACTATAAACTTTCATGCTTGCTGGCCATTAGACACCTATACGAAGAATGTCAATTTTTTATTGCTCAACGGTCGTAACTTTGAAATAACACATACTAAACAACAACGGGTACTGGTCAACTTCCCACTTTGCAATTTTTATCGAGTTCTGCAAGACTTTTTCCTAAAGTCTGTATCACATGAGCGCCAGTGTACGTTCGAGAATGAATTGAATAGCTCCGATAACGAACACGACAATACCTATTGATTAGAAAATAGATAAATGTCTAATATTTATAAAAACAAATCGACGGAAACTCAATTTTATGAACGTATTAATGGTGTCACTGTGTCGCAAAGCAGGAGGTTTGCCAGGATCAAGAAGTATATACAAGGAAGTCTATAGCGCGATACCGAAGTTCAGTGCAGGCCCTCATTCAAAACAACCTTGGGAAGTAGGTGCAACTGCCTCCACTAGCATATGCAATAACTCACGGATTTATTACTATATCACTGGCTTCTGTTGTTGACTTTGCTGTGGATTGTATTGTTTTATATTAAAGAAGAGCGCAGGTAAGAATAACATAAAAATTTACAGAGAATAAAAGGGTCGTAGATCATTCGATTAACTTCTACAGAATGTACTCCAAATTTCGGTGATACACCACAGTGGCGGCGATGGTATAAAAAATATCGTGCTCCGGATTGTTTTCCATCACTATCGAATTCAAATTAATCGAACCATTGTTATACAACCAACATCTGGCTGAGGTATTGACGCGGATTACATTCACTCAAAAAGTGAAAAGTGTGTTGATAGCGAATTCCAGAAGAATGGAAACCTGCGCAGACCTTCAGTATCGGGAAAGTTGAGGGAACAAAATAAATTCTATCAGGGTACCTACTAGTTTCGAGGTAATAATAAATAATGATATATTTACAAAATGCGTAAATTAAGTCTAGATAAATTATAAAAAGCCAACAACTCAATAATGAATACAGTACGGGAACAAAAAAAAAAAAACATTCTTCCAAATCTTTCGTTGTTGGACAATTGTTATGCTGTAAAAAATTGACTCCTTAACCAAAACCGTAAAAATTCATCCTTTTCATTTGGCTTTATTCTAGTAAATTATAGAGAATATTTGCTCAAGGCAGCATTGTCATCCATTTCGACCAACGCAGTAATGCTGCAGCACTCTATGCAACGCCCCTATAGCTATTCTTCTGACTTTGGGTACCCATCATTTCCAAAATATTCATGTTGAAAGTAAAAATAAGGATTGCAAAATGGCCATTTGCAACTTTCCAATCGGTAGGTATAGTATAACTACAATTTCATGTGATTGATCATCAGGAGAGCAATACGAATGATGTCAATTGACACAGTAATTCCATGATAATAGCTGTCGCGAACTCTGAATGTACGGAATTAACGAGGACCATTACATGGGCTGTCCTATTAGTTGAGTGCGGATGAAGTGGACCATGTTGAAGGCAGGGATGCTCTGAGGAGGGTAGTGGAGCTGAGCAGGGGACTCCGTTGTGTCTTTCTGGATCTGTCGGTGGTGACACATGAAGCCGGCCACAAGTACGGAGATAACTGTGCAGAGAGCTAACAATACGAACAGAGCGGAGAACCCAGGAGCTGGTAAGCAGATACCGTAAATAATCTGCTCCCGTTGACCTTGGAAAACCGTTACACCTTCTTCTCGAATCGGTGTGAACTCGAGGTCGGCCTCGGAGATCACCTTCAGGTCCGTCGCAACGCCTACGTCGGCAGCTCTGACCTGGCGAGACAAGACCTGTCGCCGCTTCCGCAAGCTCCGGGGGCCCAGGGGAATACGGACGCCATCAACTTTGTGAGGCTCTTCAGAGCGAAGACCCGCTCTTCTCGGCGACAAGTGCTCTCCGTCACTGAAATCATTGAAGTCCGTTTCTCGAGGTCTCGTCGCGGATTTAAGTTGTTCAAGCTTTTCTCTGGTGGTGTATTGAGTGGAGCCGGCAGCGAGAAGGTTCTCGTGGGTTTCGGAATAGTCTCCGATAGGGTTGCCTGCGACTGGTTTCTGGCAGTGGTCAGGACATCCATAGCGGCAGATTTCGACCTTACACCTGAGGTGCACGTACATCGTGTCTGGGA
>LQNS02278097.1:16644316-16672378 GCA_001587735.2 Parhyale hawaiensis
CAGATTTCGACCTTACACCTGAGGTGCACGTACATCGTGTCTGGGAATTTAAAGGCGTGGAAGTGAGCGTAAGTGATGACGGTCGCTCGGCCGTCATTGTTGCGCAGCTTCATGAAGTTGGAGATCATCTTCGGTCGCAGGACGCAGCCATTCTCGTCGCTCAAATAAATTGGGGAGCCAGTTCCGTCCGACGCTTCGCAGGACTTCGCCCTCATGTCGAACTCGCCTAGGAAAATATAATCATACATCAGAAGGTGGCAGCCCACCTCACGGAACAGAAAGGCAAGCATAGAGAACCTATCTAACCTAACAAACTAACCTTCTCAGCAGGAACTGCGGCCAATTGCTACAACCCCTGGGGAGAAGGCAGTCGGGTTAGCCTAGGGTAAGTGATAGTCATGGGCCCGCCAGAATACACCTCTGCGGCCTTCTTAGCTCATAACATCAGCCAAACGAGAGGCAGGAGCAACGACAGCGAAGCGTCCAGAAGAAGAGTCCGGAAGCTATACAAAGAGCATCATCGTTCATTGGAACAAATGGGGAAAGAAAAAGAGCAAAACAAAGGCTGTTAACTAAAGGCGGAAAGAAGAAGAAAAGAGTACAGAAAAAATATATTTTTATGTCTCCATTAAATATTAATTTTCGTAAGAATAGCACTGCAAAGGAGTAGAAAAGGCATCAATAGGTTAACCCATTAACGTCCACATTCAATAATTTTTTTTAGAGTAGCACGGTATGAAAATGGGCCTTAAAATGCATTTGACCGGTTAGAGGCCGTAGGGAATACATTGAGGAGTAACTCGCTACGAAGCACTGCAAGCAATAGGAAGTGTTTTCGGAGGAAATTGCATGAAGCGCCAAAAACCTTATGGAATTTATTTTGATTGTACAATTAACCCTTCTATAACTATAAAAAGGTACTGTGCTTATACAAATTTAATTTTTCACAGCAACAAAAGTAGGTTTTTATTTTTTATTTTCAATGGTCAATTGAATAACGGGCTCTACGAAAAACAGGGAAACTTAAAATTAAAAAAAAAAGTGGTTGTGTGTACAGTAGAAGCTTCACTTCGTAAATTAACCACACCAGTGTCGAGTATAATCCCAGAACACGGTCGTGGGAATTTTATGCCCCACGGCAGAGTTCTTCAGTTGAAAGTTTTAGTTCATATGAAGAACAGCTCTTGGGTCAGGATGAAATAAAAACGTCGTGAGAAAACTAATGCAGTAAGTCAGAGAAAATTACCTGCATAGTCATTAATGGCGATGACCATGGTGAGGGTGGACCCCAGCGGGACGATACCAGTCACAGGAGCGGCCCAAGGGCCCTTGCCATCTTGTATCTCCATCCAGCAGTCGACGTTGTCACCTGCGCACACATGCGGTATGTTATTTGTTCGGTTAGCTTTGTCTGTTACACCCGATATTTGTAGACTGGAGGATCAACTTAGGCCATTGAATCAGACAGCGGATGTGCGCAACTCACATGGGATACGTAAACCTCGAATCCTGAGATGCTCAAGGAATTGATTGAATTTACTCAATACTTACTAAAAACACGTAAAAATGAGATATGCACAGACGTTTTAAATTTGAATATTAAGTTAAAAAGATAGGATCGCTGAGCTTTGGTACGGCTGATGTCCGTGGCGGCCCGGGTGTGAAGTTTTAATAACAATAAGAATGTGATGCTGAACATCACGAAGGCATTGCGCCCCCGCGCGGGTAGAAATTTGTATCTGTATTTTTATGGTCGTTTGTTAAAGGCGAAGCCGTCCAAGAGAATTTCGTAGCCTAAGCATTATACCAGTGCGTTAGTACGGAAAACAGTGCAGAACATATGAAAATGGACTTAGAGGTGGAATAAAAGGAAAATATGATAGGGTATCGCGAAGACTAGTGAAAGATACAACAAAATGTAATTAAGGGAGGCCTTCCACACGGAAGCACCCAGGAGTCCGGCAGGAAACGTTATCCAAAATCCGCATCCACCTCAAGGAGGCAAAGGAGGCGCACCGAGCGACACAGCCATTCTCAAAGTTCGAGTAACAGCCAGACACAGCGATTTCAGACGTGGTAACGCAGTTCAGTGGAAGTAAGCAAACTGGCCGCGGCCCGCGGTTTTCCGGCAGACATCAGATTATTATTACGTATTATTATTATTTTCTTAGCTTGACATAACGGCAATAAATCCGAGACGGCCGGAGCCTTGGCCTCGGCCCCTCTCTGAGAACGAGCCTGTTAATTGGTCCGGCTGCAGCCAACTATCTCCTTAATCTTTAAAGTGAGGCATATGAAGCGAGCGCCTGGAACAACCACATGCTGCCGTTGACCCAATAGAAGTGACATCCATTGGCACACTTTCATCGAGCTGGGACAATCTCAGCACCTTGTTAACTTCATCCGTAGCTTGAGCATGGCTATAGGCTTCGGTACTTTGCATCAGTTGTAGGCGGAACTTTCGAATTAAATCACTCTGAGGAGAAGGACAGCGTGTGAAGCAGCTTCCAGGACGAACAGCTTATATTTAATGTTTGACACTCGATCCATAACAGCGAAACAAACGCTTATGACTGAAGCCCCGTATCAGGTACAGCAAGTGAGATTAGGAACTGTGATAGAACAGCCTTAGTCGATAAGGCATTTAGTGTACGTGAAATTATCTGGGAAAGTGTAAGGAGCAGTAAAGGTTTTTTTTTTCGAAAAAGTTACCGTTACTGTATCTGATACATCAAAGATATTCGGGCACGAAATTACCTTAGGACAAATTCGTCACACGAGCGTTAATGGATAAATAGGCTTAAGGCCGCTTTGAATATCACACGGGAGGTCCGGTGTACATTACCAACTTACACAAGTTTTGAAAAATACATACAATTTGGGCACAAGATAGCTAGTCGAACTATCAATAGACTAACATACGCAAAGAAAAAAGTAGGTAAGAAGCAACTGTACCTCGGAAATTTAAGGCAATGACATCCAGATCGGCGATAACCAAAGGAGGTTTGCTGGCGGTTTTCTCGTAGTCGTTGTACCACTCGCACCGCAGCCTCTTGGCTTCGTCCCACACCTGAGCAAATGGGTAAATGTTAGAGTTGCTATTATTATATTCAGAAGTTCAAGTCTCCGTTTCCACAACAGAGGCGATATTACAGAGGAAGATAGAAGGAACATATAGTATGACGATAGATACGTGGAACCCATGCACGAGGGTGCTCCCACACAGGATCAACGAACATGGGATCAACGAACATGGGAACAACAAGTCGGGCAAGAAGAAGAACAGATGGGGAAAGATCAGTAGGAGTATGAGATGGGAAGGAAGCAAAGTGGACACGAAACACAGACGTCCCGACGCCTAGGTAACCTACAGGGTCCCTCTGGGGGCGCTGCTCCCCATAACACAAGATGGGCTATTGCCGCAGGGTGTGCAAATGAGGTTTTACCAGTCCTGGTAAGACCTTGGTCAAACCCATGGTAAAACTGTTTTACCATTGGTATTACCAGGACTGGTAAAACTTCCATTGTACACCCTGGCTAGTGGCTAAGGTAGCATACAGGGTCCTCCTGGGAAGGGGGGGGGCTGCTCCCCATAACGTAGGACATAGGATGGGCTAACCCAAACTAACGTAACCCAATGGCCAATGACATCCTATACCCCCTGAGGAAATGGGTAAACGTTGGAGAGAAACGGATACAGCCCATACCGTCTCTCTAGATTTAGAAAAAGCATCTCTCCCGCTCTTGCTCCATAAATTTTTCGTACTGCTAAGTACTTTTTTGATAAACGTTCAATTCTAAATAACCCTATGTACATAAAACATGTACCGCTCGTTTTTAATGCTCCTGTGTAAAAAAAAAAAAACAGCGTACCGGTAAGTTCTGAACATTCCTGTGGACAAAAAATTAGCAATTATGCGTACTTTCGTATAAAATACTCGGAATTTTGCATACCTTCCTCGAGAAGGGACGCATTAGCTAGACCTATTTAAATCTGAACCCTAATGGAGATATAATTGCAACAGTCCCTCTAGGCAGAGCATCACCCAACCCCGAGTAACTGAGCTGACGAGTGGTGTACTAATGAGTAATGGCAAACAATGAGCAAGCAGCTAACAGATGCACAAAAATAAACACTGCTATACTCGAGACAGGCAACGAAACTGAGTGATGAGGATATATCTCCACGGTTGAACAGATAAACTGGACAAATTTACAATGTGTATAACTTAACTAAGACTAGTGTTCAAGCGTAGCAACTTTGGAATAACATAAATTATAGGAAATTTCGAATATTCAGTTATGTAATTAATCGTCATTAAAATACGATATGGATTCAAACGAAAGGATGTGATACATGATTTGAGTCTTAGAGAAATTTCGACATTGTTCGAGTAAAGGTCATCTTGGACGTATCGTAAATAAAAGAGTTAAAAAGGTTTTCAATTTAAAATAAAAAGTTCCGTTGAGATAGCTTCAATTTAAAACTTCAACGGCTAAGAAAATCTTTTATGCAAAATTATTTTCCGGTGAAGCTTATTCAAAACACTTTTCGTAAAACTCTCAGTAAAATTTATAGTTGCTCTCCACCTATTCCGTCAGTTGAACGTAAAATCGTTTACATAAGTTTAGCATTTTTAGGCTTTGAAAGTTATAATCTTAGAAAGAAAATTACTTCCCCAGTCAAAAAATTTTTTCCGCTAATTCAGGTTCGTGTAATATTGAAACCAAGTATGACAAATGGCTCCTTTTAAATTTAAAGACTAACTGCCACTTTCGCTTGCTTCTTCTGTCATATACCTAGCAGGATATATACCTATATATACCTAGCAGCACCCCGGGCAGCCAAAGAATTTTTTTCAAGTTCATGGATTTTATAAAAAAAAATCCCACAGGCTGGTGGAGGTGGTGGTGGCGCTATAAGCGACGTGACCGCTGGCCAGTAAGGAAATGGAGTGCACTGCTGTTGTAATTACCCTCCTAAACTTCGCTGGAAAAGTACGTGAGGGCAGGCAAGCAACTCAATATATTAATTTGCATTCCGCAGCCAGTACACATAGGGGGGTAGCGGCCGGGAGGTCCAGCCGCACGTCGGTTCTAGTTCTAATAGCGGTCACATTGGGTAAATAAAATGTTATTGTCATTAATAACACCAGTTTAGAGTCACGGTTTTTCGATTTTTTTCGTTTTCTCCATCTTTCTCGTTTCATAAAATACATAAAACAATCCTTAACTGACATGTGCGAACCAATGAAGTTGAGCACCAGTGAGTAAATATCCCCACTGAAGCTAACTCTACGGGAAGTAGTCAATTCTCCACTGAAGTTAACACTACCGTGAGTAATGAAGATAAACATCAGCAAACCCCTGCATGCACGAAATACACACCTCAATAAGGTCAGCATCGTATTGGATGATGATGGTGTTCTCGTAGAACTTGCCGCCCATGTCGGGTTTGGTGCCGCACTTGTCGTAGTAGATTTGGAACTCGAAGTGCATGCCACCAGAGTGCGGTAAGACATACGAGCACTCGGGGATGCCGAACTGACCTTTGGACGACACCAATCCCTGTCGGCAAGAATATTAGAACTATTCAACATGAATAAAGCTAGAAGCTGACTACTATACCCGTTCCTGCGAAGAGAATTTAACCTCACAGATCCGAGCAAGTTTCTCTCTCAACTAAGGGAATAACAAAGAGCCGCATTGTGCGAGGTCAAGACTGTAAGGTGGATGACCAATGATTGAGTTGTAGCTTGCTTTACCTACGCCACGAATTGATGTGTGTTGTCCGAAAACCTTGTGGGTACAACTTTCAAAAGGAAACAGGACCTTGCCAGAGGGATAACTTCAGAGTTGAATTGAAAAGTACCTATAGCTGGTTATGACACTCTGATTGCTTTGTTACGTGCAAAACACGGCTCCAAAACTGCTTTAACTTTGGAGGAGAGAGCTGCCGGAGTGTGATGCTCAACAGATATATAGGCCTACTTCCATTAGATTTTCCCTGTTGTGAAAATTTGTTGAATGTAAAAAACTCATGTGTACCATTGGTTCTGAAATACTGAGTTTAATTTATGACTACTGAACGCGGTTTCAGTACAACTATGACAGCATTTTTCAAATTATATTTTGTGTACGATCGTGGTAGTGATGTCGACCTCTCTGATTATCAGTTTCGGTTATGTTGAGACGATAACAACAAGAGATTCTGACTGATCTGAGTTTTTATTAAATTTATATGATAGAGCCTTATGTAACTTATTTACAAAATATCTTAATAATTCACATGAAAGTTCTACACTATCAGCACCATCTAAATATGCTGTTCTTATTGAAATGCTGCAGTTCATGATTCGTCAATATGAAACCCATATCACGAAGTTTCAGCATAATTTGGACAAGGCACACGTACGAAAGAAGCGACACTTTCAACAAAATCATTACAACCTCCTTTGGCACCAACAAAATCTGTTCGTGTGAGCATTTTGTAACACCCTGTCTGTGCAAACAATTTTTGCAATTTTCCTGGTTATTTTCATTTATGATGGTTAATGAGACTCAATTCCATTTTAAACCCTTGAATGAATTATTATTTCCAATGCGCGTACGTTTCGATGGGTCAATCGTGTGCAGGTAGATTTCTCCAGTACCAACATCAACTGTATATATTTATATATATGTGCCTGCTACTCACATAGAAGGGCGATGTGAAGGAGAGGTGGACGGTGAGGTGATCCTTGCCACACATCACCTCCAGGGTAGATATGCTGGGCAGGGAGGCAGGCCGCTGGAGGCCGAAGTCGGAAGGATGGTACGCCTGTGCTGCCGCCAACTGCAATGCACGGGAGATATCAGCTCACCGGACAAAACATCAGCCACATATAGTGTCATAAGTTACCGTAAATTCCCAGGTTTGCATTGACGGCTCGATACCGTTCCATAACTCGAATGAATCTGTGGGGACGCGTGCAGCGCGCNAACTGAAATGCACGGGAGATATCAGCTCACCGGACAAAACATCAGCCACATATAGTGTCATAAGTTACCGTAAATTCCCAGGTTTGCATTGACGGCTCGATACCGTTCCATAACTCGAATGAATCTGTGGGGACGCGTCCATCGCGCACAAAGCAAAAGAAACTCCGGCGAGCACAATACAGACCTTAATGGACCAAGTCACCCGACAAGAGGCGATCACTAACGATGATCTTATAATTTTATGGATATACTTCGCTTGCGCAGGATAATAAGCAGCGCCTGCTTAACCTACTTATACCCCGGCTTGTGACGAGGCAAATTGTCTGGCTTGAGTTGCAGCAAACGCAACGAGGCCAGTAACCAGATCTGCCTACTTAATGTTTTCTCTGGTGAACCAACGCCGGCCAGTTTATCCACCTTCGCTAATAAGCCTTCGCTGGAACGAGACAAACAGGCGATTGTTTGCTGACGCTAAATGGAGGGTAACGAGAAAATTCAGAGGCTGACCGAAACACCGAAGTGAACTGAGACCGAAGAACGTGGCTGGACAGTCGCTACTCTCAGGTTAAATACGAAGATTTTTCTACCCGCAGCACAAATATTCTTTGAGAACGAACTTCATCCTGAGAGTCAAACAGCAGCGCGTTCAAATTAAAGCTATCCGCAACTACCCAACTTTTTGGAGTTATCGAATATCCAGGATGTTTCAAAAGTTCCTTGTACGAAGGGATATCTTTCTTAAAATTAGGGTTCCATGGAATCCTGAGAATGCATCGTTAGCTGAAGTGTATGAGTGTTCTCCATTGGCTGATTCCAACAACTGAAGCGTAACTTTTATCAATGGAAGAGAAGAATGAAACAACATATATACCTACCAATTCATTCGAGTAGGACGCACAACGTTCGGCATCAAATTTTGTTATTTGCCGTCAGTGCGATTGGTGCTTATAGTGCTGCGTACGGATGGACGAGACAAGAACGCTTGATTTTTGTTTTAGTCTTTTCTTTGCTTATCACTTGAACCGCATCCCATAGGCCTCACGTTTACAAAGGCCAACTACCAAAGAGAAACCTTACTTTGTCAAGTCTGTTCTTCCCAATTAGTTATCCTACCAGTAATACTTAAGTTTACTACTTGTAGCATAACTCACAGATCTGTAAGTTTTAGAGAAGAGCAGAACAGTTAGCTGGGCAAGGTACGTTCACACTGCGGTATCATGAGATGGCATGTTGACCTAGTAACGACGCTCTGAGAAGAATTTTGTATGAAATTTATGCAAAAATTATCAACGTAAACCATGACCTCGCAAGAGGCTACAAACCACATGTAATTCACTGATTAGCACCAGATTGAATGTTCGATGAAAATTCTTCAACAACGTTCTGGACATCCAACATGATTGAACTATTAGCTAACCCTTTAAAGTGGGGATGAAAAATGCTTTCGTGGGAACAGCATTACGGAAGTGATACGATATATGGTCACTTATCCAATAAAAGGTTAACGACGAAGAACCAATTGGCTCATATAAGACAATTGACTGAAATACCCGCAGTTCAGTTATTATATCGGTTATCATCGTTATAGGCACGAATGAAACATTTGAATAGGCAAAAACAAATGATATTTATTTATATGAACAATTAATCGAATTATATACGCTGGTCAGTGGGAGATCAAGAAAGGAAAGCTACCTACAGGAAAACAATGAGGCAACAAGAGCTAACGATCTTCAGGTAATTTAGACGGCAACATATACTACATGGAAGCCAAACAGAGCACTAACCACAGACGGGGGGCTGGTAATTTTGTCAAATCAACAAGGATGTAACATAGAAAGAACGGAGCAACACCAAACAGAGATAACTGAGTGATCAACAGACGTGGCACCGCTAGGCAATGTGATGAAGGGCATTACCTATGTACAGGGAGAAAATTGAATAAAAACAAACTAAGATCACCGAATGATTAACAGACGTGGGCTAGGTAACGCTTCAAAGAAGGCCATTGCACGTAAACAATGAATGAAGTAACAACAAAGGAAGATCACCGCATGAGCAACAGACACGCACACGGACCGGCTAATGAGGCAGAGCTGAGATACAGAAAAGAATCCCCGCCGTGCAGCAGCGTCACGGTACACAGTCAGATGCAGCACAGCACACGGCAGCAGGTGACTCGACGCAACGGTTACGAACCCAGGCGGGTCAGTGCGCCAGATGGACGACAGACGTACGGGGAGGACGGTACAGTTACGCTGCCGTGGAGTCATGCACCTAACAGGCGACATCGACACTGACAGGCACCACAGTGTCTGTCTGTCACGCTAAGAGCAGTATCAAAATATCGCACCGCACCTACTGAAATAGACTAAGAGCGAACGGACTCTACTTGACAAAGCTTCAGAGTCAAGTGAGGCACATGTAGGGTCCTGGGAGATTGGTGCTTCTTCCATGTAGGCTGATGAGTGTAGTTTTTATACCTATTTTATACGGGTAGCAGGTCAGTCCTTCCTAGATAGTCATAAATCTACGGCCTTTTGAGCTACCTTCTCCTATAAAGCAGTGAGAAATGGAGATATTTCTCATCATAAGAGCCTTGTACACAAGGTAAGTGGCCCAAGGAGACACACTGGCCCAATGGAGACGCACTTGCAGTAGGAAGGCTGTGGCGCGGCCATCAGACGCTGCAAGAAATGTCCAATACCTGCAAAAATCGTAATATGTCTCCTTAACACCCACCAAACATGATGTATGATTAGACGTTTCTCACAACGTCCATCCGCAGCACAGCCCCTCACCGCAGGTGCGTCTCCATTGGGCCAGTGCATCTCCTTTCGGCCCCTTACCCTACTAGTTAAAAGAACGAGTTTCCTCATCTCCACGTCCGAGCACTTTGATAAGCCCATTTAAACAGCACACATGTGGATTGAGGTACAATTCCCTCCGACTTAGAAGAGATGTCTGAAATTTGGCTCATGGCGCTCGCTAAACAAGCTGAACTGACGGCTAACATTTTTACATCATTCGTTAGTAATCTCAGAGCTGTGATTACGACGGCCAAACGAAACGTTCGGACGATTTGCTGAGGACACTCGTTCTTTTGACTAGCGTGTGTACCAGGCGACCAGCCATGCAAAAGAGCTGCACACCAACGAATGAGATGAAGTCAACGTGACTATAAATGAGATATAAATTGCAGTAGTACTGTACCCTACCGCCAAAAACGAGGGTATAAAGAAATTGCAGTGACAGCTCTACATTGTTTACGTTTGTGGTCATGAGTTCCCATAAGGAGGACGTATTACTTCAAATCAGGGTGCAGACTGAGCATCTGCAGAACAAAAAATTAAATAGTAGCGCAGCTATTTATACTCTTGGCGAAAACAGGCACTTTTTTAGAGAAGCCCAAATCACAAAGCAAAAATTCCCCATTTCTTGCAGTTAATTGCGCAAAAAGTAGCGCAAAGAAAGTAATTAATATATGTACTCGTAGGCTATATCTCCTACTTTAGACGTTGGTAGGATTAGAAGTAGTGCTTACATATGTTCGACACAGCCAGAACCCTGCTTTACACGGAACAAATTGAAGAACACAATTACACTTTGTAGTAGACGGAAAATGCTTTAGAAATACGATTGTTATTAGCTAAAACCCAAGTTTAAGCCTCCTTACCTGTAGCGTACACTAAGATTTAAAAAGAGAAGAAATGGATCTACAGTATACAAAGAAGCATCTGGAACCCATGCACGAGGGTGCACCCACACAGGATTAACGCGCATGGGAACAGCAAGTCGGGAAAGAAGAGGACGAACAGAACAAAGCATAAACAGGAGTATGAAAACCGATAGCAGCACAATGGGCTCGCAAAACAGACGTGCCGAAGGTCTAGCTAAAACTAAAGTAATTTATGGATTCCCCTGGGAGCGCTACTCCCCAAAACATAGGATGGGAAAACCTCATAAACCTAATCCTATGGTCTATCCTATGCCCCTGAGACGTTGAGAATACGGTAGCGTTTGAGCCATATAGTGTACATGTACTCGTAGATAGAGTAGGAAGATGGGCCACCTCAAAAATTTTATAAAGCATGTAGTTCACTATAATGTCTGAAGTGCACCATTACAAAGAAAATTTTCATTATTGAAATGTAAATAGTCTCATATAGTGAGCTGGTTATATGTTTTGGGGATTCATGGAGTGATAAGTGCATGACTAAATCTACGAAAGCACGCTACTGCTTCTAGATTAAATTGACCAGTTTTGAATGATGTACACTAATAAAAATAATACCTACAAGATCGTATTTCGATAAACGAGCATCTCTTTAGTCAGGTTTTCAGACAGAAAAATTAACTTAAAAACCTATTATATTACTATCTTCTACTAAATAATAATTCACGTCGTGTTTTTATTTATTAATTTATATATTTATATCTTTCCTGTCACGCTCTATGGGAATAAGATAGGAGAAAATTCAGATTTCAAATGTAAAAAAAAAAGTGGGGTACCTTGGAATCTTTTTCTCCAGTATTAGATAGGGGAAAAATAGAACTAATAAGAGAGGAGAAAATTCAGATTTCAAAAGGCGAAAAAAAAAAGTTGGATACCTTGGAATCTTCTTCTTCAGTATTAGATAGGGGAAAAATGAGGAAGCCCAAACACGGCGGGGGTTTTGGTGAAGTGTTAATTATTTGCTGTTATTTATAATGACGGCACGGGCCACTAGTTATATTATAAAAGTACAAAAATGAGAGTAGTTGATAACTAATTAGAAATAATTTATCTGAAATTGCGATCGATTTCAACCAAACAAAGTGCGACGAAAGAAGTCTGTATATAGCGACTGTACCATGCGCCGATCGGACGGACAACCCCCGGCACCATCTCAGCACCATCAGTCTCGCTCTAATTCCAGCAACTTTATCTCGAGTTCTTGATGGTCGATGATTGTTTGGTAAGGGGAACTGGACCAATTAACGCACACACACACTCCTTTATGGAAACCTCAATTGATTCGTTGCGCACGCCGGTGTTACGTTACAGGCTGGAAAATACGATCCTGGAACACGCTTCTCGTCGTTTGTCAGCTATATAAGAGGAGTAGGCCTTTGCGTGGGAGTCTATTACATAGAAAAGAAGAACTTGTTACCTAAGCAAATAGTGAGGGAACAATGAAGCTAAAGGGAAATTTATCACTCATTTTTTGTACTTTAATATGGGAGTCAGCGTCTTTAATACGGCACCTCGTCGAACATGCCTTTAATCCAACACATGATGATTATATTCCTGGTCTTACCACCGTACCCACGTCATACGACGAGATCCAAGCAGTGAGACTCAATTTATTATGTCGTTTCAGTATATGAATGTTTGATCTCCGCATTCCTGCCGGGAAGTCTCAGTCGGCCGAGTGCGCTACTGCGAAGAAAAGACGCATGGCATCAACACTGCACGGCTCGGCTGCATTAACTCACTCAGTCATGCAGCCCAGTGCAAAAAATATGCAAAACGTTACCTATGAGAAGGAGACAGAAGGGAGAAAATGTTCGTGCGGAAGTTATCTTCCATGGCCCCCATACGGGAGCAGATAGGAGTTCCAGACTACATCAGAACATCCAACTGACGGAGCTTCCGTATCATTCGGAAGTGCTTGGTTAGCTTTCAGTAATGAACAAAAGTCTGACACTTAATGATGACCCGTATCAGAGTTAAAATGTTGATTGAGCAAAGTTCAGCAGCGAGGTTACACATGATTGATCAATTTACTATTTCTTGGCCAGCTCTACGTTCCTTCATATGCTCACCTAGCACGCCTGTAATAAAAACATCAGATTTCTGTTAAAGAGTACAGTTAGGTACCACAAGAGCTTCACAATTTCACATCCATGCCGATAACTAAACCTACATACGGCAACCTTACAACAGCAACCAGGTCCAAAGGCCAGGGGAAGACAAAGCAAGGAGAAGAACTCAACGCAGCCTATGCCGGCAAGCAGCAAGTAATGAGGAAAATACAAACAGCTGTGCTGTTCCAGCCGTGCGGGAGCTATACGACGATCGGGAATTGTGGCAGGATGATACAGTATTCACGGGTTCAACACACTGCGATGGAATATTTCCCCCAATATCATTGTTATGTTATTATGATAATATTCCTAGTTGAAGCCTCTCTATATATATGGAGCATACTGCAATCTCATGATACAAATAACGAATGCAGCAGCAGTACGGATAGAAAAACGAAGGCATGCCGAGGGGGTGTTTCAAGGCCGGATTAGTGTATAGACACAGAAAGTATGGAAAGAAGAGGGGAAAACTGAAGACAGCATATTTAAAAGGAGTACTAAAATGAAAGGAGGGAAAATACGAACGGAAAGATGTTCCAAAGCGTTAACAGGATAAGGTAACCAGGATCCTATATGGGTGTCTCTTTAGCTAGGAACCCTATATCCTCAACATCAAGGATAGGCGAATCAGCTAAACTAACCATGGAGCTGAATTCGACAGTATAGAACTGGAGGTTTCGAGTCAGCCGTGAATGGCATTTGAACAGTGCTTTCCAATGGGGCTCAGTTTTGAGACTGATGATTTTAACTCTACAGTAAATAATGTACGTAATGGTATCAGCAACGGTAAGAGTAATGGACAATGGTAATAGAATTGGTGATAGTAATAATAATAGTAGTAATAGTAATAATAGAAATGAAAAGTACTGGTAGTAACAGTTATGTTATAGTTAGGAAGTTTGAGCCTCCTTTTCCGAGCCTCCGTTCCGAACGATATCACAGAGGAAAGAGCAAGGGACATATAGTACGCCAAGAGAAAGGGGAACCCATGCACGAAGGTGTTCCTACCACACAGGATCAACGCGCATGGGAACAGCAAGTCGGGAAAGTAGAGGAAGAACTGAATAAAGCATGAGCAAGTAGGAGTATGAAATCGGAAAGTAAGCAAAGTGGGCACGAAAGAGAAACGTCCCGAAGGCCTAGCTAACGGCTGAGGTAACCTACACGGGCCCCTGGGGTTTACTGGTAGTTAACAGTTGTAAGTAGTCTAATATCAATATCATGACCAAAATTATAATAATAGACAGTATCTAGTGAATTGTTTGTGTTTTCCTACCTACATAGCTGTAGTGTGTCACGCTTTCCATATAAGAAAAGGAATGAATCCATGATACGCTGGTCAGTGATCAGCTATAATAGTATAGCTAGGGGACGGATTTTCAATTCTTGTGAAGCTGAGTTCCCGTGTATGACCGGCTCAAACCAGCATTGTTGACGTATGGTCAAAGGTGAGTTTACTGCCATGCCTCGGAAGCGCTATCGTCGTTCACGACCGATTTGTGTGCGTGTTTGTGTACGCAGATCGTGTGCGTGCGAGCGGCGTTCAAGTTAGTGCGCCGCGCTGCTCGCTGTATCGCTGATTAAGTTAGGTAAGGTTAGGTTAGGTAACCTAACCGTTAGAAAGGTAAGGTTGGGTGAGGTTAGGTAAGGTTGGGTTAGGTTAGGTTAAGTTAGGTAAGGTTAGAAGGTTAGGTAAGGTTAGGTAAGGGTAGATTAGGTAAGAGTAGGTTAGGCTAGGTTAGGTTAGCCTAGGTAGTACAAATTTATTTTAGTGGTGGTAGGCGCAGCAAAGCATATTTTGACGCGCAGTGGTCGTGAACGACGATAGTGCGCCCCGGAATGGGTTTCTGCCTTAATTTTATTGAGTCGCGTTTACATAGCAAAATCCGCTTTCAGTTTGCGTTGCTGCGCTGCAGACAGCAAGGCTATCCTGCAGCGTTACGGTTGATCACTTTAACGGTGACGTAGACGCGGGAATTTCTAGTAAGCCGTGACGTGAGAGCGACGTCTGCTAGCGCCTTCTCTCCTCCAGCTCGGCAACTCCAACGGACTGCGGTTGTCAACAAATAAAATTTTAAAAATGGCGAAAAATATCGGGCTGCTCGTCACCGGCGAGAGCGCGTGCATCTTACTTTTTTATGGTGAATACTTTAAAAAATTCATGGACATGAATTGGTTGGCTGCGCAAAAGAATGAAATAAAGTACGCAGTTTTACACTTCAGATTACAAACTTGGGTGTCGTTTCAAAAATTTAGCATAACAGGAATTGCTAATTAGGCAGCTGTTCGCAAGAATAACGTAAATACATATCGTCAACGGAATATATATTTAAACAAAAAACAGTAGCAAGTGTCCAATAAGCTGCTGCGTGAACAGTATGGGATATTCTCACCAGCAGACTAATTTCTCTTATTACGGTATTTCATAACTTTGTACCGTCTACACGAAACAACAGTTTTCGTAAAAACAGCACTACCTGAAAATGAACTTCGTAAGCCATCTAGCCAGCAGAGTATAATAAATTTGAAACACGCCGGCTATATTTCATTTTAGCTTTTGAGCTTCAGTGGAGGTGATGAAGACAAAGCGAGACTGCGAGGTGGCCGGCCATTGGTTGCGAGACCCTCTCTCAGATCAATAACGAGTAGGCTACGAAAACTCAGAACTGGTCGGTGTGACCTGACGGTACGAGCAGCTACATATGGCACATCGTTGCCATCGTCTAACCCTAACCCTCCCTAACGCTGGGTACGCTGCAGTCCAGAAATAAAAAGCAAAAAAGGGACATGTAGAATGTCAGCCATAAAGAAAAAAAAAACCAGTTTTAGGAACAGAAAAGAAGAGCAACAACAATAATATAAAAAATAAAAACCATGATGAATAAATGTACGTAGAACGAAAGTATTGCAGGCACAAAAACAAAAGGCTCAAAGGCCTAAATAAGGCTGACCTAAGGGCAAGAGGTGCCCCCTCTGGGACACGATTCGACATAATTTATACGGCAGATGAGCCAACCAATGTACCCAATCCTATAGGACAGTGATTCCCTATAAGGGGTCTATAGCCCCCCAGAGGGTTGACCATAGACCTCCTAAAGGGTCTATCTAAAGAAAACTTTTATTTCTATTTCGCTGTTTTGTATTTACAGGCTGAAGATAAATTCTGTAACCAAAAACCTATGCATCCAATATTAAAGTAAAATTAGAAAAAAAACAATAAGCATGATTTATTAGTTTTCACACACTTTTAGCTAAAAATCTGCAGAGTTCTTCTTAAATTAATTCACATTTTCTCCAAAAGCAGCGTCTTCTTTTAGTATTAGAGTAAACACCTACTATTTTTGACCTAAACCTAATTTCGCTTGTTTCGTAATTCTTAACTTAGTAAAGGTTTCTTTACATATAAAATTACAAGCTCTAAAAACATGCATTACTTTTCTACAAATCTGGCGCAATTTGAACACCACTGACTGGCAGCAGTAATGAATATATGCTTATTAAATAACCTTAAGTCTAGAATATTCCAGCGAAAAACAACCCAATACAGGGAATTTTAGTTAATAATATATCACCTCTTAGTTTTTTTAGTATTCATTAGTATTCTGTGCATTTTACAACTCTGATTGTGTTTATGTTACGCGGTATAATTGCCTCCACCAAGGAGGTTATGTTTTTGTTTTGTTTCATCTGGTTGTCTGTCGGATAGTTTGTCCATTTAGCTATCACCAAGATAACTCAAAAAGTGATGAATGGATCTTCAAGAAAATTGCAGAAACTGTTAATGCTGTCAAAAGGTACAAATGACTACATTTCGGTGTTGATACAAAGAAAAACATGGTTTGAGAGCCAATTTGAATTTTTCGTCAGTGTTGCTCTCGGAGTGCTCTAGTTAATATTGATCAGACAGAGATTTTACTTTTTCCTTTATAAGATAGGTTTTACCTAAACGTAGCATAATGCGTACATTCAACACTAGAACACTATAGGTGTCTATGACGATGCACTGCTCTTTTTGCAGGGGCCTACATTGGGTTATAGGGTACCACTGCTATAGAACGTGAAATAAAGTGGATCCTCATGTGAACAAAACCGAGCCACGCGTGACATAGGCTACCAGTTTATCGTTCTACGACACCTCCCCTACTACGAGAACGTTGACTGCTCCCACTGGCTGAGAGTATGCAGTGTTCTCTTTTCTATTAATTTTCAAGCTATACGCATCAAAAGAATCTAGATCGCTGGTTTAGCATCGCGCCTAAGGTATGCAGCGACTGCGATTAATATCATCGCAGCTGTCAACGACGGGACCCATTTCAGGCAGAGCATGTGGAAAGAGAAATATTCCAAGATACGAGCCAAAAGCTCACTTATATTTTATGACAATGATATAATAGGTGCACATGGACCGAAATACATGGTGCGAGAAATCAGAGACTTGTCTCCCCAAGTTACATTTAAGTATAGACTAGGCCGATATGATATATGTGTTGAGTGGGATGTTGGTGTCAGTGCCCTGGAAGCTATAGAAACAATCCGTTTGCAAGACGGCAGTGCGTCGTCACACACCAAGTTTGGAGACCAGGGAATACGCGACAAGTTCGGATGGACGGTGCTGTCTCACCTGCCGTATAGTTCCGACTTGGCACTGTAAGACTTTCACTTGTTTGGAGCTCTGAGGGGTACTCATTACATGGGCAGCGTTTCCCCTACGACGCCGGAATCGAAGCCTTGAAAAAACGGACCGCCTAGGCAGGCGCTGACTTTTACAACCGAAGCATCAGGCTCTCGTTCACCGTTGGCAAAAGTGTACTGAGAATGGTGGTGACGACATAGTAGAATAAATTCTAGAGCACAAAAAGTTGCTCCTTTTGATGGTGTCCTTTCTGTCTTTGTAGCTCAACAACTTTTGGAGCTAAAAAACACGAGGCATTACTTTTGAAACGACGCTCGTATATCAAACTGTATAACTATCGTCGATCTTTTTCTTAATATTTGCAGAATCTATGATGGCAAGTAGCCGAAGCACTGTTTGTTTTAATTTCCATCAAATTGTTCTTTCACTACTATATTTCTTATTTCGCTGCCGATGATATCTTTAGAAAGCAGCATTTACTCTTTCCTGTGTATCATCCCACTCTATTTTCGTCGTAGGACTTTGTGACCCCAACAGCCAAAATAATATACGGTATCACCTAGCAATAGTTTAAAACAGGTCAAAGTAGGCCCATACGTGAACTTACTGCGGAGTAACGGTCACACGGTTTAAAAAAATATTATTTTCAAAGCCAGTCTAGAATATTGCAAAGATTTTACTTGTTTTTTTTTTACGTTAATATTGACATGAGCTATTTGTACCAGAAAAAAACACTCATATTTTTAACGTGCATTTAAAACACTCCCCGAAGTTTGCCTAGAGAATGGTAACGTGACGCAATAGGGCCCATACAACATCCCATATCTGGGTTTTAATGTGCGAAAGAGTTTGATGTTACTGCGACTAGGAATTTTTTCGTTAAAATAGTATTATTCAAATAGTATTACGAAGCAGCTGCACATTTCTGATCAATAGTTCGACATTCTGCGAATTCGGTGCTCGGGGAAGCAGAGAATTTACGTATTGCATCACTGCCGCACACATTCCAAGGCGCGATCATGCAACAGATGCGGTAACAATTTGTCTCTCAAGGTGATAGACAAACGATCTAAGAAGGCAGAAAATGGGAGGCAAAAATCTCCAATGGGAACTCACCGTTAGCAGCGCCAGAAGTTGCAGCAGCTGCCGTACGGCGCTCGCTGGAGCGGTCATCCTTGCGGCTCGAGTCAAACCTGCGAGAAAAGAACTCAAAATTATTCCTTGAGAAATACAACATCCAGTGCAGAGATTACATCTACTGTAACTAACACGAGTTTACGGCAGCAATCGAACGGGTTGAAATAGGATAGGTACAATATTTTAGGGCTTATTATAATTATTATTTTACTTCCAGTTTAACGGCCGTAATCGTAGCTCAGACGATTCAACATTAAAATTTTAGTTATACAGTACAGTTGTTTTATTTCAAGATGAATATTAAATCGCATTCCTACCGGAAGCTTTCCGTTGGTCCAGTGTCCTACTACTGAACTGAACAGAAAAATTAGTGGCACATCATCCCCAACCCTACACAGCACCGCTGTTCATTCAGGCACGCCGCACAGGGCAAAGAGACGAAAAAAGAAAACAGGAAAAAAGAGAAGAAGAAATAAACTCCAACATGGAGTGATCCTAAAGTGGCCTCCCCTCCCCCACATAGGAGCCGATAGGAGACTCATGGGATGGGTTACTTACAACCGTTCAGCGGAACAGAAGTCAGTAGGTATACAGAATCTACCCAACAAGCGAACTTCCTCAGTAAGAACTACGGGCAGTTGCATCAATTCCCGCGGAGAATTAACTCAGAACAGCCCGCGGAGAATTAACTCAGAACAGCCCTTGAGTGAGGGAGGCCCATCTACAGTTTGACGGGGAAAGGGCCCAACTAGAACATAGCCTATCCCTGAGGGCTACGCTAAGGTTTTAAACATTTTCGATAGGTAATTTCTCAAGATATGGAACATGCAGTCTGAAACACTCGTCCAACGCTACTAAAATAAGCTTGCAGCAATGATAGTGGTACACACTGAAATAATGTATACCGGTCCTTGAATCGGGGTCAGGATATAAACATTAAGCTAAGCTCACCTCAGTCCCTGAACACATTAAAATCTAAGGCAATAAATCCAGGTCTTGAACACATCAGATAATTTCTGGTGGACCAACATTCGACGTGGAACTCGCAATTCGCAAACAGTACAGCACGCAAACAGTACAGCATTAATGTTCCTACGAACTCACCCTAAAGAGAAATTAAAGCAGATTCCCTAACCAGGTGTTGCATATCTTAAATAATTATTCATAAGATTTAGATTACTCTTACTATATTCAGTAGATTAAATCTCAGTTTCCTCAGCAAAGGCGATATCACAGAGGAAGAAAGACGGGCCATATAGTATGACGATAGACATGAGGAACCCATGCACGAGGGTGTTCCTACACAGGATCAACGCACATGGGAACAGCAAGTCGAAAAAGAAGAGGAAGAACAAATGGAAGAAAGACCAGTAGGTGTATGAGATGGGAAGGAAGCAAAGTGGGCACGAAAGACAGACGTCCCGAAGGCCTAGCTAATCGCTAAGGTAACCTACACGAGCATCACAACATAGGATGGGCGAAATACACTAACCTAACCCTATGGCCCATTCTATGCCCCGTGAAGGGAAGATTTGGATTACATCACACATATCAGCTACAGCCTCCTTACAGCCATCTAAACTAAAGGGATAAAGAGTATGTCTCGAGAATAAGAGAAAATCCATGCACAGAGGCTAACCACGCGTGGGAGCTAGTTAGAAGGGAAGAGTAAAGTATACAAGATACCATTATTAAAAGTACGAATAAGAACGAAAGTACTTTAAAAAGTAGGCACATGAGAAACAAAGCCTCATCGGTTGATGCAATTTTTTGATCCCACCAGCGCTCAATTAAAAACAGGAATAAATAAAAATAAGAGAGAAATGTACCCAAATTTTTAATAATTTCAGACAATCGCGGGAAATAGAGAACAGTCAATTCCAAATTGGAATGCAGGTCAATTACAGTTCGTTCCAGCTCACTACATCCGAAAATATTGCCTATGGGTACGTTTTATTCAGGTTTCATAAGTTACCGATACTACTTGTCACTGACCTACACACATAATAAAAATAACTTCCGGGTTCAAAGAAGTTGAGAGCTTTTCCATATAAAAAATTTCATATGATACAAGCTGATAAGTTCAAGACACGCGAATACATGAGATATTTGAAGGTGTGAAAAGATGAAAGCAGGTATTTATACATAAAAATATACCCAGTACTGGAAAAGGTTACACGTCCTTAATGCTTTTCTCAATGAAATTAATGTACTTTCTGAAATAGTATACGGGTGCGAGCACAAGTCATAATAGCCCGAGTTGGAGAATTCAACACACCCATTACTAACAGCATCTCTCGATTAGTTAGAAGTGCTGCCAATTTTGTTAACTTCTCCATAACAACAGCGAGCAATGGCTGGGAACAGACAATTACTCGACAGGCTATAACAGATTTTTTCCCTGCATGATGAACAGTCACGACTGATGAGAATGGGCTCTTCTTATCAGCTCTTCGGTATTATTTTAAAATTTGTTTCAATTATTATGAAAAAAATGTTCACGTTACTGTCCAGCTTTATGATCATTCAGTGCACAAAACATCATTTTTAGCCCTAAATTAAATCACAGCAGCACTAATAAACAAAAATAGAAATAGTTTAACAGAGACTAGTAGCTACATTTTCATCTCTATATTTCGTTTAGTAACATCAAAAGATTTCGCTATTAAGGTTCCTTCGAGTATGGATTTTAGCGCTCATTGCGGGAGGTACGATTCTCGATACTAAATGCGAATTACGTATTACACGATGGATGCCCAGCAGTACAATTTTTTAACTTTGCATTTAGTGCCAAGGCGCTTGCAAATACGACGCGATGCATTTGCGGTGAACCACTTCTACTGCTCATCAATTTCATTCCTAATTTGAACTATTAATAACGAATGTTCTTGCCTTCCAATCACGTCTATTATTGTCGGGCACTCGGTTTCTAGGAGATATTTAGTCCTACAATTTCAAACTAGGAGCGGTGGCCACGGGATTATTATTATCATCATCAGGAGCAACGTTAGTTTCTTCTCGACCACCATGGCTCTTAGGCCGAGCCCAGTCTGAAGAAGACTCTGGAGAAGTGCTAACAAAGATATTGTTGGGACGCTCGTCACCACGAACAGGCTCGATGTCATCGCCGAGGACGGGATACTTCGATGTGGATCCGGTCGTGGCCTTCGTGGAACCGTCGTTGTTCGTAGTACTACCAACAACCGATGCGCGCAAATTATGTGAAAACTGCGCATCAGTCTTCTCGATGTCCCCGGGTTTTATGAAGTTTAATCTCTTCAGACCAATAATTGCGTCTCGGGGGGTGATGCGCATGTCTCCTTCGGGACAAACGATCACCATGCGTTCATCCGACCCAGCCTTTCTCAGCACCGAGACCCCTAGCAAGAGCCGATGATTTTGCAGCAACGTCATAAAGACATCGCGAACTGTCGAGTCCTGGTGGCACTTGAGCAAAGTGAAGGAGGTATCGGCGTCTCCTGCTCCCATTAGCCCGAGGATGGCATGGAAGGTATTGGCGCTGTGGTGGGCAGTGCTCAGCATGGGGAGGGTCATGTCTGCAGATACCAAATTACCTCCCGAGTGCTGTACGTAAGCAGTGCCCAATTCCTTGTCACTGTTAGTTTCATAGCCAAAGAATTTCGACATGTAGTCAGCATTGTTGAGGCTGAGAGTGTAAGGAATAACGCGATGAAGAATCTCGCTTTGTTTTCTCTCTAGTCGAGAGAGAACACGGAGGCAAGAGATGTCCGATATCTCCGGCTTGAGCTTGTCCGCAGTGTTCATTATTACGACGTGTCCAGAGCGTTCCAAATTGTCGATATCACTGAGCCAGTATCGGGGGTCCCCCAAGACGAGGGTAACCTCCCTTTGTGCTTTCTCTAAAGTAGCTAACAGAACGCTCACTTCGTTAGTATTTACTTCGGCTGCATCTACTTATAGCACCCCAATAGGACGTTTCCCGTCATCTTCTTTGATATTACTCGGCGAGTGCATCTACTGGTCTGTGTGACTGGATTAGTCCGATAAACCTCTCATGGATAATTACTGCACTTATTTCGCGTCTCTCGCAATGAAGACTCCCCAGCTACCTTGCGGAAGGACCACAGGCATGAGCTTCGTCTTTGTCCCCGTTTCTTCGAACACTCTCGCTCCAATCAACGTAACTCCTTACTAATAAAAATGCTCCGCAGCGAAACTGAAGGGCACGGACACAGGAAAGGGATTCACACATAGATAAATTTCCATATTTGATCCCCTCAGAAACTGAGCTTGTGCCGTATCATTAACTTTGGACGTAAGTTTGGTGTCCCGGGCCTTCATCAGTGTGGCAATGACTGAGGCAGCGCCAGGAGCTAACGCATTCTGAGCGATCATCTTTTGCGTGACTTCAGTAGCGCAGATGACGACATCGTGAGGATTCATGCCATCTATTTGGGCAATTGCACCTTTAGTTTCAAGATGCAGTACACGAGCAATTATTCTTAAATCAGGGTATGTGGTTTTAGCTGCAGAAACTATAGACTCAACCATATAATCCGCTTTTTAAGGGTCACACGCGGAATTATCAGCCATACACACAAGTACATCGCAGGAGCGACATGTGTTGCATCCGAAGAGTTTAGTCAGCCGCGACAGACTGAGAGGAGATCCCATGCAGTATGATACACACCAGTAGTGCTCCATGAGGTCCTTTAGTTCTCCTGTAGGTTCGTCCTCTCCTAGTAATATAACTTCAAGCTCAAAGTTGTGACGATCAGGGTGGAGGAAATCCGCGAGGAATTACTTGATGAGTGACAAGGAGAGACTACCGCAGACAACCACACGAGGCGGTTGGTAGGCGCAGGACAGCGTGCTGGTGGAGCTTGCAAAACGAGTCATAGACTCGGAAAACAAAGATACGATTCTTCCCGATGCGGCAGCAAAGACTGGGATGCAAAGGAGAATTGTAAGTACGATGACGGCCCTTCCAAGGGTAGTAGTAGGCAATATATCTCCGTAGCCGACAGTGGACAACGTTACGGTAGCNCAAAACGAGTCATAGACTCCGAAAACAAAGATACGATTCTTCCCGATGCGGCAGCAAAGACTGGGATGCAAAGGAGAATTGTAAGTACGATGACGGCCCTTCCAAGGGTAGTAGTAGGCAATATATCTCCGTAGCCGACGGTCGACAACGTAACGGTAGCAAAATAAATATATTCCCCAAAATTTTTGATAGGCACTATGCCACCTTCCAAGTCAGAATGTAGACCACTACCCGCGGTCCACTCCTCAGCCGTGTGAAGCAGTCCGGCGACGATACACAGACTTGCAGTGCCTTACAAATAAAGCAGCACGATTTCACTTCCTTGCCTAAAATGGTACCGAAGTGCTATAAGACGAACAGTTTCAACGAAGTAGGCGTTCAAAAATCGATGAAACGCCAAAAACTGGAAACCAAAGAAGTACTTTCTCACCACCAGTGACAGAAGAGACTGCGTGAGGAGCCATGTGTCGAGAACTGTATCGACAAACAATGGATGGTAATTATTGGCGATGAAGGTGAGGAAAATCCTTATAAAGAAGATACAATTAACAACGAGTAAAAGCCATTCTTCCATGAAGTGTCCCTGGAAAGGATACGCCGTCCAGTCGGCGCAGTTGAGAAGACTTCCATACTCCGCTTACAACAGTTCCAAAACCAGCAGCGCGGCAATGAATTTCAGCGCCACCGTCACGGCACGCAGAGGCCACGACTCCAGAAAGCCTTGGAACGGTCCAGGGGCGCTCTTGAGGGCTTCCACGCGACGCAGTCCGANGGCTGCCATACTCCGCTTACAACAGTTCCAAAACCAGCAGCGCGGCAATGAATTTCAGCGCCACCGTCACGGCACGCAGAGGCCACGACTCCAGAAAGCCTTGGAACGGTCCAGGGGCGCTCTTGAGGGCTTCCACGCGACGCAGCCCGAAAAGTCCAATCACTCTCAATAATGACCACAGGAAGAGACCGCTACAGGCGCTCGGTAAAGTCAGGAAGATCTTGAGAGCAGCGGTGCTAACACCCGTTTCAAAGCAAGCGACAAAATCATTATCCATGTTACCGCATTCAATACTAATGTCAGAATTATCGTAGTAAAGTTACAGTTTTATTAGAACTTGCACAACATATGCTGGTGAACGCCGTATCCACAATACAGTCATGAATATTTTATAGGATAACCGTTGCCAGTCCAGGCCAAGCAGGGGAGCTTTCCAGTTATAAATTCACAACAGGCGGAGGGAGTTTTCAGTGGAGAGCACGCAAACGCCGAACCTGCAATACGTTGTACTATGCAAGAGAAAAGAAGTTCCTCAAATTAGCTTCATACTTAAATTACCAGGTGTTTCTATTTCCTAGGATGAACATTTTTTTGTTAACTGTGTATGGCAAGCTGACAGAAATTTATTTTAATTTCAGAACTTTGATGGAAAAACTTACTTGCCAACGTCAGACCTGAAAAAACCAAACACCATGGAACGCATAACTAATACAGCCTTTGGTAATAAATTTATACTTTGTACAACACGGGCAAGAGAGAAGTTGTGCGCGTAAAGCACCGAATGAGTGCGGACGCGAAGTTGTAGCATAAAATAAAAATAAATTACAGTAAGAAATGAATGCCCCAAAAAATATATAATTACAGAAGCGTCACTCTTTGTTTGTCTTCACAGAAGTGAATAAGCAAACAACAAATATGCGCAAAAAGGAAACAACTGTCAGAGTCTCCAGCCTGAGCAAAACCTAACAACACAATTAGGGTAGCTACTTAAGTTAATTAAGACTGTTTTACAATTTAGCTTATAATGTAATAAAGCTTTATGCTCACAAAAACATCTTCACTTCAGATGTTTCTCTCAAAAGTTATACTGCCCCAGAGCATTCCCACTCTTGTTGGATCAACACTCATTAATACAGCAAATCGACAAGAAGAGAAACAACAGAAGTTCGTCGGTAAAAGTAGGCAAAAAAAAAAAAAAAAAACAAGCAGAGCAGGAACGAAAGAAAGACGTCACGAACGCCTCCTAGCTGAGGCAAAGGTTACTTATCAGGACTGATTGGGGCACGTCTCCCACATGTATAGTTTTGATTAGGTTTATTTGCACACAGATACAATTGCTACAGTATGAACATCATTTGGGACATAAGCAAATTACACTTTCACCGTGTAACGCCTGCTGTATATATATGCACGCGCGTATACAAGAACTGAGGAATTATTTCGGCGCTGCAGGTTTGATTTTTCAAGAGCTGCTGACTCTACGATATGATATGTGATCGGCCTGAGAGCTAGTGTCCTCCTTCACAGCAAGCGTGCCAAGTAAATGAGACCTGCAAGGAGGTAAGAGAACTTTCCCTTCGGGAGAAGCTATTATAAAACCTCTTAATAATGTGAGCCAAGTGTTGTGGGCCGGATACTGCAGTAATTAGCCCGGCATCGGTAGCGTTCCAGTCTCTTTCCAGGAGACGGAAATCCGCAACAGCATTGACACGTCGCGCAGTGTGGTGCAGGACATTTCCCGTGAAAGCGAAAATTTGATGAATAAAATTACAAGTCAGTTCACAGGAGATGACAACATAGCGGCCAAGCTCATAATGAGCACGTTCCAAAAGATAAATTCAATAACATTTAACCCACTAAGGACCAGCATAGTTCACCAACATTCCCATCAACGGTATGTCTACGAGGAACCGCCGGTTTATTCGGTCCAGATAGGATTGAAGCCTTCTAGACACTGACCTGCGTAACTTAGGGAGCAGGTAGCAACACGGAAGAATTTTTTATTTACTGATTTGGAAGACTGAGTGCAAATACCTGAGAGACAACCATGCTTGAGTACAAGTGTGGGGGATGGAACAAGTTCAAACAAAATCTAAGCATAGTTGATACATATATGTTAAACTAATAGCAACACGATTCCGTGACACACGGTATTCAAAAAGATAGTCTGTTCAGAGAGCAAACATCACAAAGAATAGAACAACACTCAGCCACACGTTCCGAGAATCATTAAAATGATTAAAAGCTTTAAATAAGCCACGACAAACAGAGAAATAAAAAAAAATCATTGCTGACCTAACGAAACCATGAGCTCCACCCGAAGACGTGACACGTCAACAGAAAGACCCCTCCTGAACCTTTATTACAGCCGTCGGCCGTTAAACGTAAGTAAACCCTCCATGCCTGTGTTGTGTTAAGCTGAGTTTTACCTGAGCGTTTTCTAAGGCCATCAACTTAAATACGAAAAATTAACACACAGAAACATAACATTCATTCATAAATTTGTAAATACTTAGAAACATGGAGAAGGGGAAAAGGGAAACGAGCGTCCAACTACACGTTAGTGATATTCCTTCATAGGTCAGCCGCCGTGCTCAGAACATGAGGCCGTCACGCACTGGCAATTACACTCCAGATAGCCTCGTTGAGAACATCAGAGGGAGGTAAGGTCAGGAACAAATTGGCTCGTATGAACTGTAAGGTTTCCAAGCAGAAGTTGACCGTAGTACGGTACAGCGGTGAGGGCTGACCGCAGCTCCCGACACGGCACCATAAAAAAAGCCAGAGTGCTCCGGGTTAGAAAGTTTAAAGGATGAAGCTACAGTAGATCAAGTATTCGATACGAGGAGAAAAGCCCTACGGTTAGTCGTTCGGCAGGATCGAAATAAGATACCTTGCCTGGAATGGCAGGAAGCCAACTGGATTTCGGCTACGCTGTAGTAGGTATATTAGAAATGCCTGAAGAGCTGCTGGTAAAGAAAGATACAATATAGTAGAGGGGAGAAAGGGAACATCGAGCGCATTTAGAAAAACTACCCAAATAAGCAGACACTCCCAGGAAGGGGATAGTACATGCAGAAAAATGAAAACAAAACTTTTTAACGAAACTCAGTACTTCCAAAGTTACACAAAAATTTGTTGTTGCTTCCTTCAAGCACAAAGACTGAGACTATACCTATGGAATTCAGCAGTTCCAGTTACGCCAAAAATTATTCATATCTATTATTCTTTAATTTATTTGCAAAAAAAACCTTCTGTAGGTTACTTTTCTTGACAATACTATACCGAGGGTATTCTAAAATAAAATTGAAAAGCAAGGTATTTGAGAGAATTTTATAAAAAATAATGAACAGTATAACAGCAGGTGAACCACGTTCACACTTATTTGAGCCCAACTCAATAACCAGTTGTAATGCCCTTATAGTGAATAAAGTAATGTTATTGGATTGCTATCCGAATTAACTTAATAAAGTACCGTAAGATGGTGTTATACCGGATATACGGGACATTCTCGGTTATGCCATTCCTAGAGTTTTGATCATAAAGGCCTGAAACTTAAAATATATTTGTCTCTAGTCGTCTTCTTTCTAACACATAAGTTTCAAGTGAATTGCTCCATCCATATCGGCACAGCAGCTGAAAAACCTCGCATTCGGTAAA
>LQNS02278097.1:16672479-16683577 GCA_001587735.2 Parhyale hawaiensis
GGAAGCCAGCGGGGGTTTTCCTGAAGGGCTAACTTACTGCCGTCATTTATCGCACACGTGCACCAGTCATTAATAACCCAATATGCCGTCATTTACAATGACGGCTCGGGACACTAGTTTTAGAATAAAAATGAAAAGCAATGTATTTGAGAGAATTTCATAAAAGAAATAATGAACAATAAGAGCAGGTGAACCACGTTCATATTTATTTGTGCCCAACTCAATAACCTGCTGTAAAGCCCTTATAGTGAATAAAGTAATGTTATTGGATTACTATCTGAATTAACTTAATAATGTAGATATTCAAGGTCATTCTACAAGCATTCAAGTCAAGCTTTTTAACTTGAAACATCCGTTAAGCATCTTATTTCAACTGCTACAGTTCAGATATGATGGTGACGAAATAAGAAGAGGTCAGCATTGAGTTAAGATAGAAAATTGTAGATGCTGACATGAACGGAGGTACGTAGCTACAAGTCAGTTTCGATGCAATTGGAAATTTCAATACAGATGTACAAAAGTTCAATACTATTCAAAACTTTACAGGGCGAGAAAGAAAAGAGAAAGACTCATTTCGAATGGCAAGATCTATATTGCAATAGCCAAGTTAAAGCCCATGGCAGACCTCAATCTGATTGAAAATATGTGGGGTTATTAAGAAAAATGTCAATGCCTGGAAGCTATAGAATCTTGGAAAAATGATACAAGATGAGTGGCTCAAGATATATGTTGATGTTTGTAAGAATTTTTTAATTAGGTAAAAAATATATTAAAAATAAGGGCATTGCAGCATTTTTGAATAAATAAATAAATAAATACGAATAAATATGAACATCATTCACTTCTTATTGTTCATTATTCCTTGCAGCATAAAATACTTTCAAAAACCTTTGCTTTAAGTTTTATTTTAGAACACCCTCAAAACTTTTGGAATACGCGTTACTACGAAAAGTAGCCAAGTGAATGATTAATCCAATAAAGTCAAGAATAACAGAGGGTATAAATAATTTCGGGCGTACTATAGACATTAGGGCGTGTCACTGCATGCATCAATATTAATTAGCATAAAATTTTCACACATTCACAAAATCACGTTTGTCATATAAATAAGCGAGGGTTGATCAGTTACAGGCACAGTATGTGCAACTCTGTTCTCACGAAGCCTCCTCGACTTACACAAAGCAGAAAGATTCAGAAAAAGAGGCGTGTGCGTCAGAGTGTTACAAATTCATGAGCACATCAGCCCTTCTTCGTTTACGACTAGGTAGGTACCGTAGTTGTAGCCAGGGCAATTAGAAGACTGCAGAGACGTCAACGCACTTTACACAAAAAAGTTAGCGTATATCAATCCCCATAAGGACTAGATTGACTCAAATGGCCGGGTCTTGCTGTTCTTTTGAAGTTGATGTAAAACAAAGAGGTCCAACTCCAAATATTTGCAATTTAAGAACGTTACTGACGATGTTAATACTTCAGAGCTGTCTATTCTACGAGCAAAACATCGTCCTACTAGCCCCATAGATCCAAGATCTGGGCCGATCTTGTCCTGTTAATGACTTAAGATTTCATATCTTGTTTCTCAGTGTGTACCTAACGTACTAAATACAATGTGGCGACACAGGGCACTGAGCATGCGCCCATTACAAGCTCCCGTAGCCCTAAGTTAGACACTGACGGCACATGAAGCCACTGCACCTCGCTGCCGGCGTGAGGCTATCTAAGTTCACGCTCGCCAAGATAAGGCTGCTGCTGCTGCTGCTGCTACTCACCAAGTTAAATTAGCTCGACCTAATTTTTAGCAGTCGATTAGAAGAGGCCGCCGAGACGCGCTTCGATACACAGAAGACGCGATATGATTCTCTCTTCACTCCTACTGATAACTGAGAGATTATAGTCAAACGATCTATATAAAAACAGTTTTAACCATTGGCATGCCCTCATCAGTATCTAAGAAATACAAGACTTCAACTATTTTCTAGATGACAAGTGTGGTACCACGTACGACCGCTGGAAGCAGCGCAGCCGTCATACGCTATCATACAATGGCAGTACGTATTTGCAATGGACAGTGCTGAAACAGTCTGAGCTGAGTGTTCCAGATGTCGGGTAAATTTAAAAATCGATTAATGCATCTGTTAATAAAAAATTCCGTGAATATTATATAAAGTTCAACAGTCGTATCTACGTATTACGGCTTTCACTTTAGTGAACTGGACATCAGCAACATCGGTACTCGATAAGCGTTGAAGTCATCGAGTGGCAATGAACCGCAAGATCGGTACTTAATAGGTGTTGAAGTCGCCGAATAGCAACAAACCGTATGATGTGCATTCAATATGCGTTGAAGTCAACAGTGTGGTAATGGATTCAATATGCGTTGAAGTCAACAGTGTGGTAATTGATTCAGTATGCGTTGAAGTCAACAGTGTGGCAATGGATTCAATATGCGTTGAAGTCAACAGTGAGGCAATGGGCCGTCTGTCTTCAATACTCGTTGAATTCACCAGCAGGACAGCGGATTTCAGGGTAGGCATTACATAGGCTGCAAAATCAAAAAAGTATGACGAGCGCAGGATCGGTATCCACTCGGCGATGAAGTCACCAGCAAGAAGTGAGACCCCAAGATGGCAGGATCAATATTTAATTGATGTTGTACCTGTAGTGCGCTAGTACACTTGGCATCTGAATTCAATATGCAATGAAGTCGCCAGGCACTGCAGGATCAGTATTCATTTGTTATCTAGCCCCCGGTGACCAGCAGACACGAGTGGACTGTTTACAGCCACCATCATCTGGCACGCTACCGGCATGGCAACATTAGGAAGAGCTCAGAACTGGAAAAAAGGAGACGACGCAAGAGCCTGAAAACAGCACTGCAGGTAAACACTGACAATGCAATTCAAAATCATAGCATAGATAGAAGACGCCTCCTCGGCCGTAATATCTGCCATTTCCTTCTCTAACGCGCCATATTTTCAAGAGAGGCACGCTGCCCCAGTTGATGTGGATGGCCGCGGCCGGATCCGTTCACGCACAGCGCAGTGAGCAGACTCTCTAGCGGCATCAATACGCTGGAACTGATCATGTCCGTGGTCAGTATCGAGAAATACCAATGTTACAAAGCTGTTATGTGGGGTGGTTAGAAAATGGATATGAAGACGATAAATGCGAATATGTCCATTAAGTACCCCAGGACTATAGGGCATTTACTGCTATGCTGTTGAGTGATAAGGGCATTGCCTTCTTATGTTCCTTTATTTTTGAGAAACTGTGCAGCGTGTCTACAAGAGCAAATAGCGAAGGGGGAGAGCGAAAACTTTCAAACCTCCCTGAACACAACTAGGGTGTTGCAAGTGAGGAAAAGGAAGGGACATGCAGACGGGTGCACTGTGTTGGCTAACTGTTCAACCCATGTACATCCTCAACCCTACAGATGACAACGAGCTGACAACTAGAGAAGATGAAGAGAGAACAGTAAAAGTACGAAATTGGAGGAAGCACAGTGGGCACGAAAGATAGATGTCCGAAAGTCTTAGCTAAGGCAACCTATATGGGTTCTCTCGCGGGTGCTGCTCCGTGCAACATTGAATGGGTGAACCTGAGTTACCTAATCCTTTGGCTCATGTCCAGCCTAACTCTGGTCTCGGAGAGGATATATAGCAATAGTGAAAAGTCAGTGATCTCTAGACTACTAAGTGATTAAATAAGGGTTCATTTTTTCTAACTTCCCTGCATCATACATTGATAGCAAATACCTCTCGCACCTCTGTATCATTGCCGTCCTTGTTGAAAAGTCAAAGTCAATTACGAGGTAACACAAATCAAGAGATATGGCAAATGATTTGCGTTTACAGTATCTTTTACGTGTTTATGATGCCAACAACTGGTGTCTACTCCTGTTTTCAGACACGGTTTCTTAAATACGACAATTCTCTGTACCCTACATGCATACTCACATTCACGGGACGACAACAGGCAACTCTTCTGTTAATTTAACTACTCGTTCATCGTGCGTCGGTTTTTCGCATGTACCACTCAACAGCACAAGAGTACAATGAACTTTCCAGCTACTTCCGTCCTAAAGTTTCAAACTATACGAGGCAGAGCATGTCCCAGGCGACTGTCGGCTGACCTCTTCCCGCTCAGGAAGAGCCACGGGAACATTCCACAGGAGAAACACTGCAAATAAACCTCGGCGACCTGCCCACCACAGACATGTTCTGCGCCTTCCTTGCCTATAGTGTCAGAGACACGGGCATGAGTCACACATTCGAGGTAGTGCCACTTGAATACCTTAATTTAGGCGATGAAAATAATTTTGATTGTCAGTCGCTTTCGTACACAGATAAAAAACAAATAAGTGAAGACGTGCACAAAGTGCGCAGTGATGTGCATGTTCATGAAAAAACAGTAATGTCGTTAACCCATGAAGAAATCAAAGCTGCAACCGCTTTTTTAAAAGTAAAATTTCCATAATATGATTAATATGATGACACTAGTTTACATAAAAATATTTAAAGGCTGATACGTAAAATTCAAAATTAATTGATATGCAATAGTACCCTTCATGATCTTACATCGAATCCTGTAAAACTTCATGGAAATATAAATAATAATTTCCAGTGCCACTATTGCCGGTGTTATATCGGATCTTTGTTAATATAAATGAAAGAAAACACATTGCAGGCTCTGTAGATGTCGATTGGCAAGGTGATGCCCAAATGCATTCGTTTTTTAACTTGTTAGAAAGCATGTATCTCCACCTGTTACTTTGAAATGCATACATATACTATTTCTATTTGAACTTTTCGAACTGAAATACTTTTATACCATCATTTCCATGCATCCGCCATCCAAAAAGTTTCACTTTGATCAATCAATCAATCATGTTACCTCTCCTTCAAAAGTCTCTGCATACGACAGTTCACACGAGTGTAGGTTAGATGCGTGTGCAAACACATTTCCTCTGAAATCTCCGTATGTTACTCGTGAAAAAGGTATTCACACTCCGATAGTTCGTGGGTGATGGCTCCTTTCTGAGGAGTACCTTTAATCATATTTTGTGAATTAACTTCCGATACGAAGTGCACAGCATGTTTAGTTTAAACTTCAAAGCAAATTCATTACGGAAAATATTACATGTACCTGGAGTGATGTAGCACAATGTGCAGGATTTTAGATGGGCTGAATTTCACATATATCATGGTCTCAGATCTCAAACGACATGCATTCCCGCCCTGTGAGTTAGTTATTGCTGAACGGTGCAACTATCGAAAGTAATTAGTCGAAACCCATCATAAAAACAAGATGTTCCATTTTTGTCTTTTGTTACAATATGTAAATTAGGCATAGCTTTTCAAGTATAACTAGCTAATAATTTTACTTTGCACAGCTAAGTTGTGCGACTAAGTAGGAGGAAATTGTCAGCGTACAATTTAGTAAGTTTGGTATATGATCGGAGTCGAGGAAGTTGTAGGTGGAGGCGGCATACCGTACAACTTGTGGTCCAGCGAATGAAGACACACCTCCATGCACTGCCCCCGCGGCGCCCCCCGCCTCCACTCTGGCAGTACAGCATGGCAGGACGCAAAATGTGGGTTTGCGCCCAATTTAATTGCTTATCTAACACACTTATTTCTGAAAATTTTCAAATGAGAATAACAAGGCTGCGTTGACAGATATGACTGGTGTACTCAACCTAAACTTTCTCCCATTGTGACTTTGTCGGGCAGTAATCTTACAGCTAAAAACCTCGACTAAATGGAGATAAGAAATTCAAGAATCAGGATAAAAAAATATCATTCACGTATTTAAGTTTGTTATAAACAACTGAAAATGATCACTTTGTTCGAAACCTTCCTGTTTAATCGCTTATTTTCAGACAGGGATGAACTACATAACTTCGCAGCGTGATAGAAGCGTTATTGAATTAGGTATTATAAGAAGATTTAAGCCTCCCTAAATATGTACTATATAAGCTCTTCTAGGAGAGGAAAAGGAAGGGACATATAGTATGTCAACAGAAAAACGGGGAACCCATGCACGAAGGTGTTCCCACACAGGATCAACGCTCATGGGAACAGCAAGTCTGGAAAGAAGAGGAAGAACAGACAACAGTAAGATCAGTAAGAGTACTTTGACAGTGGAAGGAAGCAAAGTGGAGCGTTATTGAAGGTACTGCGAGGCGATGCATTTGGTCAGCATGTACTGTACTGTATGTATTAAAAAGGACTCAACTGGCAACTTCCACGTTTCATTTAGAGATAGGAGCAAGAATATCAATGCTTCTTTGGCCACAGGCAGTCCATCATCATTTATATCAACTCCCGTATTAACATGGCCATGAGAATTCTCACCATCCCACTCGACATGTTGTCTGATGGACATTTCGTCCATTATGAGAGCACAAGGTACCTATATTCTTACTTTTGCTTTTAGCCAACAGCCTTAATATTAAGTGATTGACAAGACTCACTAGTGAACCCAGGTTTTCCGCTGATGGTTTGATACTATTTTCCAATTGCTCTTAGATGAGGCAAGCAAGTAGAGAATTTTTCTCGGACATAATTGTATGCCCGAAGAGAATTGAAATGTAATGATAGTGCAGAAGCGCGCAGTTCAGGTGAATATGATATTTCTTAACTTTTACCTAAATCCTTTGCAACATTCATCTTGAAACGGTCGGGTATAGGCTACCTCCTGCCGACTTCTCAAGCAGACATATGCTGTCACTGTTCACCAAAATATTTAGATTTCAGTTCAGCTAAGATGGTTTTAAGTTCGTTATTTTTTTTATCAAACGCATCTTACTTTGCCGCAGAAATTTAATTTTTTCCGTGCTCCTGCTAATCGAATAGAAACATTATCCAACTCGTGCTTCAGCTCACCTTTACGAAGAGTCATTGCCTGCACATCTCTGCAGTTGGTAGTAAACTGACCCTAAAGTGCTGGTGCAGGACCCGCATTACGTAAAAAATGCAATAATTGCTTGGAACTCGCAACACAACGCCTCCAGCTGTGTGCTGCTGCTGCTACTGGTCCAGTGCGGTACTGGATATGAGGATCGAGGGCTGGCTGCCCCACCCTCCTACCCTCCATTGGCATCATTCTCAGGCGCTTGTGCCGTCTCCACCTACAATCTCCTTGATCGGAGTTGAAATTCTATCGCATGAATGAGTTTTAATATGCAAGCCAATTCATCAGTGAAATCTGAATGTCTAAACTGTATACAGGAGCTGTTTTATAAATTAGCATCAGATTCCTTAACTCCAAAAAGCAGCCCAGTAACCTCAGTAATGACGTACGCTCAAAGCTAGAAGCGGACGTCAGGCGTTCCAATAACCCAGGCTGGATTCCCTTACTCTTCTTCTCAAGGAATACCTAGCGGAAGCGCTCATTTAGTATTTACGCCCAGCAACTCGCTGGGGGGGGGGGGGGAAGGGGGGGGGGGGNGGGGGGGGGGGGGAAGGGAGGAGGTAGGTGAAAACAACTAAGGATGGATACTGTAGCAAGCAATTCGTTACAACCGTTCAAGCTGCAACACCAACTAATCCTATTTTGTAAAAACTGACAAGCAAAGTATTAAAGTTACAATAATTAGATAATTTTTTAGTTACGAAGGGCGTCTTCCGTGCCGCCCTCCCCCCCCATCCCCACGAGAACAGGCAGGAGGGCAGTAGGATACGTCGCTGAGCTGATCACCATTGACGGGCCTGATCACTGAGCAGAAGGGGAAGTATAGAGGACCTATACTTTACAATCTAAATTAAACAAAATACGGAAAGAACTGCTGACTTAAGGTCGTTCTTCGAGCTTTATGCTTATATTACCGCTACACTCTATATCCTACTAACATAATGGCAATAGCTCATAGAGTACCGGGGCGTATGTTCCGGTGTCTCTTTGGGAATGGGCCTATTGGTTCGTCTACTGCCGCCTATCTAATCTAATCTAATCTAAACAGCAGGAACTGCGGCCATATGCTACATCCCGAGCGAAAAATCGCACGGGTTCAACTCTTGAGGGTGGAAGATCGACTTTTTAATTTTGCGGAATGTTGAGATGATGTAATAATTCAAAAATACTATAGATTTGAAACACTCCTACACAATTTGAAGATTGAACTATTGCAATTCTACCGCTTTGCCCAGTTACTTCACTAACACAACTATATAGTTCGAAGCTATACATGGCAGATAAACATACACATCCTAAATCGGGACACTAAAACTCTAAGCCTAGTTTGGAAGTAAAAAAAAAAAACAATAGGAACTGCGATTTTGAGTAGCATATGTTTCTAAAAATAGAAAAAACGAAGAAATACAAACACTGAAAAGGAACGATATCGGACAATTTAACTGCAGCACGCCAATATTGTCGGTCAATTGGAAGACCGATTCCAAGCGTGACGCCAAAGACGCAAGAGTCACTGTTGTTAATTGGCACGAAGGGAAAGTGGCGCTTGGCAAGAGACGACTTAAAGACCGTACGGACTGCGATCTAACATTAGCACTACTTTTTTAAATTCTTAATATAACGCACCCAACCAGCAGACGACTCTGCGGTTCTAAATATTCGACGTAAAAAAAAGCACGCTAACACGAATCGAGTTACGTAGGTCTATATTAGCAGTGGAAAAATCCTGTTTATGCCACTGTGCACAGTGGCATAAAACTGGTGCAAAATTCGGCGAAGAGAGGGGCAGAAAAAGCTGAAAATTAGACTACTCAAGATATGCTTTACCATTAGGATAATTTTCGGACTACGTGACTAGGCACTGATTGACGAGATGTATGAATCATTAACGATTCAAGTCCTCGTAGAAACCTACAGCCCACCACATAGCACATCACGCGACACTCGTGTAATAGACTACGGTACGCATGTAGGAACGAACAGATGTTGCTGGCGGGACTAACCACACTACCGACAACACAGCTCTTGTATTGCTACAATAGGCTGGAACACCGTTGAAAAGCAAGCTCCATTCAAACGGTTAATTACTCAGCCTTTGAACATGCCAGGAAATCTTCGTATGTACAAAGATCGCGATCATCGATTGAGGGTAACGGATGTTCTGAACTCAGTGAGAAACTGGTACCCACCGAGCAGCTAATTGCTGCTGTAGTAGTTGCTGACTCATGCACGTCTAACCTTTTTCTTTATACAGAGGCTTAAGCTGCACAGCATTTCTCTTTAATTTGTAAACGTTAAAATGGGTTTACGAGAAAGATTTCGAAACAAATTCTACTTTCTTTAGAAGAGGGTACTGATTCTTTTTATCTCCTGTATATAAAGCGAATGATTGAAAAGGCTCTTACGCCGCTGCTTGAAAATATTTGGATACCTTAGGTGTAAAGCAGATTTCACTTCGTATACATATGTAATCCTGGGGATACTAAATACCGAGTAAATGATAGATAGAGCTCTTGGCTCGATACTAGATGCATTGTTGTGAACAAAGCACAAATGCAGCGACACAACTTGCGGTGATCAACTGTGATAGAATAAACACCACAAGGGAACAACCGTAAAGTTTGGCAAGGGAAGAAGATCGAGTAGCGTAATAATTGCTGTCCGGAACGTGACTGTAGGATCCGCTACACGACCCTACAATTAATCATGAAAATTAGACCTCGACAGAAGCACAGAGTCGCGAAGAAAACACAACACGCCATACCTTAATTAATGCAACATTCCACTCAACCCCAGCACAGCGTACAACACCCGCACGAATATACGAGTCGTTCGTGAGCGGCCCCTGAAATTGAGTGAAATTCTACACGGTTTCAGATTTTTGTCAGCACACAGATGACATGTGGTACACGTACAGAATAATGAAGATATATCCAGTCAGGTAATAACTGCACTACTTAGATATCGTACGGCGCTCGGTGAGGTAGTGCTGGATGGATACATCATTCAGCGATAAAGCTCCAACTGCTTAATTGCTACCGTTGTTCTTCTTCCGTTGCGGTTGACGCGTCGTATAAAGTGACACTAGATTATCAAGATGAGCAGCTAGCCTGTTAAAGAGATCACAGAGTGACCACAATATGGAGGGCTGGAGCTATACAGTTTACACAATGCACGGGTAACTCGGGAAATTTCACCATAGGCCGTCAAATTCTATAGTGTCATGTAGTGGTAATATTAATTACAGTACAAACATATACTGAACAAAAACGTACGCCGCACAGTAACATACTTGCATCATAAAATGAGAGAATAAAACATAACGAACAATGAACCATACACATTTTTCTTCATGTCTTTGGCTAAAGGGAAACTCTGCTCGCTGAGATTACTTTCTAAACGCTGATAAGAAACACCTATTTTTTAATCTTAACTCATTTATATATTAATTTCTTTCCCGGCGGAGAAGAGTATGGGGGTTTTTTCTACCCACCGTGCGTTCAATTGAATTTGACAGTTGGGAATATATCCATTATAGAAACGGTAGCTTCACATGTATATAAAAAAATGAATAACTAGTAACGGACGTAAAATACGGATTCAGCACAGCAAAATGCGTTTAAAATTTGATTAAAACGAAAAACGCTCTTTAAGAGCGAAGGGTTGGGAAAAAGGTTAACTTGAGAAAAATCATAAGACGTTTCCACAGGCCGATGAAGATGCTGTGAAATTTTACGAAGAAGAAACAAACCCATAAGTTTGAAAAAAATACGCTGATGCCGGTATCTACTTACACCATCAATAGCAGAATGGATCAGTGAGAAAGTAGAGACCTAGTTAGAGAAGACACTACATCCGCGGATGTCAAAAGCATTGCCACAACAGAGACGCCAAAAAAGCCAGGGCTCGTTCCTAATGGCAAGAAGACATCAATAACGCGAGAGAAAAAGTGCCAGGCGATCGCACTTCACGGCGACAAGAGCACCTCAGAGGCCTGCAGCGAATAGCTTTTGTGCTATGGAAATGCAAAGAACTGAGAGGTGGAGGTGCTGGCCGGCCGCAGCATCAGCAGCTCCACACAATGGTAACTGGAACAGGAGTGACCCACATCCTCCTGACCACCGTACATGTGCCTCTTCTCACGCACTCACTTGTACACGCAGCGTAACTGTTGAGTACAGCA
>LQNS02278097.1:16715262-16725830 GCA_001587735.2 Parhyale hawaiensis
TTTTGCGATAATATTACCACCTTCAGAAACCAGGAAAGAATACACAAAAGTGTGGTATTCGGTGGTGACGGTATACGGAGATCGTACAACTTGGTTCTTGCTACACTAGTATACTATACGGAAATTTCGTATAGTGTCCTTTTATGTGAACAGGTGCATAGCTATTGCGTGGCAGATTCCCGCTATACGTGTACCCTCCAAAAACGTATACCGAATACCGTATAGTATAGCTCTATGTGAACGCAGCCTAAGAGAGCAAAACAGACGTACCTAACTGAACAGATTTTTCATACAATTTTCTTACATTTTGCATGCAAACAAAAAATTTTATAAATACTGTTTTCCGGCAAGACTCACCCATTATTTTTTTTTGCAATGGGGCATTTCAATGTTTTGAAGACATTCACATCTTCAAGTACTGAAAAGAGCTTACAGCATTCGATGAGCTAAGTGATATTTTAAATCCAAATGAATACAAGCTTCTTTAATTTATAATACATCAAAAATACGGTTGAAGACTCTATTGAATTTAATTGTTGCTTCGCAACCATCAAAGCAGCAACACTGCTATTCAGGCTAAACTGCAGCCAATGTGCGACAGATTCGCTCAATAATTGGGCGGCAAGCTTGACATTCATTGCTTTCTTAATGTAATTCATGTGTTAAGAGTATAATTTATATCCCAAGCGAATTCCTGTAGATGACTGTAATTCATGAAGCTTTTGAATGTAACTCCACTTAATAACCCTGCCTTCTCCGTCAACAATCACTTTGTTGTCATCAATAGTAATTCGAACTAATTTTAGCATATGGCATGGGTCTAAAAACTATCTTCACGTGTCACAGGATGAGGAAAGTTCGGCATCAAGTCATCTAGTGCAAGTTTGCGGCCAAGTTCGGTGGCTACTGCCATAATCGCTGCGACGCCATCAAATAGTGAACAGAAACTCCGGAACCGTGAAGTTTATAAAACATTCGTTTACCAAATTTTTTCTTTCATCTGTACTCAACGTACATATTTATCAAAAGCACCCAACTGGCAACTTCCACGTTTCATTTCGAAAAACGAGCAAGAATACCAATGCTTCTTCGGCCCCAGGCAGTTCATCGTCAATTATATCAACTCCCATATTACACCATTTTCCAATTGTTCTTGGATGAGGCAAGCAAGTATCGACTTTTTCTCGAATATAATTGTATGCCCGCGGAGGAGAATAGAAATGTACTGATAGTGCAAAAGCGCGTACTTCAGGTGAATATGATTTTTCTTGACTTTTGCCTAAATGCTTTGCAACATTCATCTTCAAAAGGTCGGGTACCTCTTGCCGACTTTTCAAGCAAACAAATGCTTTCACTGTTCACCAAATTTTTCGATTTTAGTTCTGATAAGATGGTTTCAAGTTGTTATTTTTTTATCAAACGCCTCTTACTTTGTCGCAGAAGTTTAATTTTCTTTCGTGCTCCTGCTAATTGAATAGAAACATAATCCAACTCGTGCTTCAACTTACGTTTACGAGGAGTCATTGCCTGCACATCTCGGCTGTTGGTAGAAAACTGACCCTGGAGTGCTGGTGCAGGACCCGCATTATGTAAAGAATACAATAATTGCCTGGAACTCGCAACAAAACGCCTCCAGCTGTGTGCTGCTGCTGCTACTGGCCCAGTACGGTACTGCATATGCGGAGGACTGGCTGACCCCATCCCCCTACCCTCCATTGGCTTCATTCTCAGGCGCTTGTGCCGTCTCCACCTACAACCTCCTTGATCGGAGTTGAAATTTCATCGCATGAATGATTTTTAATATGTAAGCCAATTCATCAGTGAAATCTGAATGTCTAAACTGTATACAGGAGCTGTTTCATACATTAGCATCAGATTCCCTAACATCAAAATGCAGCCCAGTAACCTCAGTAATGAGGTACGCTCAAAGCTAGAAGCGGACTTCAGGCGTTCTAATAACCCAGGCTGGATTCCTTTACTGTTCTTCTCAAGGAATACCTTGCGGAAGCAAGGGGGGGGGGGAGGAGGAAGGTGAAAGCAACGAAGGATACTGTAGCATGCAATTCGTTACAATCGTTCAAGTTGCAACACCAATTGATCCTACTTTGTAAAAACTGACTAGATAGTTTTAAACTAATTGAAGAGCAGGAACTGCGGCCAGATGCTACATCACGAGCGGAAAATCACACGGGTTCAACTTTTGGGGGTGGAAGATCAACTTTCAATTTTGAGGAATGTCGAGATGATTAATAATGCAAAAATGCTATGGATTTGAATTTGAAACACTCTTACACAATTAGAAGACTGAAAAATTACAATTCTACCGCTCTGCTCAATAAACGCAAATTACGCAATAGTTCACAAACAACTATATTGTTCGAAGCTGTACATGGCAGATAAACATACACATCCTATATGGGGAAACTAAAACTCTAAGCCTAGCTTGGAAGTAAAACATAAAAAAAGAATAGGAAGTGCGATTTTGAGTAGCATATGTTTCTAAAAATAGAAAAAATGAAGAAATACAAACTCTGAAAAGGAACGATATCGGACAATTTAACTGCAGCACGCCAATGTTGTCGGTCAATTGGAAGACAGATTCCAAGCGTGACGCCAAAGACGCAAGAGTCACTGTTGTTAATTGGCACGAATGGAAAGTGGCGGTTGGCAAGACCTAAAGACCGTATGGACTGCGATCTAACGTTAGCACTACTTTTTTAAGATATTCTTTACCATCAGGATAATTTTAGGACTGCGTGACGAAGCACTGATGAACGAGAGGTACGAATCATTAACGAATTAATGTCCTCGTAGAAACCTACAGCCCACCACATAGCGCATCACGCGACACGTACCTAATAGACCACGCGTTTAGCATCGAACAGATGTGGCTGGCGGCCTAGGCACTACACTACCGACAACACAGCTCTTAATTGTATTGCTACAATAGGCTATAACACCGTTGAAAAGCAAGCTCCATTCAAACGGTCAATTACTCAGCCTTTGAACATGCCCGGAAATCTTCGTATGTACAAAGATCGCGATTATCGATTGAGGGTAACGGATGTTCTGAACTCAGTGAGAAACTGGTACCCACCGAACAGCTATAATTGCTGTAGTAGTTGCTGACTCATGCACGTCTAACCTTTTTCTTTATACAGAGGCTTAAGTTGCCCAGCATTTCTCTTTAATTTGTAAACGTTAAAATGGGTTTACGAGAAAGATTTTGAAACAAATTCCACTTTCTTTAGGGTGGAAGCGCCAATGATTGAAAAGGCTCTTAGGTCGCTGCTTAAAAAAACATTTAGATACCTTAGTTGTAAAGCAGATTTCACTTCCTATACATATTTAATCCTCGGGGTACTAAATACCCAGAGAATGATAGAGATCTTGGCTCGATACCAGATGCATCTTTGTGAACAAACACAAATGCAGCACAGCGACACGACTTGCGGTGATTCACTGTCATAGAATAAACAACAGTCACAAGTGAACAATCGTAAAGTTTGACAAGCGAACCAGATCGAGTAGCGTTATTGCTGTCCGGAACGTGACCGTAGGATCCGCTACACGACCCCACAATTAATCAAGAAAATTAGACCTCGACAGAAGCACAGAGTCGCGAAGAAAACACAACACGCCATACCTTAATTAATGCAACATTCCACTCAACTCCAGCACAGCGTACAACACCCGCACAAATATACGAGTCGTTCGTGAGCGGCCCCTGAAATTGAGTCAAATTCTACACGGTTTCGGATTTTTGTTAGCACACAGATGACATGTGGTACACGTACAGAATAATGAAGATATATCCAGTCAGGTAGTAATTGCACTACTAAGATATCGTACGGCGCTCGGTGAGGTAGTGCAGGATGGATACATCCTTCAGCGATAAAGCTCCCACTGCTTAATTGCTACTGCTGTTGTTCTTCTTCTGTTGCGGTTGACGCGTCGTATAAAGTGACACTAGATTATCAAGATGAGCAGCTAGCCTGTTATAGAGATCACAGAGCGACCACAATATGGAGGGCTGGAGCTATACAGTTTACACAATGCACGAGTAGCTCGGGAAATTTCACCATTGGCCGTCAAATCCAGTAGTGTCATGTAGTGGTAATATTAATTAGAGCACTTTGAGAGCGCATACCTCCGCCAAGTGAAGCAACGGTAGCAAACAATTCAAATTGGCTCTGAAACCCTAATTTTCTTTTTATAAACTCCAAAATTTAATCATTTGTGCCTCTTGATAGTAATAACAGCTTGTGCAATTTTTTTGAAGATCCGTTCATAACTTTTTGAGTCATACTGCGAACAAACGTTATGACAAACATGAGTCAAACATACAAACGGACAAACCGATCTGCACCAAAATTTGATCATTAATGTCTTTTAACATTACTAACAACTTCTATAAATTTCATAGAGATCCAGACTTTATTTTTTGAGTTATTGTGCTAACAAGCCTAAAATTAGAAACAGTGACGAACGAACGAACGAACAAGCGAACCATTATCAAAATTTGGTCATTTACTCTTTGTTATAAACTTAACAACTCATGTTAATTTCATCAAAATCCATCCATAAATTTTTGAGTTAGAGCGTCGAGAAAAATGAGGCAGACAAACAAACAAACAAACGGATGGACATATCTTCACCAAAAGTTAATCATCTGTTCTTCCTAACATACCTAACAATCCTTGCAAATTTCATCCAAATCGGTTTATAACTTTTTGAGTTACCTTGGTGACAGACAAACACGACGAAAACATAACCTCCTTGGCGGAGGTAATTACAGTACAAACATATACTGAACAAATGGGTAAGCCGCACAGTAACATACTTGCATCATAAAATGAGAGAATAAAACAAAACGAACAATGAACCATACACATTTTTCTTCATGCCTTTGGCTAAAGGGAAACTCTGCTCGCTGAGATTACTTTCGACACGCTGATAAGAACCACCTATTTTTTAATCTTAACTCATTTATATATTATTTCTTTCCCGGCGGAGATGAGTATGGATGTTTTTTCTACCCACCGTGCGTTCAATTGAATTTGACAGTTTGGAATACATACATTATGCAAACGGTTGCTTCACATGTATATAAAAAATGAATAACTAGTAGCGGGCGTAAAATACGGATTCAGCACAGCAAAATGCGTTCAAAATTCGATTCAAACGAAAAACGCTTCTTAAGAGCGAAGGGTTGGGAAAGAGGTTAACTTGAGAAAAATCATAAGACGTTTCCACAGGCCGATGAAAATACTGTGAAATTTTACGGAGAAGAAACAACGCCATAAATTCAAAAAGAAAAAAAAATACGCTGATGCCGGTATCTACTTACACCATCAGTAGCAGAATGGATGAGTGAGAAAGTGGAGACCTAGTTAGAGAAGACACTACATCCGCGGATGTTAAAAGCCATTGCCACAACAGCGAAAGACGCCAAAAAAGCCAGGGCTCGTTCCTAATGGCAAGAAGACATCAATAACGCGAGAGAAAAAGTGCCAGGCGATCGCACTTCATGGCGACAGGAGCACCTCAAAGGCCTGCAGCGAATAGCTTTTGTGCTATGGAAATGCAAAGAACTGTGAGAGGTGGAGACGCTGGCCGGCCGCAGCATCAGCAGCTCCACACAATGGTAACTGGAACAGGAGTGACCCACATCCTCCTGACCACCGTACATGTGCCTCTTCTCACGCACTCACTTGTACACGCAGCGTAACTGTTGAGTACAGCATGTATGACAGCATGAACCATAGGGGAGTGAACACTCTAAAGAATGAGTGCATAAAAGTCAGAAGAGTGAATAATAGCCGGATGAGTGCAAAGAAAATCTTGAGAGTGAGTAAAACATATTGGACAAGGGCATAAAACAATAGAGGTGAGCAACACAAACGTCAAGTGCTTCGCCCCTAAAACAGACACTTTGGACGTTTTCTTAGGTATTTTAAAAAATTACAATTTTTAGACTTGCTGACAACGCTAAACGTGAGGTAATTACGTTAAAGTCTCCAAATAAAAACATAGGGCAGTAAAGAAGATATGAAAAAGCGCGTGCAAGATACGAGACAGTAGAATTATGATGGGTGAGCACAACATAACGAGTGGATAACAAGACAATAGTACATAAATCATAGAAGAGTGAATATCAAACTCGGCGAGTGCGTAACACATAGAAAGGGATAACACTGCATAATTATCAACATTAACAAGTGCATAAAACAGCGCATGAATAATATCGTGAACGATCATCGAGTGAATCACCGTAACAGTGAATAAAATACTGGAAGAGAGCTTTGACATGTACAAAACGTAGCGGATGAGTTCATAACAACGTGAATATGAGCAAAAAAGCTGAAAAGGACCATCAAAGTCGAAGGTAGCCAGCGATAAGACCAACGGCTGATTCAGGCGGAAGAGTCAACTCGTTGAATGCGTTCGACAGCTCGGGGTAGATGGAACTCCTAAGCCCTGAAAGGCAGTCCATCTTCGCAGACGCTAAGGTACCCCGCCGCCTGAGGGTTATCAGGCCCCACCGCCTGAGGGTTATCAGGCAACCATGAAAATGAGTCATAATAGAAATACCCCTTCTAACGGCGTGAAGTGTACCTCAGTTAGACTGGGTACCTCGCTCGTCCGGTCTCGTGTGGGTGAGGCAGGGGCCGTTCGTGAATAATTTTATGGAGCCAATTAAGTCGCGGGATGTGACCCGGCGCCAGAGTGTAGAGCTGAACATCGCTCAACCGATCCAATTTGGGTCGTGAAGTCCCCTCGCTAATAACTAGGGTTGTGACTCTGCAAAATGTGCACGCATATTCTGTCCAATTGTATGACTGAATTTTGATTTTCATAGTTTATACGAGTGAAATGTATGCAAAGGCATCATATTTTACGCAACAAATCAAAATTCAGCAAATTGGACAAAATATGCGAGCATATTTTGCAAAGTGACAACCCTACTCATAACAAACAAACGTATTGACCAAAATCGCCAATTAAGAAGGTAGGTTTTCTCGTACGAAACGGATTGCATATAATGTCCAAGAGCAGCAGACAGTCGGGGATATAGGGCTAACTGTACTCTGTAACCGCAGCATGGATTGTAAGCGTGCGTGATGTTGGGTCGTGAGAACACCAAGCACCAAATTAACAGCAAGTGCGCTGACCACTTGCATGTACGAGAACCTTGCGACTCAAGAACTAGGCAGCTTGCTATTGGACGAACAATGAAAATTTCAAATCTTATCAGCAACGCAATTCTTCTTTAGCGTTAGAGGTAAACAGAATAAATCCGAAAGTTTCTGTAGAATGGATTACCTACATAAAAATACATACCTACAATTAAATAGCGGTAGTAGAACCTATTTCCCTAGTTCACGCCTCCCTGCCAACAGAGCACTCAGCAACACAAATAGCGGAAAAAATGATATAAAGAATGTCAAGATGAACGGGGAACCTAGGTACGCGAGTCAACGCGCAGGAGGACAGCAAGGAATAGTGTAAGGTGGGCACGAATGAAATATGCACCGAAGGCCTAGCTACGGCAAAGGTACTCTACGAGGCACTCTTTGAGAACTGCTCCCCATAACATAAAATCATTATGAAACACACACGCCAATTTAGTAACATATTAGTGATTAGATTAAATTTAGCTTAGGAAGACAGTGTTAAATTTTGGGGTTTTAAGTAGAGACATGCCATGGAACTTCCGTGAGTCCAAGAACTCGAAACATAAGCTAAGTGCTACGGCATTGGGGCCAACTTTGCTCATACAAACGTTTTCCAGTCTGTCTGATTTGCAAATTCCATGTTGGGTTGGGACGTGACATGGAGATGGCCGCTTAAACCAAGATTAGATTAACGCATCTACAGACATTTCCTGTACCGTGGCCTTGTATTTCGAATCACCGTTATACTGGAAACTTCAGGGATAGCACCGTCACTTTCTAAATAAAAAAAGACAGTCAGGCGGAGGATTTTATTCTGCACTTTTCATGCTAAACCTAGGCTGTTGAAAGAGCTATAAAACTAGTAACTGAAGCATCTCTTTCGGTGGCCGGAGAGTAACAACGTGACGGCTTGATTAAAACTAAACTGACAGCACGGTATAGAATGGTATAATTCGACTCAGAGAACAATTTTTAAATTTAGTTACAAATACAGCAATGGAGGGTTGAGGGGCTGGATGATCCGGTAAGACACGTTTAGTAGCCCCCCCCCCCCCACGTGGTGGGTCCGGGGTAACTAATAATATATATATATATTGCTCACTTTATTAACAATTTACATAGAATATGCTAAGAGCTACACATAATCCTCTACTTAGCTGTCACATTTTAATGACCAAGATGTTGGTTATGCTCATTAATGAAGAAATTTTCAGGAGACAGAAGATATTACGCTATAAGTTCCAATTTTGACATCTGCTCTTAACAATTTAACAATATCCATAAAAGTAATCAGACCTGGGGCGCTCATGAAATTTACTGTTACTAGTTTTGGTGAATTTTTTAAAATTATACTTAAATTACTGTTTTTGCTAAATTCCTCATCTTTCAAATGAAATTAAGAGATAGAAGACGTTGAAATACTTTGACCTAGCCAGAAAATCAGTAGCGTTTAGCCCCTTGTTGAATTATTAGAAGATAAAGCACGGCAAAAAAATATTTAGGCATGTTGTATTTCAAGGCCATTTTCGACATAGATTCCATCTTTTTGCCAAGTTAGGAGGCAGAAGATGCGAGCTTTCAGTCCCAATGCTTTGCAAATTTTTCGCAGGAATAGCTACGCGATATTTTAGTCCAAAGGCGATGAAGATTTCGAAAAAAAAGCTTCAAATCGACCCACACTACCCTCCAACCCTCGTGTGCGGAGAGGAACGCACTGCGATTGTTGTAACGTCAAACTAGATTTCACAGGAGAGGGAGAAACATCTCAGGTCCTGAACTGCTTCACAACCGAAAGACTGACAACCAAACGGTCACTCCCGCACAATCGTCCTGACGTAAAACGAAGCCGGCGTCTGCAGATGCAAATGCGCAAGAACGCGCGCGGTAAAGTGGCACACGACGCGCACCGAAGCGAGAAGGGCCGCGTTACGGCGAGGCGTTGGTCGCGCAGGCGCTGGACGACGTCGAGCACGCGTCAGAGATGGATTATGTGACCGATAGGTAGACATCGTTGCGAGGTGGTTAGGCCATTCCGAGACACCAGCGATCATCGAGATCTGCATCGCACGTTGTGGGAAACGGCCAGGGTTGTGGGCCACGACGTGAACTTGACATATGAGGAATGAGGAGCAAGTCCACTAATATATCAGCAATGTTCGCAGCCAAGCGTTAGAAGGAACAAATACATTTTGCATTACAAGCGACCAGAATAGTAGTATAGTAGTACTCTTACGTGGAGACTAACTTTGCAGGCGCCGTAGATCCTTCAATGCCACTCGCTCAACTCAGGAAGCCAGACCAACAAGATAGGAAGCAAATCAGGCGAGGGTGTAAAGCAGCTTTTCGCGAGATTGTACTGTAGTTCGTAAAGAATACACGGTTCAGCGGAGATCTTAGGAAGGTAATAAATAATTTATGACACCTCACTGCTATAGGTCACGAGAAAGGCTGAAGCGTCACACTAGAAATGATTGGAATTTTACATTGCAAGTTGTTAGTAAAGTAGTAGCTCCGTTGCTGGGTCTCGAGGATAATTTATCCCAGACAGATTCTGTAATCTGTCTCAGACTCTTCGTCTTTATCATGTGATTACAATTGTTAGAAAAAAACAGGTGTGGTGAGGTCTGTTTTGGCGCTGGCGACGAACATTTCGGCTCTGATGAATTTCCATAATCTGCACAGCTCCCTGAATAGTTACCTTATTTCAGCTGAAACGGTTTCAAACCAAACATCTTCCTACCAGACCTCTTTTATGGTTTGTGCATGCGTGGCGGTGATTTTTCTTTCTACTTTAATTCCTATATTGCAAGATATTACCGCTCCCAAGGCACCCAAACAGCGGCCCCGACGGTCTTATTCCGAAAATTAGGTACTTGTTGCAGCACCTAGCTGTCGTCACCAGCAATTGGCCCCGCCAGTTATGGGAAACAGACCGTCGGTGGCCACGGTGAGATACACAAGGGACCCGTCCCGTTGCAAATTATGAATCCCAGTTCGGACAAGTGTTGCCAGACACGGATAGGCGGACAAGTGTTGCCAGACACGGATAGGCGGACAAGTGTTGCCAGACACGGATAGGCGGACAAGTGTTGCCAGACACGGATAGGCGGACAAGTGTTGCCAGACACGGATAGGCTGATATGCAGAGAACTGGAGTTAGTTCACTTAGCACGTTGTTCTTGTTTAAGGCAGGCTTTTAAATCAAAATTTTGGTACCAGGTATTCGATATCTGTGCTCTAACATGAATTCGTTTAGAGCGCACAGTCAGGCTGCAGCAGGAAGCAAAGAATGCAACGGGAGGACTCAATAGGACTGAAATAAAACATAGCTGTGACCGCACGTAGCAAATTTACATCACATCGGCGAGTCGAAGTGTTTTAGGTGTGGGA
>LQNS02278097.1:16726543-16763932 GCA_001587735.2 Parhyale hawaiensis
TGCAATTTAAGAAGATTTTTCTGGTGAAATTAGTTAAAATACTCCTAGGTTGCTCAGCCATAGATTCGCCGATGTGACGTCACTTTTTGCTGCTAATTTTTCGTGAGTCCTCCCGTTACGCTCTTTGCTTCCTGGGCTGCAGGGTGCGTGTATTCTATGTGCGTCATTGAAACTTAGGCTTAGTTTATTTTGTAAAACCAATCGTTTTCTTTCAAGATATGAAGTAATAACTCTTATTTTAATAATATTAATACGAATTAACTATTGTCAGTGATGAAATGCCAGCGAAATTTTAATTTAACGTGTATTTTCTTGACTTTTTACTTATTTAATTACTTTTACTGAATACGGTATATCCTACAACCATTTCGACTTTTTCAGCAGCATTGCAGAGAATGATTTCATCATTAACTCAATAGATTTTAACTTGAACCCGTTCTCAAAATATGATCCGGCTCAAAGAACCGATTCATGACATTATACCGCAGCACTACCCGTACTTCACAACACAAATGGGAATGTACCAATCGTAAAATAAATCGAACTAGGAGTAATTTTCAAGCCTGTTGGCTACGTCACGAGCGTGTTATCTAAGAGGCTACATTTATTGATTTGAGCTCTGTAATCAACAACCCTCGTGATTAGCATATTGGATTCGATGAGTTTTATATACATAGTACAAACAGCTAATTTGTTCTCAACAAGGGTTAGAGGTAGACAATTACTATAACGTAGTTAAACCCATTTTTATTATTATTACTACTATTATATTCTTATTTGAATCATTGCTAGCCATAGGGGACACTGAAAACTAAAGATAAGAACAAATGACGGGGCATGCACTGTGTTGAGGGAAAGTGGAACACTAATGAATAAAGGGAATCCCACACTGGATCAACGTGCATATATGTAACAATAGCAACAGAGGAAAGAAAAGGAAGAACAGAACAAAGCATCATTAGTCTCGTATGGAATTCGAATGAAGCAAAGTGGGCACGGATAGAATATCCGAAAGTTGAGCTAAGGCTATATAACTTATGAGGTCCTCTATTAAAATCGAAAGAAATACATTTTTTTGCACTTGCTTCTGACCAATTTGCCATATATTTTTGACAGTCTTCATAATTTTTTTTGACAGAGTTTATTACATTTTCACAAATCTCATAATTTTATAACAAAAAAATGAAACTGTTGGGCAATTTTACAAAAAAGTTTGTCAGGGTTTTATAGATAAAACCTACTGACAATCTGCATTTCACTTTGACAATGGTCAAATGCTTAAATACGTGGCAATAGACGAACCAATAGGCCCATGAATATGACAATTCTGGAAATCGTTTGATAATGTTTAAATGTATATATAAGAAGGCGGATTATGTATGAGGTGGCGGGGGACTGGAAGCCAGACGCGAGAAAACACTGGCGAGATGTAATGCATAACACAAAATCCGCAAAAGGCAAACAAGCGAGTCTTCGTAGTACGTAAGGAAATAAGCGCCTTCTTTCCGCATTGCATGAGAAAGATTTGAATGAAACAAAGTTAATCAAAAGGTTTTAGCAATTGCCAAACATTTTTCAAGATTGTCAAAGAGCAATCTAATCATTGTCCAACTAAGTTTCCGTTCGTCATTTTATTTTTATCATTGTCAAAATGATATGCATTTTGTCAATGTGTCTTCAACTGTCAATATGTTTTACTATATGTCATTCCTAGATTAGACTTTGTCAAACCGTTTTGAATAGTGTCAAGGCGTAATGAACATTGGTTAAACAGCTGTATAGTACATTGTCAAAATCAGTTGTTAAATTAGTCAAAAGCAATTGCAAAAAAGCATAGTTAGCATACAATACACTTCAACATTTCTTTAAAAAACTGTAAAATTGAATAAATTCCTCTAAAATGATAAATGAGAGCAAGAACCACATCTTGTAAAAAGGCAGAAATCAATAAACATCTAGCTATAGACTATGCAATATCTTGGGCTAGACAGTATAGGTCTGGTTTGTCTAACCACCAATTATTTCAATTTCGGTCACGTTGAAATTGGGCTTAGGGTGAAGTAAGGTAAGGAAATATTTCTTATACCGTCGATAACTACCTACGTAGCCACAATTGGCTCATACAGCTCCGTAGCGTATGGGATGGCATAAATTCGTTAGCTTGTAAAATAAAAATAAATTTCCAGGAACATTTTACACTCAAGCAAAGCCAGATCCTAGAATTTCGTTGTAAGAGACATACTGGCAAATACTACACGAGTGAACTACCTTTTAAATAATCCGTGAGTATCGGAATCACTACCTACAAAAAATAATTTAATGAAGCTTGGATATTAAAAATTCAATATCACCATTAAAAAATTAAAATACCTACTAATAGTTGAATTAATGTGTATCCCAACTATTTCTTAGATAATGACCAATATTCAAAAGATTATGCTCGAATTAGTAGTCCCTACTTTTCCTCAAAATAGTCGAAAAATCCATTTAAAGTTTCGAGAAATAATTTACAAACCAAGCAAGCAACAAATTATAATGGATTAATAAATCACATTCATGAAGAGAAAAATACCTATCAGTTGCTGCCAACAAAAATTAAAAACATTTCATTATCTAATTACGTCATCTACTACACAACACATCGATCATTAATTCCTTACAAGACTCGTATGCTTTGCTGCAGATCCATAGTTGTTTTGCTTATATTTCTGGCTTTACCAACGGACCCACGTCATATGACGCGATCCAAACAGTACAATGTCGATTCTTATAAATAAATAACTTTTATTAAGAACACAATGGGTCGCATCAGTATATGAATGTTTTATCTTGGCATTCCTGCCGCAAAATCTCAGTTGGCCCAGGGCGCTACTACTAGCTGGCAATCAGGCGCGAAATAGCTCCAAGAGGCGAAGATAAAAAGAGAAGACGACAGGAGAAAGAAAGACTCGTGCGGAGGGCCCCTTCCGTCGCCCCTACATGAGAGTTGGTAGGAGTACAATAGGATGGGTCGCTTTATACTTCCACACGGCCCACATCGCGCATCAGAATGGTATGTGTAGAGAATATACCTAACCCTACAAACTATTCTTCTCGGCAGGAACTGCGGTAAGCTGAAATATCCCCTGCAGAGAAGGCACTCACGACATCCCTTGGGTTCAAGAGGCTCATATACAGTATATCCTGACAGGGCTAGCAGCAGCCAGAATATACCTTTATAAGGGCGGATCTACAGTCAATGCCACGATAATATCTTCACTTTTTTTTAACTATCACAGATGTTTCAACTTACCATTTGCATTGAAACATTCCTGGTAGAAGTGTTTACGTATGGCAACACTTTCACCTGTACTTCATTTGAATTCCCACGATATTTCAAGAGTTATTGCAATTAACGTGATTATTTGGTGTGCCACTCGATTAGCTTTTGCAGAAAGGGCTTAAGGTCTGTCTGAGGCTGAAAAAGCAAACAATAGTGGAAGATACGGCTAAAGGAACACCTGTTAAGATATTGCAGTTCAATAGGCCGCCATGTTGACACGGTGAAGCGCTTTTTAGCTGACCCTTCACGAAGGAGAAAGCTCACGGACTCAGGCGTTCTGAAAGCTGTTAGTACTCGGGATATTCATAATGTGAAAAGACAATTGTTAACGAAGATTTTCAACAGAGATGGTTTAAATTGTACGTTTCAAAAAGGATTTAAGCTATTACCTATATCGTGGCACGGACTGTCTAGCTTTTCACTTATCACCATTGATTCAATAACTCAATGCATGCTCCTCGTCTACAGAATTATGTTTTAACGATGACAACATACAATTCAGCAACAATATTTCATCAGCGCGTGGGAAGCTTACGGAAGTTTCACACATGACGTTCAGGAAGGCTGCACCTGAAAAACAGCCATCCTAGACCACAGCAGCAACATCACCTCAATAAAATGGACGAGTACGAACGCCACCTCGCTTTTTCCAGCCCTCGATTTGCTTGGGCTTGTGGATACGTAAGTAATGTGAAACCAGTGCTACGGTATTCTCAGTTTAACCCTCCCTGCCCCCGGAGTTCACTACGATCATCATAGGGAGGGGAAAAAACAAGAGACCTGCAGAAAGAGGAACCCATGCATGGGAACAGAAAGCAGGAAAGAAAGAGAGAGAGAAAAAAACACAAAAGAGACGATTGAGTTATCTTCCTTACTTGCTCACAGTCATAGAGGTAAACCTTATAATGACCGTTCTGTGATGAAACTGTTTAAGGGGAATATTGTGAGGGCTGCAATGCCGCTGATAACATGAATGGAACTCGCGCCTCAAGGATGAACTGAATGCGGTACCGCAAGGGATGGGTGGGTGCTGTTGCATCTAGTGGCAGTACCTGTTGATAAGGTTAGCTTGCATTGTTAGGTTAGTCTTTCACGATTTCCTCTCTACTCAGTGAGGTGAGCCATCGACAATGGTAAGCAAGTTCTAGCACGGGACTCGTACTTGCTTCCTTGAGGGAGTCCACGCTATACGGGCTCTTCACACGATGATCTTTCTTCTTGCCTTCTGCTAATTTCTTTATTGTTTTGTCTCTTCCAGACGCTTGGAACCAAGTTTTCCTACCAGTATAACGCATCGCCAAACTTGAGACCAACGTAACTCATGTGGTTCATTTTTACCCGGAAACCTTCCAGTAGAAATGCCGAGAAGAAAAATCTCCGGGACACATCCAGCAAGAAATAGGCCTCGCCAATGATGACACGCTAGTTGTAACACCACCACATTACTGCTCTGAACTAGTAGGGGCTAACAATGTCTCAGCCCAAATACAGTAAACGCAAATTACATACTCGAAGGTTTATTGTTCACTCTGCCTTCGAACTTTCCAATAAAACACACGAGGTAGGTAACCGGCCGCCGAAGAAGCACCTCCTTGCAGAAGATGGATGGCGTCTGGCAGGCAAANNNACAGTAAACGCAAATTACATACTCGAAGGTTTATTGTTCACTCTGCCTTCGAACTTTCCAATAAAACACACGAGGTAGGTAACCGGCCGCCGAAGAAGCACCTCCTTGCAGAAGATGGATGGCGTCTGGCAGGCAAATCCGGTACAGCGCGTTTCTGGCGCTCCGCATCACTGGCTGTCCACGGCCCGACGGCCCGGGGAGACGGATGGCAGCCGGTGAGCTGAGAAAGCGCCGGATCGCGCCGCACGTTCCCGCACTACGTGCCATCATGGACCGGCTTCCGGGAAGATCTACCCGGCGATAAATAGGCGAAGGTTGGAAAAGAAGAGCAAAAACGCAGCGGTATAATGCCTGTTCTGACACCACTGGCGCTGCTCAGCAAACGTGCAGCAACAACACGGTGTAGGGAAACAGAACAGCTTCGGATACCTGCTATAGGTTACTTGCTGTTCACCCAGTGACGGCTTATTCTGAACCAACATCAGCAACATGATCTATACGAAGAGTTGTAAATGATGCACATCGATCAACCATCGCCAGCCAGAAGACATCTTTAAATTACTACATAAATTTACAACGGAATATTGGAGCTGCACTCCGCGGGGGCACACCTCCGCCAAGCAACGTAATACTGAAAGACAGTCAGTACACAAATGAACCGAGAGATCATCAGTAAAATATAATCACCTGTTCCTCGTGCCATTGCCAAAAGTTTCTATTAAATTCGTCAAGATCCGCTGCTAAATTTTTGAGTTATGTTGTTGACAGACAGACAAACACCGGTAAAAAAAAGTAACCTCCTTGGTGGAGGTAAAAAATAGAGAAGAGGCAGTGATGTCATGTAAAGGAAAAACGAGAACCCATACACACAGTAACCTAATAGTTTTTTTTTTAAGAACTAACAGACAACTCTTTACGTCTCCATATTGTGACTTCATTGCCGAACATTCGATTCTTCTGTCTGAATACAGTTGCAAATTACATACCTTACTTTTGTTATCTTTACCCGCTTTTACTTCCATTCAACAGTAATCATACTGTGTATGAAGAACATCAGTAGAAAATACACAAAAATAAGCAAAACCGGCACTGAAAAAGACAGGACGGTACCTATCAAAGGTAAAACAGCTAAGGAGTGTTCGCATTAAATACCAGTAGGCCTAGCAATGACAACGAACTTGCAAAAATTTAATGCAACCTATATAGGTTAACGCTCCCGTGGGCACGACTCCGAAACATAGTATACCTACGATGCAGCACAATTATATTCAGGCACGCTCTCGTCACGCCGACAGCTTGCACAGCTTCTACAAGAGACGCCAGTCATCCACGATCGTATCTTCTCCCGCTGGGCACAAAAGAGTCTCATTTGCACTAAATGATATCAAGACATCACTTCTGAAAAGCCACGCGCGGAGGAAAGTGAAGCTGAAGCCCGTAACAGCTTTCACTTCCGGGACATCATTGTGTAGGAAAAAAAAAATTACGAACAAGACATGAAGCCTACCACCACCCTCTCGCTACACTGGGTGTTCAAAAGCATGCACCAAGTGTGCATTGTCCGATGCTTGACCAGCATAAGGCTACCTACGCAATTGTGTACAGTCAAATCTAGGGACCGTCGATCAAAGGTCTGCTTAGGCCATGCGTATAACCAGATGTAACCAACACAAGACTATAAAGGTCACCAAGAATTCCACGAAAATAGTTGGCATGGCTATAAATTAGAAACAGTTCGTTGGTTGCATCTATAAGCATCTAGCTCGAGCCTTTCCAACACCGCAGTTGGGCAGAAGTCTGGTTTGAGGTGGGGAGAACTGGGACCACAAACTGGTACCTACGTCCTCACTGTGAGATTTCTATATAATAGAAAATTATACCTGTGAGATTTCAATATTGCATAAAATTATAGCTATCGGAAAAAGCGCAGCTCGTCAGCCGACAACCTTGGCATTGCATGACGTGGTATAATGGCATCGAGTACACTAGGAAAAAATGAGCTGACAACCAGTTGTGGAGCTCGTCAAAAAGCATTCGCTCAAGCTTATTGCAACTTATAATGAGAATGTTGAAGCGAGAAAATACATCCTGGTTGAATTAAAGGCGTTTGTGTTTATATGTTTGATTTTCTGAAAAAAGTTAGGTTTAAACGTTTACTTTGTAATGCGCTAAGCGCAAGTATAGTTGAAGCAAAACATTTTCTACGCTAAGCACGAAATAATTTCAATTTGAAGTAATAAACGTAAAATTTGAGTTCACTGAACAAGCAAGTGCCCATAAGTATGCATTTACCAGCTCAAAGAATATTTTCACCATTATAGAGTAAAAGGATAATAAATAAACGGTAAAGGTAAAGTCAACTTAACCGTACCCCCAACTGGGACACCCGCATACTCTGGTTTGTGCTGCAGTTATAGACCAACAGGCCCAGAGGAGTATACGGCTGCAGTCGACCTCTGACGTCTAGAGCTACAGCGTTAGTGGCGGAAGACTCCATACGACGATATCTGCGACCACAACCCTACCCATTGCTGGGGAAGGTCAGTAAACCCGAAGCAGTATGCAGACCGGGAGCTGACCGATCACATCAAGTGCGCAAAGATCTTGCCTAGCTGGGAGCGAGGTTCGAGCCTGCGGCATTGAGAGTCAAAGTCAGATGCTCTTAGTCTGCTGCTACTGTGCATTCAAAATTTATACGTAGCTTGGGGTACGTAAGTGTACAAGTAGCTATATTTTAATTCAACAAAGTTTTGAGCTCCCCACAACAAGTCTTTCAAAGCTGCCTATCACACGGCTCACTCCACCATATAGCTTTGGTAGGAAACCATATACTATGCATAGCTATCATAAGTTCATAATCTATCGATTGATTTATTTTTTCTAATACTTATCAAACTAGTACGAGCACAGAATCTGAAGAAGGTCGTCATTAGCTCTTCCTCACAGTACCGGGCTTTGCAAAAGTACTGACCTGTTTTAATAGTTTGCCATCCGAAGTTCGTAAAAACTTTGTTTATAATAAAATAAAACAAGATTTGTAATGTATTAGTTTGGTATGATCTAAACAACATTGCTATTCAATTGGACCTCCATTGGCAGCAATGACACGCCCTAATCGTGGTCGGAAGTCCTTACGCACATTACGGACGTAGTCCTTCCTCATCTGGGCCCAAGTGCGGTTCACAGAGGCTTTCAGCTCCTCAATGTTGTTGTGGCGATCTTTGCTTGCTTTACTCTGAATATGCGGCCACACGCTGGGGTCCAGAGGATTAAGATCAGGCGACTATGGGGGACCAGAAGTCTTTGGGCCAGAAAGTCATGTTTTGGCTCATCCAGTTTGAACGGTTTTCGACGTGTGCGCTGGTGCACCATCTCGCTGAAACACGTAACCTCCATCTTTCCATCTTTGACGATTTTTCTGATCCAAGGAAGTACTTTTGTGGCCATGATATCCCTGTATTCAGCCCCTGTCAACCTGTAGCCGCCCTTGAACCACACTGGAGGCATCTTCTCTCCATTAGAGGCTACAACGCCAAGCATCATCAGAGAGGCCGGATGCTTTGTTGTGGAGACATAACGAACATCAGAGATGTCTTGGCTTAAGCTCACAACTCGATCGTTCTGTTTGTTGAAGACAGGATCCACGGTGAAGGTTTTCTCATCTGAGAAAATGATGACTCGATTTCCATGACTTTTCAAGTCGTTAAGAAGGCGGGAACATCGCTCTTGGCACTTTTTAACCATGTCAACAGTTAGCAGCGGTCTTTTCTGACGCTTTAAGCTCGTTCCACCTTCACTCCTTACAGCTCTTGACACGGTTGACACAGAAATCTTCTTCTTCGCAAATTCAGGCATTTTGAGTTTCGAATCAATTTCAAAAGCCTCATCGAGCATTCTTCCGTTGAATAACTTGTAGTCTGCCTGAACGTGGTCCATCTTTGAGGCTTCCGTTATTCCTAATGCGGCTTTCGACCAGTTTCACCGTTGATAAACTGACATTTTACAACCTAACAATGTCCGCCTCTTGGTGACCCGCGCGAAGGAGAGCTGTTATCTTTTTCCTTGTTTCCATTACCATTAATGAATCAAAAGGAGCACTGTTACCAGTTATTATATTAACTGAACTAGTTTAGGAATGAGTCATTGTCAATAAATTTCATCAAGTCTTTGAAATGAGTTTCACACTTTGAAAGTACAAAACAGGTCAGGACTTTTGCAAAGCCCGGTATATTATCGAAACAAAATCAAATGAGCATTGTAAACTTACTCAGATGCGCATATATCAATAGCAGAGCAAGCCGTCAATGTGGATGGATGGCAGTTTTATGCGAGTGCTTACAGAAAAAAAAACATGGAATCCAGAAGTTCCCATACAAAGAAATTGCTTTTAAAATAGATAAAAACCACAACGACGAAACCAAGCAATCAACTAGCTGTTTAAGTACGGAAGAAAACATTTATTGGGCGCTTAGATAAAACAAAATTGAATAAAAATTAATAACGTGTGATTATTTTTTCCTACACCTGCATTGAGAAACTGCAGGAAGATCTCACAATAAAAACTCACCAGTACAAGCAGCTCTCGCGCCGTTCCAAACCATGAATTAAGCTTGACTTCTTCTATCAAGAGTCATCAGTGTCAGTGGAGCGTTGGTTCCCGCTCAATTAAACGAAATTTGTTGTTACGGAGCTAACACGGATATCCTCGGCATGTTGTGACAACGTCTGCGGGGTCAGAAGGTCCCTATGACACCATGGTAAATGCGATTTAAGATAAGTACCAAGAGTGTATATGACATCGGGGCAGGGAGATGATCGGAGCTGTCATCGCAATTTTACACATAGTAGTAGTAATAATAATACGGCCAAAATAATAACATTGGACACAAAATCTTTACCAAAGGGGGCACTGCCAGAACATTCCGAAGAGTTTTAACGATTTTCCGCCCGGAAAACACAAGCCTAGTGGATGCGGGCTAGAGAAATGAAGGAAGACTTCTGAAGTCCGAGCCACAGACTTTATAAACTTGCCGGTCACTCTGAACACAAGTAGTCACTCCTGAATCACTGTTATTGTATCTGGGGTGATTAAATTTGTAAGATGATAATAGTCATCAAAAGTAGTGTCTACACTAAGTGATGAAACTTCAATCAAATGCTGTCTAATTTACATAGAAACTTGAAACAAACAAGCAGTCCTTGCTGATGGAATGAATGTATCTGTACGCAAAAGCACAAATTCATTAACTTATGTCATTGGAAGCGATTCCCGGATGGTCTGTGCTGATTTAACTTGTGCTCCATGTTAATAATTACAAACCTTATGTCACTATGAACAGCTAGATATTGATTAGCGACATCGATGTTAATAGAATATTTTACTGAAATTTATTACCTAAATCTTAGGTCAAACTTGCAAGGTACTGGCCGTCAACTACAGCTCAGTCAATGCTCGAGTTAATATATAATATAGTCTAAGTGTAATGGCTCACTTATAATTTTTTTTACAGTTGCGTCAACATTCATCAAACCGCGTTAAAAAACAACAGGCAAAGGTTTGAATGTTGCCGGATAAATAAATTTTGAGTGAGGACTGTGTTACAGCAGGTAGCTACTCATTTACGTGCTTTAGAAGATATTGCCATTTGAATCGGAAAAAATTGTGGAGCTATAGGAGTAATAATTTAGCACAAACCAATAACAGTGATGAATTCGGCACTCGAGCTCTTCATCGTAATTCAAACCGGCGATGTATAATACAATATCAATGCGTTTGCCGAGAGCACACCTTCCATCTTCGTTCCTAGAAGGCACTTTTTATCCCATCATATGACGGATCCACATTCATGGCCATGGCTTATCCCCCTCCCTTCTGAAGTGGGGAGGGGGATTCTTGAGAGGAAGAACAGATTGGAGACCAAGAGTACGAAAGTATGAGGAATGAAACAAACAAAGTGGGCTCTGAAAGAGAAAACGCGTGTCATACCAGTATAACTATCGGTTGGACGATGGGCGGTATCTGGCACCGGGGTTAAGAGAGATACTGGGCAAAAAGCGTACGCATAAAAACTTCTCCCTAAACAAATACGACATAAAGGTACAGCAGAAATCACCGATAACATTGCAGGGTTGCCACAAAACAAATCTTGCCCTTTCTACTGCAGAAGAAATGGCATATAGCAAATCTGATATCTTGATACTGTTCAAAGCAATCGCCATCGGTAGCCAACGTCCTCAGTCAACGTGGCTCTGCTTTCCCAAAGCTCTAGCGGTAAAAATCCGATATTTTTGACGCAAAAAAAGTTGCGAGTGTGCCTATCTCAGGTCTGCTTCACTTGGTGTTTCCAAGAAAGTGATTGTCCAGGGCATGGTCGAGGCAATAACTTATCGGTGCACGGTCCGGAGAGTAAGGAGGCGAGGGCAGTTTCCAAGCCTGGTCACTGATGGTAGCGCTGGCCAACAGCGCAGCGCAACATACGCGACGTGGGGGTGTGATTGAGAAATAGCACCAAACGTGGCTCATAGGTACAGTTTCAGTATCTGCTGAACCCCTCCCATTTGTTGAGAGTACAGGTCTAGAGTGAGGGTCTGGCCGGTTGGTGGCAGCTCACATGAGTCAACCGTGGGTTAGTCGTCCATCAGGCACAGAGCAGGACTATAGTGGCAAGCTTTTTTTTTACTTACCTCAAGGAATGCTGCCCTTGCAGCGGACATTCGAAAAACAGACGCGAATTGCTGCAGCAGGGGACAGTGGCGTGTTAGTTATAGTTAGGAAGTTTAAGCCTTCGTTTCCGAGCAGAACGATAACACAGAGGAAAGAGCAAGGGACATATAGTATGCCAAGAGAAACTGGGAACCCATGCATGAAGGTGTTCCCACACAGGATCAACACGCAAGGCAACAGTAAGTCGGGAAAGAAGAGGAAGAACAGAATAAAGCATGAGTAAGTAGGAGTACATATATGAAATCGGGAAAGAAGCTAAGTGAGCACGAAACAGAGACGCCCCGAAGGCTTAGCTAATGGCTGAGGTAACCATGAAGATATAAAGGACCACAAGGCACAACACCATCCAGCATAAACGTTCATTGGTGAACTACTCTTTCACGCATAGTGAGATAACAATCGGCAGCAGAACCCCAGACTAAGTAGCAGTATTCTAGAAGAGGAAGGACATAGCAACTAGAGCAGCGCCGTATATATTCTTCATGGAAATAACCTACACGGGCCCCTGGGGTTGCCTGGCCCTATAGCATAGGATGAACGAGCCTAAACTGGCCATATGATCCATCCTGTGCCCCCTGAGGGGGCCATTGGCGTGTTATCTGAAGCGGATGAGTATTATAAATGGCCCCGGATATATAAAAACATCGGTTAAATGAATAGTGCATTGACTACAGGCATTTCATACACAGTAGATGCCGATGAAATATGATATTAATAATATTTGCATTGAACATGATCTATCACTAATTTGATTATATTTATTTCGCCAACCCCAAAATATACTAACCCGATGTAGCTATATCATAATTTACTCTCTCAAACATCTGCATTTTCCCAATAAATATCTCATTTGCTTGCGTATCCACAGGAGATTGACATTAATTTATAATTTGATAAAACGTTTATAGATGTGGTGCATCTGAATATAACCCACTTTAATCAGATTTAAAATTACATCCAGTTCGATCGATATGTTCTATGCAGCAGGATACACAGTTTTCGTCAGGTTTAGGTTGCATACAGTGGAAAACGCACACACTCTCTCTCTCTCTCTACAATACACCTATACTATAATCGTAGATAGCCTAATTATATATGCAGCACAACTCCAACCGTACCAGTAAGTCCAACTTCCGCACGTAGCAACGCAGCGTTGCCACGCGACGTACAGTCAAGCATAAAAAGAGGACGAAAAACCACGTGCGCGCGTGGCCTATATACGCGAGTTGGGGCAGCCTTGGTCTTGGCTGGTCTTCGGTAACTCAGGAATGCCCTAAAAACCGGGCATAGGGCTGGGCAAGTTCCAAGGTAATCGTTATATTTCACTGGCAAGGACCTGCCTATATGAAGGAAAGCATTGGGGAGAAAGTGTGGAGTATGTAGAGCAAGTCACGGAAACATCGAGGCTGCAGGCGATGCGATAGCGCGATATTGCACTGTAAATACGCGACACTACAGTGACCTCACGCTGCACAACACGCAGGTATGGAGAGTGCATGAAGTACCCGGGAAATGATGCATCAACTTGCAGTATGTAAGCTTGATGCGAGAATACGCCCACGAAGGAGAAGGTTTATGGAACGTCGTATGACTGAAACAGAAATTTTACACAAGTCTTTCGTATTATGTATTAATTCCAACTTTATATTCAACTTTGTACCGTCCGGACGAAACGAAGAATAATTTTTGTAGTAGCCTTTACTTGCAAGTACACTTGAGAGATCCGTCCGCCCGGTAAAGAGTTCAAATTAAATCACAGCACGGCACTGCAGCGAGGGCCATACAAATTTGATGTAGATACTTTGTGACACAAAAACACTGGTTGAGAGTAAACGCTAATAATTCAAAATAATTAACTACAAAAATTGAAAGAAGAACCACATGAAAGGGCATGTTGTTAGCTATCAAATAATATCTAAGCTATGTCCTAAACTTAAATTAGAATTATTTGAGTTATCGGGAAGTAGTTTCGTTCGATGACCAAATTACTCTGACTAAATTTAACAAAAAATGGTCTAGTGCAACGAACAGCTGAGTCGCCATGTCGAGCAGTAATTATGATTTAAATTAAACCAAAACATGCGTATACATTCAATAGCTCAAAATTTTTTTCAAACGCATGGGAGGTCACAGGACAATTGCTAAACATGCTTTAGCCATGCTAGTAATGAACCTTTTCCGAGGACTACTGACGCCATCTCTCGATGCCAGCAGCAGAACCATAAATTACTGCACTCCATAATTTCACCTTCCGTCGCCACAAATAAGACGATCAATTAGTGGACGAAATAAGAGACGTCTAGAATGTCAATAGAAACTTTGAACCATGTACGGAGGTGGTCCCACAAGGCTGGGATCATCGCTCATGACATTAAATCGGGAAAGAAGAGGAAGAACAGAAAAAAAAGCATCATCAGTAGGAGCTTGAGAGTGTAAGAAAGCAAAATGGGACGGAGGAAAGGCGTCTCGAAGGCCTAACTGAGGTAACCAATGGGGTCCACCCTAAAACATTAGATGGGCGAACCCAACTAACCTCACCCTGGGCCCACGGTCTATCCTCTGCTTCCTAGCTGAGGGGAGCAGCGGTAGCACCCACGTTTCAATTATCTAAACTAGCGCGGTTTCTTTCGCAGGAAACTGGAGAGCATATTTTATAGCCCCTCTATAAAAGCAGTGCTGCTATTTTATTGACATTCTGAACTAACCAGTAGATGAGTTCAAGTTTTGGCAAAAGCAGAGTTTTAGCAGCGAAAGGGCTACATGGGAAAATTATAGTAAAGTACCGGTAGGGGAAAATGGATAACCCACATTAGGGGTAACAAATGGACTCCCACTTTTGCAGTTAAAATCCTAGTTGATTTTTTACCCCTAATGTGGGCTATTATTTTTTTCCCCGCATTAGTATACCATAGATACAATGGCGCAAGAAAGGTGCACACAATGTCGCGTGGTCATTTAAGCTATATCCTGAGGGCAGGTGGCCAAAAGAAAGGAAGGACATTTATGTATAGCAAAAAATCAGGAAAATCAAGCCTGGAGCAACACTGTGCAAAAGACTGGTAAGCCAAGAATGAAGAGGGAAAAAAGGCCAAAGATCATCATCAGCAGCAAGAAAAATTGGAAAGCAGCGATGAACGGGCGGGAAAAAATACGTCTCAACATATTACAGCTGCTGTTAAGGTAACTATGATGGAGTATCCTAGGGCGCGACGCCCCTGAACACTGATGAAAAACCGTAACTAACCATACATCCAATCACTGATCATTTCAGAACAGTTTCCAACATGTTTGAAATAGACACTACATATATATATCCCTGATGTTGCGTTGACAATTTGACAACCATACAATAATGTTCAATGTTACATCTTAGAGTGACTTTGTATATTCACATCTACAGTGGGTGCGGCTTGATTATGCAAATTGTATTTTTATAATAAAAATTATGTTTTTTCAAGTTTTACTGGCGAAATTTTGATGAAACTCGTTTTATCAAGATATTTTTTCTTTCTTTTCAGGCGGAATACGTAGCAATATTCAGTTCAATAATCCTGTTTCTGGGAAAACTTGAATAAGTGGTGTTTTTACTTTTAGGTGTCCGGCTTGATTATGGGAATGGGCCCATTGGTTCGTCGACTGCCGCCTATCTAAGCTAAGTGTTCAAAAATGGGGGAAAAACTGGATTAACTGATTCAGATTGACTGAAAAATCACATCAATGCTTGGCAAGGGAATGATTACCATCGAAATTTCTAAGAAAAAGAATATAGAAAACAACGAACAATCAAAGCATAAGTAATAAATGGTAAAACCAGTAGGAAAACACTTGAAAGAGTTCATCTAAGGAAACTTACCGATAGGGATAAGCGTAAAATTGCTAGGGAGTGGGTTCGAACACCTCATTCTACTAGTAAAAAACAAAAAAAAATTATGCAGCTGGAGTACCGCAAATGGGGAAAAACTTCGAGGTGTGAGACGCTGAGGAACCTTGGAAAAGTGAAGAGCCCGACTAAAAAATTGCCACTGAGAAAAATTCACAAGCAGGGAAAGCGTGTTCAATGGGTTGAAAAAAATGTTGAAATAAATTTAATGAATGTTGTTTTCGCCAATGAATGCCGCGCCACGCTGGCCGGACCAGACGGATGGTCGTCTGGTTGGGTATCGAAAGGGCGCCCTATATTGGAACGTGGATTCGCCGACAGCAAGGCGGCGGAGGAGTAATGTTTTGAGCTGGAATTAAAGGAAATTAAACTATTGCACCAAGCCGCACCCACCCACAGACGATATAACAAAACACTAGTAGACCTTATGTACAAATTTGAAGTTGAAATTATTTCAATTGGTGTAAGCTTACCGTTCCTTGACCTTGTACGATCACAAACTCAATCTGAATTATTTTTCACCTGGCAACTCAAACAGCTGGAAGAACACAAGGGACGCAAACATCCGCATTGAATATCTACGTTAGCGTGAATAGTACAATCTGCCACTGGACACAACCATTTAATTTCTATACACTAGCAGCAGTACAATCCGAAATTGGACCAAACAGTCTTCTTCTTGGGCGGTAAAAGATTAGCAGGAATAGCTGTCTAGCGCGTCTACCATAACGCGCACGACTGACCGACCACTGACATGCCATCCCAACCAACTTTCTACTTGCGTACTGCCCGCCGCGAGTAGTATTGGTAGGCGCGCGTACAGGTTATCTGTGCCGGGCGGGGCTGCAGGCTGTGGGACAGTCATCCGAGGGACGGAACCTTTGCAAGTTTTTACCTAAGCGCAACGCTGCTTACATTAGCCTGCTTTTCTCCGGGAATGTGCCTTTCTGGGAGAGGGAGAGAGTGTTGTTTTTCAGGCTCAGTTTGAATGAAAGTCGGTTAAGCGGTGTTGGAAGATCCGCATTAGTGATAATGTCAAATGAATATAATTGTTTTTTATACGGTGGGTTATGGCGATGATTAGACCCACAGCAGTTTGAAAATGGATGAAGGTTGACCATTACGAAAGCTGTATGCACGTCGAAAATCGCGTGCTAGATATAGCCTAAAAATGTCAAATTTACCCAAGAGTGATGCAAATCATGCAATAGATCTCATGAAAAGGAAACGCATATGAATATTTTAGGCACGCAAAATATTTACTGCAAAATAAGGCTGTAGCTGCTTCACAACAACGATGCCGTGCCCCAATGATCAAATGCGGAAAGTCATGTCATGAATTAACAACAATAAAATCACAAGCAAAAGATGTTCGACTATGAGAACAAATACGTTTGCTTCAATCAACTCAGGTCTCTCTGATTAATTTCTACCAAGTTGTCTTGTATTATCAATAAAAGAGAAATTTATTTCTTTACACTGCACTGATACACTCTGGCAAGTATGCGACACGCGCGGGATAAATTTCAATTCCGAATCGGAAAAGTCCCCTGATAAAATTTGTCCCACAGAGCATCCTTTGCAATTTGTTCACAAATAGCATGACAAATTAAATTCTAGAACGTAGTAATTATCGACTTCAATTGTACATCAACAGTACAGCACTTAAGGAACATATAGCTTTCGCAGACGTTCATGAAAAAACTGTAAACTTAAGTTGGAAAGAAGTAAATTTCGAAAGGCGCTTCAAGATGAATCTCTGCACGTAAAGAAAGATAGCACAACGGAACGAGCTTACATTTGAGCACATGAGCTGAGCTGAGCAGCCCAGGCACTCGTTGCTCCAAATTAACGAGATAAGAACAGAAAAACTGGGACCGAAGAGTGCACGAAAGCGTTGTACGTCTGTCGTAGGCTGCTGGAGCAGGATATTGCGCCAAAATATTACTTTCTTTTTTAATGCCGATATACTCTTGTCTACCTGACAGTAAGGCACAATACGACGGGCGTTCCAAAAGTAATGCCTTCTATTTTTAACTAAAAAAGTTGAAAGTTGAAGAGTTACGAAAACGGATGGCACTATTGCACCAACGACATTTTGCGCTCCAGAATTGATTTTCATATGTAGTCCCAATCATTCTCAATGCACTTTGCCAGCGATGAACGACAGCCTTGATGCCTCGGTCATTAAGTCAGCGCCTGCCGAGGAGGTCCGATTTTGCACGGCTACGATTACGGCGTTGTTGTCGGGAAAACTCAGCCCACGTAATACGTCCTTCAGACGTCCGAACAGGTAGAAGTCTGTAGGTGCAGGTCGGGACTATCCAGTGGGTGAGACAGCACCGTCCAGCGGAACTTTGTCACACATTCCGTAGTCTTCAAACTTGTCTGTGATCTGGCGTTGTCGTGTTGTAAACTGAATGTTTCACTTTTCTTTGGCCTTACACGGGCAATCCGGGCTCTTCAGCTTGGCCAACGTTTCAACATAAAAGACCGAGTTAACAGTCACCCCTGGTTTCATGAAGTCAAGGAGGATGGCGCCCTTCCTGTCCCACCCGTTATTGCCAATCGGTGCGGAGGAGTTGATCGAAGAGCACAGTTGTTTTGCGGGATAGTAGGTGGCGGTGCATGGGCGTCCAGAACGCACTTTCTCACTCACATCTCTGTCGTCACTCTGAAATCTATGAACTCCTCTCCTAACTGTGCTGACGTTGACAGCATCGGCTTCGTAAACGTTAACCAGGCGATGGCGAATGTTGATTGATTCAATTTTTTCTCTGCATGGAGGATTCAGTGAGACATCGCTGCTTCTGACGCGCGTCCATGACTTCATTCACATGAATTGCTTTTTTTAGAGTATCACACCGTCAACATCTACAACAGAGATGTGAAACTTGCAGGTCATGAGTGCACAAGTTTAGTCAACATAACACAATTTGCATTACTTTTGGAACTACTATCGTATATGTGCCTATAAGCTAGGCTAGGCACCTATTCTAGCAGAACCGAAACTATCCTGACCTGTTTTTAGATATAATATACTCTAACCCAACGGACAATGAGATAGGTAGTCTACATACTATACCTTGTTTAATAATTCCTGATCCTTTCGACATTAAATCGCCAGATACTAATTGTTAATATACGAAGTGAGTTTTTTGCTTACGTGAAATTCATGTCCAATGACATCTCCAAGAAGTATATAAAGTTTGGGCGTTTTCCGTTTATACTTTGAAGGTGAAGGAGTAGTAATAATTTCTTATTAAAAACATCAGTTTAAATTGATACTGATTAAATTACAACATACAACCGTTTTGTTAATAATGCGCTGACTGAAAGGCTGCTCAATTTGACAGACATTGCGAGGTCTAGCGAAATAATCGAAATAAAATTTTCATTTTATTGCTATAATTGCAAAAAAAAAAAAACGCATTCAGTGATGCGCGCCTTTAAAATAGCGGTTTGAGGCGGTTACTAAAAATCTTCCGGATAATGAGAAAGTTCGGCAGATATTATACTGACCTTGCTGTAAGAAGCATTCAAATCGCTTACTAAAGGTCTCAAAATATGTAAACAAAAAGTATCCAGAAAGAAAAACAATTTAGCCGAAATGTGGTTGGGGAGTCTATTATTGTACATCTGACTGATGTTCACCATTTGCTGATCTTAACAAAAGTGGCCGCTTTAGAAACTGTTTTACGATTTCAGCATTTAGGGCCGCCCAGAATTGCTAGGGGAGCACCGTACATAATGAAGTAGAAATATCGGATTTTTGGACGTAGTGACGAGCCTCAATAAAAAATACTTCAGAGTGCAATACTTACAATTGAATCAATTTTTTTTAGGTAAGTTACCGTGCTGAACCTTTGGCCGGCACAGCAGTTATGGCAATTTTATAGTTGCTCTTAACCCTTTTACCGAGCAACTGACTGTACATGGTTACCTTTGTAATGCTATGCCTACGATAGCGCACTTCAGCCAACCTTCAAATGGTTTAAAGATATAATTCGATACAACAGCTGAAACCAGTTAGAGATCTATGGACAAACTTACGGACTTACCTGTATCTCCAAGATAGTTTTTCCGCCCAGTTGGTTCGGTCGCTACTCCAAATGATTACGATTACTGCTCCAGGCAGTAAGAACAACAATTACTAGTATTTGGGTCCAATTTCTTCAATAACCTGCAAAAGCACGGTGTGGAGAAAGCTCCTGCCTCGAACAGAAAAGCAGGGGACAATATACCGAAGACGCAGCTATCGGATATGGCATCCGTGGTCCGAAGAACAAAGAAATGGAGGGGACGATGAGAAAGCGCTGCAAAAATATCCTGAGGAATGAGCAGAAGAAACTGGTAGTGAGAGTCACGGCTTCCAAACATCCTCAGGATGGCGGCGATGTTGAGATTGTGGTCCTCGGGGGCAGATGTTGGGAAGTGGGGAAACAAGGAAGCTCTGGTAGGGTGCGGGCGCTCTACAGCTGGTGACGCAGCTAATAACACAACCGAACATTACTTTTTTATTGTAGCTTTGCTATATAAAGTTGTTTTATTAGGAGTTTTAAGTTTCCTTAATTAATCTAGCAGAAAGGAAGAGACATCCCGTGTGCCTACGGAAACGTGCAACCAAAGAATAGGGGTTTTCCCGCACAGCATCAACGCATATAGGAAGAGCAAGCGAAGACAAAGAAGAGCTAAACTGTTGTCTCGTAGTGTACGAATTTGTGGCAGCAACAAAAATTTTCTAATATCTGCGGTAATTCCATGATCGGCGCGCTTAACTGCGTCTGTTCTAATTTTGAGAGAAAATGCCTCAAATACGCACAATTTATTTCGTAATAATTATCTAAAACACTCACTCTACTTGGGAGCAGTCGTAAGACCATTCGTGACCGAGCCAGTAACAAGAAAACAGTCTATTTCCAAAAATGAATGGAAGCAACAACACTTACTGCACGCAAGGTATGAAGGCCTATAATTATAGCTCTTACGAACACATGTTATTCTTGGCAGAGAAAAGTGTAGAATGACCGTAAGAGCTATGTCCGAGTTCAGTATCAGCTCTTTCAACGACAAGCTACAGATAACCAGGGTTAGCAAAAACCATGCATTTTGTTTTAACCAAAAGCCATGGTTTTTTGGTTAAAACCAAATAAACCCATGTTTGGTTTTCTGAATATTTTATTCTAGTTCTACAAATTTTATCCAACATTTAAAGGGCTCTCTGCTTTGTAAACATGTAGTTAGCTAATCATCAACAATCTTAGTCGCTTCATTTCAACTTCCTATTGTGGAAGAATGACTTAATGAAAAGGGGTTAAGAAAAAGCAGTTAGCAGAGTACCTGTATTTGCTATGGCTACATTTAATATCCAAACAGCAGAGAAGCTATGACTCATTAATGCAAAGTGCAATTCTTTGAAAAACTTAATACTTCAAATTACAAATACAACTTGACAGAATTAGCTTGCCACTAGCTAATTAAAACAGAGTAATGAACTGAAGAAAATGAAATTGCTATATGGCTACATCCTTCTCATGAGCTCACTAGCTATTTAATGGAATTTTTGCCTACTAACTACTTCCAATTTTCAGTAGCTGCAGGCATACCAAAATATAATTAGAAATGCATCTCTGAAATGAAATAACACAAAATTCAATAGGTTGTAGGTTTTTAATAAGCATAAGCCATAGTTGATCCTAACAGTCATAACAGTCAAACGGATTCCTAAGTAGAAACCCTTCAAGTCATGATTTTAGTTGTGTAACTGAAATTTAATAATTTCCAGAAGTAAAACTGTTTATATTGCAATATTAATGAATAAAAACCGAACAAATTGAATGAAAACCAAATAAACAAAAAAAATCATATTTTTTTAATAGTTTAAACCATGTTTTTTTATTTGGTTTAAACCAGCCAACCCTGCAGACAATGATCAATTTGTAATAACAAGGTAACTGTGTATAACGCCATTTGAAAGCACAGATGGTGAATAATATATTCAAGCGTTTATTTTAAATGATCGGAAATTCTATGCACACGGGCCGTATCAGCTCTGTCATCTGTACAGTACGAGGATAAAATATACGAGAAGTTTACTCGCAAACTGGGGAGATGAAACGGAGAACAGCCTTTACATCGCTGCAGCGTGTGCCAAAACAGTCACATACTCTTACTTTGAGTCACTACATCCGTAGTTAAATGTTATTTCAAAAGTGAAAGAGAATGTGGAAGTGCAGCTAATTAAGCCAGGCCAGACCCCACACGCAAGCAGGTGCAGGCAAAATTAAGGCAAGCTAAGAAGAAAGCAGCGAGGTGCGGCTATAAATGCTCGTGTGTGCGGCTAACACAGAGCGATTAGCATTGCCTTGGGGGCAAGCAAAGCAGGCAAACTCGACGAGCGAGCGGTGAGGATATTTCAGACACAGAAACTTGTTTGATTAACCGTTCTGCCCTAGTCCTTCACGCCGAGAAAGTAAGACAGGCGGAGGATCTTGATCTTGTTTACAGTGGCTCGTGAGCCGAGGTGCTGGCGCTGTGGAGGATACCCTACAGGCGCGAAGATGCTCCAGAAAAAGGAACTTGTCGGGACATCCGCTCTGAAACTAATGTTCCACCTAGGTGTGGATTTAGCCCCTTAAATGTTCTGTATTGAAAAATAAGGAAATAAGGGGAAATACAGCAAGTACGAAGCAGTAATGAGAAATATCTGATAGTACATAGAAAGTCGAACACCTACATCAAGATAATATAAGCATTTGATCACTGCTACACACAATTATTACAGTTAAATTTCGTTTTGACATAATATGCTGCACTTGCTTGAATTTCTTCAATCAGATCGTGCTAGTGCAGCTTTCCACGGGCCAATATATTTCTCTATAATCTCAATTTATTTTATATTCATACCGTGACATTTTAAGGGCTTTACATATATGCAATAGAATATTTATAGGAGCTATATGGAACCTTTGAATATTAAAAGCTGCAGCCATGTCAGGCAGACAACAAACGAATATAGCATACTCTTGTCCCATGCTCATAAAGGAAGCTCGTATATACAACGAGCTTGCAAAGAACATTAAAAAATTGCACAAGAGAAATTAACCAGCGAAAGGCGCGATTTTAGCATCAACGCACCAAGGGCAATAATAACACTTGCTGGTCTCGTCTGACAAGTGCGTCTACAACTATGCGAAAGTTTCTCTAATTTTCACAACTACAAAATCAACGACACTGCAGCAGTTTCCAAACAACCTTTTATTTATTATGGTTAACGATACCGCAACTTTCGCTTTTATACCGGTCCAGTTACCCAGTTATTACACACAAAATTTCTCGTTTAATGCACCGAGGTGGGGGACCTCGTTATCTTTATGTGTTCCTACCTGCGCGCAGATATACACTAGGTGCTGCTACTTTTTTCGCGCATGATGCGTGGGGCAACAAGGGTTAGGCTATATCATTAATAGCACAAAGTAGGGACATGTAGAAGGTATGGATGTCTAGAGTAACATGCATGGAGCCCATACACGACGATGTTCCCACGCTGGATCACCGTAGAGCAAGTCGGGAAAGAAGAGGAAGTGCAGAGTAGAAGTAGAATACAAGGTGATGAGCAGGCTATGAAGTTGGAAAGGAGCAAAGTGTGAATAGAGGAAACACATCCCGAAGGTTAGCTAAGGTAATACTGAGGTGTCTCTCTTTAATTATTGGCGTCACTTTCCAGAACACAGGCTCAGCGAACCGTACATATACGCACAAATCAACGCGCTACTGAAGGTTTCGAAACCAATAACATCATAACCCAGGCAACATGAAAATATAAGTGGAAGATCCCCTGAACAATCTTGACATTCCCTACACATCGCACATCCCATAATGAAGCAAAGAGAACATTCCATGCTGTTTCGCAAATTACCTCATCAATATCTGATGTCAGTCGAATGTGCCAGGAGTCCCAGCAAAGGATTGCTAGGACTCTGGGTTCCAACATGATGTTGAGCGAACGCTCTGAGCGGCAATGANATAACACTTGCTGGTCTCGTCTGACAAGTGCGTCTACAACTATGCGAAAGTTTCTCTAATTTTCACAACTACAAAATCAACGACACTGCAGCAGTTTCCAAACAACCTTTTATTTATTATGGTGAACGATACCGCAACTTTCGCTTAAATACCGGTCCAGTTATCCAGTTTGTTACACACAAAATTTCTTGTTTAATGCACCGAGGTGGAGACATCTTTATGCCTTTCTACCTGCGCGCAGATGTACACTAGGAGCTGCTACTTCTTTTTCGCGCACGATGCGTTGGGCAACAGAGTTAGGCTATATCACTTATAGCGCAAAGAAGGGACATGTAGATCGTAGAAGGTATGGATGTCTAGAGAAACATGGAGCCCGTACACGACGATGTTCCCACACTGGATCACCGCGCATGGGCACAGCAAGTCGGGAGAGAAGAGGAAGTGAAGAGTAGAAGTGGAACACAAGGTGATAAGCAGGCTATGAAATTGGAAAGGAGCAAAGTGTGAATAGAGGAAAGACATCCTGAAGGATTGGCTACGGTAATACTGAGGTGTCTCTCTTTAATTATTGCGTCACTTCCCAGAACACAGGCTCAGCGAACCGTACATATACGCAGAAATCAACGAGCTACTGAAGATTTCGAAACCAATAATATCATAACCTCTCAGTGAAAGACTGAAAAATCACTGAAAGACGCTAATTTAACATTTAGAGCCGCATACTTTTTCTCATCCCATTTATACCTGTTATATCTTTCATAACATAGACAACATTTTCATAAATTTTTCATTAGGTAGGTAAAAAAAATACTGGTAAGAGGCTCATTGTTATACAACCATAGTCGTGGAAAGTTGGTTCTAAAGATCACCGAGGTTCACTTTCATTTTCTAACAGATAAACACCAGCGATTATCCAAGCAGCTGTCCAGGTATAGAAAGTTGGGACTACACGGGCAAAAAGCAGATAAATAAATTAGAGTTTATTACCTAGTGCAGATGATTCAATTAAGTGGTACGGATGGATGAATCACATTGTCAGAGTAAAAGTAATACTACAGGGATACCTATAAAAAGTAGAGAAAGGGGAAACCTTTTCATCAGAAGACTATTGTAGTAAGATTGCGTCACGAAGAGATTAAAGATCAATGTCTATAATATATCGATATATTATCAGAAGAAAACTACATACGAGTGTAATAGTCTGTCAATCACACGGTAGACGATTAACAAAAACTAAGTGCACATTATTATGATAGCGTTGAACAGCATGCACGGTGCAATTTGTTTCAGAGACAGATTTTCTATAAGAGGTATGTCTGAGCTAGTAACTATCATAAGTACAGCTATCAGTATCGCAGGTATTCTTAACCGCGGCAAAGTTCTTCTCAATGGGCTGGGGAATGAGTACAATAGTATTCTCATTAATCACTATAAGAAGTCGCATTCGAAGCAGAGCCTGGTTCTCTTTTATAGTACTGAGCATAATAAATTATGAGATTAACAAATCAAATTAATTAGTGATCCAGGAGTCTTGATGGTTATGCAGGCAGGCTAGTATTGAAACAATTGTAGTAAAATCTCAACACTTTTCTAAAAGAGAAAGCCACACAAACGCTCAAGGAGGTGACAGAAGCCGAGATCTTTCAGCTGGTAATAAAATTCACACGACCGCTGAGCAATTCGCTGGTATTTAGAGTCACTTGGAAGAAAACACGCTAGCTATATTTAGAACAGATTGCGTATCGTTATACTGCTTGCAAAAAAGGAATCCAAGAGATGCAAACGGTTGGTAAATGCGGCGATTTAGATAAGCACAACAAGCTACACGTAATTTTCATTTTATATGCTGGAGTAAAGGCAACGTCAACTTTATGGCACACCACAACTGGAAAACCCACACGCACTTGTTCGTGATGCAAATACAAGGCAGCTGGCTCCAGAGGAGTGTACGGTTGCAGTCGATCACATTAACAGCTACTATAGGCCCACGGACTGAAGACTCGCACGCGACAACCTGCGCCCCCCTCCCGATCAGCTACTGTGGTGGCCGTGGTGGCCTATAGTGGTCGGGTGGCGGCGTGATAATCTCGAGATAGCCCAGACAAAGTCGCTCACTCGAATCTTTGTATTTATTCGGTTAAAACACAAGGGCGGACACATGGGCCCCCTGTGAACATAATGTAGATGTGTTGACGAGACGAAAAACCGTATATAATTAAAGAACCGTTAGGTAACAGCCAGCCGAGTTTCTTGCTTAGCCAAATTTGACATTGAAGCACAGAAGATGTATGCAGTACCGTTTACCAATTAGGGCGTATACTGCACTTCACTTTTCCCTCTTCAAACCTCTGAGCTGTCGCATACAGCAACACGTGCAATGCATTGAACAAGCCTACAATATAGTTATAAGGTGAGTCTCGAAGTAATTACTTAAAAAAGAAAGACACGTTACCGACACACATGTGGTACACTGCTGAGACCATTTATTCAAAGAAGCTACAATATCTATGCTTCAACAGCAGTAACACTACAGGCGAAAATCGACAAAAAAATACCCAACACCACAAAAAATACACTAACTATTAGAGTGCTGTGAATAAAATGACTGCTTCGCGCTGTCTGTTCCCGTACTCAAACACGGGCAAGGACAGTTCTCGTAACGATTAACACTAATTGCCGGACGTTGCACAATACACGTGAGAATTTCTCTACGAACCATGGGTGATCTTGAGGGTCCAACGGAAACACACGCGGCAGCTGAAACTACCTAATGCATAACGCATGCATGCCTAAGTCTCGTTCCGGTATAATTATTCAGGTATGATGCTCATCCGTTTAATTAGTGCTCGTATAGAGCAAATTTAGAGTCAATGCTTGCGGCTACAGTACATGTCAGCAGTGCATTCACAATTCACCAGCATCGTTGCAAGTGGTAGTGCTGACACTCATTAAAAACCAACGATCCCAGTTTAAGCTGACTTCAAATGAGTAAAGGCGAAACGATCCTGCAGCGCTGAACACGTTTCTAGCCGCCGCTCTAAGGTTTAACCTTAGCCAAAAATATTCACATCTTGTGATTTCCTTTGTGTTGAATATTTTTTATAATCTTCAATTGTTTCAACTGTACTTCATAAATATTTCAAAAAATGTCTCAGTACCTCTGAGCCATAGCCCTACCAGTGCTCCGTCAAGTACCTGATATTACCTTACAATAGTTATGTAAGTATATAGATATAATATGAATGCGCGACTAACTTTGTTGTACTCAAGATGATTATTAACAATAATGCTTAATAGCACAGGGGTCTTAGTAACTAGTTTTAAAGAAAATGCGATATAAGCAATCCATTAATGAGCCATTTAGTAATAAACACGTTAAGGCTTGGAACAAGAACAACTGATCTTTACCGCCTGCCCCAAGTCCAATGCATCTTTCTATTGACTTGTGAAAAGGTTCAAAAGGTGCGAGCTTTTCTTGCCCAGCAAGTTCTGCGAGAAAGTAGAAGTTATCCCACGTGTGCGGCAGCTGTCATTATCGTATCTGGATGCGCGTGTTCCGTTAATGGAAAATGAAAAGCAATGGCAGTAGACTTTTACAGGTCGACTGGAGATAGTACAGCTGTTGCGTTGTAGCGGCAAACCAAGGTACGAACGAGATTGAAGTTCATAAGAATTGTACAGCCCACCAAAATACCTAGCTAATAAGACCGTGGTGAGTATTATTCAAGGTTAAGCCTAAACGATAGTGATCACTCAGACGGGGGGAAGGAAAACGGAACCCGCCGTCAGTTGCGTAAAATAGGGAACTTTATTACTTATTCAGAGAAACAGCCGCACAAGCGATTAATAATTTAGGGGAACAAAGCAAAGACTGTTACCGGGAGTAAGAAATAGGAAGTAAGCGAAGTAGACATGGAAAGAAAGAAAGAAAGACGTCCCGTAGAGGAGAAAACCTTTTAGAGGGGCGCGAAATATTCCACCATTTCCATGCCATTCAATTGGGCACAAATTATAGCACAAATTTCATTCAGTAGCACCAATTGAGTTATTATCATAGCGGGTGCGAGAACACATTGCAAGTTACCTAGGGGCGCCCGGCATAGAAAAGGCTTTCCTACGAGACACTTCAGTCCTCCAAGCAGTGCGACTCTTAGCCAGAGTTGCGGTGTTGGATAGATCAAGGCCGACTCCGACTTTTGGGTCAAGCCAGTGTACGACTCCAATTCTGGCTCTTTGGAACTCCGATAAGACCCGAACCTTCACCAACGCCGACTTCAATTCTGAAGGAAATAGGCCCATTTTTCAGTTTTTTCCAACAACTCCTGGGACTATAGGGAGTCCTCAACTCCGACTGAGACTCTTGGCCAGTAAAAAGTTCAGCTCAGAATCCGCAACCCTACTCTTAACATTGGTAAGCGACAGACACACATGCAAAGCAAGCAAATATCTGCCAAATAAGACAATGGGACGAAGAACCTTGGCAGCAAAACAACAGAGCCTGGTATAAATAGAGTTGAAGAGTGAAGAACAGGGATGAAAAGTGCAACAGTGGAGTGAGAGAGCAAATTACAGGATGATGTATCAGCAATAATTCGGCTAAGGATAAGCACATTAAGAGTGAGCCACCATAAGCATTTGCACAGTTAGAACTGAAAGAGAATAACAACATTGAAGTCACACACTGAGAATAATCGAAGCAAAGTAAGCTGAAAATCATTTCAGCTTACTTTGGAAAATCAGAAGTCGGAATATGCAGGTAATAATGAAATTATTCCTAAAATGCAAGTTCAATACTGGTGTCTTATAAGAAATGTACCGCTTGAAACTTAGCAACTGCAGCTCACATTCTCCAAAATAGAATTTACCGGGTAACGTCCCTAGTAAAAATCCATTTTCGCGAGCTATGGCACGAATAGAGGCGTAAGAACTGGTCCACGTGGACGGTAAATGAAGGGTTAAGGAGGAACAAAGCAATGATGAGTATAAACAACCATGTATAAAAAACGGAGCTCCAGTAAAGAAAGCAGCTAACAAGAAAAAAAAAAATGAAAAGCTTCTGCAGTCGTAAGAGCTCTACTGAAGAAGCATATAATTTCTCCCAGATGAAACTCGCACGACCTGAACCTGCTCCGAGAGACCTTCACTTGCCTTCCAGCAGCAATCATTCAGAGGCATTTTGCACAAGTACGGCCAAAGAGAGAAACTTGTGGAGCAGTATTATACATGAGACTAAGAGGAGCATCCTGTTCACTTAGAAGAAAGTGGTCGAAAAAAAAACGAGGGATGCAACACAAGGACGAGTAGGTAGGTATACCCTCTTGGAAGTGATATGTAAAGGGTGTTTTTTTAAGAACGATAGAACTTAAAATTAAAATAAATAATTCAATAAAGCACATTGGAGCAAAAAATTTACCGTTATTTGAAAGCCTAATACATTACATTTACATTTTAAATGAATTGGGATATCTGGCAACCCTTAATTTGAGAGCGAAAAATGTACCGTTTGGTGCGGCTTGCAAGCTGGTGGCATTATTGAACCTTATTTTTTTTAAAAAAATAGGGATGAAGTTCGTGTTCGGTCAATGGAGATCGTTATCGAACCATGATAAATGACATTTTCTTTGAGAACATGGAGAACATTGATCCTCATGAGATGTGGTATCAACAGGATGGTGCAACCTGCCATACAGCTAATGGAACCATAGACTTGTTGAAAACAAAGTTTGATGACAAACTCATTTCAATAAATGGTCCTGTCAATTGGCCTCCAAGGTCTTGCGATTTGACACCTTTTGACTTTTTCTTGTGGGGCTATGTGAAGTCAAAGGTCTGTGCTGATGAACCAGCGACAACTGATGCTTTGGAGGCCAATATTGAGCGCGTTATTCGTGACATTCGTCCAGAAATGCTGGAAAAAGTGGCCCATAATTGGACATCCACAGTTCGGTTTGTTAAGAACAGTCGTGGCGGCCATGTGGCCCAGATAATCTTCAAATGTTCGAATAATTCGGTTAGACAACGAAGAATAAGGGTAGTGTAAAAAACAGGATTGCATTTGATGATAGAGGCAATTAAGTGTGTAAAGAGTTGTACAAAAAGGAAATGCTCTCTTGACGCTGCTCAAGAAAAAAGAAATACATGAAGAAATTGTCCAAGCTGATATCCAGCTTCTGAAATCGTTCACAGAACGAACCGAAGTGCCTATACTAGATAGATGGTAAAAAGCTAAAGTGTGTGCCAATTGCTGCATTACGGTTTGAGCTTATTAGCATACACGTGTCTACGTAAGCATGATCATTTTCTTTCTGAAGTGACTTTCATATTTTAATAAACTGAAACCGGAACCTAATTAGATCAAGAAACGTACACGATTTGTAACGCAGTGGAAATCCTAAAACGTAGACATAGCCTAAATGTTGGGCCGTTTTAAGAGGAGACTCCGATTAATTTAAGAATAACATCAGCTAGGTTGGTGCGAAAGTAACGTCCGATTAAAAAAAAAATAAAAATACGTTTTAGTTGGTGTACCACGGTGGAATGTGTTACATTTAGGTGTTCTGTAAGTTCCTTAGTAGTAATGGTACGGTTTTCTAAAACAAAAGCTTTCAAAAAAATGCGGAATTATGTTTTTCCATATTTTTGCATTTCTTTCAAAGTTACATCACTGACCACTTCGGAAGCGAGAAAACCCCCTCCTGCGACTTCTTCCATTCCCTACATGTACCTCATAAGTGTTTTGAAACGATTTTGCTGCCGCACTGGCATCAACACCTTCATCAAATTCGCCGAGTAAACTCCCTCTTACGAGACAGTTAGGAGGGACAAATATGGGGGAAACGTTTTTTGAAAATCATGGCAAAGGTGAGAAAATCTCAGAGAAAATTTTACAAATGAACACAGTTACTTCCTATCCACGAGAAGAGGTTAAAAAATTAATCAATTCGGTCTGAAAAATTTGTACCAACTGGAAATCGGACATTATTTTGGCTCCAACCTGATGGTTCCGTTCTACAATAGACCTGTTTCCAGTGAAGTTTTGCTTTGACAACGACCATTAAATATCGTTAGTGATACTACTGTTGTCTGCACTGAGTGCATACGTTAATCCTCCCTATATATAGGCACAATTATAGGATGTTTTACGAGAGGAAGGTACATGGACAAGGATAGATTATTATCATAGTTGATATATTGAAAAGTTTACTCCTCCGCCCCCACTACAAAAGCAAATTAACAAAGAAAAAAACAAGAGACACGTCGTATGTCGATAACAAAGTGGGCGGACACCATGCAAGAGGATGAACCTATCAATACAGGATAAAAGCGCATGGGAATAGCAAGTCGGGAAAAAGAGGAAAAACAGAGAAAATAGAATCAGCATATTTATGAACACCGTTCGATCCCTGTTACTCAACTGTAGTATCTCTATCATGGTACCTATCTACTTTTGCTTGGAGACCTATGTACAGACACCCCCATCCTAATACCGGTACTATATGCTTTGCAATTTTTGTTTTATACTTCGCAAATGCTATGTATTACCGCTGCACTTACGGTCAGGAAATAACAAGCCAAAACCCACCACAACAGAAGCAAAAACCACCAGGGTACGCTGGACGAACACCGGCAGGTCTCTCAGACAACTGCTAAGAATTGTCAAAAATCCCAAGTTTTACTCCGCGATCTACCGAACCGCACGACTGACCTACATAATCGAGATCCCAAAACTCTCAAACATTGAGCCGCAGCGGCCGATATCGACGAGAAGCATGCGAATTCACGCACGAATGACCTGCAATGAACTCAGCGAGGCACCGCAAACCAAAAATCTCCCAATGGAAGAGGCCTCAGCGGGAAAAAATTCCAAGAGGTCGCGCGCATCCGAAGAGTTGTGGTTTTTCTCTCTTTTACAGTCACCGACGCCCGCACTACTAGCCTAGCGCGCTTGATTACCCGGTTCGAGGTCATTTAGGTTTAACAGAGCACGTCTGACCCAGCAAAGTGACAGAGGATGAGCATCGGTGTCATCAAGTTGCATTTCTCGCAAGTCATATTGTATCAGAAAAGTTCCAGGGGATATAAGGCGCAATGACTGTTCGCTTGCCGTTATTCTGCTTTAATCCGCAACTAACTTATTGAGGTGGGCCCAGGTCTACTACGTTACAACATAGCAGGGGTTTCTTTTAACCTGCAAAACATCGCTACATCTAAGAGAAGCACGATCTATGAACTCCTCGCTTGTAAGTGTGAACGTAAAACGTTATGCACAAAAGCTTTCGTGCGACCGGCCACTGAGAGAGCTCGTTGTATGCCACTTGGACTCTCGCACAAAAAGGTCTTGAGTTTCGTCAATGAATTTACAAGAGGCAACTGTGAGATACCGGTACAGTACGAGCCGGGCTTAGCCAGTTTGATAATCTGGGCCCTGGTCTTGAAGATTCAATGTTTAATGGCAGGAAATTGATTAGTCAAAATTCCCATCGTTCTATTTTCGATAACTAGGCTACCGTAAACAGGGCAGCACACCGTGTAAGTATATTATATTATGGCTTAAGCTTCGTATAGCCATCGCGTTCCCTGAGATTCAAGCAACCCTAAATTACGATGGAGGGTACGCAAGCTCTCGTAAAAAAGAAGAGCAGGGGCCGGATGCACAAACGCCTTGTAAAGTTACGGCATCGTAAACTGTACAGTTCCTTGAAGAAGTACCTACCGATATCGCCGCTCAGACGTTGTCACTTTCTCATACTGAAGCTTCACAAAATTATGATCAAAGTGGTTTGAACCTCCAACCGATGCATACCTACCTAAATAATAGACAGACTCAGATGTTACATCGAACAATAATATTTAAAACCTTAGCAGCTACATGGTTGCATTCGTGCCTGCAGCTGTACAATTACAACGCTTGCAACTTTACAAGGCGTTTAAGCATCTGACCCCTGAACAATAAACAGTAAAGGCAGGAAGAGCGAAAAAAAAACACAGCAGCCACAACAGAAAATACAGTCTGCACGAACTATTCGAGGAGCCATGGCACTTGACACAGATTTTTCATCAATTATGAGCTTTTCTTAGATTTTATTGAATGGCAACCGAAAAATTTACTTTAGTACCTACCTAACTTTTGATGCATTTATTAGAAAAACAGGGATCAAATTATGGTCTAGTATCCTAACAGCCTCAGCTATTTAATAACCCAATAACGCCTGAGGATGTTAATACTGTAATGATATTCCTACGAGCATCACAGTTATTTTGAACGTTTATAAGATACAAAGGTGTACAAAGTGGCGATATTCTAGGGTCCATTCTTTAAAAATTTGCATCTCTGCAAGCTTTTTGACGGTATGAATGGGAGGTGCAAATATTAGATTTTCATCACTCGCGAACGAAGAGAGAGAGGTGATGATGTTTTCGTTGAAGATTTAAGTAAATATAGAAGTACTAGGGGCCCGTGCCTTCATTATCAATGACGGCAACAAATTAACACTTCACGAAAACCCCCACCGTCTCCTGTGCTTGTTACTCTTTAGAAAGTTTCTTAGATGTAAATTCAGCATTCTGTCTAAGCAATCTATACTGTAATAAGAGAGCCGTCTGTCCGTCAGTCCGTCCGCCTGTCCAAAGCCTCATTTTTACCTTATCTAATACCGAAGAAAAAGATTCCAAGGTACCCAACTTTTCTTTTTGTCAAAAGGGGCAAGCAGACAGAGTTCTATTTTTCCCATATCTAATACTATATAAATAAATGAATAAATAAATAAAGACACGACATGAATTATTACATAGTACTGATATATATATATATGTATGTCTGTCCACGAATAAGTGATCGAAGGAGTTGAGCAATCTTAATAATTAATTAATTTAGTAAACTGCCCTAGATGTGACCCATGTCAAAAAACTGGGCCTAACTGGCCATAAAAAATGTCGGCGTTGAATTTTCTCTACCGCGGCGAATTTGCCTCCGCCGCGGCAGATCGGCTGGAGAACGGGGCGATCTTTTTTTTTTTTTCCTATGTTATTATTGAAAAGTAAGTATCTAATCGAATACTGCTGTGCCCTAGCCTCGTTCATCAAAAATGGCTTCGTTGAATTTGGCCCCTACCGCGGGTGATGGTCTTACGCCACCGAAGCGTTCTAGTGTTAAAAAGATGTATAAGCCCTTGAGCATCTACTGGACGTTATAAGTAGGTATCTCAAAATAGTACATGCATTTCCCATGAATCAACTCAAACAGCAAATACAGATAAACATGGAAAGTTAAAAGAGATTTACTGGTCTTATGCCTGCCTTCAATATATGCTACTATTAGCTAATTTCAGCGAGCAGATCAGCCGCCAGGCGCAAAAAGCCAGATGGTCCGGCAAAGATATCTTACAATCAGAGGTTACCTGGGGCGATTCTGAGCACCGGCAGCGCAGCAGATGTGCGTACGTTACGCATGCACAGTAGATAAAAACTAAAAGCAAGCATAACAGCAAGAGGAAAAAGCACGTCGACCAGCGACTGCATCAAGTATTGTCGCTTTCTAAAAAAAAATGCAGCTGGGGCAACCCAACGCACCCGAACACCACTGCACAACGAAGAACAATCAGGGGGTCTTGGTGCAATCGAACCATCACGCGACGAAGAACGATTGTAGATGGTTCCAGTGGTAACTAAGGGCACGTTCACGTGGGTCGTCAAAGACGATTTAAGTCAAGTCCACATGACCTGACTTAACCGGAAATGGAGACGGGAAGCTTTGCTTTGTCACTTTGAATCGTGTTGCAAGTACATACTGGAAGATGACTGATATCTCCAGTTTACGAAGTAAGGCTAAGTTCAGGGAAAGCTCACGGGTAACTGACAAAGAGTCAACGCCTGAACCTTGAATAAAAAAGTCGACGCCAAGGCACCAGTCCGAATATTCCGAGAAGTAGAACCTCAAAGGCTTAATTTTACTGTCCCGTCGAAAGCGCCCTAAATACAGCCCTACACCATGACGCTCGTACACTATATACGTCCCTGAGGCAACAAGACAACGTCGCGCGACAAATAACTATCTCCCAAGTGTCACTTGAGCACAAGCGAGTACGCTGTTCTTATCGTGTAGGTGCGGGGTGTCAACACAGCTCCTGTCATCCGCAGGTGAAAAAATTTTTCGATATCGCTAGAGAAAATATGCAGCAGCGACGTAGAACAGTGCAGAACGGGCTACTACTTTGCGCCTCTGCACGGTTTGAAGGATATTAATTACGAGATAATTATACAAAATAGTGCAGCTACTGCACCCGACTATGACCATATTAGATGGTAGATAATATTCTGGAAAAGCAACACGTACGATGTTTCAACAAAGGACGAGGAGGGGGATATGTAGAGAGTATGCCGAGGCGAAACGAACCGGCAGTTCTGTAGTTCCTGAGTTCGCCTCCTCGCCAGGTCGGAGAGTTGGTGTGATGCTCGAGTTCAGACTCCAGAGTTTCTGACATCCACACTCCATTACAGCGGCACTGACAGTGATCAGGAAAGGAGACGGTCGGGGACCGCCCTTCGTACCATAAGCTGTCCGTCTCTGACGTCATAGCTCAGGCAATCTGTGGTCGATCTTATTGCAGCACGAACAAGTGCAAGTGGTTTTCCCAGTTAGGGTGTGAGGTCAAGTGGACTTTAGCGTGGCCATTACAAATCATAGGCAATTGCGAAAGCAAATCGGAAAAGAATAGGATGGACAAGGCAAAGACTACAATGAGAGTAACGAAAAGGCACTGACCAACGAGGTGCAATTCACAAAAAGCAAGTACAGTAAAGGTTATCTATCAGGTAACCCTTAAACCTCTAATCTTTCTTTAGAAAATTCACTAGAAACGCCGCACGAAGTTTCTTTGTTACCTATAAACTTCTTTCTTTGTGTACTTCCACTGACAGTCGACTGTTAAGTATCATTATCACTTCCAACAAGGAGGTTATGTTTTTGTCAGAGTAAGCGTGTCTGCCACCAGGATAACTTAAAAAGTTGAGGACAGATCTTTAGGATATTTACAGGGATCATTACGCAAGTTAGAAGAAACAGATGATTAACTTTTGATGAAGATCCGTTCCACTGTTTGTTCGTTTGTCTACCTGTTTTTTTCTTGGAAAGATAACTCCGCATATTATCAACAGATTTTCATGAAATATGGAGCAAATGAACAAATTTTTGTGATGATCCGTCACTCCGTTTATCTGTTCGACTATATGTTTGTTTTACTGTCTGTAGGCAACGAGACCCAAAAAGTTATGAACAGAGGCCGGCTGCTGAAACACCTTGTTGTAAAGTTACAAGCATCGTAACTGTACAGTTGCAGACACGAGTGCAACCATGTAACTGCCGAAGTTTTACATTTGCACTCTCCGATGTAACATCTGAATGTGTCTATCACTTAGGTATGCTTTAGATGGAGGTTCAAAAAACTTTGATCATAACTTTGTGAAAATCAGGATAAGTGACAAAATCCGAGCCGCGATATCGGTACTTCTTCAAGGAACTGTGCAGTTTACGTTACCGTAACTTTACAAAACGTTTGTGCATCCGGCTCCAGATCTTCAAGAAATTTACAAGAACTGTTAGGATGGTTAAGAGGCACAAATGACCAAATTTTGGTATTGATTTATCAATTCGTTTGTGTAATTGCCTCAGATTCGACAGAACATAAGGTAACTCAAAATGCAAGGAGGCATCTTTAAAAATTTACAGCAATTGCTAGGAGGAACTAATGGCCCTATATTGGTGATGATCAAAGAGAAATCCTGGATTGAGAACCAGTTTATATTTTTCGTTAAAATTACCTTCCTTTAATAGTAATAACTCGGCGAAGCTATGCGCTCACAGTGCTTCTCTATAATGATATTATAAGTCGTTTAAAGCTCCATAGGTACAACTATGGTGTTTCAAAACAGAAAATGAAATGGACAAGATTATGTTGACTGAAGCATGGGACCCATGCATCAGGGTGTTCCCAAACAAGATCGATGCGCAGAGGCAAAGCAAGCCAACAAAGAAGATAAACAGAACAAATCACAATGCATAAGCACGAGTATGAAAACAAGGAAACAAAATGGGCACCCAACACAGACGTCCCTAAGGCCTAGCTAAAGCTAAGACTTATACAGGGTCCCCCTGGGGTCGCTGCTCCAATTACATACAATTGGTGAATGCCAAGCATCCGGGGATGATCTTTAATTAACTACACATACACGGCAGGAATTTCAGGATTGTGTCGCTGCTTTACCAGTCTTCGTCTAGACGAGTCGTATACGAAACTCTACACGTGGTGAGTTGGACGGTCTTTCACCGAGTAGCAACAGATTCTTGAACAAAATTTATTCGTGCCGAAACTGACCGAGGTAAATTCTATTGCATGCGGATGGGAAAATATGACACACTGCTTGGTCTACCCAGATACTCACAAAAAATAGTCGTTGTTTGAGCATTCCCAGATGGCCTGATCGTTTAGCTCGCAGTAATTTATATCATGTAGTATCACTGTCCTATACTCACACAGCGACTTGCCTGTTGGCCTAGTCATCCAGCTTGCAGTAATACGCATCACCGGGCAGCAATACCCTATATGCAAGTATTGGCATGGCTGTCATTGCCTCACTACAGGTGGAAGTACAAACCTCGAGGCGTGACGAGAGTGAAACGCACTCTGTTTCACGGTAGCTGCGTGGTAGCTGCGCGACTTGTTTTGCCGCGGCAATCATTGCAAAATTAGACGCGCTTTCAAACAAGCGCATGTGAGAAATCTGCCCAGCCTCCGCTCTCACGTCTCGCTTCCTTT
>LQNS02278097.1:16784535-16797272 GCA_001587735.2 Parhyale hawaiensis
ATCATTGCAAAATTAGACGCGCTTTCAAACAAGCGCATGTGAGAAATCTGCCCAGCCTCCGCTCTCACGTCTCGCTTCCTTTTCCCCAAGCAACGAACTTCCGTAATGGGAAAAATTATGCGACACACATGTATGCGTTCCTTCTGTGCAGAGGAAAGCGTGTTGGAAAAAGTTCCGACTCGACCGCACGCCAAGAATGCAACGTGGACAAAAAGAAAGCACTGAGAGGGAGAGTCGCATATCTGGGATATGCTGAAGCATCTCCGCTTGATGCAAAAAGTGCAGGCATTTTTTTGTCTGCTCCAGGCACAAGGATGATGGACTGGATGCTCACTAGATGGCGGAAAGTGCAGGGCATTTTTCCGCTGCAGGCACAGAGATGATGGACTTGATACTCACTACATGGCGCTAACTGTCCCACGTTTTTTACTGCTTCAGGCACAGAAATGAATTACAGGCGAGATGTTGTGTGATAAGAAATAATATCACACTATGACTTTGTCCACTCCCGATAATGTAGGATAATGATACTAAAAACAGATGCACGTAGTAGTAGCTATATCCACAAAACAATCAATTAAGGATATTTTACATAGAACAATGCACCGCGTATGAGCGCAGCAACTATATAGGTAACGAAGATGAAGAGCAGAACATAGGCTGAAAGTACCCATATGGAGGATTAGGGGAAAACAATAGCCAAATAGATACGCAGAATGCCACAAAGGCTCAACTATGGCTACGGTAAGTTAAGGAGCTAGTATAGTAACGGTTACGTCTCATCTCACACAGATTAGAAAAACATGACATCGCACCAGATAATGTTTTAGTGGCAACAGCTTGACACTCTTGGTCAGAAGTATTTTTTTTTTTTTTAGCTAGAAGGCTTCATGCATTATATTTACCATCATTACCCACAGTAGGTATATTAGTTTCCATGCAACGGTCGCTGCAAGAAGATTCAATATTGACATTTTATTTATTGATAGCCAATTAGGTATATATTATCAACGTTTTCCAAGTAGCAGACAATATCCGAAGATGTGCGTTCGTCAGGTGGTCTTTCTGTATCGGGTGACTGCTTAGCACTAGATCATCTACTGAATGGCAGGTAGAATCTACTACCATATTGAGGTTAGATCCAAACGTGATGCCCACACCCTCTCGTAGGGAGCGTTACTGCACACATACAGCAGGCCCCGATCGCCTGTGACGTGTCCAAGGAAACAATCAGCTAACTATAGCATCACTAAATAAGCAGAACGATCCGATCCATGAGCGATTTACCGACAGCAGAACTGCAATAGTCGGTGAGTACAACAACCTGCGCTGCGGCCAGGAGCACCATGACAAACTTAAATGAAGATGAGAGAAACCTGCATTAAATACGTTAACCAAGGAAACTGTATTAAATAATTATAGTACAGAGTGGCCAATATATATTTACCAACTAATTTTTTATATTGAGAATGTACTAAAAATTCGATAATGGAATTTGGCGCCGAGATCTGAGAGTGTACGAGGAGTAAAGCAAAACATTTAGAGCCTTGATAAAATTAACCACTCTGTATAACCCTCAAGTTTAGAACACTCTCCAGCGTTAGGGAAGCGCCTTATCCAGGAGTAGAATTCTTTTTAACGCTCAGGTCTAGATTTGGAAGGCTGTCGTAGATGCTGCAGTGTCAGTGAACCGTATACCGCTGGTCGCTCCCGAAAAAGTTAAAAACACTTGCCTACTTTCACTCTCCTCGTTTGAGACCGCATATTCCACCATGGGGAACAAGTTCATAACCACAATTACGAATTCTTGCCATGCAAAGACTGAAGTGTGGGCCGGAGCACTATCGTGGAGAAGGACTCCAGGTTCCACAAGCCTCAACTAAAAGAATTCTTCTACATAGGCGCTTCAGACCCAGTGGTGAAAGTGTTCCGCCCTTGATGGGGACTGTATTTATGATAAATTATCAAAACTTCTGTACTATGGTTAGCTTTATGAGGCTCAAAACTTTTCATGCACCACTCGTACATTTATTACTCTAATACAATACAGCGATCATATTTCAAAACGACATTTTGATTGGGCAAGAGCTTTAATTAAACGACTGGTAACTGAATGGCACGACCACCCAATTACTTCATTCTCAAAAGACTAGGAAACACGATGGGCATCTTTCACCACAGCCACAGTTGATATAGTTTTAACAGAAGCATCGCCCCATAAGGGCGGACCAGACAGACAAGCTCAATGGGTTGAGGTCTGGGCTAAAGTGAGACATCATTTGTTCGCTTCACTGACCGCTGAAATGACATTTAGATTAGATTAGATTAGATAGGCGGCAGTAGACGAACCAATAGACCCATTCCCAAAGAGACACCAGAACATACGCCCCGGCACTCTATGAGCTATTGCCAGGACAGGAGAAAAGAGAGAGAGAAAAAAGGAGGGGGGAGGGTGAAGAGTCCCTGCCCAAGAAATGATCTTGAATGCACGCAAGCACGTTCAAGAGCCGCTGACATGCGGAGCTTAGAGATATCAAACTGAGTAGTTGGAGCGGGAGAGAGAATGAGATGGATTANCGAGGGCTTTTTCAATTTTTGTGAACGGATGAAAGTGAGAGGAGCAAACTCTGGCGTATAAGGTGGATGGGGAACAAGTTCATAACCACAATTACGAATTCTTGCCATGCACAGACTGAAGTGTGGGCCGGAGCACTATCGTGGAGAAGGACTCCAGGTTCCACAAGCCTCAACTAAAAGAATTCTTCTACATATAGGCGCTTCAGACCCAGTGGTGAAAGTGTTCCGCCCTTGATGGGGACTATATTTAAGATAAATTATCAAAACTTCTGTACTATGGTTAGCTTTATGAGGCTCAAAACTTTTCATGCACCACTCGTATATTCATTACTCTAATACAATACAGCGATCATATTTCAAAACGACATTTTGATTGGGCAAGAGCTTTAATTAAACGACTGGTAACTGAATGGCACGACCACCCAATTACTTCATTCATCAAAAGACCAGGAAACACGATGGGCATCTTTCACCACAGCCACAGTTGATACAGGTTTAACAGAAGCATCGCCCCATAAGGGTGGACCAGACAGACAAGCTCAATGGGTTGAGGTCTGGGCTAAAGTGAGACATCATTTGTTCGCTTCACTGACCGCTGAAATGACATTTGGACCACTTCAGGGTCAAATTCGATGTTCGGGACGGAGCACGGTCTTGAGTAAAGTCGTAACGGTTTCTGAAACCTCCTGTGATTTAGAGTAAAGTGTATTCTATGAAGACATAGCTCTATACTTGCGTATTCACCTTCACCCTATCTATGTTGAAGCGACTAGTTACCCGCACCTCCACTACAGCTGGCACACGGCTGGAATGTGTAAACAACACCCCAGGCAAATGAACAAAGAAAGGGCATTTCTTCAAGATTTCCGTAAGAAAATTACCTAACAACGATGACGTCATAATTAATAGTCGGCATTAAATCATATGCCCGAACGTATCTGTGATACCAGAGCTATTCAGGTATCTCGAACCGTGCTAAGATACAATGATGACGACCACCGTTCACTTTCTATAGAAGTTATGTTAGCTCTAAGCGAACACTTTGGTGGCCAATTTCAACCAATCAGCGACCGCCAGACTAACGCCAATTTCAGCCAATGAGCGACCGCCGTGTCACTATTTTGAGTAAACAAATGAGGCCGCGAGCGACGGCTCGTTGTACTACAGTATACTAGAGACTCCCACCAATTGTATATCATTTATTACCTCAAATTGGAACTACCTATACACTTAATTGCATAAGTAAAGGAAAATAATGGACCATAGATTTGATGTATTGTATTACATCATGATTTCCAGCTGCATAATAAGAACCGAGGAAATCATCCGAAAATGTTTAGGGTTACCTAAGTTGAAGCGAATGCTTTGCGTGAAATAGAAAGGTCCCAACAGGTGTAAAAAGACAAAATCAGACAATTTTCATTCACTAAGAATACTTTGCATTAAAACAGGTTATAAAGTAGTATATTATACATACGGTACATGAAAAGCACAATAAGCTGCAATTGAACAATTTTACAAAAGTCTATTTAATAAACATTCGCGACACGTATTCACCTCTCGCACATATACGACGCCATTGTGGAAACTACCCAAGATGCCCCTGTCTTGGGATTACTCAAGATGCCCCGCTGCAAAAGGAGTGACGCTATTGGATGATTTACTTTTGTGTGACGTCACAGTTCTGCAAGTGCAGGCTCTTCTGTCTGACATAATCACTATATTTGTTGGAATAGAGGACATCCAGGTTCCATACTTGTTAAGGTTTGTTTCCAAAACTTCCACTGGATTTTTATTATTTAATTGGCCGAGCTTTCGACAATCTCAACTTGAAAACGACTATCGTTGAGATTGTCGAAAGCTCGGCCAATTAAATAATAAAAATCCAGTGGAAGTTTTGGAAACAAACCTTAACATAATCACTATAGTAAGTAAACTGGGATGACGAAACTGTGACGAGTGGTCGTTTTGAGACGCTCTTGGAAATTGGGCGTGAGTTTTCCTTGGTCTGAATACCTTCAAGCAAAACCTCGGCATCACAGGCAGAGTCTAGCATTCCGAGCGTGAGCAACTGCTTCCGCAGGGAAACGCGTCTCGTCAAGCGAAAAAGAAACCTAATAGCGGATGGCGTTCATATCACTAAATTACTTAGCAGCCGCTTGGAGTTTTATAACAAAGAAAAAGAAGGCCATTTGGAAATACAACTGCTGTAATACATTTGCAATAAGTACTTTACTAAAGCTGTGTCATATATATGTTGTGCGCGTTTGGTGGATCGTTCAAATTTTAAAATGGAAAAGAAAAAAAACCAGTCCTTGCCTCCCCTAACCTACCCGACATTCAACCCGAATATAGTCCAACTTACCCGAAATTACGGTCCAATACCTACGACATCCACCAAACGCGCAGCGCGATCGATCGATCGCGCAAATCCACAAAACGCGCACGTCATGTATACCTACGTCTTCATCTTACCAAAACTATATTTTGAATATTAAGGACGTGATAAAACCCCCATAGAAACTTAATAAGATAAGTGGAAAGTGACATGCAATACAGTATTATACCCGTGGAAACTGTGAAAAAAGCAATATCCGCACTACACCTAATAAGCTACTATACTAATTATAAAACGGAACAAGCCATACAAAATTAATGAGAGTACCTAATACAGGAGTACAATTTATATCAAACCAAAAAATTGCCGCAGAAACCATAGCTATATTAAGAAGAAACGTAATCTACAATATAATTAAGACCGATGTTTATTTATCGGTTTATCCATTTTCTGTCACGCTTTAACAAAACAGATAGGCGGCAATGAGCCCAGGTTGGAGGCTCTGGTCGTCCTCTCAAGTTCCATTAAACACTGTTGGGTAGAAAATAGGCCGGGTTGCAGAAGACTGCAAACGTATCTTAATCAGGGACAGTTGAAATTCAAACAAAGAAGACATCGCATACTTACTCTGATTTGTACGGGTATTAGCTTTTCCATACATCGAATCTATGGCAAAGTATCGGGTGACCTCATGTCTGAATGCACTTCTTGCATTGCCGAAGTATAAATCGCAGCACTGAAGATATCTGAAGCTTCCATAGGTACTCTCATGCATCTTGATTCGTAGTTTCTTCCCACAGATGATTTCGTTGCTTCAGCTAATTTCCCAAATTTCATTCAATGGTCGATGAAACAGCTTTCGTTAAGCAACTACCATTGGACCTGTATAGGCTAGCGTACCGTATCCACAATACCGAATCTGAGCTATTACCTACTTTGAGCGTTGCTGCCGGGCTGCAGTAAGCCATGTATTTTCTCCTCGATACTGAGCGGCTGTGCAGCCGTAAACGCTCATCTCAGGGTGTTTAGGTTAGCAGTTGTAATATCGAATGTATGATCAATGAAGAAGGTCATCACAAATTCTTCGCAGTCATTTTATGACTGACAGCGCGGGTCCTCTAGTACCAAAATAAAACAGATGAACAGCGCAGACATCAAAATGCAAGATACAACCCAGGAACATCAAGAGTAAACTTAATAAACACCAAGGGAAACTGAACAATAAATAGTAAAACCTGAGGAAATCTTAAGTGACACTTTTAAAGTTTAGTTTTAGGCCTCGTGCGTTTGCTACGGCAACAGTAAACAAAAACAAAAGATACCCATATTAAAGGAGAGTTCGTTGAAATATGTTTTTTTTTACATCCGAGGAGATCTCCTTCCTCTCACCAACAGCTACTCAAAGTCATATATACCATTCATAAACATGGAAAAAGTATGATACAAAAAATATGACCTCAATTTGCTTTGCGGATTACGTGTAAAAAAATATAACACACCAGGGGAAATCACACTGGGAATGATAAAGTGAACTAGATAGCAATAAGAAATACTTCGCTGCAATTAGTCGTCTCTGTAAAAAATTAAGACAAGAACTCCAGCCATTTGCCAGGATGTCTATATATAGTGACAGCACTATGCGAGCTATGGGGTTTTGGAATCAGCTCTCTACTAGGAGTAAAAAGTGAGAGCTGCCGAGAGGAGAGAACAATGCGATAAATATATAGGTAGTTTAAGAAAGACTAAGAGCACTGCACCTGTAGTCATTATTTGTACAGGTGAGAAAAACTACGCACCCCAGCTGCTTCTGTCAAAAGTTGCTAATTATCGGAGTGAAAAAAGAATTTGGGTGATCAGAAAGCACACATATATATAGCCTACTTAAGAGGCACTAGGCGAGCGTGAAGAAAAACGTCGTATGTAAAGTAGGGTAGCAGAATGCCAGAGCTCCAAACTATGTCTGCCTTATGAGGAGGCAACAGCATCTCAATTACCTACTATCATATATAAGTAAAGGACGAAAAGACTTGGTGATCATTACTCAAAACTTCGCCTACAGAATATTAATTATCGCAAGTATATTTTATCTTCATATTCGTACAAAAAAGCACTTCTCGCTGGTCATAATAGCTCATCTAGGTACTGACCTCAAATCTGCTTAGAATATTGTTCCCTATATGCCAGTTGGCTGTCAAGAGGGCATCCGCGTTTTTGTGAAGAAAACGCGTTACTCTGGATAATGGAAAATAGGCTTTCAATGCATACGTGGAGATCCATCAGTAGCAAAAGGAAGCAAGCATAAGCAAAAGATCTGAAACAAAACGAAATTTAATTCTGGGGGCACTGGCTAGCTAATTAACACCATATTATATATCCAAAATCGCTTCCAAGTAACCACAATACCATATCATTACCATCATATACAAAGTAAAAGTTTCCTCACGCAAAGAATTTGCCGTGAACCAATGAGGGGAAGAATCAAGGGGCATGTTGGTAGAACGTCGAGCAAAAAAAAATTCAAGTGGCAACATCAGCAAGCTAGCAAAGAATCAGAAGATCCGAGCATCCAAAAATTCATTCCAGCTGAGCATACAGAACAAAATGTAGTACCTCCTGACAAACGTTACATGGCAGGTTGTGATGAAGAGGAGACGGACTAACACCAGGGGCAATATTTTAAAATTTAAGAAGCAAATGCCTACCGAAAGCTCGCTAATTCCGAATGAGGGTGGGCACTGTATATTGTGAACAGTGAACACAATCTGCTATGAACCCAAAGAGACGAGTCCATACAGCACACATATTGATGATGCCAAGCTATCTTTAGCTAAGAACGTACATGAAGCGATCACTAGGCAAATCGGTGAGTTCTATGGATAGTATCACGGTACAAAACTTCAACGAAAGATACTTTGACTATACCACCGCTGCATTTTTCAAACCACTCAGTCCGGAAAAATAATTCTAGAATAAAATCAAAGATGGCTGATAAGTAACCTTCTCCCTGAACTACCTACATAATGCGCCAGACACAACAACATACCGGTAACGCACGCATGCGTTTCTGCAAAAAAAATACGTCAAGGCAAAACTGCTCTGCCGATTAATAAAACACCCAAACAATAGGCCTATCATATAGCAAATGCTCAAGCGTCAAATTTCCAAGATGAAAGCACTACTGCATGGGCCAGAGTGATCAAGGGAGCTCAGAGCTGGTAAGTGCATGAAATAGTTTGACGTGCATGGGCTACAATAGACTCAACCTATTCTCTGGATTACTGAGTCAACGCTTACGTATCCCATAAAAAATTGCATCCAAACTCATGAGCTTTTCAAGGGCTCGGTGAAAATAGAATGCACAGAAAGCAAAAGGACCCCAAAAATGTAAACAAACCGACAGCGCCTGGGGCTGGAGATCGCCTGCTGGGCGCTAAGACCACATGACACACCCTGCAGTTCACTGACTCACAAGAGCCCGGAGAAATTTATATTAGATGCGGAACCGGAAACAGCTGGGCCACTAAATGCGACTCTAGTGAAAGCCGCACCTGCCGATGATATATTTGAGAGGAAAGTGATGAAACCGCTTCTAGTTTAGTAAGTAACGGCCCCATTATTGCATATTAAGGAGGCGCTTTCATGCCATTAAAGTAGGTATCGTGAACACACAAGAAATCTTGCAAGTCTTGAAAAATTTAGGAAGTTAGAGAATAGCTGAGCAGCAGATGCAGGTGTTGGAGTAGGTGAGAACCAATCGCCGAGTATTATTGAATTATATGACCCATGAACAGCACTACTTACCAACAACGAAAATAAGTGAATTGCTCCCAAGCACATGACGTGCATCGCTGAAACAAATTAAAAATATTTGCTCGTATAAAAAAAAGATAGTACAATTTATTTGCTACTTCCTACCGACTAAATTCTTTCCCATTTCAGGATATTATAAATATGATCACTGCTGTATTAGACATGTAAATTTTCGCGTGCTATACTATCTTACAGATAGGCAGATATACTCCCCCAAAGAAACATACCCATCCATCGCGCACGCAATACGGGACATAGAGCCACCAATACCTACTCGACGCTGTTCCAAAGGCAAGAGAAAATGTTACCCAGTCATAAGATTCGTCAAGGTACATGGCCCTCTGAAAAAAAAATCTGGCCATTCATCTGTCACACCGACCTTTCAATAGGACACAGCAATACTCCGACACACTTTCAAAGGCACGAGAAAATATTACACCGAGACACAAGACTCTACAGTGTACATGATCGTTCCGAAGGTACACATGATCCTCCCGACGGAAAACCATAGCCATTCATCTAGCACGCTGACCTGAAAGCAGCCACCCGTGCAGCAGCGATCGATGATCAGCAACGATAATCAGGAAGTTATTCACTGCCTGCAGAGTAGACCTGTCCTCGGAGTCCTCTTAATTTGATAAGTCATCGGCGCGCCGGTCACACGTCGCCGAACACCAACACTCTCGACACAAAATTTCGGTAAACCAAGAAAGCTGCGCCCCGGGGCCACAACTCATTGTTCGATGGGGCGTAGGTTTGCGGCGGTGCCGAGAGGCATGGAGTGTCGTCGATTGCAGGGCCTTCCTTTCATAAACTAGCGGGTGAAAACAAGTCGGGGACGAGACGAGCAGGTGCAACGACAGATGCTGTTGGTTTCCCTCTGGAGACTTCCCAAGAAGATATGGAATTTGGTTCATCCAAGGAAGCGGGGCGACTATCAGAAAAAGGAGAATGTTTTAATGGTGAAATGATAATGATTTCAAAAAGTCCCCTTGTTACCAAAGAGTTTCTTTTGTCGCCTTTCTAGCTCTAAAACCTGCGTTGGAAGAAAAAAACGTGTAACTGCTAGATCAAAGTGCTAATTCATAATTTGCCTAATAACTACAGAACTTCATATATCTTCTTATAACATGGTCAACAGCTATCATTACATCATCGTTCGGTAGCCACTGAAAAACAAAAATCACAACTACCAACAATTTAACGCGCTTTGCAACAGGAGTAGAAAACAAAACAGCAGGTCTAAGGTTTAAGTACGAAAACCAAGTAAAGACATGCATGCCATCTTTTTTATGCGCAGGACAAATTGTCATCAGTGTGCCGGCGCTCAAAAGAAAAAATAAAATAAAAGAAGCAACTAATTGTTGAATTTACATATTCTTTTTACCATACAGAATTCTTGGTCGCCCCAGTAGCATTATTATATTGTTATTGTCACGTTATTTCTGAAACTAAGACAATAGCGATCCAAGATGATTTACTCGGCTTATAATCGGAACACAACGTTGTGCTCAGGCGGCAAGAGATGAAGGACGAAAAGAGAAGAAAACAGAAGAAAGAACCGCCCGTGCGGACGGTCTCTTCTGTGGCCCTCCGCACGGGCGAAGGTAAGAGCCCTGCAGAAAAGTGGGTCACCTCGATCGGCGGCCCACCTCGCGAGACAGAAATGAAAATTTAGAGGGCCTGCCTAGCACTACAAAATAACCTTCTCAGCAGGAACTGCGGCCAGATGCTACCTACATTCCCGGCAGAGGCGGCACTAGGGACCCTTGGGTGCATGATGCCCAAACATATTGTGGCAGGGAAAGGATTCGCCAGAATATGCCCCTGAGGGCCGCCCCAGGAACAAGATTAGTAGAACAGCTTCTGCGGAGGCCAAAAATTTTAAAGGGATAATTGCATTGGTACAATATATATATATATATTTGTAAGTTCCGACTTTCATTAACGATCGACTTGTGAATACAACGAGATGCAGTATAAAGTGTTATTGCAACGCGAAAATGAAGTTCGTTTTGGATGATAATATGAAGTTACCCAAAAGTCCACCCGTTGAAACATCTGAACATGCAACTGCAGAAATATTATCCACAAAAATGAAAATAAAATATAAGAATCATTTATTATCTCGTATACAGTGAATACACGTAACGAGGTTTTCTGTAGCCTCAATTCGAGAACTTTGAAGAACTGGCAGAGTGAAGAACAGGAGAAGCAGTTGGTGTTGAGAGTCAATTTGGAATCCCTCGCTGTGCTTCGCTCGCCTCTCGGTGCTGGACTGCTCCACGCAGTGTAAATTCTTAGCGTCCAGTCCAGGAATCGAACCCGGGCCTCCCGTGGTACGATGCCGAACAGTCGTCCCTTCACCAAGAGGGTTAGCCCCAGCTACAGAGCAAAAATATGTCATCACTGAAGGAGTCAAAATTTTTTTTACTTCAGAGAGAGCGGATGGCCACAACAAACGTCACAGGCAACTTCCTGTTTCGGGCGGGCAAGCGGCTTTTTACATCGCATTTGGTCGGTAGGCGGCGCGGCAGATCTTCCATCATTAGCGCCGATATGGTGGCACCCAGCAAGCAGCCTCTGCTCCGGAGTAGGTCACACTTACCTAAGCCCGCTGCAGACGATCGTCTTCTGACCTGTGTTTTCCCTTCACAGCGTTCGAATGCGTCGCTGTTTCTAGTTAAATAACGGTAATGTGCACTACATTCTAAGTGATTCACTCAAAATTCAGAGGGACGATGAAAACACGAAGGAATACACAATATGCCGACAAAAACATGGAACCTAAATTAGGTTCCTTGTTTTTGTCGGTATATCGTGTATTCCTTCGTGTTTTCATTAGGTTACGTAATAGTACAAAGCTAGATAACGGAAAGTTAAAAGAGAAGGAAACTAAAAAATGCACCAAAAGGCTGAAATAATCTCTAATGATGAGAGGCATCCAAGTCTTATCAAATCATATACTGTTTATCTCTCATTATTTCACCTCCGTCGGGGGGGTTATGTTTTGCTCGCATTCGTGTGTCGTATAAAGTCTCTGCTAGCAACATTACTTCGGAAAGTTATGGACGGATCTTCATAAAACTTAGAGGAACTGTTAGAAATGCTACGACGTACAGATGATTCGATTTTGTTGATGCTTCGAAAGAACTCTTGGATCCTGGACCAGCTATTTCAAATGTTCCGTTAGTATTGCACTGCTCGGTGGAGGTCTAAGGTTTGGGAGTGCTTCTCTACTGTGCTTTATTATAATAAAATAAAGCACAGTTCACAGTCAGAATTATATTGTGCCATGAAAGTGAATAAGCTGAATTTAGTTCATGGGCTTTGTTCTATAAATGACCCGTTTTTACTGCCTTCCTCACTTTTTGGTAGAGAGTAATGCATTAAATTAGGCGACCATACCGTACCACCGGAATTATTCGACGAGCTTGATTGGATACAAGTTTAATGATTTTAACCCTTCAAGAGATATTTAAATGTTTCAAAAACCTTTTGTCGTATCAACGTATTACATTTTATGGATTTATTAAGTCGATTCATAAATATTTTCAGTTTTATAATCTGTAATTGAACGTATAATAAAAACAAAATCAACAAGTTTTAATCAATCATATATTCACCATTATTTTCAATTATTTTTTCCCATTTGGTAAGTTTTTAATGTTATCCGAATAAAATGAAGACTGTCAATTGAAAACAAAATCTTTAGATATACATTTTCACTTGATCTTCAGTAAATTTTCTGCTTTGAAGAGCATTTTGTAAAGACCATAAAGAGATGCAAGTTGGTAGGGGCACAGGAACATAGTAGACAAGGTATTATATATAAAGCCCGCTGCAGACGGGAGTCGTTTGTCCTGTGTTTTCACTTCAGGAGGTTCGAATGCTTCGTACTGTCCTCGCAAACACGACTGTGTGTCTAGCAAAAGTTGCGATAAAATGTTTAGCGTCATATCCGCTGCCTGAGCAAGTAGGTACCACTATAGTCAAACCTGTGTAGGCAGTC
>LQNS02278097.1:16802565-16814012 GCA_001587735.2 Parhyale hawaiensis
CTGTGTCACGAGGGTTCAGTGGGCAGGCAGGAGTCGGCAGACAGGAGGTCCGACTCCGACGTCCAGCCGATATCCGTCTCGTATTCCATGGATCAAACTATAATTAAACAGCGGAATCCGCTCAAGACGACAGCTCAGGAAACTGCGAAATTGCACTTTAGAATCGCTGCGAGTTGTTGAACGCTGTACGTTGTTTTCTGTGATCAAAGATAGTTCGCTCATAACTCCCTACAGAACTAAGTTATTATATCTAAAAAAATATATTAAGACGATGTCAAAAACTTAATATAATGTCGACTTATTCTAAAATTTAAGTTTCGGGAGAAAGAATCCCATCCTCAGAGAAAATCCAATTTGAACATAAACCTATGAATTAATTTTTTTTCTGAGGATGGGATACTTGCTCCCGAAACATTAAATTTTAGAATTAGTGAATTACTTGACAATATATTTAGTATTTGATATTACTATATATTGTAATCAATTTTCTATTTTAAGAATTCCCAACTCGTAGCCTTCTCTGCAAGGTAAAGTCGATCTGACCGCACAACCCAATTAGGAAACCCGCACTCACTGATACGTGCGGCAGATAAGTACCTATTTAGGCCCACTCGGGTGCACGGCAGCAGCCGGCTACAAATTGTCCGAATTCTGGTGTCATATTCACGGAATATCCGAAAAACAACAGTGTTTCCCACGATCCTGACACCAATGCCCTTTCAATGACTATGAGTGAAAGAATTGATGCCGTACGTTCCCTGGAGCGGGCTCGAACTTCCCGCGTCTCCATAATCAGCTATCTTTAGCTATGTCAGTAATTTTTGTACAGAGCTACAGATCCAGTTGCCGAATGCTACACTGCCCCGAATGGAATGTTGATAAAATGTAGAAATCGAGTGAGGGACTTGGGAGTTATATAATGAGTTGTACTGGGCGGTTCGAGGATCAGATCGATGCAATGATCGCTAAAGCAAAGCAGATAATGGGTTGGGTGCTGAGAACGTTCGCCTCACGTGACCCACAGGTGATGCTCCTGCTCTTCAAGTCCTTAGTCCTGCCCCTCCTTCAATACTGCTGTCACTTTGGTGCCCGATTGGGCGGGGGCCATTAGAAGACTTGAAGCTGGCCAGAGAACGTTCACAGTGAGAATTGACGGTTTACAGGACCGCAATTACAAGCAGAGACTAGCTGAAGGAGCTCTCGTTGTATTCGCTGGAGAGAAGAAGAGAGCACTACATCATTCTATACATCTAGAAGATGGCCCACGGGCTGGTACCGGAGGTGCTGGACCGGTTGGATCAGGGCCTGAGGATCGTTGAGGGGAGCCGAATGGGCTTTTGTTGCAAGCTGCCACCACTAAATAAAAGGGTCCCGGCGCTAGTTAGGACTCTACTGGACAGATCCTTGATGATCCGAGGGCCTCGTCTCTTCAAGTGCCTCCCCCGTGAACTCAGGGAGATTCATAGTTCGTTTGAGGCATTCAAGAGGAACCTGGACCAGTTTCTAGCGAGTGTCCCGGATCGCCCGATGCTACAGCACTACTACCAACTTCCGGTAGCAACAGTATCATCGACCAGGTGACCTCCTGTGAGCGTCTTATGGAGAGATGAGCTGAGATGAGCAGTGCCTCAGCATGGCCCGGGACCGAAGAGCGCCCGAACTTCTTCAAGGAAGATCAAGTAAGAAATAGATGAAATAGGGGTACGAAAAAATAAATGCTGTATATGTGGTACTATTGGAATGACGTCCTGAAAAGCAAGCTCAAATACGGTGACCAATGAGTTCCACCTGAGGGCATTTCTCCCCATAATACCAAACAATTATTCCCTGTGAAGTGCTCTTGATGAAACCGACATGTTCCACACAAGTCAAGGCTAATCATGTGTTCTGTTGAGACACTTTCTCTAGATAAATGAGTGATACGTCGCTCATCCCCTGGGAAAGCCATCAGAAAAAGCGGTTAGCATCTTTTCAAAGCTCCCATGCAGCAGAGAAAGTCGCTCGGAATAAAGCGCAGCAATGTGCAGAGTGACCAGAGGCGGTGCCTTGACGACGGAAACGAAGTAGGCCAAGAGGCCGAGATCTTCTCAGTGCAGCGAACATGGCAGGCAGTATTTCCTGTGAATATTTCTGAGCCTTTGTATAGGGTGGATTTTATGAACTGTGATACATACTACTGGTGAGCATAAATTCTGGTAAACATTTTATGAGTTTTCGTGACCATAACAGTTGAAATGAAAGCTTTGCATGGACACTGATGAAGAAAAAAATCATGAAATTTATAGGGATTTCCATTGCTTTGCCCTCATCTTTACCGTACCATACAAATGCACAAATGTTACGTTATTCTTGTACAGTTGTTCCGAGATTTTTACGAGTCCACCGTTAAATAACAAGGAAAATTTGATCAATAAACTTACGACATAACCGTAGTATTACGGGACTCTCGGGGCAGTTCAGTTGCCCGTAAAATCAAAGAAATATTTTCCAATGTGTGTGTTGGATTAGCTTCCTTTGTGCCTTCATAATTTCCATAATGATCGAGGTTCCGTACTACTTTCAAACTGAAAGCCTGACACGCACCCTGACATTGAAACTTTCCCGCGCTTTCAAGGTTCATACATAGTAATCCTGGAGCAGAATGTCTGGCATCTGGCATGCACGTACGGTACTGTAACTTCCAAATTGTCTTGAGCCTGTTCGACTTTTTTTCAAGTTTGTGCAGTATTATAGTAAAGAAACTACGCACTGTACAGCCTCTACACAATCTATAATGCGCAGTTTTTACAGAATGTTTCCAATGTTGCTCGCACAGGAAGGGAATTATAACGCAAAAACACAGATATATGGGAAGATGTAGGTACCATATATCTACGGAGCAAAACGTCCCGATATAGTTAGTAGGTATACAGTATATGTGGCCTGCTTCACAGTACCTATAGGTTAAGTCAAGTTAGAATATAGGCACTAAAAAAGTTAAGAATAGGTTAGGCAGTGTTAGTATACTTTCGGTTGACCTGTAGTCGGTGCACATATGAGTGCCTGAATGTCTGGTACGGTACGCCACATAGCCTACTATGCTGGTTCCTAAAGGAATATTTGCTTATCGTGTTCCGGGATGAACTGCACTTCTTCCAGTTATTTCTTTCTTTGATCCTTCGTAGATTTCCGCGGGAGTTCACAATAATCATCCGAAATCTATGAGAAAGTTTTTTTTTAACGATAAACCCTTTCAGTAGGTAGGTACTTGCTCTTAAATTTCGCTCTAGGCGGTTTACAGATAGCTCTAGATATTCTGCTTCACTTCCTTCAGTTAATTACTTCACTGTCTTCCCATCTCCTCAGTTGTCTTTAGAACTTTGAATTGGACCGCAAGCGCTTTCGCGGGAGCTTTATTATCATCACCCGCGAGTGAAGCGAAGAACGGTGAATGTTTGTCTGTCCACCCAAAAAAGGAAAAAGCAGTTGGACAATGTTCATAATTTTTTACAGGGAGTCAGGTGGGCTGAGCTAGGTGTGAGAAATGATAAATCTCCAGAATTAGCTGGCCATAAAAAATTACGGCGTTGAAAATTGCTCCTCACTGAGGGTGATGATATGCCCTAGCTTGGGCGTTCTAGGTAGTACCAGCTTTCGTTTTACAGCGGAAATTCTTAGTATTTGTATCATTACAACCTTTTGCACCCGGAAGCATAGCACCAGTTAAGTATGGTACAATTTGGGCTCCTTGAATTAATTGTAAAAAGCGTGCCATATTAAGAAGATAGTCCCGTAAAATGCAGAAAAAGTTTTCCGTGTAGTACCTAAATTTAATACCAGACAAACTGACGCTCGTTGCTTTCAGAATATTCGTGGTGAACGAAATTCCTGTTTAACGGCATTAAAATACGAAGAGGGCAAATATATGATTTTCAGGAGCACTCCGATAAAGTGTTGTCGCGTTTTCTCCCAGCAAAATGCACGCACGCACCATAGCTTTAACTGTTATACGATCTTCAAACGAAGCTATATAGCTACATAATTGCAAAATTCCGCCTCCTCTACCGCAACACAAAGAATCATTCTTTTTGTTTAAAGTTAACCTCGTAGCCACCAGTTGCACTCAATTATATTCCTAGGAAAAAGTCCAACCTTATACAGTTATCACAGTAGTGTCAATATCAAAAAAATCTTAATTATGTGCAAGAATTAAATGCTTAACTAATGCCAAAAAGCTAGAGGATCCATTTTCATGTAGCAACAAGCAAAGAGTCATACCTACAGAAGTTAGCTATACACTGATTGCATTCCTTTGCCTGAACTTCGCTAAGTCATGAAAAAAAGAAGCGGCGTGAAGGCAAACGGCTTATGCTCGCAGAATTGCGAGGAAGTCGTAAATGCGAAAGTAGTCTGAAAAATCCGGAACCAGACTTACCAAGGCAATGAGAAGCCGCTGTAGCGATCAAAGAGAGCAGACCGGACTAATTTCCACCTAAACAAAAGAATGTTCCAGATACCTACGTGTCCGTTCCGTTACTGGCGAATGAAAGCGCCACTCCAAGAGAGGATACTGAACCCGTGTAAATGGATGGCAAAGTTACAGTCTATAACAGTACTATAAGCCGTCAGATAGCGCTTGAATAGTTGACTGTATATATATACTCTGTTCATTCTATCAAGGCACGTTGGGCGTGGTCAAATTCCTCTGCAGCGTCGCCAATTCTATGGGCATCTCTGAAATTTTTTCGGCCCATATCGTAGCCCCGCCCACTACCTGCATATAGAGAAATCTCAGAAATGCCCATAAAATTGGCAATGATGGACAGGAATTTGATCACGAAAACTACCTTGATAAATTTAGAGAGTATACTCAGTGTACCACTACTGGTTACTCCCATTATTGACAAGTTTACCGTCAGGGTGTTGCAAAGGGACGCAGCTGCAAGGGTACGCATACAGTTGCTATAATGGGTTACATGCAGGTAACCCATATATGTAACCTGAGCAACACAGGTAAGGGCTGGCACTTTCACGTCTAGCACAGTTCTGTATCGAGCCCATTTACCAGGAGCCAAACACAACACTGGTTAGTCGAGGCACCAGTGCAACCAACAGTAAAACGCACAAGCCTGCAGCATTTCACTGCGGCGGTGCACCTGTTCCGCAGGACGACAAAGGCAGCGTCACATTCTGCACGGACGACACCCCGTGGAGGCTGTGCGAGCATCCCGTAGCGCTCATTATACAGTACCTTGGTGTCTCGTTACTCGCATTTAATCAGTTTCCGGGGCAGTTTGACTAATGAAAATTCAATAACGGATTGTGTGAATTGGAAGCACAGGGCATAATGCCCTCAGCGTTTCAGTTACGGAAAAGTGGACCAGTTTTGAATTTTTCGAATCGAATAACAAGAATTTGCACAAGGAAGAAAGGAATTCATCAGGCACATCCGAAATGCGCTTATGTAGGAAATAAATTTCTCTAATCGAGTACTTTTTGATCGAGCAACAGGTCATTACGAGTAATCGGGTCACAACTTATTAACAGAAAAAAATTGGCGATTAATAAGCAGAAAATGTAGTAAGTAACTATCTCTAAAAGTGAAAGCTGCTGGCATGGGAGGTAGAGGCAGCATCTCATTCTGCACGGTCGACACCCCGCGGAGAAGACAGACATCCCACTGAGGTTGATTATATAGGACAGGCCTAATTCCATAACGGCTAACTGAAAGCTTTGTCTAGGTTATGTCTTGCGTACTATACCGTAACGACGAGAGCTTGTGGAACGCAGAAACACCTATCTCGACCTGGGTATATTCACCCCATTGAAAAGTTTGAGCCTCCAGTTTCACCATAAATGCGATCTAAGGGACCAAAAAATAAGGACATATTGCATGTCGACAGAAGCGGGGAACCCATGCATGAAAGTGTTCCCACACAGGATTGAGCGCATGGGGACAGCAAATCCGGAAAGAAGAGGAAGAACAGATGAAAGTAAGATCAGCAGGAGTATACAATCGCAAAGAAGCAACTTTAACACGAACGGCAAGCGTTTCAAGGTAGCTAAAGCTTAAGTAGCCTACACACTCCCCCTGAGGTCGCCAGTTCCCAAATTATTATTATATAGAGTAGTTTAAGTCTTCGTCTCCACAGCAACGGCGATCTAACCGAGGAAGAAGCAAGGAACACATAGTGTGACACGTGGCGCCAGTTCCCAAAACATAGGATGGTGAACCTTACTAACTCAAAACTATATGGCCCATCCTATGCCCCCTGAGGGGTTCGATACTCTAAAATGGCGCGCAAAAGTATTTCAAATCTTATGAGCAATTTGGTATTCTAATTCTAAGTAAATTTTGTCCTCAACCACCACGCTGCTCGCAGTCACTTTGATACAAAATTAGTACAATTAGGTATGATTAAATTTTTTTACTTCGAGCCGCGATTTCTGGACCAATTAAGCTCACCGGATTCGATTATGTCGCTCACAGCGAGTGAATCGAAGACCTATTTGGACACGCGAGTAAATGGACAACCAGGGAACAAGGACCTTTTGTCATTCGCAATAACGGGAATGCCCTGCGGTGAAGAAGCCGAAGGAAAGACCACAACCGCAGCCAGGCTCAGCGCCACGTCCACAGGCTCAGCAAAAACTGGCTGCTCTGCGCTTTCCTTTGAGATTCTCGTGGAGAGCACGGGGAGGGGGGGGGAGCTTGGCTTCGGGGCATTAGCAAGGATCAAATAATCAGAAAGGACAGGGGAAAAAATACAGCTTGAAATAGAAAGCGCGAACTGGCAATATGCCTAAAGGAAGGAATATATTATCGCAAAGAAGGCAAAATATATTCTGATTTAAATGAATTGCTGCAACTAACGATATTACGCCAATTTTAATGGGAGAGAACAAGAAACTTTTGACAAGACAGTTTCCTGTATGGTGAAATAAAATAAGCACTGTAGGTTCAGAAAAGAATATGATAACTAGTATGCACTACCGGTAACAAATATTTTTTATTGTCATTATAATCATTACTGTACTATCAAAATGATCGTATTTAATACCATTGTTGGGCCATAATTTCTAAGTTTCCAAACCTGAGAGATACGATGGCTTTCGTTCCATGGATGTTTTCACCAAATTTGTTTGGCAACATAGCTATGACTGCTTGCCGACAGGTTAGTTATTAGTAAACTTTTCATTTGTCGTTCTTCGTTCACAAGTATTTGAGTGACTGGATTTAAAAAAACAAGTACAATTGAAACTAATTATAATGAAGAAATTATAGTTAAATATTCTATATAGCCTGTAGCCGCTAGACGATTGTTTTCAATGCAAGAAAAAAAAAGACATGTAGCAAATCAAATCCGAGAGGAAAAATGGGTAAAAAAGAGCACAGCTTTAGGAGTTGCAAGTCGGGAAAACAAGAAGCAAACGCAGAACAAATGTGGTGAGTTTATAGGAGTAATGCACAATAAGGAGGAAGAGCGCACAGAAAATTGGTTCGGGACCGACCGTAAGCGTTAGGTATGCTACAGATGCCGATTACTGGAAGTTCCCAAGAGCTCAAATTACAGACAATTGTGCATTTTCGCAAGTAAACTAGGCATGTTTCGATAAGTAATAGTTCACTGCACAAGAGAATGATCACTGCAGGTGCTACAGGTTCACATCGCGAAGCTTCTGAGAAACACGGAGTGATGAGCACACTAAATAGAAAGAGAAGGTCGGTTGTACGAGAGTTCGGTACTTCATCGCACCGACACTTTGTATTGGGAGCACACCAAGTGTCCATTGCGCAGTCTCCCTACAACTGTAAATAGAAAGGCTATATACGAGAGGCGCTTGGAACACTTGGTATTGGCATCGCCTACAGAGTTTCGTGCTGTATCCCTAGCAACTACAACCTTATCATTATAAGGACACGGAGACAGACTGTAGCAGCAATGAAATTACAAAAGTGAAGTGCGAAGAGCGGGCTTTCACGAGGACAAAACACAGGCGTGCTGACGTCAATGCCGATCTGATCAGACGAGTCGATGTGCTTGTGTTAAGAGAACAAAACTGCGCAATTGACTATGACGTCACGCAAAGCTTTGATTCGGTGGCATGAGAGAATATTCTCGTTTCTATATATTCACGGTAGACGTTACAGCATATAGGTATGTCCTCGCTCTCATTTTGCTACAACAGAATATAATGAAACACCACAAAGGAAGACAAAAAATGCCCAAGGCAATCTGTATAGACTCGCTAAGTTTCCATTTGGGACGAACACATTACAGTAACCTCAAGTTATACGGTCCATTAGTGCATTCGCTTCTGCAGAAGAAATACTTCTCTTGAAAAAACAAACGGGCGGTCAAAAATTACGTTGACAAGAGAAAAGTCTCGTCTATAGATATGGCTCACTGTAAGAAAATCAGTCAAGAAACACTAACATGCTGGTCTAAAAGTTGCGTTAACCCTTCCATTCAAGTACAAATGAGTTTCCGTCGGTATTGCATAGTTTTTAGCAGCACAAACTGGGACCTGAGAGCTGGCGAAAACTCGCATTGTCCCAGTGACTAAATGTGACATTGTTAAAAACGTAATTTATGGAGTAAGCTGGACGTAATAAAGTTAAGCAGTTAACTCTTCAACTGGTAAAGGACCATATTTATATGGGTGATTTCATAATGGAACTCCTTACAAAAGCTTTTATCAGCCTCACCCCCCTCAAAAGGTTACCCCTATCGCAGCGGAACAGGCTCAGCACAGCTTGAAAAATCAAGGGTTATCCGCAAGCGCGGACATGATATCTGATTTCTCGCATAACCAGCACTGTTTGAAAGCGCAAAATAGTGGGCACACGGCAATATAGGTAAACCCTATTCATAACAGTCTGGGCCCTTTTGTTACATATGTTTTCTGTCCTATCGCATTCCAACAGGAATAAGTATTTTGTAGTAGGTAGCAAAGCGTAGTTCAGATAGGAACAGAATGGGATTTTTTATTTTTCCAGATGGCTAAACATCGGCAAAAGTTTTAGTACTGTACGGAGGAATGCACACGGCGGACCGGCAGAAGCGGCGGCAGCAGCAGCAGGGAGCCAAGTAACGGGCCGTGGTCACGTCGTACGCAGCTACGGCGGCCGTCACAGGCAGACACCACGGAAGATGTTTAGGAGACGGGAGGGGCCGGTCAGCATACCAGAGGCTACGGCTGCGTAATTATACTGTCCGCAGTAGCCGGGGCGAAGAATGTGTCAAAAGTTGGACGACTTTGGCGGCATTAGACAACCTGCTTGTACTGCCGACGACACACTAGGCAATCCCACGCTTTAATTATGCGCGTATGTTCAGCTTGCACGTCATCCCGCTGTACAGCGTAAGTCGGTAGCATAGACACGGTATTAGGAACGACAAGCAAGCTGAACGTAGGTACGTTGTCATAGTTGAACTCGCTTGTCTAGTGTGGCCCCGGCACAGGGGTGCGTTTGGGCTAATACTTGACCCTAAAAAGACCATATAAATAAAGTTTTCCGCAGAATAGGCCTACCTACTCACTGTGCAATTTCTAACATGTTCTTCAGGAGCAGCTTCGTTGAACAAACCTTCACAAGAAATGTTTAACGTGATATCTCAGCAGCCCAACCCACCTGCTGCAACTAACATTACCATCTCATCGGCTGCGCATTGCTGCTAACAACGTGAAATTCTCTGTCTTGGCATTACGGCAATCGCATACAGCGGAGCTGTACGGTTTCTCTCTGGGACTGGGGATATTGGTCCGAAGGTTGAACATACCTAATCCGATCTACTGTAAACTGCAGCGTTAGGAACGTTACGGTGCCTACTGAAGTATGATCTTGTTCTTCACTGGACGTTAAAATAAATCATTTTAGCGGCGCCAACAGAGAATCACGAGCAAGCCCTAAGAAATGAGGGAAACGGTCACTGTTTTTATGTAGGTATTATAATTATTATTAACTACCTGTTTAACTATAAAAGCGGTGTTCATATAAATAACATGGCACTGAAGCGGGTGCTAACGTAACTGGGCAACTGCTTGCCTCTGGCGGGGAATACAGCAACTCTGTCAATTGTGAAAGTGCAGATCTGTCAATCGTATAGTCGACCGCCCATCCCTATATCGTGAGAGAGCAGGTCTGTCAATCGCAAGCGCGCAAGCTAGTCCGTCTATCAAAAGCGCGCAAGTCCGTCCATCACAAGCGTGCAAGTCCGTCCATCACAAGCGCGCAAGTCCGTCAATCACAAGCGCGCAAATCCGTCAATCACAAGCGCGCAAGTCTGTCAATCGCAAGCGCGCAAGTCCGTCAATCGCAAGCGCGCAAGTCCGTCAATTGCAAGCGTGCAAGTCCGTCAATCACAAGCGCGCAAGTCCGTCAATCACAAGCGCGCAAGTCTGTCAATCGCAAGCGCGCAAGTCTGTCAATCACAAGCGCGCAAGTCCGTCAATCACAAGCGCGCAAGTCTGTCAATCGCAAGCGCGCAAGTCCGTCAATCACAAGCGCGCAAGTCCGTCAATCACAAGCGCGCAAGTCCGTCAATCACAAGCGCGCAAGTCTGTCAATCGCAAGCGCGCAAGTCCGTCAATCGCAAGCGCGCAAGTCCGTCAATCGTAGGAACGCAAGTCTGCCAATCGTAAAAGCGCATTTCCGTCATTCATACAAGCGCTGTTCTGTCAATCGTACGAACGCAGGTGCGTCAATCGCGGGAACGCACATCAGTCAATCGTATGAACGCACATCAGGCAATCGTACGAGCGCACGTCAGACACTTGTACGAATACACGCCAGACACTTGTACGAACACACGTCAGGCAATTGAACGAACACACGTCAGACACATGTACAAACAAAAGTCAGTTAATGGTACAAACGCACGTCAGGCAATTGAACGAACACACGTTAGACACTTGGATGAACACGTCAGACACTTGGATGAACACGCCAGACACTTGGATGAACACGCCAGACACTTGTACAAACGCAGGTCAGTCAATCGTACGAACGCAGGCCCCTCAATCGTAGGACACAGGTCGCTCAATTGTACGAACGCAGGTCCCGCAATCGTACGAACGCAGATCCCTCAATCGTACGAACGCAGATCCCTCAATCGTACGAACGCAGATCCCTCAATCGTACGAACGCAGGTCCCTCAATCGTACGAACGCAGGTCCCGCAATCGTACGAACGCAGGTCTCGCAATCTTATGAACGCAGGTCCCGCAATCGTACGTACACACGCAGGTCCCTCTGGTCAGTCAATCGTACGCACTTAGGGCCGTCAATCGTACGCACTCAGGGCCGTCAATCGTACGCACGCAGGGCCGTCAATCGTACGCACGCAGGGCCGTCAATCGTACGCACGCAGGGCTGTCAATCGTACGCACGCAGGGCTGTCAATCGTACGCACGCAGGGCTGTCAATCGTACGCACGGAGGTCCCTCAATCATAGGAACGCAGGT
>LQNS02278097.1:16830181-16846656 GCA_001587735.2 Parhyale hawaiensis
GTCAAGGCACCGCCTCTGGTCACTCTGCACATTGCTGCGCTTTATTCCGAGCGACTTTCTCTGCTGCATGGGAGCTTTGAAAAGATGCTAACCGCTTTTTCTGATGGCTTTCCCAGGGGATGAGCGACGTATCTCTCATTTATCTAGAGAAAGTGTCTCAACTGCTACACATGATTAGCCTTGACTTGTGTGGAACATGTCGGTTTCATTAAGAGCTCTTCATAGGAAATAATTGTTTTGTATTATGGGGAGAAGTGCCCACAGGTGGAACTCATTGGTCACCGTATTTGAGCTGGCTTTTCGGGACGTCATTCCAATAGTACCACAAATACAGCATTTATTTTTTCGTACCCCTATTTCATCTATTTCTAACTTGATCTTACTTGAAGAAGTTCGGGCGCTCTTCGGTCCCGGGCCATGCTGAGGCACCGCTCATCTCAGCTCATCTCTCCATAAGACGCTCACAGCAGGTCTCCTGGTCGATGATACTGTTGCTACCGGAAGTCTGGTAGTAGTGCTGTAGCATCGGGCGATCCGGGACACTCGCTAGAAACTTGTCCAGGTTTCTCTTGAATGCCTCAAACGAACTATGAATCTCCCTGAGTTCACGGGGGAGGCATTTGAAGAGACGAGGCCCTCGGATAATCAAGGATCTGTCCAGTAGAGTCCTAACTAGCCGCCGGGACCTTTTTATTTAGTGGTGGCAGCTTGCAACAAAAGCCCCTTTGGCCCCCCTCAACGATCTTCAGGCTCTGACCCAACCGGTCCAGCACCTCCTGTACCAGCCCGTGGGCCATCTTCCAGATGTATAGAATGATGTAGCGCTCTCTTCTTCTCTCCAGCGAATACAACGAGAGCTCCTTCAGCTAGTCTCTGCTTGTAATTGCGGTCCTGTAAACCGTCAATTCTCACGGTAAACGTTCTCTGGCCAGCTTCTATTCTTCTAATGGCCCCCCGCCCAATCGGGCACCAAAGCTGACAGCAGTATTCAAGGAGGGGCCAGGACTAAGGACTTGAAGAGCAGGAGCATCACCTGTGGGTCACGTGAGGCGAACGTTCTCAGCACCCAATCCATTATCTGCTTTGCTTTAGCGATCATTGCATCTATCTGATCCTCGAACCGCCAAGTACAACTCATTATAACTCCCAAGTCCCTCACTCGATTTGATTTCTACATTTTATCAACATTCCATTCGAGGCAGTGTAGCATTCAGCAACTGGATCTTTTTCCTTTCCATCTAGCCAGTACCTGAGGACCTCGAATTTACTCTCGTTATATGAAACATTATTTGTGGTAACCCAGTCATGGATCTTGTCTAAGTCGTCCTGCAGCCGGTGCTGGTCATCGATGCACACCACTGCTTTAACTAAACGGGTATCATCCGCGAATGAGGAAACGTGAGAGTGTAGTACCCGTTCGTCTATGTCACTCACATGGATTAAAAACAGTATTGGGCCTTATACCGTGCCCTGGGGTACTCCACTGGGAACTCTCTCCTCTCTGGATTCTACTCCATCGACGACGACAACAACCTGCTTCCAGCTTAAAAGGAAGCATCAAATCCAGTTGTATAGAGGCCTACCGATACCAACCATTTTTAGTTTCCGAAGAAATTCATGGTTTGCTTTATCAAACGCTTTCGCGAAGTCTAGGAAACGACATCCGCCTCCTTTCCCTCCTCCTCGAGGCACTTTTATCCCAGCTTGTTATCTTGATGCCTGTACTGTATATGTTCCTCTTACTGTTTGATATAGCTGCTTATCCTGAAATATGTGAACTTCAGAGCAGTTTGGGGCTCCTGATGTTTACTTGGAATTTATGAAATTTCGATTTTCACTGGAGAATACTGGTGTGGTAGATATGCATATGAACCCAAGTCCTTTATTTCTATCTCTCAGTAGCTCTGTACAAAAATTACTGAAATAGCTAAAGGTAGCTGATTATCGAGACGCCAGAAGTTCGAGCCCGCTCCAGGGAAAGTAAGTCTTGACGCTTGGGAATGTGTATCGGCATCAATTCTCTCACTCATAGTCATTGAAAGGGCATTGGTGTCAGGATCGGGGGGAAGCGCTTTTGTTTGTAGGATATTCCGTGAATATGACACCAGAATTTGGATAATTAGTGGCAGACTGCTGCCGTGGACCCGACTGGGCCTAAATAGGCATTTAGTTGCGGCACGAACCTGTGAATGCGCTTTTCTTAATTGGGTTGTGCGGTAAGATCAACTTTACCTTGCATAGAAGGCTACGAGCTTGGAATTTTTAAAATAGGAAAATTATTAAAATATATAGTAATATCAAATACTAAAGATACTGTGGAGTAATTCACTAATTCTAAAATTTAAGGTTTCGGGAGCAAGTATCCCATCCTCAGAAAAATTTTGATAATAGGTTCAGATTCAAATTTGATTTCTCCTGAGGATGGGATACTTTCTCCCGAAAAGTTAAATTTTAGAAAAAGTCGACATTATATTTACTATTCGACATCGTCTTAAGTATATTTTTTTACATAGTAATAACTTAGTCCTGTAGGGAGTTATGAGCGAACTATCTTTGATCACAGAAAACAACGTACAGTGTTCAACAACTCTCAGCGATTCTAAAGTGTCATTTCGCAGTTTCCTGAGCTGTCGTGTTGAGCGGATTCCGCTGTTTAATTATAGTTTGATCCATGGAATACGAGACGGATATCGGCTGGACGTCGGAGTCGGACCTCCTGTCTGCCGACTCCTGCCTGCCCACTGAACCCTCGTGACACAGATACACCTTTCGTACTTCAGACATATTCAGAACCGCAGCAGCGCTTAGGCGGAGTTGCGCACTTCATCAAGCTTTTTCAGCGTATCAATTAGATATTTTTTTCTGAAGTGCATACTCTTGAGTGCTCGTGTTTGCTGATGACATTACAGAGTTCCGACCATTAACTGGGGCAGCGCATCCTGGTGGGAAGAGAAACATGCAAGCCAGCAAATGTTCATCAGTTGTGAAAAGAGAAACTGGTGTACTTAGGTTAGACAGAGTGCTGTTGCGCACTGGGGAGTGCCTGCCTCTAGTTCTTACATCTCTATATATAAATAGTACTATGCATAAATATAGCACTGATGGGTGTTATCGTATGTCAAATGGTCTTTTGTAACGTTCTACCAGGCAAGTGACAATATGGTTACTTTCATAATCCTATTCTTACAAAAGCTTCTGTCAGCCGCTCGACAAGGAGTTGAGCCGGTTGTAGGGAAGCAAAGTGAGGTGGTAAAGCTACAGTTTGTTTTCAGCCCTCTCCCCTGGGGCACTGTCTGTTCAGGGGTTCTTATAGTACCTATCCGAGTACCGTCGCGTGAGGTCACTTATGCTTTGCTGTGGCGCTGTGGGCCTCCCATTAATTAGGACTCATTTTATTTAAGAAAACGGCAAGTTAACTTCCGTTTTTGACGGCATATCGAAATACCATCATTTTTTTTTATGAAGTGCAGCGCGTTGATGCTTCTTTCTCGGTTGACTGTGACAGCAGCTCAAGTAGGCGGTTGTGTCATTTTCGGCATATAGGTATTAAAATTCAGTTATACTAGAAGTTCAGGTTTGCGTTCTTTTGAACAGTGAAAAGTTGGAAGAGAAGGTAAAACTCTAAAAAGAGCCGAGATCCTCTAGGCGAACTTCTTACCAAAACCGAGAATTTTTCGCAGTGTCTGCGATTTGGCAGCTCGAGGAATATTGTATTGTTGCATTTCATGCAACCGTATAAAAGGTTAGAAGTTTAGACATGGATAATAACTCTTTTTTTTTTTTTGTCCCATATGAAAGTCATGAAAACTAGACGGGAACATGGGCAGTGATCCTGTGATGTAGCGCTTTTGACCATGCTGACGTCTTTATGTTTTCTTTCTCTTGATCATTATACGGTATTTAAAGTACTCAGAGAATCTATGCACAAAGTCCAGGTGACGTTGCATGTCCTCGTCACTTCCCCTGAGTGGAACCACGATGCTGTGTTTCTTCTGTAGGGTCGCACTTCGCGACCAATGAGAGAGGCAGAGAGAGCCAGCAGCGAATTATCTCCCCAGTGCACGTAACTGCTGGTCTATCATCATATTGGTACAAAAGTTTCCTTATTGTCCTTTCGAAACGTATGTTTATTTGTCCCCAATTTGTTTTGTTTGTTCTTCGTACTCACACTGATTAATGGATATTTTACCGCTCCTGCTTTTCTTCCTCGGTTTGCGCTTCCCAGGTTTCCTCCTCAATTTTGTGGCGTACTCCTTCCCCTTGCTTTCTCCCTCTTGTTGGATAGAGGTGAACGCTAGCTGTGGGTTGGGACGCTTGAGATTGGATTGTAGTAAAACATTATAAATATCAGCACACTAGGTTGGTGAACGCTCTCGTTGTCACTCTAATACGGTAATTGTTTTAAATTTAATGGGATCAAGGTCAAAACAACTGTAATTTTCATATCACCGTTTTCACTGCAACTTTGCGCTATACTTTTCTTGAGATGGATTTTGGAATGCCGTCTAATTTTTCTTTAGCGAAAGCATTGCATTCCACGCAACGTGTTTGAAATGTGGAACTTATCCGGTGCGTATTCCTATAGCAAATGAATTGCATGCAATCCCGACCTGTTGGGAATGTGGAACATATCCGGTGCGTATTCCTATAGCGAATGAATTGCATGCAATCCCGACCTGTTGGGAATGTGGAACATACCCAGGACGTCTTCACACCTGTTCTGCAAGTCTATGTGCGTGGAAACTCCTGTCGAGCGAGCAAACTGGGCTCATCCGTTACCTGTGTTTCAGCTGCGATTCCAAATGTAAACTGGAGCAGTGAAAACTCCAGGTGTCGGGAAATGCTTTCGATACGGTACCTACTGCTTGCTCCTATCACGTCATACCAAAGTTTACTCGAAGGAACAGCACGATTTGAAACGTTAAGCTTACACGATCAACGGTTGACTCCATAGAACATAAAAGTACCGTACATCCTTATCGGTGATACAGTATCGGGTACATTTTACTCATTAGGAGTTTTCCGTTGTATATATAGGAAACCAAACCAAAATTTGTTACCCGTTGGCATAGCAGTATTTGAGTATCTCATTCGTTAATTGCCTCTGAAGTTACTCTTATCCGATTAAAATCTTTCGGAGTCAGTGTGCCAGCTGGAAACTGCATTAGAACCCCAGCATTCTTCAACTGCAAGTATTTTGGCGTTGAGTATTTTCGTACGTTTGTTTACAGTAATACCTAACTTATCATCCTGTTCAGTGGATAAATTAGGACTTTCTGTTTGTTGGTTGTTTTTTTTTTGTGCCGTCAATGCAATATATTACGAGTGTGTTAACCTATTTCTCTTCGGAATCGCTACTCGTGCAGAACTGTATGCATTATGTGCTTGATCTGACGAATGCTTCCAATTAGTCGCAATAATCACACACTTCAAGATGTTGGTAGAATTTAAGGAATATTTTGAGCTTATTTACTCGTAGAAAGAAGAGAAAATCATTTAGCTTACGTGATGTCTCTCTAAAGGTGAGACTTCAGGAAGCATCGTCTGCTAGTATCATAACCGTAAAGACTGCTAGCACTTGCGAAAAGAAATATTCATCTTCACTATCTGTTAATTCGCTTCTTGTACCTCTTCACTACATTTAGTTTCATCATATGGTACGTACCAACCGTGTGTTAGTTTCACAGGAAAGGTAAAATTTGAGACTGAATCTTGGCATTCTCATATAAAATAACCTTATAGAAACGTAGGTATTGTATACAATAAACCAGTCAGTGTAGGGCTGTCCCGTGATAAACAGTACAAGAGAAGCTTCGTATTCGCGTTTCTCAAAATCAAACTGATTATTTTTTGACCTAATTACTCCCAGCTTGTTTTGTGTTCCCTTTTTTATTTATTCCTTTTTTTCTGCTGTCACAGTCTCGCGAATTAGAAACTATTACCGTATTTGCAGTTGTTATTGTCCACGTCCCGTAACTGGGACAGCCGCTCTGCTAGCAGCGACGGGCGCAGCACTGCAACAGCACCCCCCCCCCCGCCTGACGCGATACCACACGGCCGAACTGTTGATTTTGTCTGACCTCTTCCTTGGCCTGTCCTGCGCCGCTCTGGAACGTTCCTTCCGACACTGGTGCTCTCCTGCGGGTGCTGCTCATGCCCCAGGCTGTGGGAAATCGGCGGTAGAATTTTAAATTAGGAACACTCCACTCAGTAGACGGACGTTACCGTGGAACGTGCATTGAAATTGCATCACGTTGTTTCTTAATATAACACTTAATAGCTACATTGGCGTGCCATCTACACGACACTTACGAAATAGTGTTATTCCAACATGAGGGTTGAAGTTAAATCATGTAGTTATGGGGTAAAAAAATAAAAATTGAACAGTGTTTTCGCGAAATATCTATTATGCGTTTAAAGCATTATTTCTCCTTCAGCGCTGAAACAAGTTCTGATGAGGATTTCTTCGCATTTTTTATTATTGTATTTGTAATGACGACATTTATTTCTATGAGCAGAACTGCGTTCAAAAATTATCTAGGGAACTCGCAGGGACAATTATCAGAGGACACGTAACGTTTTCCAAGTACCGTTTTCTTGAATCAAAACTTAGTTCGTGTTAGACGTATCGCATGAAACTGCATTTATTCACCCATTGTCCTTTTTTCCTCTCGTGATTTTTCCACAATTCTTGACTCTTCCAATTTTAACCTGTTATCGCCCCATAGAGAAGCACTCGGTGACGTCTTCTCTAAGGTTATTCCTAGGAACATTGATTTTAAACGAGCTCGAAAAGGGTCAAGCCACTAAAGCGATCGATGTGTGGCTGGTACGTATAAGAAGAGTGTGCGTCGCCTTGGCTTCTTGGGGCCCTGGTCTTATATACCTATCAATTTCCTCCTTGCGCCCAGTCTTCTTCATACTCCTCGTGAAGTCTTCTGTGGTTCCTTTTGTTCCTGTTTCGCTATTTTCTGCCGGCCAGCAGTTATTTTAGCTCCTACTTTCCATGTTCACTGTTAGTAAGGACAGTATAGACTGCGCCTTATCCAAAGGCCCTGCAGGCCGTCCCCATTCCGGCCCCAGGATACACCTTCAGTCGTCCCAGAAAGGCACACTGGGCTGTGGCACCATCAGCACGATTGTGCCTCCGGCTGCACATACTACGCATTACGCTGATCAGGACGCTGAAGTGCATGTCGTATTTGGATACCGACACGTAGGTACGGTTACCATTTTTGCTTTAGTCTGCTTGGTACGGAGATAAATTTTGACCCCTCTGCCTTCTAACAAGTCCTGTTTCGCTGTCTGTTGGAAAAGTACTCGCTAGTAGCTAAGTAGACAGCAGAGAAAGTGGGTTAGGTATCGTACTTACTTTAGTGTGCCAAGTTGTATGGTGCCAAACCATTTATTTTCGATGAAGTAGCTACTTCAAAATATGGTAACTGATAGCCATTTTGTTAAATATTTAAATAATAAAATATTGGGTTGATTATTTAATAATTTCTAATTTTTTAAAGTTAATTTCCGATTCAACGTGCATGAGGTTTTGGGCTGCAACCAAACGCTAAATGCAAACTTGTATGTTAAGCAATTGCAGCGTGTGAATGAAAATCTGAAAAATAAACGCCCACGCCTTGTCAACAGAAAAACTGTCATCCTCCACCATGACAACGCAAGACCACATACTGCAAAAATGACTCGAGAAGAAATTTTGGCACTCGGCTGGTTTAAGCCCGCTGCAGACGATAGTCTATTGTCCTGTGTTTTCACTTCACAGTGCTCGAATGCGTTGTTGTGTCTGAGTAAACAACAATAAAGGTTACTGCTTTCTAAGACGACTTTCGCTAAAAAATTAGAAAAGACAAAAGGCATTGCACTATAGTCAAACCAGCGTGAGGAGTCCGATGGGCGTGGCTAAGAACCCAAAGCAACTTGGCCAAATCTCACTTAAGCGCGTGGTATAACTTGTCTCAATCGATAAAATTATTTCATAGTCGAATACTCAAAGTGTATTAGTCAATAGATTAGATTTGGCACTGCTGCGTTCAATTCAGCCCCGCCCCTAAAAGACTGCTTACACTGGTTTAACTATAGTGATACTTGCTGAGGCAGAGGATATGACGGTAAACATTTTATCGAAACATTTGCTAGGCACACAGTCCTGTTTGCGAGGACAGTACGAAGCATTCGAACGTCGTGAAGTGAAAACCGAGGACAAAAAACTATCGTCTGCAGCGGGCTTTATATATAATACCTTATCTACTATGTTCCATTGACCCGCCCCTACCAACTTGCATCTGAAGATAATCAAGTGAAAATGTATATCCAAAGCTTTTTTTTTAATTGAGACAATCTTCATTTTATTCGGATAACATTAAAAACTTACCAAATGGGAGAAGGTCATTGAAAATAATGGTAGATATACCATTGATTACAACTTGTTGATTTGGTTTTTATTATGCGTTCAATTAAAGATTATAAAACTGAAAATATTTATGAATCGACTTAATACATAAAATGTAATATGTTGATACGACAAAAGGTTTTTGAAACATTTAAATATCTCTTGAAGGGTTAAAATCATTAAACTTGTATCCAATCAAGCTCGTCGAATAATTCCGGAGGTATGGTCGCCTAATTTAATGCATTACTCTACCAAAAAGTGAGGAGGGCAGTAAAAACGGGTCATTTATTGAACAAAGCCCATGAACTAAATTCAGCTTATTCACTTTCATGGCGCATTATAATTCTGACTCTAAACTGTTCTTTATTATTATAATAAAGCATATTAGAGAAGTACTCTCAAACCTTAGACCTCCACCAAGCAAAGTGTGCTTGCCTAGCTTAGGCCGCACCACTCCCTTGCACCCTCTGTGCGCAATACTTACGGAACATTCGAAATAGCTAGTCCAGGATCCAAGAGTTCTTTCGAAGCATCATCGAAATCGAATCATCTGTACGTCGTAGCATTTCTAACAGTTCCTCTAACTTTCATGAAGATCCGTCCATAACTTTTCGAATTAATGTTGCTATCAGAGACTTTATACGACACACGAATGCGAGCAAAACATACCTAACCCCCTCGACGGAGGTGCAATAATGAGAGATAAACACTATGTATGATTTGGCGAGACTTGGATGTCCCTCATCAGTAGAGATTAGTTCAGCCTCTGTTGAGCTTTTGATGCATCTTTTAGTTTCCTTTCTCTTTTGACTTTCCGTTATCTAGCTGTACAATTAGGTTCAATGTTTTTTTCGGCATACTGTGTATCCCTTCCTGTTTTCATCGTCCCTCTGAATTTGGAATGAATCACTTGGAATGCAATGCACATTACCGTTATTTAACTAGATACAGCAACGCATTCGAACGCTGTGAAGGGAAAACATGGGTCAAAAGACGATTGTCTGCAGCGGGCTTAGGTAAGTGTGACCTACTCCGGAGCAGAAGCTGCTTGCTGGGTGCCGCCATATCGGCGCTAATGATGGAAGATCTGCCGCGCCGCCTACCGACCCAATGCGACGTAAAAAGCCGCTTGCCCGCCCGAAACAGGAAGTTGCCTGTGACGTTTGTTGTGGGCATCCGCTCTCACTGATGTAAAAAAATTTGACTCCTTCAGTGATGACATATTTTTGCTCTGTAGCCGGGGCTAACCCTCTTGGTGGTGAAATGACCACTGTTCGGCATCGTACCACGGGAGGCCCGGGTTCGATTCCTGGACTGGACGCTAAGAGTTTACACTGCGTGAAGCACTCCAGCACCGAGAGGCGAGCGAAGCACAGCGAGGGATTCCAAATTGACTCTCTCCACTGACTGCTTCTCCTGCTCTTCACACTCCCAGCTGTTCAAAATTCTCGAATTAAAGCTACAGAAAACCTCGTTCCGTGTATTCACTGTATACGAGATAATAAATGATTCTTATTTTATTTTCATTTATTTTATGAATAATATTTCCGCAGTTGGTTGTTCAGATGTTTCAACATGTGGGCTTTTGGGTAACTTCATATTATCATCGAAAACGAACTTCATTTTCGCGTTGCAATAACACTTAATACTAACTACATCTCGTTGTATTTACAAGTCGATCGTTATTGAAGGTCGGAACTTACAAAACTATATATATATATTGTACCAAAGCAATTATCCCGTAAAATATTTGGCCTCCACAGAAGCTGCTCTAATCTTGTTGCTGAGGCGGCCCTCAGGGGCATATTCTGGCGAATCCTTTTCCTTCCACAAATATGTTTGGGTATCACGCACCCAAGGGTCCCTAGTGCCGTCTCTGCCGGGAATGTAGCATCTTGCCGCAGTTCCTGCTAAGGTTAGTTTTGTAGTGTTAGGTAGGGCTCTTACCTTCGCCCGTGTGGAGGGCCACAGAAGGGATCGTCCGCACTGGCGCCTCTTTCTTCTGTTTTCTTCTCTTTTCCTCCTTCATCTCTTGCCGCCTGAGCACAACGTTATGTTCCGGTTGTAAGCCGAGTAAATCATCTTGGATCGCTATTGTCTTAGTTTCAGAAATAGCGGGACAATACCAATTTAATAATAATGTTACTGGGGCGACCAAGAATTCTGTTATGGTAAAAAGAATATGTAAATTCAACAATTAGCTACTGCTTCTTTTATTTTATTTTTTGAGCGCCGGCCCACTGATGACGTTTTGTCCTGCGCAAAAAAAAAGATGGCATGCATGTCTTTACTTGGTTTTCGTACTTTAACCTTTACCTTGCTGTTTTCTACTCCTGTTGCAAAGCACGTTAAATTGTGGGTAGTTGTGATTTTTATTTTTTTCAGTAGCTACTGAACGATGATGCAACGATAGCTGTTGACCATGTTATACGAAGATATATGAAGTTCTGTAGTTACTAGGCAAACGATGAATTAGAACTTTGATCTAGCTGTTACACGTTTTTTCTTCCAACGCAGGTTTTAGAGCTAGAAAAGGGACAAAAAAAAGCTCTTTGGTAACAAGGGGACTGTCTGAAATCATCATTTCACCATTAAAAACATCCTCCTCTTTCTAATAGCCGCCCCGCTTCCTTGGATGAACCAAATTCCATATCTTCTTGGGAAGTCTCCAGAGGGAAACCAACAGCATCTGTCGCTGCACCCGCTCGTCTCGTCCCTGACTTGTTTTCACCCGCTAGTTTATGAAAGGAAGGCCCTGCAATTGTCGACACTCCGTGCCTCTCGGCACCGCCGCAAACCTACGCCCCATCGAACAATGAGTTGTGGCCCCGAGGCGCAGCTTTCTTGGTTTACCGAAATTTTGTGTCGTGAGTGTTGGTGTGCGGCGACGTGTGACCGGCGCGCCGATGACTTATCAAATTAAGATGACTCCGAGGACAGGTCTACTCTGCAGGCAGTGAATAACTTCTTGATTATCGTTGCTGATCATCGATCGCTGCTGCACGGGTGGCTGCTTTCAGGTCAGCGTGCTAGATGAATGGCTATGGTTTTCCGTCGGGAGGATCATATGTACCTTCGGAAAGATCATGCACACTGAAGAGTCTTGTGTCTCCGGGTAATATTTTCCCGAGCCTTTGAAAGGGTGTCGGAGTATTACTGTCTCCTATTTAAAGGTCGGTGTGACAGATGAATGGCCAGATTTTTTCTTCAGAGGATCATGTACCTAGACGAAACTTATGACTGGGTAACATTTTCTCTTGCCTTTGGAACACCTTAGAGTAAGTATTGGTGGCTCTATGTCCCAGGTTTCTTTGGGAGTATATCTGCCTATGTGCAAGATAGTATAGCACGCGAAAATTTACACGTCTAATACAGCAGTGACCATATTTATAGCGTCCTGAAATGTGAAAGAAATTGGTCGGTAGGAAGTAGTAAATGAATTGTACTATCTTTTTTATGCGATCAAGTATTTATAATTTTTGGTTTCGGCGACGAACGCCATGTGCTTGGCAGCAATTCACTTGTTTTCGTTGTTAGTAAGTAATGCTGTTCATGGGTCATATAATTCAATACAACTTTACGATTGGTTCTCACCTACTCCAGCACCTACATCTTCTGTTCAGCTTTTCTCTAACTTCCTGAATTTTTCAAGATTTGCGATATTTCTTGTGTGTTCGCGATACCTAATTTAATGGCATGAAAGCGCCTCTTTAATATGCAATAATGGGGCCGTTACTTACTAAACTAGAAACGGTTTCATCACTTTCCTCTCAAATATATCATCGGCAGGTGCGGCTTTCACTAGAGCCGCATTTAGTGGCCCAGCTGTTTCCGGTTCCGCATCTAATATAAATTTCTCCGGGCTCTTGTGAGTCGGTGAACCGCAGGGTCCTTCATTTTGTCTTGGCGCCCAGCAGGCGATCTGCAGCCCCAGGCGCTGTCAGTTTGTTTACATTTTTGGGGTCCTTTTGCTTTTCTCTGTATTCTATTTTTGTCGAGCCCTTGAAAAGTTCGTGAGTCTTGGTGCAATTTTTTTATGGGGCACGCAAGCGTTGACTCGGTAATCTAGAGAATAGGTTTGAATCAATTGTAGCACATGCACGTCAAACTATTTCATGCACTTACCAGCTCTGAGCACCCATGATCACTCTGTCCCAGCGTGCTCACTTTTATCTTAGAAGTTTGACGCTTGAACATTTGCTATACGATGTTGTTTGGGTGTTGTATTAATCGGCAGAGCAGTTTTGCGTTGACGTAATTTATTGCAGAAACGCATGCCTGCGTTATGTTGTTGTGTCTGGCGAATTATGTACTTGAGGGAGCAGGTAAGTCATCAGCCATCTTTGATTTTATTGTAGGAATTAGCTAATTATTTCTCCAGACTGAGTGGTTGGAAAAATGCAGCGTTGTTATAGTCAAAGTATATTTCATTGAATTTTTCTACCGTGATACTATCCATAGAACTCACCGATTTGCCTAGTGTTCACTGCATGTACGTTCTTAGAAAAAGATAGCTTGACATAATCAATATATGTGCTATTTGGACTAGTCTCTTTGGGTTTCTAACAGATTGTGTTCACTGTTCACAATATACAGTGCCCACCCTCATTCGGAATTAGCGAGCTTTCGGCAGGCATTCGCTTCTTAAATGTTAAGATATTGCCTCTGGTATTAGTCCGTCTCCTCTTCATCACAACCTGCCATGTAACGTTTGTCAGGAGGTACTGTATTTTGTTCTGTGCTCAGCTGGAATGAATTTTTGGATGCTCGGATCTTCCGATTCTTTGCCAGCTTGCTTATGTTGCCATTTGAGTTTTTTTTTTTTTTTGCTCGACGTTCTACCAACATGCCCCTTCATTCTTCCACTCATTGGTTCACGGAATATTCTTTGAGTGAGGAAACTTTTACTAGGTTTGTAATGGTAATGATATAGTATTGTGGTTACTTGGAAGCGATTTTGAATAGGTACTATGGTGTTAACTAACTAGCCAGTGTCCCGAGAAATTTCGTTTTGCTTCAGATCTTTTGCTTATGTATGCCTCCTTTTCTACTGATGGTTCGCCACGTATGCATTGAAAACCTATTCTCCATTATCCAGAGTAACGCGTTTTCTTCACAAAAACGCGGATGCCCTCTGGACAGCCAACCGGTATCTTGGGAACAATATTCTAAGCAGATTTGAAGTCAGTACCTAGATGAGCTATTATGACCAGCGAGAAGTGCTTTTTTGTACGAATATGAAGATAAAATATACTTGCAAAAATTAATATTCTATAGGCGAAGTTTTAAGTAATGATCACCAAGTCTTTTCGTCCTTTACTTATACATGATAGTAATTGAGATGCTATAGCCTCCTCATAAGGCAGACATAGTTTGGAGCTCTGGCATTCTGCTACCCTACTTTACATACGACGATTTTCTTCACGCTCGCCTAGTGCCATTTAAGTAGGCCTATATGTGCTTTCTGATCACCCAAATTCTTTTTTCGCTTCGATAATTAGCAACTTTTAACAGAAGCAGCTGGGGTGCGTAGTTTTTCTCACCTGTATAAATAATGACTACAGGTACAGTGCTTCAAGTCTTCCTTAGACTACCTACATCTTTATCGCATTGTTCTCTTCTCTCGGCAGCTCTCACTTTTTACTCCTAGTAGAGAGCTGATTCCAAAACCTCATAGCTCGCATAGTGCCGTCGTCACTATATATAGACATCCTGGCAAATGGCTGGAGTTCTTGTGTTCATTTTTTACGGAGACGACTAATTGCATCGAAGTAGGTATTTCTTATTGCTATCTAGTTCACTTTATCATTCCCAGTGTGATTTCCCCTGGTGTGTTGTATTTTTTTACACGTAATCCGCCAAGCAAATTGAGGTCATATTTTTTGTATCATACTTTTTCCATGTTAATGAATGGTATATATGACTTTGAATAACTGTTGGTGTGAGGAGGGAGATCTCCTCGGATGTAAAAAAAAAACGTGTTTCAACGAACTCTCCTTTGATATGGGTATCTTTTTTTTTTGTTTACTGTAGCCGTAGCAAACGCACGAAGCCTAAAAATGAACTTTAAAAGTGTCACTTAAGATTTCCTCAGGTTTTGCTATTTTTTCTTCTGTTTCCCTAAGTGTTTCTTATGTTTACTCTTGATGTTCCTGGGTTGTATTTTGCATTTTGATGTCTGCGCTGTTTATCTGTTTTGTTTTGATACTATAGAGACCCGCGCTGTCATAAAATGACAGCGAAGAATTTGTGATGACCTTCTTCATTGATCACACATCCGATATTACAACTGCTAACCTAAGCAGCCTGAGATGAGCGTTTACGGCTTCACAGCCGCTCAGTATCGATTTTTTTTTTTCTCTGAAATGGAGAAACTACATGGCTTACTGCAGCCCGATCAACAACGCTCAAAGTAATAGCTCAGATTCGGTATTTTGGATACGGTAGGCTAGCCTATACATGTCCAATGGTTGTTGCGTAGCAAAAGCTCTTTCATCGACAATTGAATTAAATTTGGGAGATTAGCTGAAGCAACGAAATCATCTGTGGGAAGAAACTACGAATCAAGATGCATGAGAGTGCCAATGGAAGCTTCAGATATTTTCAGTGCTGCGATTTCAACTTCGGCAATGCAAGAAGTGTATTCAGACATGAGGTCACCCGATACTTTGCCATAGATTCGATGTATGGAGAAGCTAATGCCCGTACAAATCAGATTAAACCTGCAATGTCTTCCTTGTTTGAATTTCAACTGTCCCTGATACGTTTGACATCTTCTGCAACCCGGCCTATTTTCTGCCTAACAGTTTTTAATGGAACTTGAGAGGACGACCAGAGCCTCCAACCTGGGCTCATTTCCGCCCATCTGTTTTGTTAAAGCGTGACAGAAAATGGATAAACCGATAAATTAACAAACAGATAAATACACAGCGTTCTTTATTATATATTGTAGATTAGGTACGTTTCTTCTTAATAGGTATATGGTTTCTACGGCAATTTTTTTGTTTGATATAAATTGTACTCCTGTATTACTCTTATTAATTTTGTATGGCTTGTCCCGTCAATAATTATAGTATGGTTGCTTATTACCTTTAGTGCGGATATTGCTGTTTAATAGTTTCCACGGGTTATAGGTATTCCATCGTGTCATTTTCTACTTATCTTATTAAGTTTCTATGTGGATATCACGTCCTTAATATTCAAAATGTGGTTTTGCTAAGATGAAGACGTAGGTATATATATGGCACAACTTTAGTTAAGTACTTATTGCAAATATATTACAGCAGTTATGTTTCCAAATGGCCTTCTTTTGCTTTGTTATAGAACTCGAAGCGACTGCTAGGTTATTGCGTGCTATGACCGCCGTCTGCTCTTATGTTTCTTGCTCGTTCGACGAGACGCGTCTCTCTGCGGAAGCAATTGCTAGACTCTGCCTGTGATGCCGAAAATTTGCTTGAAAGTATCTCAGACCAAAGAAAACTCGGACGCCGGACTTCCAAGGGCGTCTCAAAACGACCGCTCGTCACCTTTGTGTTGCCATCACAGTTTTTTTACTATAGTGATTATGTCAGACAGAAGAGACTGCACTTGCAGAACTGTGACGTCACACAAGAGTGAATCAGCCAATAGCGTCACTCCTTTTGCAGCAGGGCATCCTGGGTAATCTCAAGACAGAGGTATCTTGGGTAATTTCCACAATGGCGTCGTATGTGCGCGAGGTGAATATGTGTGGCGATTGTTTATTACATAAACGTTTGTAAAATTGTTCAATTGCAAGTTATTGTGCTATTCATGTACTGTATGTATAATATAATAATAATAATAATAATAATAATAATAATCTTTATTAAGTACTCATAGACATTACAAAATTGAAATGAAATATGGTACACAGGAGAATGTTTCTTATTTCTAGGTTACGCACAGAGCATGTCGCAGTAATCCTACATACTAGACATCATTACGCCCCATTGCTTGGCCTCCGTCAGGCAACAGGAGGCGCTGCCATCGTATATACATATTAGACCGTTTGTAGCCAGGGCCATTACGGATGGCTTTTATTAATGAGTTG
>LQNS02278097.1:16887019-16898432 GCA_001587735.2 Parhyale hawaiensis
GATTTACCTGTTCTGCGATTGCCCTGATGCTGAGATTTTGTTTGTGCAAATTAACAATTTTCATGCGTAAAGATTTATCAACTTTTTCCCGGGTAGCCATGCTTGCAGTACTTGCAATGTTTACATATGACGTAGGCAGTCTTCTTCTTCTTCTTCGAAAACGCAAGAAAATGGAGTTACTGAAGATTTAAATTACAATATTTGAAAAGTGTCCCTTAATTCTGCTCACACGAAATTCACAATTATAAGTTAAATATACATAACTTTTTTATTATCTTTCGGATCGTAATAAATTCTTAGCGTATTATTAGGTATCGCAATACCTCTTCCATGTTAAAATTTCAGCGTTGAACCTTTTACAGTTTTTGAGATATGAAATATTTTATTTTTGTCCCTTAATTATGCTCTCAACTGTATATAGGTCCTATTGTTTTTGATTAGCGAAAGCTGTTTTGTCTACCGTCGACCGTTGAATTAATGTTAGAAGAATAAAAAATAGCAATGAAATTATCTGTTGGAAGAAACTAAGAATCAAGATGCATGAGAGAGCTAATGGAAGCTTCAGATATCTTCAGCGTTACCATTCCGACTTCGGCAATGCAAGAAGTGCATTCAGACATAAAGTCGACCGATACTTTGCCATAGATTCGATGTTTGGAGAAAGTAATACTCGTACAATTCAGATTAAGTGTTCGTTATCTTCATTGTTTGAGTTTCAACTGTCGCTGATTAAGATAAGTTTGCCATCATCTGCAACCCGGCCTATTTGATCACTGATCACTTTTCAATTAAACTTGACATTAAGACCATTGACAGCCTCCAGTCTGGGCTTATTTCCGCCTATATGTTTTGTTACAGTGTGACAGGAAATGGCTAAACAAACAGCTGAATACACATCGGTCTGTAATATATTGTAGATACCCCACCAAAATCTGCATCCACGATACGCACTCGAGTATAATAATAAGGCTCTGGATTTATTATAGTGCATTTGTACAGCGAAAATAAGGACATTAATTTGCGAGTGAAGTAACAAAAATTAAGACCACCTGTGCTAAAATTTCTTCCGCTCTATTGTTCAGATCGTGACACAATATATATAATATATAAATCCTTATATGATAAAACTCTTTATGTTTTTATTTGCAAGCTGCACCGGTGAAACTTTCAAGGTTTGACGGGGCCTTTCAGGTTTGACCCCTGAATATGCCACGGCAATCCACTATTTAATAGAATATAGTTGTTGGTAGCTTGCTTGCTCCTTCGCTCCCTTGCTCTCTTGCTTGTTGTTCCGTCTCTCCGTCACGCAGTGTAGAGTTTAATAGGAGAAAATTCATGGACTGAAAACCGACTTGAGATACCATACAATTTCAGCGCTTGGAGTACCGTTGACATATATAGCTCTGGATCTCCTGTCTCCGGATGCCCGCCTCTGGATCCCTGCTTTCATTGCTGAATGATATCAAAGTAGTTGAATCTTCAAGCTGATCAGACGCCTTTTTATGTTGAATATACATCGCATCCAAATTTCGACGCTGGAGGTTCAACAATCATTTGGCATCCACAATACAGTGAGCTCTGGGTATATCCAGTGAATTCTTTTGACTGAACTATATTTTTCTTAGTGCAGTGCAACTTAACGCATGGTCATTTCCAAGCAGATATTCACTCCCTATCTTGCAGGGGGGGGGGGGTATTTTGCTATCGCAAAACTCATGGTTGTACAGCTTGCGTTTCACTAATGGAAAATCAGGCCTGCAGGGATGAGACTTATAATATAGGAAAACCTATACTGGAAACCAGAACAATAAAAAGCTCAATCAAAAAACTTTTGCCTTTATTTTTGACGGCTCGGCCCTCTAGTAAACAAATATTGTTAAGTTTTATCTTATTCTAAACTGCCCATGACACGTTGGATCATCATCACCATCTTCTTTTCTTTCGCTAGTCAGGTACTATTTAGCTGATCGCAGACCAAGCGCTATGTGGCTCCGTTCACTTCTGCCGTATGGGTCACCATCACCAGTGCGGTCTGAGCCCTCAACTGGGCCCTCGCATCAGCTGCTAAGCACCACATCCCTGCCGGCCATCGCAAGGAATACATCCCTCAGCTCACCCCGGACGTCAGAGACGCCATCACCCGCCGAGATCGCCTCCGCTCCACGACTCCTCAAGACCCCTCTCTTCCGCAGTTACAGCCGGAAGTGGATCGCTTCATCTGTGGCGCTGCCCAGGAGGCCTGGAAACAAACCATTCAAGAATGCGATCCCAAGAGCAGCCCCTATAAATTCTGGTCTCGGCTCCGCTCACTATCAGGCAAGCGGTCCTCCGCCCCACGTAATCAGCCCATATCCTTTGGAACTGACACGTTCACCTACAACGGCGATAGCGCCAGAGGCTTTTGCAAGCAATTTACTGCCACCTCTCCCCTGTCTTGGCTACCCCGCCCATACGGGCCAGGAGACTCCTTTGGAAGCGTCACCCCATTGATCATAGTTTCACCCCTTTCACACCCTCTCAAGTTCGTGAGGCCATTGTTGCTTCAAAGACCTCCACAGCTGTGGGCCCAGACCAATTGTCTATTCTACATTTTAGGCATCTGGGCCCGCAGGGTCTCATCTATCTTACCAGATTAAACAATCTCTCCCTTGCTCATGCCGACATTCCCGCCTTATAGAAGTTAGCAGCTATAATTACCTCCGCCAAGGAGGTTATGTTTTCGTCGTGTTTGTCTCTCTGTCTGTTTGTTTGTCTATCTGTCACCAAGATAATTCAAATAGTTATGAACCGATTCGGACGAAATTTACAAGGACTGTTAGGTATTTTAGGAGAAGCAGATGATTAACTTTCAGTAAAGATATGTGCATCCGTTTGTTTTTTTTTTTCTGACTCATTTTCTCAATGCCATAACTCAAAAAATAATGAATGGATCTTTATGAAATTCATAGGGTTGTTAGTAATGTTAAAAGACATAATTGATTAAATTTTAGTGCAGATCGGTTTGTTTGTATGTTTGACTCATGTTTGTCATAACGTTTGTTAGCAGTATGATTCAAAAAGTTATGAACGGATCTTCAAGAAAATTGCATAAGCTGTTACTACTATCAAAAGGCACAAATGACTAGATTTTGGAGTTTATAAAGTGAAAATTACGGTTTCAGAACTCATTAGAATTTTTTGCTACCGTCGCCTCGCTTGGCGGAGGTATGCGCTCTCAGAGTGCTTTAGTTACCATTTTAAAATCATCTAAACCTGCAGATAAAGGATTCTCTTACCACACAATATCGCTTCTATGTCCCTCTGCGCAAGTCCTGTAGCCCCTCTTCCTGCCTTTCATCTATGAGGCTTACCAACCTGCCTCTCACCAGCATGGTTTCCGGCCTATGTACTCCACCACATCTGCTCTACTTCCTTTGGCCTTCCAAGCTACGCGCGGTATGAACAAACCCAAACCCCCTAAAAGAACGGTGGCTTTGCTGATCGATTTCAGCTACGGGTTCGACACCGTTCCTACTGAGGGCATCCGCTCCTCGGTTTTAGCACCACACTCCACCACAATGTTGTCAGATGGCTCCCGGCTTACCTCAGGGGACGAGCAGTCCGCTTCGTCTATAACGGCTTCCGTTCCCAGTTCCGGGCTGTCAAGGCCAGGGTTCCTCAGGGTTCGGTCGTCTCGCCTTCCGTGTTCAACCTATATGTTTCTGACTTCCCCATTCCTTTGGACCAGCTCTGTTGCTCCTCTGTAACATCATATGCCGACGATTTCAATGTCGTGGCGTCCCATTGTAAATCCCTCACCGCTGCTGTCGCTCTGTCGGATCACTCTGACTTAATCAGCTACTAGGCAGCTGACAAGGACCATACTATGTCAACCTGCAAATCCAATTCAACGCTATGGACGACCGACACCCATCAGTCTACACTCGACCCTGGTATCACTATTGACGACACTGCTCTGCCTCTGGAGCGCCGCCCCAAGATCCTCGGCGTCACTTTTGACATCGCACATCGCTTCCAGAGCTGGTCGAGCCTCTATTCGACTCAGATTGCTCAAGGCTCTGGCTGGCACACGCTGGGGCCTGTGCAAGGACTCTGCTTCTCACATATAAGTCATTTATCAGACCTCTCTTCACCTACGCTGCTCCAGTCTGTTATCCTGGGGCTCGCCAATCCGCTGTTCGCAATCTGCAGACGGTTCAAAACGCCACTCTCCGCACAGTGACTGGTTGCCTTCGCATGGTTTCCGCGGATCACCTCCACTTCTATCTAAACTCCTGAGGGTCGATCAATCTCTCAACCTGCAGTGCCGTCAATACCTTGTTTCCGCCCTTCGTCTTGAGCACCCAGCCGACTCTCTTGTCACCACACAGGCTGGCCCCAGTCTCATCCGCCACAACTTAGCAACCAAATTCCAACCCGACGTCAATCACTTACTGACAACATCATGCCTTCTGAAGAGTACCGCTCAGCGATTTCCTCCCTCCATCGGTCTGCCTTGCAATCTTCACGAGACCGCCTCCTTGTAAACAGGGTTTTGGGCTTTGTCCCACCGGAGATCTCACCCGATGAGACGGTCCTCTCCCGAGCGGCTCGCTCCACCCTGACACAGTTACTACCCTGATGTCTTACCGCCAAAGGATCGGGCTGGCGGACTCGGACTCCTACCCTGAGTGCCACCGCGGCCCCCACACCGTGACCACTAGTTCGAGTGTCCCGCCCACCGCACTACCCTCCTACCCACCTCTCTATGGGACAGTCCTCTACCTATATCTGACTTCTTGTGTTCCCTGCCTTCTTGTACATATCTTCCATCACATGCCCGACCCCCTCCAGGAGCCACCCCCTACGTAACTACAACAATAACAACACCATCACCCGTTGTTTTGTTATGGAAGGTATATTCAACACTCTGCCTCTGCGCAAGGGAAATCTATATATATATGACGTATTCCAATTGTATATCCCGTATCACATTTCAGTTTAACGTGCACGTTCTTACCGCCGAGCTCAGATTCACCTTCCGTGAAACCCATCAAACTTTCATGGTCTGGCAAGGCCTTGCAGATATACCATGACAATGCCGCATCTACTCCACAACTCCTAGACTCGACTTTACGACCAGCCTCGTTGCTGATAATAAATCCTATAAACTTCCTTGTCTAACGGGATTCGTTCAAATCTAAAGGCAGCTAAGCACGGTGAAGGTTCCTATTCCTTCATACTCAAAAGTTTAGGCTCATCATCATAATTAAAAATACCTTGCCCAGTGACCCGGAAATTACTGATACCTGCCGCCGTCAGCTTCCCGAAGTCATCATCACCTACTTTAGTGGGTAATTATGTACGTACTAGCGTATTAATATATACATGTAGAAGATTATTTATTTACTAGTGGACGCGTCAGTGAAAAAATTCTGGCAGTATTCGATATTTTTTGCTTAATATAGGCCTGTGCGGAATCTTCTTTTCTTTGAACTGCTTTTTCATTTTCTTCATTGATCCCCTGTCGGGCTCTCATCCTTAGGTCCTCTTTTCTCTGACATACCATATCCACCTTTTCCCGCTCACGCTTATCATCATTATCATCAGCTCTTATTCCCTTCTGTAACCTTGCTGCATGCTTCAAGTCTATTTCGTGTAGCCAATTCATCTCACTCCATTGGTAGCACGTCTTCGTTCTTAAGATAATACTAGTCTCGTTTTTTTTACGTTCCCTATCTTCTTTTTAATTAAACGTGCGTCTACCATAGCGAGAGGCACAAGTAAAATCTTGAGTAAAACACTATAATAAAATTGAGTGGAATGTCAGTCGTCAGCATCAATGCGATTATTATAATTATCTATGTATTAATGCGCTTGTTCTTACGTACGTAACTGAGGTGTGTGTCATGCTTTTGGAAGGTAATGACGTATAACTGTCCTAATTATTATCCGATCGGGATGAGATTTCAACTGTCGGTTTGGGACCGCAATGTGGATCCATAACTTTTTGTACAGCCTTATAGGCGGCATCTTTGGCCGCTTGTGCGTAAACAAATTTTGTCGCGGACCGGAGGTCGGTGTTTTCACATGAGGGGGTATGGGCGCTATATTTACTGACAGATCTGAATCAGACTTTGCAGGTGGACGGACCAATGCCTGAGCAATTCTTGAGACCCAACGTGATCCCCGTCGGACCAATCGGGCTCACCCCCACAGAGTGAGGCAATTTTTAATAAAACTTTAACCTCAATTATCTCGAAAAGTAAGACAGAAAAAATAATTCTCACACGCTCCACATAAATTTTCTTTGAAATCTTCAAAAATGGTATAGTGTATCGTTGCCGAAATACGACTCCTTCTCTCCGAAAACGGAGATTTCTCCCGAAACAGGAGAGGACCATTTTTATAATTCGGCTTTTTTGAACATTTTGTCGATCGATTATCCCAGATTGGTTTGCATCGTTAAAAAGCTCATTGTAAGACCTATCTTTTCTTGCATCACACTTTGAGTTTGATCCCAATTCTCCGCGGGGAGAGCATGCCATTTGTCCTCCTCCTACCATATCTTCTCAAACGAAATTGACTTTCTCCGGACTCTCCTCTAAAATAAAGCTAATCCGCACCATCGTTTGAACCACTTATCCAAATTGTTCCTAAACACTGTCCGATCCCGGCATTAGCAAACCCTCAGTCCCTAAATTAGACTTCTTTCATTCGCTTCCGTGCTACAACTAAGCCTCCGTTAGTGCAGCAAACACATTTAATACGTTCCTCTTTGAAGCTTACTCACATACAAACTCTAAATTTTTATACAGAAACACATTTACCATAAGGTCCTGCTTTAAATTTAAAGATAAACTACCCACACCGCTACTGTGAAGTGTTATCTACTATTTCAAATGCAGAGGATGCAATGCTTCGTACATTAGTAACACTGGACAACATTTCAAAACCCGCATTGACCAAAATTTAGGTGAGTCCAGCCGAACCGGTTTACCACTTGCAAACCTTCACATTCAGCTCCCCGCCTGCATGCTGAGCAAAACGACCATCCCATCAGTAAAAATTATTTCTCAATCATTGACTTTTCTAGTCCAATTGAACTCACAACATTAGAATCCCTTTATATAAATAGAACAATACCTAGCCTCAACATTATGACCTCAGCTGTACCTCTTCACACTATTCACGACTAACTAGCTCCACATCTGCCGACTGTACAGGAGCTGACATCCGGCCCCTTCTCTCAGCTCTGTTCATTCGCTTTTAAGACTACAGCCCATGACTGACATTTTTCCTCCAACTGTAAATGTTCTTTACTCTCCGCATCCCATATCGCCCGACCCTTATATATGGACCCCCCCCCCTAAGCGCACCACGCTCAAAAGCCTGTTAGCTCTCTCACTGATGGTATCAGCCCAGACCTTGCTCAATTGAAATAAAATTAGTTCTTTTAAATTCCTTCAACTTCTTTTAACTCAATTTCTGATTATGGGAGATAAAAAATTACGAAGCGTTAAATTTTAGTTTAACGTCAACATTCTATTCATTATTTTTTGTATATTTCTCTATATTTCTGTAGATTTTTGTATGGCTGCTGTTTCTATTTTCATTTCCCTTCTACTCTGTGGCCACGTGGAGAGCAGCCCGGGACTGAGTCGGGCTCGCGGATGTCGTCTCCTTTATTGTAATATTAGAGGACTGTATTCGAACCTCGGGGAGCATGACTTCGTGTCCCGTGGGGTGGATGTTGTGTGCTGTTCCGAGACGCTACTGTCGGGTAGGAGGCACGACGCAGAGCTGGCCTTGGTGTGTTTCCAGTCCCCTTTTCGCAGGCTGGTGGGATCGGGGCCTGGATTTCGTGGCATGGCCGTCTATGTCCTGAGCGGTTTCCGTGCTTACCGACAGTCAGTGCACGAGTGCACTTGTCATGAGTTCATAGTTGTGAGAGTGTGTGGCCGTCTGAATAATTTTCATCAATTCTCCTTATATCGGAGCCCTACAAACTGATGATTCTCTGTATGACTGTTTGCTGACGGCATTGGCTTTGATCCAGAGTACGGATCCTAAGTCAGAGCTTGTCTTTTGTGGGGGATGTTAATGTACATCACAGGGATTGGTTGGGATCTGGTCATGGTGATGCTGCGTTAGACTTTTGCACCTAATCTAGTTGTGTGCAGCTAGTTCGTGGGTCCACGCATATTGCTGCCAATTGTCTGGACCTCGTTATGACTGATGTCTTAGACTTGATGACTGTGTCAGTTAGCTCCCCTATTGGCACTTCAGACCACTCACATTTTGTTGTGTCATTGGACCTGAACCAGGTTGTTCCTTTGAGAGACACCAGGTGAGTGGTGTTCGTTGAGAGTGGGGCTGATTGGGATGTTATTACTAGAGCAGTAAAGGCGTTACTCTGGCGCCCAAATTATTTGTAGTCATGATCCTATCTCTAAGCTCAACGACTTGTGTCTATTTTGGAGAGGTATGTCCAAAAGAGGACTATTCTTGAGAGGTCTCGGGACAAACCGTGGTTTGACGACCAGTGTCGGTTAGCTTTTGAAGTTAAAAGGCTTGGCGACGTTCACATGACCGCACGTTGTAGCAGACATATGGGGATCGTAGGACCGAGGCTAAGCGTGTGTGAGAGGGCAAAGCATCGTCAGAGGCAGCGCTCCAGGGAGTCTCTACTGAGTATTGGCCATCCACATCGTTGGTGGAGTGAGCTTAAGGGTTCAGTTTTCGATGCTGAACCTTCGTTGCTGCCCCTTGTTGGTCCCGGTGAAGGGATCATTGCTGATCCCTTGGCTTGGGCGGGACTCTTGTCGGCTCACTTTGATTCGAAGCAAAGCAGAGATGTGTTGCCATTGCCGCGTGGATGTGACCCTGAACCTCGTTTAACCTCTTTGGCGTTCAGATCTGGTAGGTACTATCACGGTGCTGCTTGAGGGTCTTGATACTTATGGAGGTGTGGACCCTGTAGGGGTATTTCCTCTGTTTTATAAGCAGCTTGCGGACGTTCTCGCTCCTAAGCTTGGAGTGATCTTCCGGCGTCTGATACGGCTAGAGAATTTTCCCCGCTGTTGGCGTACTGGAAATTTTATTCCCATTCCCAAGGGTCCAGTGTCGCTCCATGTCGCCAACTACCGACCTTTTACGCTGACGCTCATTTTTTCGAAGGTATTCGAGAAATTAAATTGGTCGCTTCTAAACTTGGATGTTTCGATGAGGCTACGTGTTTCTGGCCTGCTGGTCACTTTGCAAGCAGAACTGGTTTGGGCTGTTGTGATGAACTTTTATCGGTGTCGTACCATTTGCAGTCGCCGCTGGATTGTGGGGTCCGAGGCACGCCTTGTACAGTTGGACTTCAGGGCGGCGGTTGACAAGGTCAACCCCAGGGGTCTATTGTACAAGTTGGTTGTATTCATCTATCCCAGCCCCCAAGGAGGATTACACGATCTGCGGTTGACGCGCACTCTTTCACTTTCCAGTGTGTTAGATGCAGAACTCGTCAGTTCAGTTAGTGCTTTGTGCCCTGGTATGTTGGGGTCTGGAATTCATATCCGGCATCGGTCGCGTAGACTTGCAGGCGTTTAAGTCAGCAGTTAATGGCTTTCTGTTTGATTTTCTTTAGCAGCGTTTATGATACGGTGCACTCACATTTGCATATAAGCTGACTGGTGTTGTATTCAAGTTTATTGAAATGTTTTACTCAAGAGTTTACTTGATGCACGTTTAATTAAGAAAGAGGATAGCATGGCTAAGAGAAAAACGAGACTGCTACATCACGCAATAATCTATATGTTTGCTCACTCTTCTTAGAAGCTCTTATTCCCTTCTGTAGTTTTTTTTGCTTCAAATCTTCTAAGAAGTGTGAGCAAACATATAGATTATTGCGTGATAGTTTTATTTACGCACGGGTCCACTAATAAATACACCAATAAGTCTGTACGTGACAGTTTGCAGTATTATGTACGGGGGAACCTCAATAAGCAAGATACTCTGATTTTCGCTGAATCGAAGTTCAACCAAAGCTGTCTTCTTTATCGCTTCTTGGAAAAATTTTCAGTCACTTTCAAAGCGAAGATATAAAGATCGTGTCATTCGTATCTTATCTGCTGCTTTTCATTTCTTCCACAACATATTATGCTTGCTTTGCTTGTGGCGCTCGACAATCTTCATAAGGCCAGCCAGATACGTATTAAGGATACTCTGCTGAAGGAGTAGGTAGTAAAGATAACGTCAAGTCGACCGTACCCCCAACTGGGAAACCCGCATGCACTGGTTTGCGCTGCAGATATAGACCAGCAGGCCCCAGAGGAGTATACGGCTGCAGTCAACCACAGATATCTAGAGCTATGGCGCCAGAGGCGGAAGACTCCATGCGACAATATCTGCGACCCCCCAACCCTACCCATTGCTGGGGAAGGTCAGTAACCCGCAGCAGTATGCAGACTGGATGCTGACCGACCACATCAAGCGCGCTAAGGTATTCTTTCCAGTAAATGTACGATGTCTAATAAAGGACATACAATAACATCATGAGAACACAAGTTAAGCTGCTTAAGAAACTGACAGAGTCTGTTTGTTGTATATCGCGTCAGAGAGAGCACGAAAATCATGGGCTAGTATTGAACAATAACCATGGGTCCCGTAGTCGTCAAAAGAAAAAATCCGACACGCTGATCAAAAACTAAAACGCTTAAGATGATGGTCAGCTAAATTATCGCCGCCACGGTAGCTGTATGCTTCCGTTCTCAGCTCTAACACCTTTGATCGCTCGTTCGATGCCCCGTGAGGCACATGAGCTCATTGCAGATCTTGGTGTGCTGACTCGGCAGTTGTGTGTGCATGCACGGCGCCATGGCGGAACTGCCCTCCTTAGAGATGAGGGGGGTGGGGGGTCTCGGGTCATTTGTTCCTTTTTTCAAATTGGCGCCATAGTTCGTGACCCGAGGGTGACTGCGACTATACTTGCTCATCTGGGGCCAGTGGACCTATACCCACAGCACAAACCAGTGCATGTGGGTTTCCCAGGTGAGGGTGTGGTCTAAGTTGACATTACCTTCAACAGTCGGAAACAGAGCGTAGAAAAGGCGTGCATCAGTATAGGAGAACAATGCGAGAAGTACCGTTATATATTGTCTATGAAAGATTCACAGGTGAGAGAGGCTGAGACAAGGTGTGTTGAAGCAGACGAGGGTTCGAAAGGCGGACTTTGGATCAAAGGGGGTAGGTTAAATTACAAGAACACAACCTTATATCCATTTGTCAAACGAACGTATGTAAAGACATTATTTAACCAAAAAACAAAGCACCAATGTGACTGTTACTAACGTTATCATAGCTGGTAGTATCGTCTCAGGAAGGTAAATTAAACAGGCTCATGACTAAAACTTATTAAAATTAGACGTTTCGGGAACTGATCCCATCA
>LQNS02278097.1:16949348-16960070 GCA_001587735.2 Parhyale hawaiensis
CGCAGGCGAGGAGCAGGTATCACTGCCATCAAAGTGGAATCGTCAGCATAGTTGATCAACGTGTTCTCGAGTGAAGAGAACATGTCACTAGTATAGAGAACAAACAACAGTGGGCCAAGCACACTGACCTGAGGGTAACCAGACACCACCCCGACTGAGGCGCTCAAAACGCCGTCAACAGACACACTCTGCGTTCGCTCAGAAACAAAATCGCGAATGATTGACGAAACCCTACCACCCACACCAAAGGTCTCCAGCTTGTATAATAGACCCCTGTGGTTAACCCTGTAAAACGCCGCGCTAAAGTCCAACTAGACAAGGCGTGCTTCTGACCCGCAATCCAGCGCAGATTGTAAAAAGTATGACGCCGACAAGAGAGCGCCACAACAGCCCAAGCCAATTCTGTACGCAAACTGACCAGCAGGCAGCAACCCCGTAACCTCAGCAAAACGATCAAGCTTACCAGCAATCAACTACTCGAACACCTTCGACAAAATGGGCGTCAGGGTGATGAGTCGATAGTTGGCCACATAGGGCGACACCGGACCCATGGGAATAGGAGTAATATTCCCAGTTCGCCAACAACGAGGAAAATTTCCTAACTGTATCAGGCGCCGGAAGATCACTGCAAGCTTGGGGGTAAGAACATCAGTCAGCTGCTTATACAACAAAGGAAACATGCTCACCGGATCCACACCTCCATACGGATTAAGGCCTTCAAGCAGCACCCTGATTGCACCAGATCTGAAAGCCAAAGAGGTCAAGCGAGGTTCAGGGAGGCATCCATGAGGCAATGCGATAACATCGCTGCTCTGCTTCCCGTCGAAGTGAGCCGACAAAAGCTCTGCCCTTGCCAAGGGCTCAGTAATGATACCCCCACCTGGACCAACAAGGGGCAGCAACGAAGGTTCAGCACCGAACACTGAACCCTTTAGCTCACTTCACCATCGATGTGGATGGTCAATACTCAGCAGAGACTCCCTGGAACGCTGCCTCAGACGACGCTGTGCCTCCTCATACACATGCCTAGCCTCGGCCCTACGATCACCATAGACCTGCCACAACGTGCGGTCACGCAAACATCACCATGCCCGATAAGCCGCTTGTTTAGCTCCGAAAGCTAACCGACACTGGTCGTGAAACCACGGCTCATCTCGAGACCTCACAAGCATAGTCCTCTTAGGGACAAACCTTTCCAAAATGGACACAGTCAAGTCGTTATGCTCAGTGACAGGATCCTCACTGTGAATAATCTGACGCCAAGGTAACGTTCTTACTGCCCGACTAATAGCCACCCAGTTAGCCCTGCTCTTCACAAATACCACTCTCCTGGTGTTTACCACAGGAACAACCTGATTTCGGTCCAAGGACACAACAAGATGTGAGTGATCTGAAGACCAAAAGGGGAGCCAACTGCCACCGTCATCAATTCCGGGACATCAGTCATAACTAGGTCGAGACAGTTACCAGCTATATGCGTGGACTCGCGAACAAGCTGCATACAACTAGACAAGGTGCAAAAGTCCAGCGCAGCCACACCATGACAATCAGTCGGTGACGCAGATGCCAACCAGTCCCTGTGGTGTTCATTAACATCACCCACAAAAACATGACAGGCGCATTCGTGCACTGACTGCCGGTAAACACAGAATCCGCTCCGGACATAGACGGCCATTCCACGGAATCCAGGCTCCGATCCCCACAGCCTTCGAAAAGGGGACTGGAAACCGGCCAAGGCAAGCTCAGCGTCGTGCCTCCTGCCAAAGACCAATGTCTCGGAGCAGCACACGACATCCACACCACGGGACACAAAGTCGAGCTCGGCAAGGTTCGCATGCAGTCCTCTAATATTACAAAGAGGAGACGACACCACCGAGCCCGACCATGTCCCGGGTTGCTTTCAGTATCCCCAGAAAATGAGAGCAAGAGAAAAAATAAAAAACATAGATATACAGTAATGTACAGATAAACACAGAAATATACAGAGAAGAAACAAAGAATCCCATGAACTAAGAAGGTAGTATAAAGCATAATAAAACAAAAATAAATCGACAGCAACGATAGCTACGAAAGCGGCAAGCTATCTACGCGCCCCAGACCCTGCCATCAGCAGTACAGGCTCTGGCCGAAAAGAAGAAGAAGAGACAGGAAAGGAAAAGAGCATCAGGTGGTACTACCTGATGGAAGAGAGAGAGGGGCAGACTGCGGAAGACTGAGTACCCTGCAATGGCACCAGCCTGTTCATCTCCTCTCAGGGATGCCGTTGGACCAAAAGGTCTCATCCGCCTTTAGAGTGACATTTCCTCCACTTCAGGGGCTATCCAGAGCCCCAAAGCCAGCTCATACAAACAAAGAAGCGTCCGGTGGCCGGACAGTGGGGGCGGCCTGATAACGCGCAGACCATTCTGTAACAACTGTTAAAAGGACCGCAAAATCTTCCTTTTTCTCCAGAGCCTGGTCTGCAAATGACGGCAATTACCTGTCTTAGATTAATATTGCAGTCTATGGAAACTAGAACACTCTGAAAGCGCATACCTCCGCCAAGCGAGGCTACGGTAACGAAAAATTCAAATTGGCTCGGAAACCATTATTTTCTTTGTATCCACTTCAAATTTAAACAATAGTGCCATTTGATAGTAATAACAGTTTGTGCAATTTTCTTGAAGATCCGTTCATAACTTTTTGAGTCAGGCTGCTGACAAATAATATGACAAACATGAGTCAAATATACGAACGAACCAACCGATCGCACCAAAATTTAATCATTCATGTCATTTAACATAGCTGCAACATTTCCTATGAAGTTCATACAGATCCATTCATTGTTTTTTGAGTTATTGTGCTAACATGCATAAAATTAAAAACAGTGACAAACGAACAAACAAACCTATTATTGCAAAAGTTTTGTCATTTACTTTTCGTTATATAGCTAACAACTCAAGTAAACTCCATAAAAATCCGTCCGTAATTTTTTGAGTTATAGCATCGAGAAATATCAGGCACACAAACAAACGGATGGACGAATTCTCACCAAAAGTTAATCATCTGTTCCTCTGAACGCACCTTATAATCCCTGTAAATATCGTAAAAATCTGTCCAACACTTTCTGAGTTATCTTGATGACAGACAGACAGAATTACAGACAAAGAGACTGACAGACCCGGCGAAAACATAACCTCCTTGGCGGAGGTAAAAACATAGGGCATTTCGTTCAATACGCAGTACTGTGCTCAACAGAAATGCCTCTCTAATATGTTACGAGCTTCGCGGTTTTTTTTTTTTTTTAATTTTATCAAAGTTCAGAATAGAACTGATGTACGAATACACCCAATTGCACCGTATTTTTGCACTTGATAATTATATTTCCACGCGATACAATGTATCGCAAAATATGCACAGCGACATGAACTTCTCCCTACTTAACTTGGAAATAAGAGATACGACATGCATCCGTTAATTAAACGAATTGGGGATGATATTACGTAACTACAGGTACGGAATTATGTGATGTCATCATTGCAACGAACTATAGTGCGCTGGAGTACTACGATACGGAAAGAATGAGAAAAATTTGGGGGGCTAAAAAATATATAAGGGATCGTTTCTCTATTAATCAAAAATCCTGTCAAATTTGGAATGCACCCTTGCTGTAAAAACGAGAGGAACCAATTTAAAAACAGAAAATATATTATGAGTCATTTTTCCATTAATCGAACGACTTATCAAACTGGAAGACAGCCTTACTTGTGAAAAAGGGAAGGAATTCAGAAATGAATTTGAATATACCAGACAAGGTCATTTGTCTAATAAACATTTTTCTTAAGTGAAATATTTACAATGCTGGAATAGAAGTTACTTTAGAAAGCAAGAAAAGTGCGGAATATAGAAAGAGGCACCTTGCTTTTACATCACATTTTTTTCTGCTAATAGAATGGCTGGGACTCACATAGTGTTGACTAGCTTGTGCGTATGTCCTCCCACAAAACTACTTGCGTACGTCCGTCTTGTAGCTGACATTCCGTGAAATTTAAAAATTAGAAATAAAATGTTGAAACTTGTATAATTCTTTCGTTACCAGCCCGTTTGCTTATGTAATGTAAAAAGAATATGTATGTATGGTGTATATTCTGTCTAACTTAGCCACTGGAAAAATGATCGTACTATATAATGACTTGCTTAGTGATGCCCTCGCCACTTGTCTGTTTATTTATGTAATATATATATGTAACTAATAATAATCATAACAATATTAATATCAGAAGGATTATATACTAAGTGTAACAACTTTTAGTCTCCAGCCCGTTTCGTTATTCGAACCTCCTGTATAATTACAAATTAAAATCGAGTAACCAGAGGCCACTGTGTACTGCACACAGCACCTCACTGTGTTGGCTGCTCGGGGTCACACTGTACAGAAAAATGTATACACATGCATCCACGTGCATCTTTTATCTTTCACAGGCTTATGGTAAAACACAACAATGGTAAAACAACAGATGAAAAGAATTCATCATTCCATTCAACTTGTGATAAACACAGCAATGGAAAAATAAATAAATAATGCGTCGATCGAACGTTGGCTTTTGATGCGCAGTATGTATAAGATAAGATCTATAGCTATACTGTGTATCAGCTAGAACAGCTGCACTGACCGTGAGTCACCACACGTTGGCCGTGAATTTATTTATTCATCGGCTAAAAAAATATTTGAATATGATAGAGCTCTTTCAACGTTACAGAGTTTTTTTTACGATGAAAGTGATGGACAGGTCTCAACGTGAATGATTTTATCTGTCGATACATGTCGACTTGCTAAAGTTCGTTGGACCCAAACATGTATGTGCAGCACAAATGAAATGTCAGGCCGTTGCTAGTTGTTTTATTTGTAAGCTAAGGTAAAACTTACAATAGAGCTATGATAATACAACATTGCCCCTCTCTTGCTCCAATGCTTTACAACAAGTAAAAACCAGTGTGCGTTTCTGTTTTCTTCTAATTTTTAGGAACTTGTTTTTTCAAGAAAACTAGAATTTTTACATATTAGGCTTTGTAGCAATCGCTTTGAAAAATAGACGTGACGGTAGTGCTAACTGCGCAATCACTACTACTTAAGTCATTTTGGTTGACTTTAGGTAAATTGTAAAGCATTATGTATGCCGTAAAATGAGCGAATATTTTTAAATATATAATAATATTATTCTATATACATTCTATATGGTCTTTCCATAGTTAAATCGAACTTACCAATTGTATATTTAACTTTTTACTAGGGCTATATACGTATTTTTCAAATATTTTAAAAACATAAAGAAATATGCCTAAAAAAAGTACAGTGTCAACCGATGCAAGAAAATATGCCAAATTGTTGGTTACAGTTTGATGCCACTTGAGAATTTAGTTGAAATAAACTTAATAAATCAAATTAAATAAAATTGAAATTATTCGTCATTATTAAAACGGAAGTTTCGGACACGATAATCAGCAATTCTGAAATGAATAAAGAATAATATTTTACTGGCAAGTTAACAACAAACGTGAACACAATATTTAACTGTATTATAATTAGAGCCCGGATTTATTGCAGGTTCCGGCGTAAGTGCAGTCAATGTAATATCTACAATAAGTTCAATAACTACAATGAGAGCTATAAATGCAATATATTAAGCCGTGTTCACATGTCCTTCATTGTATCGCGTTCACTCAAACTGATAGACGCGGCGCGTTGATTTGAGAGAAGCAGCAGCAGCACACGCGGGAGATTGAAAAATGAAGCATGTCCTGTTTTTGAACGAGCTGCGTCATTGAAGTTCAGTAAACGGAACTTATATTGCTAAATTTATCCTCTGTAGCGTTCAGAGATCATGGACAACTAAACAAAATGTTTTTTTATCTTCACTTTAATAATTTGAATCACTGTACAGTAGGTACTTCCGTTCAAGAGAAGAAAACTAGAAAACCTGAAAATGTTATTTGAACACGGACGCCTTCTTTGATTTCGTAGTCTGGCTGATTGCTCTGTGCTGAGTTCTCTTCAATCGGTTTATCAGGCTATGACTATTTGTAAAATAGGTTATTCCTATCAAAATCAGTCTATAAGATTATGGGATACGAATGTCACTTCAAACCGACGCGAAATATAAGCGAAAATGTAAAGAAACGATATCATAACTGAGCTCGCGGCGTCATTCATATGAATGAAGCACACTTTTACACGTGGACAGAGACAAAAAAGAGTTCAGGCACAGCTCGTCTTCATTTTCGCGATTGAACGCGTTACGATGAGGGGCGCATGAACATGTCATTTATTATCAGTGCCACTAGCCACGAGACTTCCAAAACCATGACAATTGATTCCCTAATCAATTTTTACCCCATTTATTTGTTGGGGTAAAAATATAATTGAGTTGTAGAATCTCAAAATCTGACTGTTATATTTTATAACTTTTTTCGTTCCGGGGATACATCATAGGAACTGGTAAACGGGATATTTGCAAGAATCATTCTCGCTATTAGTAAGAATTGTCAATTAGCACAAGCTCAATGCATACCTACTGATAATTGGTATTTGGAGCTGCGATAGGTGTCCGGTGATCCACTGACATGCTATTCCCCGTTTGCTATTCGACTTTTTTGTCCTCTCAATTTTTGCTGTGTTTGCCTTTTCTTTGTTTCCTATTTCCTCCACTTCTATTGCTTAGGTGCAATAAGTGCAATTTTTCGGTCCAATAAGAGCAATTTTTAAGAGTTATTACTGTAATATTGTAAGCGCAATAAATCCGGGCTTTAACTATGTATATTACCTAGTTAAGAAGAACCAGTGTCCAGGAGGTGGGTTGCTTTTTACATGTCATTCATTTCCGGTTTAGTTTTGTGAATGCATGGTGATTTTCTGGCTTTTAGAGTTTTTTAAATCATTGATGGAAACTGCACTAAGAGCAGGGCTAACTGGGTGGCTATTACTCGGGCAGTAAGAACGTTACCTTGGCTCCAGATTATTCACAGTGAGGATCCTGTCTCTGAGCTTAACGACTTGACTTTGTCCATTTTGGAGAGGTTTGTCCCTAAGAGGACTATTCTTGTGAGATTCTGAGATCTCGGGATAAGCCCTGGTTTGACGACCGGTGTCGGTTAGCTTTCGAAGCTAAGCAAGCTGCGTATCGGTCATGGCGGCGTTCGCGTGACCGCATATTGTAGCAGACCTGTGTTGATCGTAGGGCCGGGGCTAAGTGTGTGATTGAGGAGGCACAGCGTCGTCTAAGGCAGCGTTCCAGGGAGTCGCTGCTGAGAATTGACCATCCACATCGTTGGTGGAGTGAGCTAAAAAGTTCAGTGTTCGTAACTGAACCCTCGTTGCCGCCCCTTGTTGCTCCCGGTGGGGGCATCATTGCTGATCCCTTGCCAAGGGCGGAGCTTTTGTCGACTCACGTCGACAAGAAGCAGAGCAGAAATGCTATCGCATTGCCTCATGGATGCCACCCTGAACCTCGCTTGACCTCTTTGGTGTTCAGATCTGGCACCATCAAGGTGCTGCTTGAGGACCTTGACCCGTATGGAGGTATGAATCCGGTGGGCATGTTTCCTTTGTTTTCTAAGCAGCTGGCTGACGTTCTTGTCCCAAGCTTGCAGTAATCTTCCGGCGTCTGATGCGGTTAGGATATTTTCCTCATTGTTGGCGTCCTGGGAATTTTACTCCTATTCCCAAGGGTCCGGTGTCGCCCTATGTTGCCAACTATCGACCCATCACACTGACGCCCATTTTGTCAAAGGTGTTCGAGAAGTTGATCGTTGGTAAGCTTGGTCGTTTCACTAAGGTTACGGGGTTGCTGCTTGCTAGTCAGTTTACGTATAGAACTGGTTTGGGTCGTATTGGCCTGCAGGTGTTTAAATCAGCTCTCAATGTTTTTTTTTGCTGGATTTCCTTCAGCAGCGTTCTGGGCTTCCCGGTGTTGCATGAGGCTTCATTCGGGTTGTATTATATGTCCGTGGGAGCTCAAGCGTGAAGTCTTAATAATAATAATAATGTGCATGATCACGAATAGAGGAATGGGAAGTAGTGAATAAAGATGTACCGGTCTTCGAACTACATATATCACCTCGATGCTAGGTAACTCTGGCTACATATGGTGGAAACATTGTAACGCATTCCGCATTTGGAGCAACTAAAATGTATAAAAGAGACGAATGCAAAGGGTCAGACGGGCAGTCCTTGTGGTAGAACATGGAAGAAATTCTCTTCTTTTTAACTAAATTGCTTATTTTTAGAAGAAGCCTGACACGAAAAATTACATTTCTAATTCGACAAAGGAGATAATTATAAGACTGTTTTCACGAATGACGCATTCGTCGGAAATGCTTTGTTTTCAATATATTTGACTCTGAAGTTCATATCATTTTTCTATGAGAAAAATAACCCTCGTTAGGTTAGATTAGCTTTTGTGAGGTTTGGTTAGGCTTTGTTAGGTTTAGTTAGGTTTGGTTCCTATGGGGTCGCTCGCAAGTCTATAATTATTAATATTAATTCTTATAGAAAAATATTGGGAGCTTCAAAGTTAAATATCTCGAAAACTAAGCATTTCCGAAGAAAACTTAATTCGTGAGAAAAGTCGTAGAATTTCTTCTTCGGTTACTTTCATTAACTAGAGAGTTGATTTTTCATGTCGGGCTTCTCTAAAAATTTTTCCCTAAAATGTAATGAAAATTTAATGAAGGGAACAATTGCAATAGCATTTTGAGGAGCTCTGTCCATAATTTTAAATTAAATCTAAAATTAAATTTATTTTCCTCTCTATATAAATAAACAGAAAGCCACTGGACATAAAATATGGCTTAAAAAATTCCATGGACTGTCAGAGCAGTGTGGTCCAAACTGGAGTACGCTTACCACTCGGGTAAAGCGAAATAGTTCATGAGGGTACGTGACCATCAGTCTCACATCGGACACAAGTCGTGTAAGCATTTTTCAAGCATTTTGTTATTAAATCATAATTTTTATTATCATCTGCGAACGAAGTGAGAGAGGTGATAATGTTTTCGTTGAAGATTCAAGTATATATATTATATATACATATATTTGTCCGTCTACCGAAAAAGACGTTGAAGGAGTTGAGCAGTGTTCATAATTTTTTGTAGGGAGTTTGGTGAGTTTACCTATATGTGACCCATGCCAAAAAACTAGGCATAGCTGGCCATCAAAAATTACGGCGTTTAATTTTCCTCCACCGGGGTGAATTTGTCTCCACCGCGGCAAATCGTCTTACGCTAGGAAGCGTTCTGTTTTTTCTATGATATTATTGGAGAGCTAATCTCTGGGAGTGTGACTGTGCCCTAATCTCGTTCATCAAAAATTATTTTGTTGAATTTGCCCCTTCCGCGACTGATGGTCGTACGCCACCGAGGCGTACTAGTTTCTGTAATAAATTTGAATTGATTAAACCCACACTCATGCCATGCAGTATTTTTATATTTACCGTACTTTTTGCAATATTTGCAATGTTATTCTAAATGAAACGACAAAATTGAGTTTGACCAGGTATGGGGAGCGGGTGATGGTACAGTAATAAAGTGTGCAGTAGGCGAAAATATTTAAACAACTATGAGTTGGAGGTTACAAAAATTATATTCCAATAATGAAAATATGAATATTGTAAATACCGAAAGCATCTAAGGAAAAATTTGCAGAAAATATTACTTAAATTTTCGTTAGTCTCCTACTTTATTCATGCTGGAAATTATTTTACAGTAGATAAACTCGTAGAATAAACTACCTATTGGCCACAATACCTCGCAATAAAAGCAGCTGCTAACGGATAGTGAAATACTGTTAAAATTTTCGGTAGAAGAAACAGTGGACTCACCTTGAAAATAAAAATGTTATGGTATCCGCTCAATGATGAAAAATCTCGGGTGATATCTAAAGCTCCGTCCTTACAATCAATCTTTTGCTCGGTGAACCTATGTTTCTCAAAGTTCGCGGACGGGAACACGCTCGGATAGCATGGTAGAAGGTATACGAACAGCAAATTCGAGGAACAGTGGGCATCGTTGAAAATTCAACTAGAAACATCAACATGCGTATAGAGCTTTGCTTTGTTATGATGTGTAATTACAAAAGTTTTTTTCTTTATATTAAAATTGATACGCGTCATGAATTTCGTTAACATTTGATTTCAACGTTTGGAGAACGGGAGGCATTAAGCAACTACGGTATACGTTGCCTGTTATTGAAGAAAGACAGCTTTTTCGTCTAGACTTCTGATTTTGTTTTCGTTTTCTAATACCAAAAGCTAAAACGGAGCAAGATTTTTATATTTCAAGGAAAGCAAAGCATTTGCACTGATGTGATAAATAAAAAGTTAATTAATACGATCAAAGAATAAGAACGTCATGTCTCCGCTGTCATCCCGCAGGTGGAAGCTGCCCTTAAGTGAATTATTAGCTCCACTTTCGATGGTAAAAATTAAGTTTTCACGCTACAGTCAACTGCTACGAGCTAAATTAATATCTACAGTAAAGTGGGCCGGTGAAGTTCTTAATTGATTATTTTAAAAATGTCACTAATAAGGTTGTTCGACGCGTGGTAGCGCCCAGCTGCCGATGATCGTCTGTAGTTATTGATGGTTCTTAGTAGGGGGACATGGGGTCTACAGCACACTAGTGTGCCCTAGACCCCACGTCCTTTCACAGGACGTGGGGTCTAGGGCACACTTGTGCCGTAGACCCCAC
>LQNS02278097.1:17020366-17030499 GCA_001587735.2 Parhyale hawaiensis
TGATTATTATTGCGCATGCAATATTTTATGTATAGTCAGCCTTCAGCATTTGAATGATTGATTCTGCGCATTTAGAGCCATGTGTTATAATTGTCTCAGTATGTATAGCTTACAGTAACGAATTTACCTGAACTAAGAACGTCGATATAGATATTTATATTCAGTATGAGTCAGTCCAGCAGTACTGTCGTGTAGGTTGTTTGTTACCTTTCATTTTATTAAGAAGAGTTTTTTTTACTACAGTGATTGAGTTTGCTTGATTGCAGTGGTGCCCTCTGCACCACTGGCCCATTTGGGTGGTGTCTTCAACACCACCGATTCGAGACCTTGTAGTACATCCTGAGATAACCCAATAAAGAAAAAAAAAACAGTAGTAAGACCAAAAGTATATTAAGTGTATCATTACCCCTTCATAACTTTAGGTCGACCACAGGTCGGAGATCGGCACACAGTCCATGAAAAAAAGGGACCCTGGTAGATGAACTAAGCTCAAGAAAAAGGAGCAAGGAAAATGGAATGATTACATTATATGAGAGAACTTGCATTCATGTGGTCGCTTGAACTCGGTGCAACGGGTGTTGCACCGGGCCTTAGGTCGCTACATGCATGTAAGCTAAGTCAATCCAAGTTCGAGAAACTTAAGCTAATCGGATTGGGTTGACTTTTGTGTGGTGGCACGAACAATGACAAGAAAAGTAAACCCCTCAGGTCAAATCCGCCAAAAGATAAAGGAGTGCTACCACAAGGTAACGGTAGAGAGAAAATAACCTACCCTCCTGAGAAGGAAACCATATGTAGACTAGAACGCCTCGTGGCGTTAGACCATCACCTGAGGTAGGGGCAAATTCATTTTTTAGGGCCAGCTTACTCTAGAGTTTTGGCATTTCTCTCATCTCAGTCAACCCATCTGACAGCCTGGAGAAAAAATTATTATGATTCACCTTCTTCTACCTCTTTTTGGGTGGACAGCTAACAAACTTCATCGCTGGTCATCACTTCATCGCTTTTTGATGGCCAGCTAATTCTAGTTTTTAGTTTTGCATTTTTCATATCTAAGTTAACGCTGCTGACTCCCTGCAAAAAATTATGAACATTGCTTAACTTCCTCTACCTCTAAATATTAAGTCGACTATTCATATAAAACTTGACATTTTACGAATGCCTCCCATTTTCAGAAGTAAAAAAATGTCTAATATAACCTACCAAAATGAAACAATTCTTTTTATTTTCAAAATGTGGGGAGCTGAGATGTTGTTCGGGGAACGTCTAAAAAGCAACTGAATGGAGCGAGCTTGGAGGGTCCCGATGTCGACGTCTGTACAGTTGGAGGACGATGGGTCTGGCATGAACCGTGTGTTGAGGTACAGCCGAGGTCATAATGTTGAGACTAGGTTTTGCTCTATGGATGTACAGATATTCTAGTGTGGTGAGTTCGAGTGGGGTAGAAAAGTCTATGATTGAGAAATCTGCCGTGCTGATAGGATGATTATTTTGTTCAGCATGGAGACGGGGAGCAGAAAGAGCAGGTTTTGTGAGGGGTGGACCTGTTCTACTGGATACACCTAAATGTTGATCGATTCGAGCTTTGAAATGTTGTCCATTGCTACCTATGTACGAAGCATTGCAGCTTTTGATTTATATTTGTAGATAACACTAGATGGGAGAGGTGTAGGAGGTTTGTCTTTGAATTTCAAATAAGACCCAATGGTGAAGGAGTTTTTGTATGAAAATTGGAAGTTAATGTGCGGGTAAGCTTCAGAGAGGAAAGTTTTCAGAGTGTTTACCGTGTCGACAGAGTCCTTGTTGTAGGCTAATAGGGAAGCGAATGGAAAAAGTCTAATTTACGGACAGAAGGTTTAGTAATACCTGGATCGAATAGTTTATCAAGGTACAGTTTGCAGTAGTGGTCCAGAAGATGATGTGGATAACCGTTATTTTTGAAAAATCTTTTAAGAAAGTCTATTTCATTTGAAAATGCATGGTAGGAAGTAGACAGATGGTATGCCCGAAATAGAAAAGTTTTTATTGCATTGATTTTGAATTGATCATAGCAGTGACTGAAGAACCTTGTCCCGAGACCTGAGAACGTGGGTTTTCTGTAAATACTAGAGGTCAGTGTTGAGTCTTGATTAGTTATTAGTTATTAAAACAATAGAAAATTTACAGATAGAACAAAATCCGTCCACAGTAGAAAGTTAAACGCATTAGGAGCATCTCTGAACCTAACCTCCTGTAATCCGGACAACGTAATATTCAACTTCTCAAGGGTAACCCTTCAACCGAGCTCAAATTTTTATTGTCCTTTGCTCTGGAATTCTGCCTACCCGTATTCAAACCGGATTACTCAGTGACACAAGTGACACAAGTAAATAAACAAGCAAGGTTCGCAGACTTTTAATATAATATTGATAGATAACTAGCTGGAAGTTATGGAAATTGCACTCAACAAAAGCACCGTTCTTCGGAGATATTTCAGGCTCGTGTCATCGTGATTTCCCCTATCTAATACTAGTAGAAGGAACCTTTGGAATTTTTACGGAACAAAAGCATTGTTTTTCAATTATGATGCCCTCGTATCATGCAAGGACGATGAGACGGATCAGGTTCACTTCCTGCAGGACGTTGCGGACGTACGATGGACTCAGTCGGAGCGATGACGTCACAAAAGAAGATTCGATCGTAGCACAGTCGGAGATAAACAATTGTCCCCCATAATTCAGATATGAATTATGAATACCACAGTTAGTTTAGAAATAGCAATGATCAATGTGAAACTGTTGACCAAATTGTCGTAATATTTAATGATTATTTAGGTTGTTTTTTCCGTAACAGGCATGCACCTAAGCTGTGCCGTCGATGAAAGATCCTCCTCTCGTAATCGTAAAAACTGCAGCATCATTGGAAAAAATAACGGATTTAACATTTTCCCGTTTCAATAACATCGTTCCGTATGACAATTTAGATTTGGGGAACTGATTAGGTTATTTTTTTTTGCAAGTTAATTAATGCGAGTCGGACGCGACACTTGCTGTTTTATTGCTGTACCGCGAGCAGCGTATAGTAGCTGATATGTTTTCTGATTTTACCTAGCATTTGTATGGCTTCTGCGTGGTATGTTCAGACTTTTGCTTCGATGCTTTAAGGTTTTCCTTACAAATCTTGTTAAAAAAGTTCTTCCACATCGGCGTTTAATCATATGCGTCAGAACCAATTTTTGTTGCAGCGGTTTGAAGTTGTAGAAGATATCAGTTCATTGGTAGAAGATAGAAATAAATCAAAAAGATTGAAGAATTCGCTAATATGATTCCATCTTCAGAATGCCATATTACTCTCGATAAACTCACTTGATTTGTTGCATTTTAAAGACGGTAAACTTGACTCCAAAAGTGCTTCTGATTCATGCGGACATTTGCCGTGTTGAATTTATCTGCTCTTTTAGGAGCCTTATGCCAACGCATTTTCAAAAGTTTATCCTTCAGTGGCTGAAAAAGTTTGTAGATGCTTTGATACGCGTTTATGTGCAACCATAAAGACTGTAGGATACTCTGAAGACGCAAATGAGTTATTACGTTACAATGGAAGATAGCTATTTATTACCGTACAAGTAACGATCTAGACCATGTGACGTCACAAGCTTATTGCCCGGAGTGTAAGACAGCTTGGGTCCTCCGCGGGCGCTAGTCTTTTAAGTATCATATCACCCTTGCGCGTCATGCAGACGAAGTGTGAAAAGGCAGGGAGTGAATCTTGGCAATCTTCTACATTAGACTTGCGAGCAGCAGCAGTTTAAGTCTGCACTTGACTCTTTCTCCGTATCGATTCTCCCTTTCCAGGTGGCATCAATGATACCTCAATGAGGCCATTATTTTTAGTCCATAAAGTATTTGAATACTTATGAACGCGTTGTACTAACAAACTAGAGAGCCTCGTGTCGTATGACCATCCCCTGCGGTAAGGGATTGGAGGGGGGGAACTGAAAGTACTGCATCAGGGGTTATTAATTCAACGTCATCATTCGTGATGGCCAGTTTACTTACTCTAGAGATTTGGTATTTTCAAATCTCAGTCAACCCACCTGACTGCCTGGGAAAGATTTTGATGGTAACTCAAATCTTTCAGTCTGTTCTTGGATGCGCAGACAAACCGTAAAAGAAAACAGTAATCACTTTTCGCTTGGCTTGCAGGTGACAACTAACGCACTAAGTAACTAACAGAGAGACCAGCAGAATTACCGGATAATATAGATTTCTGTGAATTTCATGAAGATCCGTGCATAACTTTGGAGTTATGTTCTGACAGGCATGAAAACTAACATCAAGACAAACAAACGGACTGGCAGATCAGCACAAAAATTCCGTTGGTCTTGCCAGTTGGTCTTTCGTAATATTTCCTGCATACTGTAGTTCGAGAAGATTCATACTTAACTAATAGAGTTATGCTGCGAAGGAAAAATACGCAAACAAATAAACGACCAAAAAACAAACAAATAGTTGCACGAATCTTCATCAGACTTAATCATCTGTTTCTCCTAACATACCAAAGATTCCCCGTAATTTTTCAGCGATTAGTCTATAACTAACTTATTGAGTAATCGTGATGACGGATACACATACAAACAGACAGAAAATTCTGGGAAAAATGTGAGGTAAAACGTGACTACCAAGGAACTTCAGCGGGTCTCGAAATCGCATGCGAAAGAAAAGGTGATAAAGAGAGAAGTGAAAATTCGTGAGACATAGAAAGCGAACGCGGATTGGAGATACTCATATGTAGTTACGAATGGCGAGCTAATACGACTGAATAAAAATGTGAATAAGTAAGAAGGTACCTACGTTAACTGCATTAGGTTAGTTGAGAAGTGTTAGATTATATGGAGTTCGTAAGGTTAGCCAGACAGAGTACGTTTGAGTTAAGTGACGAGCGTTTACTCAGACAGGGTGGGTTACGCTAGAAGAGTTGCAGTGGGCTAAACTAAGGTAAGTTTTCATAGTGTAGGTTGGTGTCTTTGTCGATCTGTCTGTCACGGATAAAAAATGAAAAAAAAAAAATGATTATTATTGTTAAGATACACTAGACTGGAAACGTCAGAACGGAGGAAACTTCATAAGGTTAATACACCCCACGCAACCAGCCAAGCAAGCGAAAAAAGAGTAGATCAGAGATTACAGAATAGTTCTGTTTGCAGATTGTTCAAAGCCGCCAATTAATACCCGCAACAGCAAAGGCAGAACTATCAAGACCATTCCAAACTTCTTCAGATGATGAAAAAACCTAACGAGAATAGTGGCCCGTACCGGTTCCAAGGCAAGCTCATGAAAAGCGCCAGTATTACGAGTATACCTCACCCAAACCAATGGCACCGGAAGAAAAGCTGCCAGTGGATGACTAGGTCAATTATATATTTTATAGAGAAGACAGACCTCACCAACTTTGCGACTCAGATTACAGACAACAACACCATCCAGCAAATACAGAATTGACATGGATTGTTAGGCATCTTAGGAGGATCAGATGATTAAGTTTTGGTGAAATCCGTTCAACCGTTTGTTTATCTATTTCTTTTTTGTTACTATAACTCAGAAAGTTGTGCTCGAATTTTTTATGAAATTTGTATGAAATGTTAGATCTGTTAAATAAACAGAGGCAAAATTTTTATGAAGATGTGTTTATCCGTTTATTTGTTTGTCTCAATGTTTTTTTTATTTTATATTTGTTTGTGACATAACTCAAAGAGTCATTTTACCAAATCTTTATTCAATTTGTGGCACTAGTCAAAAATGTTTAAAGACGTAAGTGACCAAATTTCATTAGTACCGTAATCGGTTCGTCAGTTTGTGTATCGCTCTCAGACTGCTCTAGCTTATTATTTTCCATCTTTTTCACTCGCCTCATATTAAAGTTACATTTGTAGGTATACATCGTTACAACCGCAACACAGCAACAAATTCGCTTGCCTACAGCCAGCTGCAATAGCTTACGCCGGGGTAGTTGAATGGAGTCATATGCATAGTGGAACTTACACTGAGCTAACTGAATAAATCTATAGGCATAGAGGGACTTACACCGAAAAAGGTGAATGGAGTAACCGCTTTGTATTGAGGACATTGTCTGCCCCACACAATCCCGCAGGCATCAGTCTGCAGCGACAAGGCTGCCACCAGGGCCGACATCAACACAACTCGCAGCATTGCACTTGAAAGAGCCACTCTGTAACGGAAATACCGTTTGATACTCGTAGTTATATATTTATAGACCGGCTGCAAGCAGGGGTTTAATCAGCTGAACCGTGAAAGATTTCTTGACTGCATATCAAAGTACTGTATTACTGATACCACAGTGCACAGAAATGGAGGCCTGGCGGGGTTGTGGTGGTGGAGGTAACCGGAAAAAGCCCCGGTAGGAAAAAAGCCCCGCTTCCTCTTGAAGCTATATTTGAGAGCTCTATTCATTTACGTGAATACAACATATTTAAGTAAACTAAAGTAAACTATATTGTGCTAAGCTAAATTTGAACCAGTATTTGCATGTGCGAACGCTGGTTGTAAGAACCCCTGAAATAGGTAATGTGAGGTTAAGTTAGATTTAGCTAGGTGAGCTTAGGTTAGATAATCATAGATTAAGTGAGCTTTAGTTAGGTAAGGTGAAGCTGGGCTACGTAGGGTTAGGTAAGATCAGGTTAGGTGAGATCAGGTTAGCTAAGATCAACTTAGGTTAAGTTAGGTAAGGTTAATTTGGGTTAGTGATGACTGCGAGGTTGGGTTAGGCTATACCTATGCATAAGAGCCCAAGTTTTACATTTTGAACTTGTTTGAAGTCCAAAAATCAGATATCTGGAGTTATCCCCATCCAAGAAGCAAAGAACGTAATTAACGGGAGGGGAGAACTCATGGGAAACTAGCATCCAAAAGTAATGTCTTTAATCACGTCAACATCGACGAACGCGCAGGCTGACCAGCCTATGAGTATATAAATTAGCATCCAAAAGTAATGTCTTTAATCACGTCAACATCGACGAACGCGCCTGCCGACCAGTCTATGAATATATAAATCAATTCCGCAGGAAAAATTGTCAGCAGTTTCAAATTTCAACCTCTGAATAAATAGACAAAAGAAGAGAATATACACTAATTCAACAAGAAATAATTACACTAGCCAACACAATTTTAACTTCGTCTCTGCTACTTGATTAAATGTTGGTGTATCTTGTCAATTAAGGTACGGTGAATACAAAACTGTGCTTAGATTTGTCCTATTACGTAAGGTTCTGTAAATAATTGTAGTTAACCTTCTCATAGGAATAGCATTATACGATACGTCTGAATATGTTGGCAGTGGACGTTCTGCAGGTATAGCACTGACGAAATACCTACAAGAAACAGCGAGTCAGTAATGTAAAATGGGACGTGAGGGACAAAAACTGTCTTCAGATGAGGATTACCGAAGTGGAACTGATTCCAGTACAGATGAAAGAATTCCAATAGCAAATTGCTCGTTGGCCAGTGTTACCAATATGACATGCAGTGAAGGCTGGTGGACACTTTCATGGCACTATAGTGGCAAAATCTAGGCCGGTAAAGCCCCCTGTTTCATTTTACTTGAAGTGACGCCTCAATTATATTTCGTATTTAGCACAAAAAATATTTACCTCCGCCAAGGAGGTTATGTTTTCATTGGGTTAATCTGTCTATCTGTTTGTCTCTTTGTCTGTATGTCACCAACATAAATCAAAAAGTTATGGGCAGATTTTGATAAAATTTACAGGGATTGTTAGGTATGTTAGGAGGAACAGATGATTAACTTTTGGTGAAGATCTGTAGATCCGTTTGCTTGTTTGTCAGCCTCATTTTTCTCAATGCCATAACTCAAAAAGTCATGGATGGATTTTTGTGAAATTTACCTGAGTTATTAGGTATATCACGAAGAGTAAATGACTAATTTTTTGTGATGATCTATTTGTTTGTTCGTATGTTTGTTGTTGTGTTTGATTTCATGTTTGTTAGCGCAATAACTCAAAAAGTTTCAAGTGAATCTTTATGAAACTTACAGGGATTGTTTGCAATGTTGAAAGACATAAATGATTAAATTTTGGTGCAGATCGGCTGATTTGTTTCTATGTTTGAGTTGTGTTTGTCATACTGTTTGTAGCACAATAACTCAAAAAGTTTTAAATGGATTTTTATGAAACATGCAGGAGTTGTTAGTAATGTTAAAAGATATAAATGACTATATTTTGGTACAGATCGGTCAGTTCGTTCGTATGTTTGACTTATGTTTGTCATAATGTTTGTTAGCAGAATAACTCAAGCAGTAATAAAAGGATCTTCAAAAAATTGCAAAAACTGTTAATACGATTAAAAGGCTCAAATGATTAGATTTTGGCGTTGATACAAAGAAATAATGGTTTCAGAGCCAATTTGACTTTTTCGTTACAGTTTCCTTACTAGGCGGAGGTATGCTGTCTCAAAGTGCTCTAGTTAAACGCATCGCCATATTTGTTGGACTTAATTCATTCAATCGCCCGCTCTTCACTGGCCAGCTACTTGAGTTGCACCCATACACAAAACACAGGAAGACGATTGTCGTTAAGTGCACGGAGTTGCTTTCGCGTCAAGAACATAACACTGAATGCATTTGTGGTTAGGATTACGAACCAAACCTACTGTATGTAGGCGTGAAGTCCGACCCCTCAAAAATGTACTTCGACTCGTCGGTGTGACGTAATTTGGCTACATGCGGTGCGGTTACGGCTAAATTTTATTTTCGTCCCATTGAGTCCTCCTGTTACACTCTTTGCTTTCTGAACCTATGACGTAAAAATTGCCAGTGATGGGCACCAAATACACTAAAGTATTTAAATACTAATTAAATCTGAAAAATGTAATTAAATACTAAAAATTAATTATTTTTAAAAATATATTTAAATTTCAATATATTTTGTATTTAAATACTTGAGTAAATACATTCAATTTTTTATTTTTTGGGCACCAAAAGACAGTAACTCAGGTGTATTTTCGGTGTTCATGAATTATTGAATATTGATATACTAGTACAATATGTGACATTCTGCAGTAGTCGTAACTAATACTCTAGAGTCTAGATAATATAAAAACAATTCAGAGGCGAGACCTTCCAATTTAGCCCCTGCTATCACTTCACTAGAGAATTGATTTAGCCTGCTTCAGCTTCCTGGTTTGCTTCTGGACCTTAAAAATTAAATTATTAGTTCATTGAAATGATTCAAGAAGACAGAAATAAAGTTTGTAGGATCGAAATATCGTCGTGTTTTAAGGATGTTTCCCCTATAACTATGAACCTAAAAAACCCTGCGGTCCTGAGCCATAGCTCTTGATGAACTGTGATGAATTGCAGCCGTGCACTACTTTGAGCAAGTTAGCATAAAAGCATCTGAAGAACGAATCAGGGCTTGTGGATCCTTTGGGACGTGTCTTTCGTGCCCACTTTGCTTTTCCTTCCAAATTCATACTCCTACTGATTATGCTTCGTTCTGTTCTTCCTCTTCTTTCCCGACTTGCTGTTCCGAAGCACGTGATTCGGACAGGGTTTCCACGTTTCTCTTGATATTCTTCATGTCTCTTCTTTCTTTCTCCCCTTGGATCACGATGTACACGGTTAGTAAGGATTCTTAAAATTGGAGAATGATTCTACTACCGCTTGTGGATTTTCCACTAGGGGTGTGCGATCAGGGTAATTTCGCTTTTAAGCTAACCACAATCAGACTTGCCCCTCACCTCAATAATCAAGCATCGTGCAATAGCACGATGCTTCAGTGGTAATGTCACACCCGGACTGCATAAGTTTCAGACTGTTGCCAGCAGGCGAGTTCTTTTGCTTCGCTTCTAAAAGCCGTATTCGGTGTTCAGATGCTGTTCAAGCGCTGTTGGCCCTAACCATAGTGGGGATTGTCCGGGGCGCACTAGTCTGATCCCTGGACATTCTCGGTGATGGTAAGTGATGGTGACGTGTACGCGCGGTGCGCGTGTACGTGTCTGGCTGCAGTGACAATTTGACAGTCCACCTTGTGCAAGCTTGGTGTGAGGTTCGCGCTGCTCTCTAAGCAAGCAATATGGCTGCAGACTATGAATGGGACTTTCATATGGCTGCAGACTATGAAT
>LQNS02278097.1:17064871-17076949 GCA_001587735.2 Parhyale hawaiensis
TTGTATTTTAACAGTTCGAGAACGTATGACCGACACTATTAACCGGTTAAACCAGAGTATGCGAATTAACGACACCGGACAACCGACCTTTAACGCAGTCAGAAGAGAACTGAACCTAACTATCCCATCTAATTTAGCGAGCTTGTGGAGCACCTCATCTAACATGCGTACCACAGCTAATGCAGTTCACCATATTTAACTTAATTCACCTCTTCTAATAAGCTCCCCGGGGCAAAAAATTAGTCACCTGTTGCTAATAAGATGTAGGACCTCCGCGAGCACTCATGATAGCAGCAATTCTGGAAGGCAGTGAGGCTACAAGATTTCTAACGTACACATGATCCATTTTGAACCACTCTCACATCAATCAATTCCTTAAATCAGCTAAAGTATGTGGAGGATCGTCTCGGCGCCTAACTTGTCTAAGATGGTCCCATGAATTCTCGACGGCGTTCATGTCTGTAAACTTAGCCAACCATGGCTAATTATGTGCTTATGCCACTGTGATGGAGCTCAAAGAACGGCTCAGTCCCGATGAACGAAAAAATTTTTTTAGTCAAACAATACTTTAATCCTTGAACGGCGGGACTAATACGACTTCATCGCAACCAAACCGTTATTGCAGAGCTCTACGTTTAACATTTTCACCCACTCCATGAAGCAATTCAATAATAAAGACCGAATTGGCCAAATGGTGTTCTTCTGCATTAGGAAAATGCCAGTTCTCACTTCGCCAGTATGATCAAGCCTTACCCTCCGTACTCGCCAGACTTGGAACCATCAAATATTTATATCTTTCGATTACTTTTGGACGCATTGTACTATTTGTAGCACTGTAATGATGTACAATAATTGAGCACTAGGCTAGCAGATTTCTTTAGCGATAAACCGGATATATTTACGACGAGCAATCAAGAAACTTATTGAACAATCAGCGGCAACAACAACGGAGATTGTACTATTAAGTAATTTTCGTGCGGTATCATGTTATGAAATTACGTAAAGATCATGACGATGGATGCTCACAATTTATTCCTCAAACAAATAAATGTGAAACGCGGATCACGCTGTATCAGAGTAAGATCGCCTGGCATTAATACTTTAAAATATATCGACGGTTATTTTCATCTACATACGCTCAGGATATCTGAGTATGCTTAATGAAGCATTTCACTAGCTTCAAATATTGGTCTTAGGATCTTTTCTTCAGTTTCCCAAAAAACTGGATAAAGGTCTGTAAAGCGTTGCCCCTGGGGTTTCCTTCACTTAAAACTGTAGATAAACTTGACAGTTGCTTTTCCGGTTTCGCCCCTACAGTAGAAACCGTGCCAGGGATGGCAAGAACGTGAATAATGTAGGAGTGAAATATTATTCAAGTGCTACAAGTTCGTTGCTAGATGAACTAGTCACGATATTGTAGAACTTCTTCCATCTTCTAGTTTTTATTATAAGGTGAAATGCACAGCCACGACTGATGGAATTTAAAAGGGCTACCCTTTCACTCAGACCAGGGGATGGAGGGGGGGAAACGAAAAAAACGTTCTGTTTTGATGAGAACGAAGAAACCGAACGACGGTTATGATGCCAATATTGTGAGTTTCAGTGCAATTATTGTTCTGAGCCTTCCCATAAAATTAATTCCCTTCTTACCGACGGTGCGAGAAAGTTCTCCATGACATCCATCCTTGGGCAAAAGAGCGGTCCAACATAAGCTTCGGTGCCTGCAAGCGAGGCCGCCGAGACCATACAAATAACGCTGAAACTCTGCATCGTATCGTTCGTCAGAATCTGGAAAGAACAGTCACACTGCATTGGAGAAGGGTAGCGTATTAAAATTTCTGCAGCAGGGCGTACGTACTATGACAAGGAATAGTGTGTCAGATGTTTCAAACTTATTGAACAGGAAGTTGAGATATCTTGAGATTCTATAGTGAAGGGTTAGAGACACTTTACATTTAATTATTGCAAATCTTGAACTTTTTGCACTAAACTGTGGTATTCAAACTGATTATAGGAATTGTAAATTCAGCTGTTACTGAACATCATTTTTAGAAACGAGGTATATTGTATAGCAAGAGTATTTCTGTGTTGTGTAGCAGTATATATATGTGTATGGATGTAGAGAAATTATTGTTGTATAAAAATATTATAACAAAGGTACTATAAAACTTTTGTGCTAGCGGTTAGTAAATTCAGAACATACACACACACGCACACACACACACTTAGGAAATGCTCAGTGACTGAACTAAAACGTTTCACCTGAAGAAACATTTCGATATCGAGTGTGAAAGCTACAACTTTCATCTAAATACAATATATGCAGAATAATTATACGGCTGGGTTTCAAAGCCGGAATGCCGACGTTACTGCACTGCGATTCATTCTGAAAAGTAGGGCATTCTTTGTGATTATAAGCCCTATCACTGCGCGTAAGTGGTGGATAAATGAGTTCTGTGGAAGAGAACGGTTGTAAACTCAATAATCGACTGAACATGGCTATACTGCGTTCCAGTTCCAATTCGCTTATAACAAGAGTGTAGACCAGGAAGTCCCAAAAACACACAAGTGTTCTGATCCCTAGTTAGATTCACGTACTATCTGAGAAGCTGTCCACTGATTTGATCAATATGAAACTTACTGAATGTGATTGACCTAGTTGCTCGATATGCTAACAAGCGTACTAGCATAATGCACCCAGGCTTGCTTGTTTTATGGACGGTCGAGAGAGGAGAATGTAACGCATATTATAAAAGTTATAAAAGTACGTTGTGGAGGATAATTACTTTCGTCAAGGAGGTTATGATTTCTTCGGGTTTGTCTCTCTGTCTTTCAGTATGTCTGTCACCAAGCTAATTCAATAAGGTATGGACAGATGTTGACGAAACTTACAGGAATTTTTAGGTATGTTAGGAGGAACAGATGATTAACTTTTGGAGAAGATCTTTCCATTCGTTTGTATGTTTGTCTGCTTCATTGTTCTTAGTGCCATAACTCAAAAAGTTAGGGTCGGATATTGATGAAATTTACATGAGTTGTTAAGTATATCACGAAGAGTAAATAAGCAAATTTTTTTTGATGATTTATTAGTTTGTCTGTCTGTCGCTGCATTTGATATTATGCTTGTTAGCGTAATTACTCAAAAAGTTTTCAATAAATCTTTATGAAACTTAGTGGAATTGTTAGTAATGTTACATGACATAAATGATTAAATTTTGGTGCAGATCAGTTGGTTCGTTTGTATGTTTGACCTATGTTTGTCGTAATGTTTGTTTGCAGCCTACCTCAAAAAGTTATGAACGGATCTTCAGAAATTGCAGAAACTGTTAATACTATCTGTAAAAACCACGATGCGAGTTAGAGTCGAGTTCTATTGAGAGGGATTTTATATTTTGTTTACGGTCGTAGGAGAAATCAAACGCCAGAGGAAGTTTGCTGGTAGTTCCCAGCCGAATTTTACGACCGTTTCTGCAATAAAAAAAAATTGACACCTATCAGAGATTTATGTCAAAAGCCCCATTGACATTTTTCAGGATCTCATACAGCTATAGCACAGCAAATCTAAAACAACGCTCAAGCTCTGCAAGGATACAGGCAGCTCACAAAGAAATCCACTGCCAAAAGGCTCAATATGTTGCCTACAATAATAGCAACTATAATCTTATTGCACTATTTACACAGTGTGAAGCAAGTTCTAATTTAAAAGACAAATTCGGTCCCTCCACCACAGCACCACTGATTCAACGATAAAGAGTAAGAAACAAGGAACGGGTCCAGCAGTCTTCACTGCCCTGAACAGCCTAAGTCTCCGACTCCGCCATGCCGACGATACAAAGAACTAGAAGCAAGGGACACACAGCATGTCAGCAGAAACGTAGAACACACGTACAAAGGTACTACCACGCCAATCCCTCGTACACGGGAAGACAGAAAAGAAACAGTATCTTACTAGGTATTATTATAATCAGAACCTTAAATCTCAGCCTCCCCACACCCAACCAGCGCGCACGGAAACACGTCGGGATAGGAAAACAAGAACAGATGGAATAAATATCAGTAGGAGTATGAGATGGGAAGAAACAAAGTGGGCACAAAAGACAGACGTCTCGAACCCCTAGCCGATGCCCTAGGCCACCCGGAGGTCCCCAGGATTACTGCCCCCACAACCCCGGAGGGCGAACCTACCAATCATGCCAAGCAGTACAGAAAGTAATGAGAGGCTGAATACGCGCACTCGAACTCTTGAAAAGAAGGAAAGACTAAAAGACGGCTCATAGGTAGTAGAATTAAATGAATGTACGTATAGCAAATGCCCAAGGAAACTTACCAAGTATTATAAACCCTCTCAGATGTGTTCAGCTCGATAAAATTGAAGGAAGTGACCGGCAGGCACAAACTAGACGAAATCACAATGTGTGCAGATAAAAGGTATCGTACAATATGTCACCACAGGGATACATGGGAAAAATTTCTCGGAATTTACACTATGAAAAGGCACAAATGAATAGATTTTGGAGTTGATGCAAAGAAAATCATAGATTGACAGCCAATTTGAATTTTTCGCTACCGTTGCCTTACTTGGAGGAGGTATGCACTCTCAGAGTGCTCTAGTTTATTTTTGAAAATGGTTTGTGCATTTTTTTTTTTTGGTTATTTGTGACGCGTGGGTACTAAAGTGGGAGTACTATGTAGCTCCATAAAAGAATATTTGCAATTTCTTCCATACCTAAAACCTGTTTGCTGAATTAACAACAAAGACCTGATGTAATTTATAAAAGAGTTACAGATGTCCTGGGACGATACCGTGCAGCACCCTAGTCTAGCACCCACAAGTCACTATACTTATTGAATCACGCCTTGATCCTATACAGCTCATTTCTTCTTAGTTGATAGCATTAGTGGCCAAATGTAATTCATAATACCCCCTAGAAATAGCACTACTCTTAACATCTATTTCTTCATGCTTTATACATATTATCTTCTTAACAGGTTTTAAATAGTCTTTTTTTGGCGGCTTTGCTATTCATGACCACAAATGGATGGCTAAAGATTCCTGCCTAGCCTCTGTTACTGAAGGATTTCGTATATTAAGATCACTTAGGCGTACAGTTTTAAGAATATGTACAAACATCACGACTCAAGTATTTTCTCTACATTGTACTGAATATCACTTATTAGGGTTAAGTAACGAAAATAACCGTGTTAGCTCAGAAGCGCCGTATGATCGGATCTGCGAAATCCGAGGGAAAAACTATAAAATGGTAACCATTGTGTAAAAATATTCTTGCCTGCAATAATACATGCACTTAAGATACCCATAGCCGAACAAAACTTTCGAAAAATCAGGATTCGATCAACTCACGTGAAGGTCAAACGTTTCCAAGTAATTTGACTCGAGTGCATATGGCTGCAACGAAGACTTCATCAAATTGTGAGTATCATTGTCCATCTCAGTTCTTGCAGTATTTCCTGAAGTAAATATACATGTAAATCGTTCACCTGCCTCTGTATCCTAAAATATATGAAGAATTAACGTGAGCTAGATAATACTAAGAATGAACGTCATATGTTTATTTATTTATTAATTTATATGTTTAATGCCGCGCCCTTAACGAAAAAGATAGGCGAAAAATAGGACGGTCGTAGATTTTGTAATTAAGTATCGTGTTCACGGAGATAGATGACTAGGTTAAAGAAGATGGCAGAAGTGAAATCCTTTTCCATTAATCTGAAGGCATTTCTAGGATGAAAAGGTTCTTGACGTAGAAACAGTGAAAATATTTACAGCTTCTCTTAGCGCTGCCATGAGAGTCTGATTTTATTGCTTCCTCTATACATCAAATGATGTGTTTGCTCTCAGTTCACGAAGTATAAATTCAGCAGATGATCAACGAAGCCCTCACGAAGCAGTGATGTTTCACGGGGTAGTAGACGCGATTATTTCTTTGACCTTACTGCCTTTCTTTAACTGAGCAGTTTAACTTTAGGAAAAAAGTAAGATGTACTGAAGACTAATCCTTCAGTATCTTGGATACGCCGCGGGGAACTTAATGAATTTCAATCATGTTTTGCTGCTTGATTATTGAAGATTTTTCTGAATGTTACCTACGGTGGGGGACGATTGTGCCGCTTTAATGAATCGAAGAAGAGACCTCTTATCTTTTATGACAATTTGAGTCGGCTGTTGAAGCGTATACTTCAGAAACATTAGCAACATAAGCTTTTTAAAGGAAACAGAGCAGAGTTTTCAGTAACCTTCGCTGTCATTTTTGACAGCGCGGGTACTCTAGTTTTAAATAATATGTTAACCATTTATTATTGGAGTCTAGTTGTTTAAACTTTGACTTCAAATATTGAAGTAAATATTGCTTATTTAGTATTACATTATATCGCAGTCATGAACGGCTTGATCGAAAGGGCAAGGGTGAGAGTTAAACTTGAGCTACGATGGTGGAATGCACCGCTGGACAAGATTAAGAGAGCCGCGTTTGTGGAATTCAGTGAACAAAATTGAGTAAGAGAGCTGTATTGGTGAACTCCATTGAACAAGTGTGAGAGAGCGGTCTTGGTAGATTTCAGAGATGAACAAGAGTGAGAGAGCTGTGTTGGTGGAATTCAGTGAAAGTGAGAGAGAGTGACAACTATGTTGCTGAAATACAATGGCGAAGAAGGCGACAGTGAGATCTGTGTAGCTGGCATTTATTGAAAAAAATGTGGGAAAATATGAGAGAGAGTTTTGATGGTAAAATGCAGAGGTGAGCAAAAACAAACGAGTGAGGGGTCAGGAGTGCGCGTATGAGTTCTTTATGAGTTCGTCACAGTACTTGCCTCTGAAGGTAAACTTCAATGTCGAGTAATAAGGTTTTGAGGCTATGGTACGTCGTGAAGATCTATTTTTTTTTTAAGCTTTTGTAGAAATTTATAAGACTGGAGCACTCTGAGAGCGCATACCTCCGCTAAGTAAGGCAACGGTAATGAAAACTTCAAATTGACTCTGAAACCATCATGATTTCTTTTGTATAAACTCCTAAATCTAATATTTTGTGCCTCTTAATAGTATTAGCGGTTTCTGCAATTTTTTAGAAGATCCTTTCATAACTGTTTGAGTTATGCTGCTATCAAAAACTATGACAAACATAACCAAACATAGAAATGATTCAGCTGATCTGCACCAATATTGAACCATTTTTGCCTTCCAACATTATTAACAACTCATGTAAATTTCATAAAGATCTATTCAAAACTTTTTGAATTCTTGCGTAACAAAGATCATGACAAAAACAACTCAAACATAGAAACGAATTAGCCGATCTGCACCAAAATTGAACCATTTTTGCTTTTTAACATTAATAACCATTCCTGTAAGTTTCATAGAGATCCATTCAAAACGTTTTGAGTCATTGCGCAACAAACATTATAACAAACACAACTCAAACATACAAACGAATCAACCCATCTCCACCAAAATGTAATCATTCATGTCTTTTAACATTACCAACAATTCTTGTATTTTTGATAAAGATTCACATAAAACTTTTTGAGTTATTGCGCCAACAAACATAATATCAAACACAGCGACAAACATACGAATGAACAAACAGATCATCACAAAATTTGGTCGTTTGCTCTTCATGATATACCTAACAACTCATGTAATTTTCCTAAAGATCCGCCCATACCTTTTTGAGTTATGGCATTGAGAGAAATGAGGCAGGCAAACAAACAAACGGATTGACGGATGTTCAAAAACAGTGAATCATCTGTTCCTCCAACATACCTAAGAATCCCTGTAAATTTGGTTAAAATCCGTCCATAGCTTTTTGAATTATTTTTGTGACAGACGAAAAGACAGACAAACACGACGAAAACATAACCTCCTTGGAGGAGGTAATTAAATCCGAGTTGTAAGTACCAAGGCATTGTTACTTGACAAAAAAAAGCTAAACGTAATGTTTTTAAGTGCCGACAGGCAAGGTACGATGTCTACGTAGTCATTGATGTCTTGCATTGAGCAAGCTCTTTCTATACACATGATTTCTGGGACTTATTAGCAGCTTTCGGACCAAGCTGGCATACGGCATGGGTCCGTTTGACCGTCCAAGGATCAGAAGTCTCCTATAATTTCACCAGAAAACTGTGTGTACGTTTACGAAGCCGCCAAGTATCTGAGCCTATGTTTCCGCAGTTTGCATGGCAGCGGTAACGATATGGCTTTACCGGAAGGTCTTCTGAATGAATGAATGAATGCTGCATAGCAGATTGGCCTGTTGAGCGAATAGCTATGGCAAAATGAGTCCGATCTTTTGCCTTCGGTATCTGGCATGATCTTCAGATGATCGTTACGAATATGACTCACTTAGCGTTTGGGTGAAAAGCAATGTCGCTAGCAATGCGTTCGCACATTTACATGTTGAGCTAGAATATACGATACTGTAGGTGCGAAACGCATGTATCACAGCTGTGTTGGTAGAATTCAATGAACATAAGTGACAGTGACACTGTGTTGATGGTATTCAACAGTGAACAAGAAAGAAAGATCCGCGTACTGAAATTTTATGAACATAAGTGAGAGTGCTAGACATCTTTACTGATGTAATGCACCGAAAGGAAAAAGTGAAAGTGAGAGAGCTGTGTTGGTGGAATTCAGTGGTGAGCAAGAGTGGGAGAGCTACCTTTGGGGCAACACAGCTGAACAAGAGTGAAAGACAGGTGTGCGGATGGACTGCACTTGTGGGCAAGAGTGAGAGTGAAAAAGAGTTGTGTTGGTAGGATGCACCATTAAGACTGTAACTGTATAAAAGAACTAGACATGCGGTGACACTAGAAGTTATTGATACATCTGTATTTCAAAAAAATTTTTTGTTTTTCGTTTAATATTAATTTATTATAAGTAAAATGAGCCTTAAAAGTTACAAGTTGATAAAATATGTTCCAAGATGAAACACAATAACAGAGTTATGAAAAGACCAAGCACGATGCCTTGTGGGACTCCACTGAGAACCGGCTGTCGTTTAGACACTTTATTATTTATTATTACACATTGGGTTCGGTGTGTCAGAAAAGCTTCGATCCATCGAAGACATTTTCCACGAATGCCCATGTTGAAGACTTTGAGTAGTAGTATTCCATGGTCTGCTTTCTCGAATGCTTTGGCAAAATCTAAATATATTACGTCTACACTTTTGCCTTGGCTTAGTAGGTTGAGAATAGTCATAATGTTCAAGCAACTGCGGAGTGGTTGAACGTGTATCCCATTTATCCCTTTATCGTGCACGTTGAAGTCCCGTAGACTGGAGATGGAGTATATTTGCAAATTTTTCTGCGGTCTATGGGTATCGCGTTCGCAAAGCTGAGTCGTTAATTCAACAAGCCTATGATGAGATAATGTTGTATCATGGATTTCAATATTCTTAATCAGTTGTGGGTTATCTACGAAGAAAAGGTCTAAGACATTTTCATTTCTCGTAGGTGAAGAGATCATTAGGGTCAGTGAAATTTCCTCCATCATATGCACTAGAGAGAGAAAGAGCCCGATCTTTTTTATCTCTAGTGGCCGATGATGTTTTGGATAGTACGAAACTTCCAGTTTCATCTGGCAAGTCTGTCGTTAGCCGTTTTAAGAAGGGGAAGTTTAAATCATTAGTTACATAGAATTGATACTTACTCTGAACTTCTTTCTAATGTGTGTTGATCACTTGCAACATTTCGGCAAATTTTTCGGTGGTACATTCTGGCGGTCGATAGCACACCACGCACATCAATCTAAGTTTTTTTAATATTAACAATAATACAATCACACATTCCATTAGAGAATTGTTGCTTTGTATGTGAACCAAGGTGATCTCTTACGTATAATGCAACACCACCACACTTCCTATCTTTGCGGTCACTTCAATGCAATCCATAGTTTTCTAGTTTAAATTCTGCATCGTTGACTGCATCATTTAGATGGGTCTCAGTAACGGCAATCAGTTCAGAATCTGCATCATTTATTATATCCTGCAGTACCATATGTTTTCTACAATTTTTCGTTAACAGGCCTCGTATGTTTATAACGTGTATTTTGCTAAGTATTTCATCTTTATTTGATTTCAGTTCACGATGTTCATTCTGTTTTTGACTGTTGCGTTTTCAGTTGAAGAGTTGTTCCATGATCCTACCCCCACAGTTGTGTAGAATTTTATGCTCTTGGTGGAATCGAAGGTGCTCTTGCCGCCCCCCATGCTGCATTTTTTCCATCTAAGTCTCCATGAACGAGATTTTTTTTCGTACAATGTTTGTTAAAAATTTTCCATATTTTGCAAATCTCTCCTCACATCTTGATTGTGCACGCTCATATCCCGGTCATTCGTGGTAATATATCTTTCCATGTTGTACTGGTGGTTATTTTCTCCGTAGTTGTGAGTTTGTATGCGATTTGAGTCTTGCCATGTCTCCCCGAATTTTCCCCTCGTCCAGCGTGGGTGTGCCTATGATGGGCAGTGGGAGCCGCTCAAATGGTTCTTTTCAGATGTATTTCAGGACATTTGGTATCAAAACACGTGCCGTTTCTGAATGATTCTTGGCACAACCAGGGATGAAAGAAGTTGCATTCTCGTTTTGAGCTGCAACCTTGTCTGCCATATATCATGAACCTAGGGCACCTCTTTAAGTGGAAAAATTTGCACCCTCTGCCTGAAATTCCATATATACATTGGTTCTTGGCATAGTACCTGCAGATTCTTGGTTTCTTTTCGTTTTTGGATATCCAGTCTCCTCCAGAGCTACTTCTTTTCTGCACAGTGCTCTGTGCTATTTCATAACTGATTTCTTTGGCATCTTGATCGCTGGTTCCCGCATATTTCTGTAGTGGTTCTTCTCCTGCCGTTTTCGGGCTTTCACCCATTGATTCTTTTGTATCAGATGCTACGCATTTTCGGTTTTGTGTTGAAACACGTAAGCATCTTTCACAATTCCACATGGTGGGTTTTACTACTGTCGTATTGCAAAATTGTAATTATCTAAACTCCCGTATTACCCACGTTGATGAGGACACGTTATGTGTGCGTAAGTAGGCCAGTGAATTGCTGGGCTTTGCGCCCGCGGAGGAGCGATGTTGGTGGTGCTGCGCTTGCGTGGTCTGGTACAGGGAATCTCACCTCCGCTGGAGAGGCGAATTCTTGCGGTGCTGGCCTTGCAGCTTCGGCGTCTCCGGCGTTTGCGTTTCAGTGCAGTTGTTTTCTGTCTGTGCCCACAGTCCTTCTATTACTGATACGGTATTGCTCCGCTCTTTTCCCGTGTTTCCCAATACAAATGGGCTTAATTATGTTTAGTGTAGATCACCTTCGTATGGGAACTTGAGTGGTTCCCCATACCTACTCCTTGTATGTTCTTTCGTTTGGCTAGCCTCTGCGTTGCTTAACCGCGTTGGACAGGGGTTTATGGATGTAGGCTTACTATATAACGTAACGATCCATGATGTATCGTCGTTTAAATCTTACCAACGATTGTTCCTTTTCATGTATTTTTTTTGTGTTTTGTGAACAAATAGACATTGATTAATGGGGTTTACGGGGCTTCCTATCTGCCGTGGCGCGGCATTAAACTGGCATGGCTGGCATGCTTATCACCGTGTGTGATGGTGACTCCGACTGTGACTGACGACAGCTAGGGGGTCGCAGTCGTCACGCGGGCCTTCCATCTTTACTGCGATGACTGACGATTTTTCAACGACTGCGGCTGTGTGCCCCTCTGGCGGCCTTGTGTGCATCCAGACTACAGTGTGAGCAGTGCATGCGGGGTTTCCGGTTGGACGTGAGGTCGTAGTAGAACCTGGAAACTTCGCTGTTGTCGCGAACTTGGTGTTCCGGGGTTGCAGTGCTTCTAGCTCATGAGATATTGTTCTGTTCTTGTAGTTCTGTTTCACTGCTTTTATTCGTCTTTTATGTAGGGTTCACGGGAGGGAATTCAAAGTTATGCTGCAGGCACATTCTCCCTCCTTTCCCGCTTTTTGGTAGCCTGAGCAGTGTTGCGGCCCAGAGCTGATCTTTAGGTCAATAAATGAGAGGTTTTCGTACGAGTATATATGGACATATACTG
>LQNS02278097.1:17096709-17110475 GCA_001587735.2 Parhyale hawaiensis
AAATGATTAGATTTTAGAGTTTATACGAAGAAAATTATGGTTTCAGAGCCAATTTGAATTTTTTGCTACCGTTGCTTCACTTGGCGGAGGTATGCGCTCTCAGAGTGCTCTAGTTATATTATGCAACAGTTCATAAACTTTGATGTATTTGCCACAGGAGACTTATTTTAATAATTATTTTGCATGATCTGTCGTTCTCTAATACTCCAGGATCTGAAAGTAAACAAATTCAAATCAAAATTTTTTTCATGACACACAGTAAATGATAAACGTACATCTATAACCCGATCCGCTGGATCGAGTTTCAAGCGTCAAACGAAAACCGATTTTACCTGAAACACACCCGAACTTTATCAAGCTAATCCAAGACGATGACTTCACTTAACGTTTGAGAATCGACCAGGATTCTCTAATTGGTGTTGATCACGAAGAAATGTCAAGTTTTTACTATATCTGCTTGCATAAAATGCGTAAAGTTCCAGCTTGATTTTGATTTAGAGAATACATAGTTTGGCCATAGAATAAATTCTGCTTAATACGCCGTACTTTCTCGGTTAATGTTAGTGCATCGTCTGTGGTTTATAGCTAAGGGGTAATTTAGCAAATAATAATAATTTTCGGGTGCTAAATAGGCAGACAGCTCTTAATTCAAAGTCTGAATGACGTGCACATGGTGACATATAAGGGCGATGCTAACGTCGCCCGTTGGCAGTAAGAGCAGCACCCAGGAAAATTTGCGAGTTAAAGCATAGCATACACTGGCGTACTCTACTTTATATATGCATCCTGATTGAAATACTTGATTACATTTAACATTTAATTTGTTTTGAATGAATTACGCTTGGATTACAAGCAGATTGATGACAATGAATTGTCCCGTACAAGCGGAACGTTACCCACAATAAACAATTCTAGTTTGTACAAAATGGTCAGCGTTTGATGCCGGTACAACAGAAATGGTCGGACCATTACGGCCGGTCGTTTCAATCGGTGATTTTATTCACCGATATTAACTGTAGATTAGATGTATGTCGACATAATACCGGCACCCAAAGCTTTGTAGTTATGGGCTCAAGCCAATTCAAACCTATATTAGGTTAAGTTACGTTGGCTTAGAATAAGTTTAGTTCTTTTGAAATAGGTAGGGTAGCTTGGTTTCGCTGAGCTATGGACCGAGGAGGTGTTTAACTTGACTTCCAAAGGTATACGCATCATACCTAACTGTAAGTAGGTCACATCAATACGGGTGTCAAATTTTGTTCATGGGACCAATACCGTTCGATCTGCGTGATCATACAAATTATTCCAGGACTTCCCCACCTTGTTTCTCTGGTACTCTATATAACCTCGACAACCTCACATTATCACACTGACGTTAAAACTACAGGAGTCACTGGCATCTATTCATATCAGAGTTGAGAAAACTGCAAACCGTTCAGTTTGAATAACACTAATAAGTCACGCTGAAGAATATCAGTAAAGATTCTAATGCGGATCAGCAGACGCTCAACGGAAAATATAAAACCGAAACAAAATCAGACTGGTGAATGCCAGTAGACGTTAATTCTAGAGAACACTAGTGCACGATTCGTCAACACAAAAATCTCTACATCATATTAATTCTGAATTTCAAAATCTATGTGAGGAACTATAAACTTAAATAGTGCACGACCCATGCAGATTTCGAACAAATGTATTTATTTTCTTCCAATCTCATATGTCATCACCGGACATGATAATGTTAATACAACCGAGACAGAAAGACGCAATACTTTGATGCGTTAATGCGTAATGTTAAATTTCTGGCAGTATATCCGCAATAGTGAAAAGGGCGCTAAATCTCCCGTTTTCTCTAGTTTTTGGGCCCATCTAAGACAATTATTGCAGTCTATCAGCTACAAAAAAAAAAGCCACTTAGTGCCCTACGCGCCTGTGCTCAACAGAAATGCCTCTTTAATCTGTTATTAGATTCATTGTTTTTTTTTCTTTTTTTTAATTTGATCAAAGTTCAGAATTAAATTGATGTACGAAGTAAAATATGCACAGCGACATGAACTTCTCCCTACTTAACTTGGAAATAAGAGAAACGACATGCATCCGTTAATTTTACGAATTGGGGATGATATTACGCAACTACAGGTACGGAATTATGTGATGTCATCATTGCAACGAACTATAATGCTGGAGTACTACGATACGGAAAGAAGGAGAAAATTTAAGGGGCTCAAAAATCTATAAGGGATCATTTCTCTATTAATCAAAAATCCTGTCATATTTGGAATGCACCCTTACGCTAAAAATGCAAGGAACAAATTTAAAAACAGAAAATATATAATGAGTCATTTTTACATTAATCGAACGACTTATCAAACTGGAAGACAGCCTTACTTGTAAAAAAAGGGAAGGAATTCAGCAATGAATTTGAATATACCAGACTAGGTCATTTGTTTAATAAACATTATTTTATTATTAAGTGAAATATTTATAATGCTGGAATAGAACTGTACTTTAGAAAGCGAGAAAAGTGCGGAATATAGAAAGAGGCACCTCGCCCTTACATCACATTCTTTTCTGCTAGTAGAATGGCTGGGACTCACATAGTGTTGACTAGCTTGCGCGTATATCCTCCCACTTGTGTACGTCCGTTTTGTAGCTGACAATCCATATAATTTAAAAATTAGAAGTAATGTATTGAAGCTTGTATAATTCTTTCGTTACTTGCCCGGTTTCTTCTGCAATGTATGTAGAATATATATGTATGGTGTATATTCTATATAACTTAAAAACTGGAAAAATTATCGTATTATATAATGACTTGCTTAGCAATGCCTTCGCCACTTGTCTGTTTATTGATGTAATATGTATGTAACTAATAATAATAATCCATACGATTTTAATATTAAAAGGATTATATACTAAGTGTAACAACTTTTAGTTTCAAGCCCCTTTCGTTATTCGAACCTCCTGTATAATTACAAATTAAAACCGAGTAACCAGAGGCCACTGTGTACTGCACACAGCACCTCACTGTGTTGGTTGCTCGGGGTCACACTGTACAAAAAAAATTGAATACACATATATTTACATGCATCTTTTATCATCCACAGGCTTATGGTAAAACACAGCAATGATAAAACAACAGATGAGAAGAATTCATCATTCCATCCAACTTGCGATAAACACAGCGATGGAAAAATGAATAAATAATGCATCGGTCGAGCGTTGGCTTCTGATGCGCAGCATGCATCAGATAAAATTTGGCTAGGCCGCGTATCAGCTAGAACAGCTGCACGGACCGTGATGTTATTCCACTCGTCGACTAAAAAATATTTGAATATGATGGAGCTCTTTCGACGTTATAGAGTTTTTTTTACGACGAAAGTGGTGGACTGGTCTCGACGTGACTGATTTTATCTGTCTTTTCATGTAGTCTCGCTATGCTTCTGTGGGCACAAAAATATCCAGCATAGATGAAATGTCAGATCGCTGCTAGATGTTTTATACGTAAGTTTTGTTATTGATGAAAATAATGGATATCCACTTTACATAGTTTTCTAGGCTTTTCTCAGTAGGACGTCTTTTGAATTTCATATATACGTTTTTTTCAGCTTATTTTGACTGCTACAAATAAGAATTCTTAGGTCAAAAGTTTCTTGCCTTGATAACGACTTTCGCAAAGATTGTCGAAAGCTTAGAAAAAAATGATAAAATCCAGAAGACATCTAACTAAAAAAAGCCTAAAAAACTATGTAAGTTGTCATAAAACTTACAATAGAGCTATAATAATACAAAATTACCGATCTCTTGCTCAAGTATATACACAAAGTAAAAACCAGTGTTCGTTTTTCCTATATACTATTTAAAAAAAATGTTATTTCGAGAGAGCTAGAATTTTTCCCAATTATGCTTTGCAGCAACCTTTTTGAAATATAGAATAATTCGGTTATGCTACTTTCGCAACAACTGTTATTCAAGTCAGTTTTTGCTGACTTTAGGTAATATACAAAATGTTTTGTATTCCCTTAAATGGGTGTAAAACATTCAGCAATATACAGTAGGTATGCTATAAACAGTCTCTGTAGTCTTCCTATAGTTAAATCAAATTCACCCAGCGCATGTAGAACTTTTATGAGGGCTGAATAAGTATCTTTCAATTATTTAAAATAATGAAAAAACGTGACTGAAGTGAAATACAGAGTGAACCGATGCATGAAAATATGCCAAATTGTAGAATCGTGTTTGATACTTCTTGAGAATTCACCAGATATGATGTAAAAGTTGGTATCTTGCTAAAATTTACTAAAATTCGTATTGTCTGTGATTGTTCATTAAAATGAACGTTTCGGAAACATTTGGCCCATCATCAGTAACTCTGAATAAATAAAGAATTATATGTCACTGGCAAGTTAACAACAAAGGGGAACGAAACAAAACGTATTAAAACAAAACATAGTAAAGAAGAACCGGTGACCAGGAAGGGAGTGGCTCTTTGCATGTCATTCAATTCCGGTTAAATTATGAAAATGCACAGGGATTTCCATGGTTCTTAAATTCTGTATATCATTGGTGGAAGCAATTATTTTCAAATCATTAATGGAAATTTAACTGCACTATTACCCTGATACGCATGATCACGAATAGAGGAATGGGAAGGGATGGATGAAGGTGTGATGGTTCTGGAACAGTACACCTCTGTGTTCGATAACTCTGGTAAAAACGTCATAGTTGTGGAACCATAGTAGCTCATTCCGCATTTAGAAAAACTCAAATTGTATACCAGAGAGCAAGACATTAGATACTGATGGAGATAATGCAAATGACAACCCAAAACAATTGTATGCAAGATTTGAGTGCATTTCTTCTTGTGAATCTGACCGGAAAGCTTTGAAAAATATCATAGTAACATGTCCGTTAAATTAGTTGCATTTTATAAGCCATCCAAAATCTAGCACATGCTTTTCCACCCGACCCACTAAGCCAACCGCTGACAGGGCAGGCGTGGTGTATCGCTTAAATTGCTCAGAGCCTCGCTGTAATGCGTCGTATATAGGGTACACTACGAATGCCTTGTCAAAGCGCTGCAAACAACATAGATACAAGCCTATCAGTATTTATTCGCATTATTCCATGGAGCACCACATGAATGTTCCACCAGCTGATACTTTAATCAATCCTTTTTCTAACTGTTCAGCAATTCTAATACCATTGACTTGAAAATAGCCGAAGCAATTTGTATCAAACAGAAAAATCCGTATATCAACGTCAAATATGACCAAGGGTACAACTTCTTGAAACTTTACCAGTCTGGAACCTTCTAGAGGGAAGCCGGCTATATATAGAGGCCGCACTAGAGGGTTGCCCTCTTTTCAGTCGTGACAGTAGTGAAATTAGGATACGTTAGAGTGAATACCATTAGTGCAATATCTATTTTAGGTGCTTGTAGATAGTTCCACGTATGTACTTGCTCTTCACTTTATGTACCTGATGTTGCGATTTCGTATATTTGTGCAATAGTATGGCAGTCGTGAATTTTATGACCATTGTGACAATAGTAGACCTAATTTGTTTTTTTTTTTATTTCGACAAATGACTATATATTGTTTTTACTCCTAAATATGACCAACGTCCTCGGTCGAAACGTCGACATAAATTTTAATAAAGCACTTTATGGAATTTCAAAATTTTATTCCCGTATTGTCTTAAAGAAACTGACCGGTGTGTATCTTTTTTAAATTTGGGAAGAAAGAGAAAGTTTTTAAACAGAACTGTAAACTGAAGGCTGATGTTCAATTCCTGGTCTTCGTTTTCTGTTATCAGGCATGAGAGCTGACGGTAAGTGTATTACCTCCGCCAAGGAGGTTATGTTTTTGTAGTGTTTGTCTCTCTGTCGGTCGCCAAGATAACTCAAAAAGTCATGGACGGATCATTACGAAATTTAGAGGATTTGCTAAGCATATGTTAACAGTAACAGAAACTATTGGTGAAAATCCGTTCATCCGTTTGTCTCTTTGTTTGTCTGCCTATATATTCGTAATACCATAACTCAGAAAGTCATGGATATAATAGTTAACATGAGTTGTTAGGTACATTACGAACAGTAAATTACAAAATCTTTGTGATGATCTCTTGGTTCGTTCGTTTTTTTTTTTTTTTTTTTTTTGTCACTGTGGTTGATTTTATACTTGCTAGCACAATAACTCAAAAGGTATAGATGGATCTTTATGAAATTTACAGAACTTGTTAGTAATGCCAACAGACATATCGGTTGGTCCGTTTGTATGTCTGACTTATATTTATCACAGTATATGTCAGCAGCATAACTCAAAAAGTTAGAAGCGGATCTTCAAGAAAAATTATATAAGCTGTTAATGCTATCGAAAGGCACAAATGATAAGCTTTTGGTGTTGATATAAAATGAAAACTATCGTTTCAGAACCAATTTGAAAATTTCATTACCTTTGCCTTGCTTGGCTGAAGTATGTGCTCTAAGAGTGCTCGCTAGTTACCTCTACTTTTCGATGGTATAATTGGATTTTTAACCGGACATCAATGGATACAAGTTTAATAAATATCTACTACATAAAGTGAGCGTGGAAAGTTCTTAATTAAGCATGGAATGCTAAATTTAGTTCCCATTTATGAGTTAAAATTAAATTGTTTGAAAGTCACTGATAAGCTGGATGTATGCATGGCACCTCTCACTTGCCGATGACCGTCTGTGGTTGTGCTGTCTTCATTATTGTTTTGGGTTGATTGACTAATTGACTAATGGTAATCGTTTAAATAAATTTGTTAGCGATCGAGTATTTGGCGGTCATCGCTGAGGTATTCGCCAGCTCTTGCTTCTATACCGTCTGGATCAGATGGGAACTGTTGTCGTTGTCGTCCGCAGATCCTCAGGCTCCTCACCGATATATTTTTTAATCGTGTAAGCGCTGCGCGTACGTTGGTTCTTCGAACATAACTAGATATCTTAGCACCGTAGATCGAATTGTTTGTTGTTACGGTATTTGTTACAACAAGCAATTCGATCTAAGGTGCTAAGAGATCTAGCTTTGTTCGCAGAACTAACGTACGCGCAGCGTCTACACGATCAAAAAATACATCAGTGACGAGCTCGAGGATGAGGATGAGTGATAATAGTTTCGTGGCGAAACACTAAACACGTTTGATTGGCGTCTTCAGTTGAGCCAGCTAAATATATAATTTTATGTAGCGATGCTTTTATAAAAAAATAGAAGAATAAGTTTTTCAAAGGCTACTGTACCTCGCATACAAGCCGAAAAGAAAAACACTCGTGTCGCGAAAGTAAAAATTGAATTAATTTGTTTTTCTCTATACAGAGCCCACGATGAGAGTCGCAGTTCTCTAACGAATATTCGAATGAATTTAGTATTCCACGACAGCCAGAGATAAGTCTTTTTACCAGATAACCACAGAGCATTGCAAAAACATATTTTGTATCCACATATCATGCTGCCCTTATCATTCTGAACAATACGTCGAGTACGATATCTGATATGAATTCTGTGAAACATAGTTCGTTATGCACTGAAAATGTTTAAAGTTTAAAAAGCCGGCACATGTTTCGTGAACCGCACACTTGCGATGGCGCCACCAGACTGTGTTAAAAAGAGCGTCACCGGTCGGTCAGAGTTCACTTGTTCACGTGGAGTTTCAATTAAGTAAAGTGGAAGGCTTGCGTACCATTTGTCTGTGCTGTGTGTAGTTAGAAACGGTAAGTTGACTCAAGTTTCAAAACTTTTCCGACACATTTTCCTATAGTACACTAATGTGCGTATCGACAGAGGTTACCTATCGATCGTCTTTTCTAACACTGTATTGTAAGTTTTTGTCTAATAAACACCTTTGCCAAGGCCTCCTGGAGTACAGGCCTGGGGTTGCTCGTCACGAAGGTGGTCCGATCAAATTATTACATGCAACCTGTTAATTTTGGTACGAACTCCGTATATTTCGGACTTATCTGTATAGAAAACTCAAACTATCGTGATTTTGTAAACTTTAAATAGTTTAAATTGATTTTTCTATCCTGATATACCCGAAATGTGTAGACTAGGTACCAAATCATATCAGGCTGCGAGTGATTTTTCCAGAGATTGCATGCACATAACTGGACCGTTGATGAGACCCAGACCCAGGCCGGTACTTGAAGAGGCCTTGCCTCAACTCTTAATCCCTAGAGTTCGCAACAATATTATTTGATATTAATGAAAAAAAATCTGCACAAAATGTCACTATTCTACATAGTTTTTTTCATATTTTTCTGAAACCTTTCTGAAAATGTACCAAAATTTCCTGCTTTCACAAACTCGCTGGATAGAATACTACAATTTCGTATCACTGTATTTGTTGTGCGCGATCGCGCTGCGCAAACGATCGATCGATCGTTCAAACTCCTAACCTAACCTAACCTAACCCAACCAGTTATCTACAGATCCACAACCCCGCATTGGACAATGCCACTGAATGCCGAATTGCTCCATATTTGTTGTATTAAAGAATAATTGGTAATTGGGTTCTCAGGCGATAATGTTGTTGATATGTCATTTGGAGTAAAATATTCCCAACCGGAAAGATTATCGTCGCAATCACGAACTGCTGATTAAATAGATTAACATGAAAATCTCAACATAACATGGAAAGTCTACAATTAGGAATTCGTGGAAAGAAATCGTCTCCTAAAAATTTATTTTACGTATTGATAGAACCATAGAGAGAACGGTAACAACAAGAATGCGTCAATGTGGCATTGTTACATCTTATTACTAGAGTAAGTAGCAGAGCGATATCACTGCTATATGTGATATCTTGAACTCTCTCAACTGTCCAAGCATCACTAACACAAAATTAATAATAAAATTATGCCGCCCCAGAAATTATCTCAATACAAACTATGTCTTACATAACCTTGCATGGTGAAGGCTACATCATTTTTCTCCTACAAATCCCAGGTTTCAGCGGTAGCAAGTACGTCGTATCAAATATTATTCGTAGAAAGAAAAGCTGGTAATAGGCTTAAACCTTGTGATAATTACCATAATCGTGACATAACTACAGTATTAGCAACAGGTAAGGTAGAGAGTTGACTTACTGACGTATGATGACAATTTAGCTTTGCCACATCTCTCAATTTGTCACTTTCAAATGAGAATCTTAGTAACACGGTACAGCTTACAGTAATGACATGGATTGAAAACTAGATGGATAATGAGGGAAAAACTTCAAAAAGTCCTGTTCGGTCAAAACTGGTAAAACACGATTGGTATTGTGTTTCCTGACAAACACTGTACTGTTGAAGGTGTATATAGATTTAATATTGTGACTATTAATACGTTGTAACTGCTAATATTCTAAGTGTAATTTTGCACGTAGTTTCGTCAAGTACTCACTAACGAACACACCGTTTGGCCTCTCGCCCTGTAGTGTTTGTAGTACCTTGTTTCTTGTAGTTATAGTGTAGGCTGAGATGTAATTTCGTGTCATTTTTTGGTAAAAGCAGAAACTTACCTGATTTTCAAAGAAGATAACATCAGGTTTGGAAAAATTAGGGTGCCATTTCTTAATTCAATTTAAAAGGTCTCAAAGCCAAGATGGCGGCCAAAATGGAGGCTGTTTGGCAGTAATTTAACATCTGTTTTCTGACACAAGCAAAGCAAGTGAATAATCAAATTTAAGCTAAAGTTGGGATTTTTCTGCCTAATTTTAAGATGACGCCCAAAACACCTACTGTATACACTAAATTCCACTGATATTGACACCGTAGTCCATAAAATGATATTCAAAATAAATGTTCGAAGACCATATCTAGATATTCGATTATCACCCGCGAACGAAGTAGGAGAGGTGATAATGTTTTCGTTGAAGATTTAATTATACCAGCATTGCCATACGGCAACACAAGTGATAAAAAATAAATTTCTATATAAAAGTCATGGGCCGGCATAATTGATATCCAACGTGTACTAAACGTGTTCTGTTGATGTAGGAAGAGAGGTTCAGTATGTCTGCACCTCAGTTGCAAGACGGTGCTGCTAAGGAGAGGTTGTACAATAATTTTTCTGCTCTAAAAATGTTTTCTTCGAAAGAGGAAGCTTATGGTAGGAAGTTCATGTATAACTCAAAGAAATAATCAATGGAACTTTATGAAATCAACAGGGGTTGTTAGTAACGTTAAAAGACATAAATGATTAAATTTTGGTGCAGATCAGTTTGTTCGTTTGTATGTTTGACTCATGTTTGTCATAACGTTTCTTAGTAGTAGAACTCAAAAAGTTATGAAATGATTTTCAAAAAAATTGCAGAAGCTGTTATTACTATTAAGAGGCACAAATGATTATATTTTGGAGTTTATACAAAGAAAATTATGGTATCAGAGCCCATTTGAATTTTTTACTACCGTTGCCTTGCTTCGCGGAGGTATGCGCTCTCAGAGTGCTCTAGTATATAATATAGTTTCTAAATAAAACTCATGTTTGACAATATAATAGATGACAAACGATACTGAAAAGTATTAATACCCAATTATGTCGCGAAATGTTCAATGAGTAACTTTGTTTTATGGAAGTAGCAGATGATGCAACAAAATGAACTCATATCTACCGACCCTACTGTATAGTAATTATACTATGTATATAGAGTAGATGAAATTTGAATTCATCTCGATCGGTAATTCCCATTTATTTTACTGAACACTATGCATACACAACAACATTTTATTCTTACGGATATTTCAACAGGTAAAAACTTTCCCTCAGAGAAACAGGTGATGTATAAAACTCACTTGTTTTTTTTTTTTTTTTTTTTTTGCCCTCATGTTGCTAGTGATAAATCTGGTGAAAAGTTGGCAATCCTATCACTTTTTCACTTTTGGGTGCATCTCTGAATTCATAAGACTATCGAATACATTTCATTACCATCCAGACAGTTACCATACAACCACTTGTCAGATATATAGTAGGTACATCCGGCACTCATAGGTTAATTAATTAATCAATCTATTTTGTTGCTTAACGCGCTCTTAGTGTCCCTGTAGGATTAAAAGAAAGCCATAGTTTTCTCTCGACCTCCGATGCGAGTATAAGAAGAGTATTCCATTGACCTCGAAGAGAGAAGAGAGCATCAATGCCGTTGCCTGTTGTTTAGGTGTTTAGGGTAGCTAAACTAATTGATACTTATGTTTTTAGAATATATGTGCGTAATTTATGCCTAATTTTAAACGGGCTTTTACATTAGTTTAATAAATAATCGATGCTGGAAAAACACTTGAGCCCGATTTATATCAATAGAAGTGTCCAAATAATGGCGTTTTTTTTTTTTTTTTGTATCCTGGCAGCCATCTTGGATTTCAAGGCTTTAAAGTCGGAGAAAAAAAAATGTCACCATATTTTTTTCTTCTGTTAATTTCATATTTCAACAGAATCAGGCGAGTTTTTGCTTCTACCACAAAAATACACGAACATTTACTTTATGCCAAATGAGCCTAGAATAGTAGCTCTCGACGCAAAGGTAGCTCTGATGCTCTGATCCTGACGATCTCTTCAATATCTCCGTCGCATTTGATGTCAGGGTCAATCTGAGTCAATCGCTGTACGAATAGGTTTCCGCAGCCCATAAGATGTCTTGTGACTCTTGATCATTTCATCGAAGTCTTTCCCTGTAGTCGTAGTGTAGAGCTGAGCTCATCTTGCTCAAGTTTGTTAATACGCTCGTTATCACCAAAGGCAAAACCCGCAGATCCACCTGTTTCCGCAGCCCCCTGGCTTGTAACATTATTGCCCCTGCCTTCAAACTCCCGGCTCATAGTCTCACCCTCACGAACGAGCCACATCAACATTCAGTATAATATCCTTTCTTACTTTTTGATTGATTCCAAGCTCTCTTAAGTGCTGAGCTTACGGTTTCAAGACTACCTCGAGTATCAACTACCCTTACTTTCTGTTGTTGCTTCAAAACTTCTTTTTTTCGGACGCCCTGGTCTTTTTTAAGAGGGGAGACAGAAGCTTCGGAAGGAATTTATCGTCTTGTGGATGCCTTCCATTCCCGACATCAAGCAATGACCAGCCGAGGCGTCAAATTTGTGATCGCTGACCGAATCAGCGGAGGAATTCGATTGTTCCACCTAATTCACAGCAGCTGTTTCCATAATTTGCAAGCAACAGTTGCACGCCAAACGACACAAGCTTACTGTACTTTGCATAAACGGATTTATTGAGCTTATTGAAAACGAGATGAATCTGAGTACAGAGAGCATACAATTATTGACCCAGTTCTCTCGTTTACATTTACCTAAGGGGACCGTCTGAGATCAGATCCTAATAATTATCAAATTCGTTTTTCATCACTAATCAGTAGCTATACATCAGACGAAATCGGAAGAAAATTTTACGCAGACCACGGTCTGCAGTGTAACCGTAAGTGGGTAGAATAGGGGCCTAGGGGATGGGGAGGGGGAGCTTTTTGTAACACTGAAATTTTTACTACGAAAACTTTCTTATTATTCTGCCGATCTCCATGAAACTTGGCAAAAACATGTAAAATCAAAAAAGAATGTGCGTTGTATTCAAGTACTTTTTTCCGATTTTCGCTGTAGAAGACGAGTTATGAGTCAAAAGCTCTTCTTTTTCCAATTTTATATATGTGTGCCGAGTTTTATTCAAATCGGTACATACATAAAAATTTTTTCTCAGCCGTGTTTTTGAATTTCAAATATTTCCCGCCAGAGGGTTCAAGTTTGATTTTTCATTTTTGTTCCGATTTGAAAGAAGCTTGGTACACATATGTAAAATTGAAAGAGAAGAGCTTTTGACTTTCATATTTTTTGCATTTTCGCCATAGAAAATGAGTTATTCATAGAAAACGGTTTTTAGTGGGATAACAGTTTTCTTTGAATAACTCGTTTTCTATGGCGAAAATTGGAAAAAGTACATGAGTACAACCCACATTCGTTTTTGATTATACATGTCTCTGCCAAGTTACATCCAAATCGGTACCTAAATAAAAAAGTTTCCATTACAGTTGTGTTCTCGAATTTTACCATAAAAATTTTTCAGCCGAAGGGTTCAAATTTAAGGTTTTATTTATGAACCGACTTGAATCAAATTCTCTCATTATGTACACATATATCGTGTGCCTTGACAAAAGGCAACGTAATGTCAATACAACTGCAAGTCTGATTGCTATCTGAACTACCATGTATATTTCTGTAGAGTTTGCGTTTGAGCGAATGTCTCAATCCTAAGTTATTGTGCTTCAATTGAACGCCACTCGATGAATAATACACCAAATGCCATGTTTTCTTATGTGAAAGGAAAATAACTGTAGAAAAATGCTGTGGTTTCATTTTTACAAAAATTTAATTGAAAAGTGGCGAAATGTGATTTTTAAAAAAGTGACAAAATATATATATATATATATAATATGAAAACTAACACTAAATTCAAATATAAAAACTCATACCATTGTTGACAGTCATGAATAGTACCGGGTGTCCAACAAAAATGTACCCGGTTTTTAATTGATTATATCTCGGCTTTAAATCAACATATTTTAGGTTTCTTTTTTTCAAAATATAGTAAATTTTGTTTTCTTTTCGAATATTTTAGGTTTTTTGAAATTTTTCCAATAACTAATTCACAGTGATCGATTTACTGAAAGGGTAGAAAACCATTTGTTCAGATGAAACTTTTTGCAAAAGAACACTGGGTATTTTCTCATTTCTTCATACTTACTGTTAATTATTTTAATTA
>LQNS02278097.1:17128341-17140983 GCA_001587735.2 Parhyale hawaiensis
GTCACCAATCTCTAGTTGGGGATGCTGCGGTAAAAGTGTCCGAGACCGACTGACAATCATCGATTTGGTCTTACTGGCATTCAGCTTCATACTCCAGGCCGAGTACCATGCACTAATGCATGCAATTGACGCCCTCGAGGCCGCGCTGTAGCCTGTAGGAACATCCATGTTTCGCTATTCAAGTTATAGCTACAGTACTTCCAAATTCATTACAATCTGCTGGTCAAATATTTCTATAGCTTTGTTTCTTCCTAAGTACAGAATGTTTATTAATACGAAACTAGATGTCTCCTTCGCGGCATAAAATATCCCCTATTTCCATTTCTTTATGATTTATTTCTATGAGATATTACAGATATATGTACATATGCGCACAGAATCCTTCTTATGCCAAAAAATGCTATTGATTTAGACTACTAGCTCCAAGTAAATATTTGTTCATCTGAAACTTAAGTCTGGATAAATGTTTAGTGACTGGAAGAAAAAGAGAATAGTTAAAAAAGGGAAAATAAGAGAAAGCAGAAAGAACAAGAGCACTCTGAGAGCGCATACCTCCTACAAGTAAGGTAACGGCAATAAAAAATTCAAATTGTTTCTGAAACAATTATTTTCTCGGAATCAACGCCAATATCTAACCATTTGTGCCTTTTGACACTAATGACCGCTTGTGCAATTTTTTTGACGATCCGTTCATAACTTTCTGAGTTACGCTACAAACAAACATTCAGAAAAACATCAGTCAAACACACAACCAGGCAAACTTATCACCAAAACTTGATCATTTATGTTTTTAAACAGGACCAACAATTTCTGTGAATTTCACTAAGATTCATTTTAACTTTTTGAGTTATTTTGCTAGAAAGAATTCAAATACAAAGACAAACAAGTAAACGCATAAACAAATTGATACAAAATATACATCATTTACTCTTCGCGTTACACCCAACAACTCATGTATAGTACCTAAAAATCCGTTCATAACTTTTTGAATTATGGCCTTAAGAAAAAATAAACGGACAAACAAACAACAAAATAATCTATAAATAGGTGATTCACCGGGAATCTAATTTTCAGGATAAAAAGGAATACCAAGGTGATCACAAACATTATTAAAAATAAGACGTTTCGGATTATTGCCCTTAAAACTGGGCAGAGGACCTTCGCTGATGTGTTGGCTGCAAGGGGAAATGGGCCTAGTGTTTCACTAGGCACCTCAACGCCCCACAGTGCGTCTGATACATCTCGATCTGACCAGTTACCAGATACCCAACGGGAGATGACCACAGTACACATGAACGAGCGCCTATATACCAGCTTGAACAAGAAGCGTTGAATTCTACTCTGAAATTCCAAGGAAAGAAGGCTGAAGCTATCATCAATGCCTCGAAAAGTCGGATTCCCGCTGTGAAAGAACTACTGGTGCAAGACCTCTGCGAATTGCAGCCTGGGTTGGTGACTGGAGTGGATGTTATAAGCGTGGTGGCTGTGGGAATAGACGAGCGCCAGCATCTGAGAGTTTCCTTTTCTTCACGAGTTGTGCATAACAAGATTCTCACCGTCATCAAACAAAAGAAGCCTCGAGACTTTTTTACCAGCGAGTATCTAACCAAAACTAGAGCCAAGCTTCACTTTAAGGTAAGACAACTAAAAGCTAGCAATCCAGCCACAAGTCCGCTTACACCTACAATGGCACTATTTTCGTAAGGAAACATGACTCATCGCGTGCTCTTGCTGTTAACTCCGATTACGACCTAAACAAGCTGTGTTCCACACCTGCAGCTGCTGAATCATCGGAGTAATGGAGCAGAGATTTTCCATCAGGGATAACAATGTGGCTGATATACCGTAGCCTAATTGTGTTCGCACCTCATTGAGTGACTTTGTAGCATTTTCTCCTACTTCTGGTGAACTATCGCTCATATGTATCAATGTCAGAAGTATGCGGAGAAATTTTTATTTGCTAGAATCACTCTTTCTTTAACTAAGTCAGCTTTTGATGTGGTGGCTGTCACGGAGACGTAGCTCATTGAGGACACGGATGTTACGTTTGCTCTTCCTAGCTATCGCCAGTTTAGTTTATACCGCAGTAATAACGGAGGAGGCATCACTGTGTATGTGCGGGATCATTGGAGTGCAAGCATAGTTTGGGTGTTCCTCATATTCAGTTACTTTCACTGAAATTGCGCAGAGGTCACACAAGAGCTATTGTTTCAAGTTTCCACCGTCCTCCCATGTCTTCCATTCTCGTTTTCATCGAATACCTACAAGGGCTTCTTCCTCAAATAATTAGTGACGTACCTTCAATACGGTGTGGAGACTTCAATATAAACTTGTTCAATCCCCTTGATCTTCGATCCGTTAGAGACTTTATTTCTGTCTTGACGAGCTTTGCATATCATCCATTAATTGATCTAGCGAGTAGAATTTCTCCTGAAAACGTCCACACAAAATACTCCCTTTTAGATCAGATACGGTGTAGCTCAACGTTAAATGCTATTCAACAGTGCGGCGTGATAGATATTGACCTAGCTGATCATATGCCTTTGTTTGCAATTCTCAGCACTATTGAAACCGTTAATGAGCAGTGCTTATGCCGTATGTTCCGATATGAGTAACTTACAGAGATTTGTTGACGGTGTTTCTCGATTGCCAATGCCTGTTGATAGTAGTGTTGATCCTTGTGGTGATTTGAGTGCATTACTGTCTAAGCTTTATGAGGTCTATTATTCCTCACTTCCACTACGGTATGGAATGCGGAAAAGAGATACGACGGGTTGGATAAAGAAAGAAATTAAGACATTAATAAGGAAAAACACAAACTGTTCAGCATGTACCGGCACAATTTGATCTTGAAGCGCTCCTACACTGTATATCGCAATACCGTACATTGAATAGTCTAATTAGAGTGTCTGAAGCAGGTTAACGTCGCAGCAGATAGCCCAAAAAAACTCTGGAAGGTCGTTAATGAGTTGCTCGGTCATGATACTAACGTGGCTGCAAGGGAGATCACAATTAATGGCGCAACGATTGACGGAACAGATCTTGCAGACTATTTTAATGATTATTTTACGTCCATAGCAAATGACTTGGTGAAATCACTACTGCGTAACCGAGTGCAATACCTTGTTTCTAGTCCAAGAATTGAAGTTAAATTTAATTTTCTTCCTGTAACTGCGGATGAAATAAGCACTATTGTTGCTTCTATGCAACCCAAAAGGTACCACAGAAATGAAATTCAGCCGAAGCATTTAGTCAGGATACTTCCATTCATTGTTGACTATCTAACTTCTATTCTAAACAAATGCGTTGCTCTTGGTGTTTATCCTAATATCCTTAAGAAAGCTAGAGTAATTCCTGTTCATAAAACTGGTGACACTAACGAAGTATCCAACTATCGACCAATATCGACATTGTCCATTTTAAATAAAATTTTTGAGAAAGTATTACATGATAGATTGTCGCAGTTTTTGGAGGCTCATAATGTCATAAAAAGGGCCCAGTATGGCTTCCGTAAGAGGAAGAACACGACCCAAGCAATTTTTAATCTGCTAACAAAAGTGTTACCAGCGGTTGCTAATAAATCATTTTCGATTTGTTTGTCTTTGGATCTTAAGAAAGCATATGATGCTGTCGATAAAACTATCCTACTTCAGAAGTTAGAGCATTATGGGGTTTGGGGACTATTAACAGCCTCATAAAAGATTATTTGACTAACCGTTGACAATATGTGATTTGTGGGGAAGTTGAAACAAGAACAAATAATATTGAAATTGGAGTACCACAAGGATCAGTTTTAGGGACATTATTTTTTAAAGTATTCATTAATGATATAGTACTTGTTGATCCATCTATAACTTTTTGAGTTGTCTCGGTAACCGACAAAGAGACAAACAAAAACACAAACTCGACGAATTCATAACCTCCTTGAAGGAGGTTTTAACTAACATATACGTCAAAAATTTATTTGTATTTTTTCTCAAACACTACGATTACGTTTCATATATAGACTAGAGCACTCTCAGACGGCATACATCCGCCAAACAAGGCAACCTTACTGAAGAACTCATATTAGTTCTGAGACTAGGATTTTTCTTTGTATCAACACCAAAATCTGATAATGTATGCCTTTTGACAGTAATAACGGCTTCTGCAATTTTCTTGAAGATCCGACAATAACTCTGTGAGTTATGCTGCTGACAAACATATTGACAAATGTTAGTAAAACACACGAAGAAACAAACCGATCATCACCTAAATTCGGTCATATACATAAGTTGTCAAAGGAGGGGGAAGAAATACGCCTAAAATGGGTCAATATGTGATTTTTTTTTTTTTGCGTGTGTTGAAAATGTTCTATGGAATGTAAGGCAGCATTTATTAAAGTTTTGTATTCCGAGGGAAACTATAATGTGGGGACAAAATTTCAAAAGTTTCTATGCACACAAATTTTCTCTTAGAAGTGGTAAATATCNTTTTTTTTTTTTGAGAGGGGGGGGGGGGGGGGGGGGGGGGGGCTTAAAATAAAAGAAACAAAAGGACAGCTGTCAAATCAATGAGTGCAAAATCAGAAAACCTCATGTGAACGGACCTGTAATGGATCCGACTATTGTCCCGGTAACTTCTAAATTGAGAAAAATGTAACAAGGGTGTAAAAACTTTGTAGTACTTGTAACGAATGGACTATTTGCTTCCGTCAGTGTACACTTCCTTCCGTCATGGGGAGGCAGGTAGTGTTATGGCTCCGTGTTCACGATAGCTCATCATTCGATTGTGCCTACTAAGGAGAGTGAATAATAGAAAACATTGTGCATGAATACTTTGTGCATCCCAACAACCTAAAAATAGTTCTTTATCAGTTGCATATTGGAAGATATTTGAAAATTTTCAGTACAAGAATTCGGGGCTATCTCAACTGTTAGCCGTGTTTAGTCCTAGACAATTTCTCGTGAACAAGTGCTACTAATATAGTTTTTGTTTAAGTCATCGTTCATTAAGTGTTACGACTTCTGCTTAAAAACATCATGTCCTGTCCTAATTAACTAAAATGGCCTATGCTGCAATGAAATTTCTAGTGTGTTACATTACTTCCAGTTAATGCCATGCAACCTGTTATAAAAGCAGCAATTTTTTTCTCAATATTGGCAATAATATTCAGTAATATACACTTCCTACTGCCCGTCGTTTATGAAGCGTCATGCAAGCTACGTTGTTGTTCACTTACAGTTTACTTTAATATAAATTACTTGCCATTCCCGCAGATATGGGCACATCAGCTGTACTGTCACGGCATGTGTAAATATAATTATTTAGCTACAACTTTTATACATTCCCGGTGCTTAGCACTTTGCATAGATTGGGCTTGCGTGAATATTAACTTTTTTTAATGCGAGGATGTTCAATGAGTTTACACGATCTTTTCTTAACTGACCACCGTACTATTATCGTTTGCTCATTATGTATTTTTTGCTGGGTATGACGTGTATAGATCATATTTCACTACTGTTTGATCACTGTTATTGGATTCTAACAACCAAATGTTTATAACAAAAACTATTTTATAACTCATCGCCTGGCATTACCCTACAGTGATGTATGTTCCTTTCGATAGCGACGAAGTGTTCCAATGGTTTGATCTGAAGTAATATAATATCCATAACTGTGTCATTTACTGTGCAACTGTGGAAGCTATGAGTATATATGGGAACGCTATCATAACCTAAGTCAAAAGAGAGCGACACTGCATTTTCAACCAAAAATTTCAGTCAAGCTCTCGCATTCAAGTCCTCTGAGTCATACATATATGCGGGTTGCGACAATTCAACTAATGCCACAGTGATCGAGAGGAACGTTAGAAAATTAGTGCTTAGCACTACCATACTCAAAGCAAATGATAATTTAAACACTCTTACGTGCATCACTATATAGTTCTACTTGTGAATATTTAATTAATCTCAAAATTCCTATGTTTTCGATCTTTACGTACTATTTTCTCTCCGTCTCATACAGACCGTAATTTCATCTGAAAAGTGATCTCAATAAAGGAATGCCCTTTGGGCGGATGCTACACTAATTAAAAAGAAACTATATTAAATGGTAACGTCACAGGAGAAATAACTCTCCGCTGCTGATACGTTGTTCGATTTATTGCTGATATTAAGAACGAAGTAACACACCTTAGTCTGTAACATTTTTTGTTTCCTAATTACTTCTCAATTCCTTACATACATTGCCTTTTTTTCTTTATTTTTGTTTTTTATTTCTATTCATAGAATGCGATATGACATTACTACCTGTGCTTAATACTTGCTTGTTGTTTCTCCACTCCTCGTAAAACTCTCAATTGACTTATCATACAGCCTCACTTTTTGGAGGACTTGCGAGACATCTACTTGTATGTAAGAAACCGTAGTTGACCATTTAAGAGAAAAACTGTGCAGTGCAAAATCTAGGATGTCTTATTTGCAGCATTTTTTTATTGTTATTGTAATGCGGCTTTTGTGTGGGATATTATATTTTACGCTTTATACATATATGGCATTTCTTGTATGAAGCTTTTTTTATTATTGTAAACGTTGTAACGAACTGTAACTTAATACCTTGTCACTTACTGCAGCTGTAAGTGAGAAGTCTTATTCGACCCTCTTTCCTTTCTTCTTGTAACGAAGGAATCACTTGGCTACAGGATGACACCATAGGATACATATGTATCTTTGTTTCCCTTTTTAATGATTTGTTTGATTAACAATGTTCAATAATTCTGTGTAAACCAGTAGGTACGATTTGCCTGAATCTGGGGCTATACTTGTAGCAATGGCACTTCCAATGCGGCGAGAACGATGCTTGATGCTCCCGTCAGGAATAACCGGTACTAGGTAACTCTCAATCTCCGCTCCTCTCTCCCCTCGTTTGTTTTAGTTTTTTCTTGATCTTTCATTGCCTCTCATGCTAGCAGTACAGGCCTTCATTATGAGGCAATACAAGGAACGCCATTTTGAATACCCACGGGAGTTATTTTCTCACGAAGGAGTTGAGATAGAATCATGCAGATTTTGTTCTCAGAGACAAGCCTTTAACGCTGAGATAGAGAACCGCTCTCGAGACGTTGCAGAAATAACTCCCTGGTTGTGATTCTCTTGCAAGCTCCACTAACGTGACAGGCAGCACGAACACTGGAGCGGATACCAGTCGATGGGCACGACTCGAAGTAACTCCGTCAGCTTATCTGGATCGAAACTCAGTAAAGACACTATCATTACCCGATTGGGAGAAAGATACCACCCACAAACCTCGCGCTCAATCATCACCCAGCCCGTGGGATCCGTGATGCGCAACAAACGACGGAGGAGGCCGCACCGCGGAATTTGATATTAAAATGCAAAACAAATTTGCTCCCCTTCAAGTTGTTGATGGTGATAATGTAACAATAACAGCTCAACCTAAATCTGAACCTGTGGCTCAGAAACAGCAACGAGGCTCATCTCAGCCATGTGACCACAAGAAGTCAGGAAACTCTCGCCGGACCCCTTACCACGAGAAGGAACGCAGTCCTGCTCTATTCCTGGCCTGAGAGTGAAAAACACTTTCTTATCGGGGATAAAATCTTCTACTTTTGAGGTTACTCTTTTCTTGGATGAGCTCCGTTGCAATCTCATGGATTATGTTATCATCCATGTTGGAACAAATGATCTACGAACTCCTTCCGAAAAACAACAGGAGCATCTCCTAAGACTCATTGACGCTGTTAAGGAGAAAGAGCTGAATGTTACTCTGACAAGTATTCTGCCCCGTCTCAGAGCTGAGGGACGCTTAGACTCTAGGATCCGTCCCATCAACAGGAAGATGACAAAAGAGACAGAGAAGAATGGGCTCAAATATCTTGACCTATTTCTCTTAATTGAGGACAAATCGAGACTATTTCTATCTGATGAGGTTAACTTGAGTGGCGCTGGACACCATTTCCTCGGTCAGCTGCTGCTGATGCGACGGCTTCAGCCCTCCCGGCTCTGTATAGTAGCGGGTACAAAAGCCTTCAGCCCGAAATCGAGCAGCCTCACAAGCCAAACCCCGTTCACCCACCCCCGAACGATTGACCCCTAATGGAACAAACGGATGCCCATGTCCCACCAGCTCAGTCCCCTGCTACCTTCCCTGCTGCCACCCCCTGTGATCCTCAGACCTCATCTCCTCGTGGGGTCCACGTTGAGGGTTCTTCAGGAAGCGATGACGCAATCATCACCCGAACGCTTCTCACGGTCGGGGATGAAATAACTCCAACCCCGGATGCAACAGTGCAGAAGTCATGCCTGAGTCTATCAACTCTCCTACACTCTATAGTCTCTACTCTTGTGCCAAGTGGCCATAATGTGTCTGGAGCCAGCGATGTAAAAACACCTTTCGATGCCTGCGAAACCTATTTGAATTCATTCAAAATTGAACGATCGAGTCCGACAAGCGTTTTCCAGGCAGGATCTCAGTCCCAGACAACTGTGGTCAAAAAACGTGGATCTCTGCCGAAAGCCGCAAGCGCACCAACGCATCAGGGAAATCGAAGTTCCTGCAAGTCAAGTGCTTATAGCATACCTAAGTCCAACTCTTACCAGCCGCCACAAACCAGAATAACAAGAAGCAAGGCAAACTCGGCGGGAAACGACCTGTTGTCCGCCAAATAGACGCGGACGTAAAGCATTCTGTTAACTGTCAAGCCGATATACAAACCTCTTCCCCTGCTCAACTTCACACTGGCACTCTGACTGGTCCTGGTAATACCCTTAATCGCCCACCCCTTATCTTTTTTCAACAATCGGACACTCCAAATGCACCACTGAACTAGAGGAGCTATGCAAACACCGGCGTCAAATTTTTACTTGGTTGCATTCAGAGTTTGATGATTCAACCCATTTTTTTTAGTTGATTCATGTCGCTAAAAGCACTTTTTCTGTTAGGTTACGTCTTTTCTCTAAACATCGCACTTGCACTTGAAAAATGCAGTTTATAATGTAGCAGTTGAGAACCGCTTCGTTTGAGCTGTATTATGGCTACGATCATATTTTCCCATACTTGGATAGGTATGCAACCCCAGCAACGTGAATATTACAAGAAATAAATTTGGTATCATGGTAGGTATGGTACTTGCAAAATGAACTTCATGTCTTTTCTTCGATACTGACAAATTTTTTTCAAGTGCGACCTGAAAGAAAGTAGCTGTGTTTCAACTTCCTTCTAGTGAAAATCAAAGCTTTTTACAAGTTGAATTTTCCCTTATCTATTATTGATGAGCGTTACACACGAAGGAACGAACGAACGAAGGAACATCGCTATTAATATTTTAGATTTGCATCGCAGTCAAATTTCAACGCTTAAGGTTTAACAATCAGTTGTTATCCAAAATACGGTGAGCCCTAGGCATTTGCAGGACATTATTTTGACTGAACTAGATTTTTTAGAACGGCTTAACGTTTGCTCAATTCTAAGGAGCTTCTATAGAAAGAAGGGAACCAGGAGCCTCGTCCGTGAAGCTCCAGATTCTTTTATGGCTGTCAGCCAGTCGCGTATGCACCAATCGCATATCAGTAAAGAAACTCTTATGGCTGCAGCCACTCGCGTATGCACCAATCGCATATCAGTAACTCGATATGTCTGCTGCTCCCCGTGAAACTCACTGCTCCCCTTCACTTCGATCAATGAGATCATGAATGCGTCTCACAGCTGGTCGACTAGCTGGCGAATCTGTGAATGGGCCGCAGGGCTCCCTCCTCCTCTATTGAAGCTCCGTGCTCAATTCCAAGCTGATATTCGCGCCTTATCTCGCGGGGGAATATTTTACTCTGGCAAAACTCATGGCTGTACAACTTGCGCTTCACTAATGGAAGATCAGGCCTGCAGGGATGAGACCTATAACACAGCATAATGTATACTGGGAACCGAAACAATAAAAAGCTCAATCACAAGATTTTTGCCGTGATTTTTGACGGCTGGGCCTTCTATTATTATTCTAAAATTCTGTGAACCTTATTTATTTGTGTCTTGTTTATTTACTTAGGCTATGTCTTGCTTGACACAGCTTCTTCGCTTTTAGACGGGAAGAAATTTGAGGGATGAAGATTTTATTCGATTGTATCTGTGATATGGAAGTTAAACTGAGCTCGACCTCAAGAACGGGCATGATACATTCAACGGCGCCGTGGAAAATACCACTGAAATACGTAACATATAAATTGTCTTTGCTTACAGCTTGGGTGAAAATTCGTTAGAGAAGCAAAGAATCTGTTGATAGTGAACCGTACGGGCCGCTCCTCGACGGGCAGGAGAGAAAGGCCAAAGCGGGTGGACAATGCCCAGCTAAATAACATCTGCCTTTTGTGGAATGCAATGACGATCGTGATGACGACCCAACGAGTCACGGGCCGTCTAGTCTATTCTAAATACACCAATCTAGCAAAAGAGAATTAAATACTTAGGATAAGTTTTCAGTGAGACAGTGGGTCACGTACATATATGTAGTAAAGTACCAAAGCTATGACATTCGACTTCTCTCGTGGATTTTACATCAACCATGATATGTAATAAAATAATTTATTTCAGCACGAAAGCACAACAATATGAGTTTGCAAAACCCTAAGGTTTTTAAGGGATGCACGCTTTTTCACTTGATAGTGAAATAAGCGGTAAAACACAGGATTAAAAACGATACTCAAATTTGTTTGTATAGCAAAGAATCGTATTATAATTCTGCTTGCTTGCTTCTTCTTATGTTTTCTATTTCCCTAGTTCATTCCTTGACTCTCGCTTCCTGTGGGTAGCGGTCGTATTGAAAGCTACGCTATCAGAATTAAATATGAGAAAGTTAGGGCATCTTGGATACCATTTGGGGGAAAAAAAGAGAAGAAAAAGTATATAAAGTTATAATCAAATTGACCGTACTCCCAACTGCATGGGGAAACCCATACGCACTGGTTCATACTGCAGCTATAGTACAACAAGCCCAAGAGGAGTATAGGAAACTGGTCAAACATGGGTGTTTAGTATAGAAAGTCTATATAGTTTAGCCATGGCTCAATTATGGTTGAACTTTTGGAAATATGAATGCCGGCTGATCTCTATTCGAAAGGAATACAATGCAGCATTTTCGAACAGTCTCCATTTGCCCATTAATAAAAAAGAATAACGTGTGGGATAAGCGTGCTTACTCATTGTTTCGACGCTAAATGGTTGTAAGGGGGCCTAGAGTTGAATTAATAGTGCGTTCAGGCTGAACCAAAAATTATAATTTTCGAGACCAAATTCATCAATGTCGGTCCAGCAGCTTTTGAGTAAAAGGTAGGAAGCAAAAAGACGCAAAAGGAAAAAAGTCGCAAGGTGGAACGCTGGTCTGATGAATGGCTTAACCGGAACTCACTCGCAGTGTCTTAGTGCTGCAGGTAGACACTCAGTTTAAATGATTTTTGGACTGTAACGTTGTTACTTATAACTTTGCTGAATACTGTGGAGTTCTTACTGTAGATTCTGAGGTGCATAGTCCTGTTAATATTATTGGTGCAGCTCCCGTCGCAGTTTTTGATGCTTCGTTTCAAGAATCTTTTCTCTATTTCGAGTGCAGTTGACATCTGGTTTTCATGCTAGATGGCGTGCACTGATGAAATTGCTTCAGTCTGTCCGCTGTTTTGAGCTCTACTGAGGTCCTGGGTTAGGCTTAAGTTGAAGTTGCTATTGCTCATCAGACTTGCCCATTTTTCTTCTCGTCTGATTCATCATTTAGCTATGAGCCACGATAAGGTAAGTTTGTTACACCAACGGATGGTTCCATCCTTGTAACGTAGGAGACAATAATATTGTTCGGGTATTTTGGTTTGTTTGTAAGTGTTTCCTGCAACTCTTTGGCAACGATAATAACTTTTAGCTTAGGTACCCTAACAGCTGAACTTGTTCACTGACGACAGGTACACCGTTTTACAGATTTTGCGTGTCTTGAGTTTCTTGGTGATGGATAGACTTCTTTTGGTACAATTTGTGCTTGTAGGATGACTCACAGTCCTTTTAGAAGCCCTTTATCTTTGCTAATCTCTGGCACTCTTTCCTTACAGTACTTATTCTACCAAGGTGACTGGTATCTGTTTGCTATATGCTTGAATCCAAATGCATTCCTGTCCCGGTGCCCGATGGAAAAATATTCTCTCATCTTCGACCGGCATGAAGTAATGGCAGTCGAATCCTCGATCATCGTGAAGTAAGATATTCTTTAGATAAGGAACATTGCTCAATCAGTATTTACTCGAGCTGAAGTACAATTAAGACACTCACTGAAATATCTTTAAAGCTATGACCAACTGCTGCTGAGCGCTACTTTGTGGCCAGTTGGCCTAGTTCCGCGGCCTAAATCTGTAGCATGAACCCAATGCGTTTGAGTTTCCCCTTAAGCCGCGTCTACACGACGATCTTTTTAGCGATCACAAACACAAGAATCGACGATCAAAATCACAAACAAATTCGCCTACTTGTCCCAACGGCATCAAAAACAGAAGTCACGATCAACTCAAGGTCACTAAACGCAAATTCAGCATACCATTACTATTAATCGATATTCCACCCTCACATTAACCGTCAGATATTTATTGTAGTTGTAGATGCTGATTGGCGGGCTAAACT
>LQNS02278097.1:17226470-17236738 GCA_001587735.2 Parhyale hawaiensis
GGGAGCCCAGGCTCACCGCATTTATTAAGCAAGTAACTAGTATGAACTAATTAAAGCTGTTTGCTATCTATCTCCCCACCTGACGTCACAGGAATGGGCGGGGCTTAACACCTTCCTGCGCGTGAGTTAACCTGGTCGTTGTTCAGCCATGCCATTAATAGATCCCGCATCCGAACAGGAACTTTAAAGACCATCTCACGTGGCAATATGAAATCTAAAGTACATGATATGTTGAGAATGAAACATATATCTGGTTGAGGCTTAATTGCAAAGCACAAGAAGAAATATGCAGGTATTATACTGTATATACAACTGAATAACATAACGAAGAAAAGTGTGAGGTCAGGGTATGAATAAGGCAGATTTAATGCATGCAGTAAGATGAGCTGTTCATACTGTGTTCATGGTGTGTTTTGCTAGGGTGTAGAGTTACAATATTTTACAATTTCACACTGCTGTAACGTGGGGAGCAACAACACTGTGGAATATTTAAATATCCACTGAATGGATCTGCTCCACAACTCGGGTTTAAGTAAAGCAAGTTGCAATAGCTGCTGCTCACAGCAGTTCCCGCCACACAAGTGTGCTAGTTTCCGGTTTCGAGAATATTGATGGTTTACATATGCTGACCATTCAGTGTACGTCCCTGGGCATTGAAAAATATAAACGATATATTGTGGGAATTAATAATTCAGTGCAGGTTTGTTATGTTAAAAATATATATATATATATATATATATATATACATTGACAGGAGAGGGCTGCATTATTGTGGTGAAATAGTTACAAGTTTTTGCTCTCAGAGTCAATGCACTTCAAGTATAAAAAATTGCGTCGTGTATCAGGTAATATACGATTATAAGAGCGTAGTTTCATTTTGTAATATAATACAAACGTATATTTTTCATGAATTAAGTAATTGAAAGTTACTTGCCCAAATATGACCAGCACATAGACGCTAGTGATGAGAAATCACTACTTTTGCCCCTAAGGATTTCAGTTGGACCATTGTTTCCTAATATTTTATCGCTGATATAACTGTTCTCGGCACGAAAGCTGCGATACAGTGATTTATATAATTTGTTGCAGTTTTCTTCCTGTCCCAAGCATCGCTAATCATAATTTCTCCTATAAATAGTTTCTTAATGGCTAACTGTAAATGCATTTGCTGAATAGTAAAGTAAAGCCTAATCAATATTATGCACTTGCAATCTCGCCCGGAGTTGCCTCAACTTTACTTTACTAGCAAAATATTGCAATCGGTATTCTTCATTTATTTCAAGGTTTAAAGAGTTAAGGCTCGAAGCCCTATGGAAAAGTTGACGGCAAAGTGAATTACATTGCATTATACGCAGTGTCATAATACGTGAAATATACGAGGTGCGATTTGCTTAAGGTGATTTATCACTCTACTGCTTATTCGATTTTAGTCCAAAATATTATTTTCGGATTCAGAACCCAAGGCTGCGATTCTCATAATATTGAAAAGAAATTTTAAAGAAAATTGTTCGGGAAATTCTCAATTTGTGGTAAGGGCAACTATGTTACAATAATTAACTGCATCGAGATCCACAGGCATTTACGTATTGGAATTTCAGGATATGTTTGGTTACTTTCCATACAACATTTCTCGTGCGCTCCCATGCCGGGCCCAAACAATGCCGCTCAACTTAAGAGTGAACCCTCATCTCGTACGTCGTCCCGATTATGCTGTGATAGATACCTCTGGAAAGTACTTACGTTGAACCACGTGCTACCTGAACAACCGCTCGTAAGCTGAGCGTGCAGATGTATAGAGTGATACCGGTCAGTACCACACGACCACACTTTGATTACTTTGACGATTCTTCGGGCAAGGTCCAGTTGACGTTGTGCACGCTACCCATTTTGTACAGAGGTGATGCTGCAGTCCGTAACCAACGGGATGGCTAACAGCGAGTTATCCCCACAGTGCACGGAGCCGCTCACAGCAGGTTTGTAGGGCACTTTGGCTGATTTTTTTTTTTGTACTACGGTTCATTTACTCTGAGACCGCTGTAAGTGATGCAATGAGAACTTTACTTTCAATTTTCCAAAACATTACTGTCGATGCAGAGAAGCAGCTGACCATTTTTCTTGTTAATAGAATTCGAAAGTAGTAATTAAATCTTATATGTTGCTGTGCGTGGCGAATTAAAGGTATAAAGAGAAGGCGCTGAAATTGCAATTCTTATTTTTCCCCTCACACGTCTTCTCCTCCTAAAACTGTCAATAAGAAGGGTTTCCAGATACTGTATATAATTGTAGAAGACTGCGTGAAATTCGCCTGTATAATTGGTCGTCACACGTAACTTTACTTTGTCAAGCTATCTACCTGATAACGTAGCTGAATTCTCATGCCGCATGCGATACAATAGGCTATTCTGGGGCCATTTGCCAAGTATAATTGAGGATTAATTTTTTTCCGATTTTGTGTGGCCGCAACGCTTTATTAAATGTTCAGCTAAACAATATTTTTAAATATTGTTTGGCTGAGTGCAGTCAGTAAATTTTAAGTTAATCAACAACTAAATGAACAGGTTTTGACATTATAGTAACGGGCTTCATGCTAGCGTGTAGCGTAAAGAGCCATCTATGAAGAGGAAATTAATACGATTATATTAGAGTTCATTTTGATGGGAATTAACTTGGCCATACAACAACAGTCCGTGTATAAAGTACATGCCAGAGCAACAATGTAAATGGGCCTGATAGAATGGCTGATTTGAGAACCCATATGTGTTCAAGGAGGTACTTTATTGTACTTTTTATGCGAGGGATTAGTGAAACAATTCCTATATTCCGTTTAACTTATAATAATGTTTGCCTGGATCTATCTGGCACACCCTGCATGGCGGCTGGCATTGCAATAGCCTCTGGGTCTATTATCGTGATTTTAGTCGGTGACCACGTATGCATCGATTATTAGTAGATTTGACAGTCCCCATGTTGAAGGATTGGAATAAGACGAAGCGACACTTTCTTTGTGAATTTTACTGATTGCAGTACAGCAAGATTTGAGGGCTGAACCTCCAAAACAGAGAAAAGAAAGGGCTTGGCACTCTAGCCTCAGGCAGTTGGAGGTTAGCTTCAGATGTAAAACAAATGAAAAGATCGTGAATATTTCAACTCCACCCACTTACAATTGTTTCCAATCTGTTTCCTTTAGTGGTATGCTTGGTTCATCTTCAGTCAAAAGATGCTCGATAGCACAGTATTGGCTCTCGTCTATTGAGCATAGCCCCTTCTTTTAACGTATTGAAATGCATAGCATAGGAACATTTTACAACCCTCGTTCTCTGGCCATAATTCTTGCAACGAGCCCATCTGCCAAACTAATGAAACCCTGAGTCTCCAGCTACGAAGACAATTCTTAGCTGAACCATGAAACGAATTATTTCACTGTATCATTTGTAAACTTAAAAACGTAAAAGCTAGGTTTTTTTTTCAATGCTACCAGTTGAATAAAATTCCATCCATATAGCCAGGCCAACGTGGCACAGTTATTTTGAAAATAAACTTATTAATAAAAACTAGAGCACTCGATCTAAGCGCGCATGCTCCCTCCAAGCAATACAACGAGAACGATAAAATCATATTGGTCCTGAAACCAGGATGTCGCCTTCCATCATCTCGAAAATTGGGTAATTCGTGCCTCTTGACATAATAATAATTTCTGTAATTTTTTTTAAGATCCGTCCGAAACCTTTTGAGTCACATCCTGATAAAAGCTAAGACAAATATATAGTCAAATGAAAGAACTGATGATCACCAAAAGTTTGTCATTTGTGCCTTTTGACATTTTAACAATTCTAACTGATTTCATGAGTATCCGTGGTCTGTTCGAGGTAAATACCATGTTTGAGTCACATTCTGTCAAATATTTATATGATAATCATCGGTCAAACACTTGACCGGACCAACCGATCACAACAAGTAATTGGTCATTCTGCGACTTTTAACATTTTTAACAATTCCTGCAAATTTCATGAATATCCCTTGAATTTTTTGAGTTATGGTATGACATTTCATTAGTCAAACACACAAAAGGACTAACCGATCATCACCAAATTTTGGGCATTAGTGTTTTTAACATTTCGAACAACTCCTGCCAATGTTGAAAGGATCCGTGCCTAACATTTTGGGATATAATGCTGACACAGAAAATCATACACATAGTAGCATTCTTAACAATTCTTGCAATATAATGACAATCCTTTCATAATTTTTCCAATTATTTACCAAAAAAGCAGCCAGTCAAACAAATTGTTTAACGGATCTTCACCAACAGTTAATTCTCTGTTTCTCCGAACATACCTAACGACCCCTGAAATTTTGTACAGACCCTTCCATAACTTTTTGAGATCTTAGGGACAAAGGCTAGAGACAGACAAGCACTCAAAAGCAACAAAAACGCAACCTCCTTGCTGGAGGTTATAACTTCTTTGAAAATTAAGGTCACGACTGATTTTTTATTTTTATATATTTTTGTACAAAACCATGGATTTTGCTAGTTTCTGACAATTATTGTCGGCCACGACGTCATCTAGTAAGATTCCTTCCCGGCTAAATACGGAATTTTGGATTTTAAATTTATAGGTACTTCAGTTCTCGTCTCCTGATCAGCTGTAGTTACGATTTATGGGAAAATTATCATCACCATAGATATGGTGCACAGGATATTTACCAAAGAAATATTTCATTATCGTCATTTAATAAACCATAAAACGTCTTTCGACACAACCATCAGTTAATAACTCAATTTTGTGTCTCCAAAATGCAGAGGTGGATTACCGGACTAATAAAGCGGTAAAGTGGTGAAGAGGTAATACCAGTTCACCCGAAATCGTTATCGCTTTACCGTTACCGTAATCTGCTGAAAATTGCCGCTTTACCGATACTGGAAGTTAGACATTTTTTGAAGAGGTAACGGTAACGGTTTTGGCCGGAAATGGATAAACATAGCCATTTTTTGTACGTCTTCCTGGAGAATTTGGTATGATCGGCATAAAAAATTTCTCCAGTGAGATTAATGATAAAAGCTAGCGACCCACAATAAATATTATCTGTCATCCCAAATTGATAAACCGCTTCGTATATTTATTTATGTATTTCGTGACGGCATGTGAATGAAATAGGGGAAAATAGGCCAGGTTGCAGATTTCGTAATCAAGTTGCGTTTCGATGGAGATCGATGAGCAGGTTACAGCAAATGGCCAAAGTGAGATTCTTATCCTTTTATCGAAACAGCGAAGATGTTTGCATCTTCTCTTATCGCGGCCATGAATTGATTTTCATATTATCACTTTCTATGTGCATCGAAACATATGTTTGCTCTCAGTTCACTATGTACGTATAAATTCAGTAGACGATCGACAAAGCACAGACGAAGCGATGATTTTTCACGGGGCAGCAGACACAGCTAATTCTTTCAGCTTGCTGTCTAGCGTATTTTTTAGCTGAATTTCTTCGTTGCAGTTCGAGAGGCTCAGTTTTGGCGGGAGTTTTGGTTCCTTTCGTGCATTTCCCTCGAACATGCTTTCTCTAGATGAATTTTTTCGTAGCAGTTAAAACTTCACTCTGAACAGACGCCTTTTTAAATTTAATCAATTTACATTACAGCCAAAATTCTACCCTAAAGGCTTAACTTTGGGCTGGTATCCAGGTTACAATAAGCCCTGAGTATTTCCAGTGAATTCTTTTGACTGAGCTATAATTTCTTGATGCTGCTGAACGTTTGGCCGACACCAAACTGTAATCAGCGCCTTATCCTGTAGGGGGTAGTTGCTCTTACAAAACTTATGGCTTCATGGCTGTGCAACTTGCGTTTTATTAATGAAAGATCACACCCGCAGGCATAAGAGCTATTTTGCAGCAAGTCCTATACTGGGAACAGGAGCAATAAAAAGCCTAATCACAAAATTATAGCAGTTATTTTTGGCGTCTGGGTCCTCGAGATCTAGAGCTAAGTGAAGACGGGTCTTCAAAACTTCTCGCTGTCATTTATGACAGCGCGGGTGCTCTAGTCCTAATTTAATATAACGGTTCGTGTATTATTCATTTATTCCATGCCCACTTCATAATGCATAGAGAGGCGAAAAATAGGCCAGGCTGCTGATTTTGTATTAAGTTCTGCTGTCATAGAGATCGATGATCAGCTTGCAGAAGATGGCGAAAGTGGGATTCTTATCCCTTTGTCTGAACGCATTTCTTGTCTGCAGCAGTTCTTGAAATTGAAACGGTAACAATATTTGTAGCTTTACTTAGTTGTTTGCTCTCAGTTCATGACGCATAAATTCAGTAGGTGATCCACGCAGCAATGATTTTTCACGGGGCAGTAGACGTAGTTATTGTACTTCTTCTAGCTTGCTGTCTTTTTTTGACGAGCAGTTTTCGCTTGAAGAGAAAAATTTATGTGTTTGCTGAAGGATAATCTTTAGGTATTTAGGAGAGCCGAGGGGAATTTAATTACTTCGTAAATTCGATAATGTTTTGCTACATGTTAATGGAATACTTTTCCTTATATCACATAAGGTGGGGGACGATTGTGCTGCTTAATTAATGAATTGAAATAGAGAGAGCTCATCTTTTATGGTAATTTGAGTCGGCTGTTGCTCCGTATCCTTCAGTAACATTAGTTACAGAAGCATGGTAATTGAAAAAGGTCTTCAGTAATTCCTCGCTGTCATTTTTGACAGCGCGAGTATTCCAGTTTATAATATTCTGTTTGAGGCTCCGTCTGTAAGTCCGTTCATGTGTCTGCAAGTTTCAATTTTCAGTATTAGAGAGGGAAAAATTTAACTTACAAGAAGCTCTGATTTTTGCTCGAAGGACGTTCAACGATAACTGTCTTCCTTTTGCTTCTTGAAAAAAAAAAAAAAATTCAGCCAGTTTGGAATTGAAGACACAAAGTTCATCTCATTCGTATTTTATCTACCGTTTCTATTTTCCTCTCATCAAATAATATTCGCTTTGGTTGTGGCGGATGATATTAATGGGGCTAGATACACTTTCAGAGCTTGTGCGTGTAAGTTTGGGCATCAATTCAGTCTAAAATTAATTTTTAAAATGAATATGCGCCGTTTATAGAAATACAATAACCTGCTAAGAAAACAGGGTTACGCTATTGTTACTGAAGAAACTGACCGAGTCCAATGTTCTGTGTTGTAAAGCTATCGCATCAAACAATGCAGAGAAATTGTGAGCTGCTCATCAACATCCACGTGACCGGTAATAGTGCAAGAAAAAACAGAACATTAAAACATGAAAGGTTATGAAGGGCAAGATTATCTGTAAACTGTGGGAAGCAGCGCTTAGAAAAAGCACGCAAATACACAGGAGAACAAGGCAAGAAGTGCCTATACCTATACTTCTTTATCAAGACACAAGCACGAACGCTTTGCTAACAGAACAAATGCGAGATCCATAGGTGACATCAGACTACTAAGAGAGGTTAGATGAGGCGTAAGGTAGACGGATTGCGCAATGGAGGACAGGGTTAAGCGGCGGACATTGCGGTAGTTTAGACGGAGTGAGTTAAGTTAGAAGCGCTGCCTCAGGTCAACCTAAGGTAAGTGTAAACTACCGAGCAATTTCCACTGGTCTCGCTAGTTAATCTTGATACACATACCCTAGACCTAGTATAATTTTCTTTTGTGTAACATTGGCAAACACTTCAACTCAACTACATAGTAAACTACAACGTCTGATCGTGATCTAACTGAATAGTCCGAAATTTACACTGAGCAATTTGTTTCAAGAATTTAACTATGCCTATTTACATGGTGGACTGTTTGCGTGAAATAAATAGAAACATTGCTTTCATTTTAGTTGAATATGCAAGATTTTGCCCTGAAATGAAACGGTTTTTTCTGTTATTTAGGCATATCAGAAGATTCATAAAACTTATAGCCAGTAATTAGGAAATTTTCAAGGTAAGTCAGGCTAATTTGGTGGTTTTGAGCTATTTTTGAGTTTTGGCGTTTCAAAATAGCAGTTCCGTTTATTAACGCTCTATTATTGGATTACCGATACCGCTTTACCGATTCCGATGGTAATTTTTTTCCAAAAAATGCCGCTATACCGATACCGGAACTTTGAAAATCCGTTACCGCTTTACAGATACCGCTCCAGCGGAAAAAATTGCTGCTACCCACCTCTGCCAACATGATTTTACTTCGTTTGAAAATAACTTTCTTAGCATGGGTAACTTCCCGTGTTTTTATGGTAGCATTCTTAAGAAAATTTTGAGCCACTCGAAGCCAGCTTTCTGAAAAATTAAATATAATTTAGTTAGCGTTAGGTTTATCATTATTATTTAGTTTTATAAAAACCAATAACCATTTTGCGCAAACACGAGGTAAACATTGTTAAGCTTTAAAGTGTTTCTGTAGAACTCTAAGTTGGCTTTTTAAAAGTAATTTTACTCAACTTGACGTTTGTTTCAACTACAAATCAACTAATTCATTCCAAAATGGGGGCACATGCGATTAGCCGGTGACATGATGATTTTTCAGCGCTTGACCTGCCCGAACCTTCAGGCAGGAGTGTTGAATTTGCTATTCTGAATTGTGCTGTAGTTACAGTACATGTGTTAAAAGCAATCCGATTACGTTTAGCTTGTTGAAAAGTCCTTGTTACGGAGTAAGATTGACTTTCTACAAATCTCAAGGTAAGTCATTAGGTCGAAGCGAGAGCACATATCTGAAGTTTCGGACAAATTCAGCCTCGAAGTATTAATTTTGCCGACTAATCTACAGCCTATTCTTAAATTCATGAGTTAACTTCATCAAGCTATGAGAAATTTCCTTACAAATAGCACAGTAAAACGTACCCTTATGAAAGAGTATGTTAGACATTGAGTCAAGGCCTCCTAAGTACTACCTGGACAGTACTGTTGCCAAGACAGCACAGCTTTTGCTTCCCTTGACCATCCCAGAAGCTTCAGTAGCGGCCAATAATTCTGTTAGAGAAACAGAGCTGGAATAAGAAAATCTCAGCCATCTGACGTTTGTGAGACAATGACCTCAAAATTTATTTGGATGAAGTGCCTACCTTTCGTGCAAGCTCTTCCTAATATTGACAATGATAAACAACTTCTACATCTCCCAATCTAAAGGCTTCCCGTATGTATGGACATATCTATCATCAATTAAACATTTGTAGCGACTAGACTACATAATATTAATTCAAGATAGGGCAGTAAAGGTGCATTTCTTCGTGTCTTTTTTTAAAATAACCTAAAGTCCTAATGCAGTACAAATTATCTACAAGTTATGAGACTAATGACAATGAAAATTGTTGAGAGAACGGCAATAATGACTTGTTTTTATTTGTATTGAACCCGTTTTAACTTTCATTCTCAGAAAAGGTTCTTCGAAGCTATTATTAAATCCATCAAATACGCACGACATATGCAACAGCTTTAAAACTTACAATATCCGCAACAGCTGTAAAACCCACAATATCCGCAACAGCTGTAAGACTCACAATATCCGCAACAGCTGTAAAACCCATAATATCCGCTACACTTGCAAAACGCAAACTGTCTGCAAAATTCTCGAACAACGGATGCTTACTGACTAGAATTTAACTGCCTAAAAACAACATAAAATGCTTGTTTCAGGTAAGTATTGAACAGTTAGACCAATCGTTTATGAAGTATGCGGACCCTTATGCCGGTACTACACTATTCATTCACATGCACATCCTCCCTTTAGGTTGGAGTTGCTGGCGAACCAAGCCTCTCTAAGAAAATAGTATTGGTAACAACGAAGCGCACAATATTCCTAAATGCCGCATAGTGAACATTATCTTCGAAGCGCGATGGCCATCATAGGGCGTCACAACTGGCGATGGACAATCACATTAACACATTTAAAAATACATACATCTCAAACCCCAAACATTTCTTATAATCTCAGCCTGGGTGCGATTTTCACACCAGTAGAAATTGTACTCGAAAATTATTCTATGAAGAATCTAGTCAGCATAGCCGGGGTTGTTGTTCTCGTGGAATAAGAAAGTGCTGATCCGACGGTTGGCGAGCTGTTCGTTTATGGTGCTCATGGTCCTGGATGACGGGCTGTCGGATTGATTGAGAACACCCCAATTGAAAATTGGGGTCGCGTTAAGGTCGCACTGCGCAGCTTTGAGTCGCCATTTGAGTCGCATCTGCGCTGTGACTGCGCTGCCGCTGCTGTGGATGCACCATTTATCCGCGCAACCGTGACTCTAAACTACGCAGACGC
>LQNS02278097.1:17249709-17266964 GCA_001587735.2 Parhyale hawaiensis
TCGTTTTTTCCATCGTGTGTGGATGTTTGGAATGGTCTTGATGGCTCTGTCTTTGCTGGTGCTGGTATTGGCAGCTTTAAACGATCTGTACACAGAGCTATTCTGTAAACTCGGATCTTCTTTTTTTTCATTCTTTTGTTTTCTCCACCCGCTGGGCTGGTTGCGTGGGGGTTTGTTAACCTAATGGAGTTTCTCCGTTCCTACGTCGCCAGCCTGGTGTGATTTCATATTGATAATAATAAGACGGAATACAATTTGACATTAATCCTTCAGTCGATTATTGAAGTTATTTTAACTCTATTGCCAATAGTGTGCTGCACTGCTGCTCTCTTTAAGTGAAGAACTTCGCAGTACTACCCTGGGTGGTGTTCATCAGACGTCGATTTAAGCGACCTTGATAAGATATGGCATTTTCAGCGCCCCCTCCCTCCTCTCCCCCAGAACCTGCTCTACGATTAAGGTTTCACGGGCGGACAAGAATGCTATTAGGGTACAGAGCTGCGAGGTTACATTGAGGTAAGACTTCAGTTTCGGAGAATATAATAATGGGCTCAAATTTTGAATCGTCAGGCTCTGTGTACTTCACTTTTTAGCCGGTGCAATAAGCGAATATTTCTTGTATATCTTTTTGTCTAAAACCAGAGTGGGTAGCACTCGTAGACTGCCAAATAAGAACGTAGCGTTACAAAACTTGCCTGCAAGATGGATCGCTGAGTAGAAATTTGTTACGTTTTACTGATGTAATCGCAGCGTCACTATTATAAAGGAAGATACATGTAGACCAGGAAGACCATTTCGTTACGGTAAAGTTAACTCACAGAGTTTGAGACGGGCTTCGCTTTCAAAATATTTCTGCACTCCTAATTCTAGATAAGTCCAAAGATTGAATGTTGAAATCTTGAATGAAATACTTCCTAATTAACACAGAAGTTTAAAATACGAAGCAAACTATTCGTGTTGATGCTAGAAAAGTTTTTATTTCATAAACATAAAAATTTGCTAATACGTCACCGGTTGGCAGTGATCCATGCATTTTGGGTAACAGATTTTAACTAAAATAGATCAAAATTAATTTTACCTTTCACTGACGGCTATGCCCATGAATCTCCAAGAGTTTACTAATAAATTTATTTCTTTCTTTACTATCAACAGCTTGTTTGCTGCTTGAAGTCACTCTCTTAATAAGAAAATGTAAATAAAAGTTTTACGAATGAGTCTTATTATTGTTACGATGAACTAGACTGGCGACGTGAGAAAGGAGGAAACTCCACAAGGTTAGCAAACCGCCACGCAACCAGCCCAGCAAACGAAAAAAGAAGGAGAAGATCCGAGATCACAGAATAGCTCTGTTTTCATATTGCTTAAAGCTTCCAATACCCCCACCAGCAAAGACAGAGCCATCAAGCCTATTCCAAACCTCCACATAATGATGGAAAAAAACGAACGAGAATACTGGCCTGTACGGCATTGGTATAAATGGGCCGTCTATGTCCTTCGCTAATCTAGGTCATTACTTGGATTTGTGTGTAACTTTTTGTCATTAATTTGGATCACATTCTTTGTTTTTTAAGCAAGGCAGGCCTGAAAATTTATCAGACCAGAACTCATTCATATGAAACATCATCTTAATTTTTTTTACAGTTTCTAAAAGCAACACCCTTCTAAAGAAAAACTACCTCTAAATTGCCTCCATGAAACTTCATTATTCTCAAGTATCTCTTTTCAGATTTACAACGGTTTAACTAAGCTGCACAAGTTCGCCGCAGTTTGCTAAATTTAAGTTTTCCTCCTATACATTGATGCCAGACTCAAGTATCATGCACAACGATCCTTTCACTGAAATTGAAATTAAATCCCATATTTCACTAACAATTATTTCTACTTCTTCAACCTAGGCTATCTATTGTTTATTACTTCATGGAACACGCATTCTACCTAGAGTAATAAATTTATGACTTTCTGGCCAGCAAATAGGAATCTAACGCTCATTTTAAAAAACTATTCACTTACAGCTCATTCATTTTCAGAAACGATGTAAAGGGAGGCGCTTCGCGTGGCTAAATTACAGCAAATAATATCTCATGTCCCTAGCAACATTTGGGGCCGACGCGACGCCGCCCAGAAGCTCAATTGCGGTTTTAGCTTCTGCGGCGACCCTGGTTGTAGGTAGGGTTATTCCACGCAGTAATGGTGCGTTGCCCTCAGTCCATGTTTTTGTTAAATTCACAATCTGTACGTGGCCTACCTCTATTAGACTTCGATTTCGACATTTTTTATTCAATGTTTTTGACTACTTGTTGCCTGTGATTGGATCAACACCAGTATACCAGAAATCATTTCAATGCCACCATCACACAAAATCAGTTACGTAAAGACCTACAGTAGAGTTATGCTAAAAGTGGCAACATGAAGATAAAAATCCATAGGATGGATCCATTTTAACTGCTTCACACTGTTAATACTGCCACTTTTTTCGTGTTGGACTTATCAGTTTTTAAACAAATTCAGGAAAGATTAGAAATGTACTTTTTAAATCTGAATCAACGCACTGAATAGAGCACCATGGTATGTTTATATACATACTGAGTGGAATCGATTCGCACTTCAGTTTAAATCGAAAGTGTATGTGGCAGCAGTGGGTTCTGACTTCCACTCTCACAAGTGTGCTGGACCGGTGAGAGTTCAGTTAACTTTGACCAGTAACCGTGGAATCGATACGCACTCCAGTTTAAATCGAAAGTGTATCTGGCAGCAGCGTATTCTGATTTCCACTCTCACAAGTGTGCTGGACCGGTGAGAGTTCAGTTAACTTCTGCACCTAGTAATATTAACGGTTTAACATATGATGAGCTTGCTGTGTATGAGATGCAGTATTGCAAAATTGCCAAGCTATGCAGCTCCCATGCATGTTCTGTAGAACAGATAAGATAGCGCCATGGCATCGGTGAAGTTAGTGAACATTTACTTTTTCATGTGTCACATGATATACTTCAAATACGTGAAAAGATTAGTTAGCAAGCAGATAAACGTGAATGTACGGAAGCCACCATACCAAATAGACCATATAAATTTTAGGACATAGCAATTAGACACAGCTTAGAAAGGAATTTCAAGATACGTGAGCGGCTGTCAATGTCTGGCGTTTGGAAAGATGCTGAAAACAATAAGAGCACTAAATATATTGGCAACCAGGAACCAGATGACGGCCGTAGATGAGCTGTACAGCTGATAGTCAAACTGGACAACTCGTTAATTCCTTTTACTTTCGTTTATTTGAAAACTGCCAGGTATGTCACGAAAAACGTGTGTTTGCTTGCTGTTTGTAATTGTTTTAATGTACTGGAGTCTAAAACAAGAGAGGTGTTGCTGAATCGTAAAGGCGAACTGTGTTTGTCACTCAGTTGCTTGACATATATATTTTTGTTGCTAGACATATTTTTTTGGCGCATGTTATTCCTCTCCAGTTTCTTTTAAGGCCAAATTACCTATTCAAATGCTTGTACAGTTAACTTCCAGTGAACTAATAACTAACATGTTGTAGTTCCATGTACTCATGAATAAAGTCGGGGGCTTAGATTTACTCCATTCATTTGCAATGCAACGCATGTTGTGCGGTGCTGAGATTCCATCTCTTTCGATGCACTTTAATTGTATCTTCGGTGAGACACAAAACATGCAGTTACAGTTTCATTGTTGGCTGTTATGCTACCATTTCAGCTAAATTTCGTTTACTTTCAATCTACCGGACGATAGATTATAATTTACACCTACATATTATTTACATACATGCTTCTGTGCACTCGAGAAAGAATTCTGAAGAAAATTAGGGGGAAAATATGAAGTAAAATGAGCGCACGGTATATGTTTAGGTGCGTGTGCGTGCTGCCCAGCAACAAAGAGGCTGGAGTTTTCCTTTCCAATGCTGCCTTTTTGCCTTAAAATTGAAAAACTAACGTTTATTTAAACTGACATAGAATATAATTAATATAACTGAAGTTTTGAATTACACTTGATTTGTTTTAAATTTAACTTGAGTTGTTCACAATCAATCGTCGTAGACACTATTGTTGTGCACTCCATGGTATATTATAAGCTTATTTTATCTCCATGACACCCAAAGGACTACCAAAGTATTTAGGTACACTGCCTAATACAATGTGAATTGTGAAATACCATGCATTATTAGGAAACGCTGAACTGCTCAACATAGTAATTCGGATGCACAACTTGATACATCATTAATTTTAGGATGTACTGCATGATACACCTTGATTATTAGGATGCATTGCATGATACGCAACGAAACTTAACATGCACTGCACATAAGACCCTATGCATATTAGGGTGCCTGCATGTTACATAGTGAACAGTACAGTGGATGGCATTGTTCAACATGGACGCAGTTGGGTCTCTATGATATATCACAAATATTAAGATATTCTATATGGTTCATCACGAAAGATGTTAATAGTGCACTACATAATGCATAATGAATAGTATCTAGGAGCACTGTATTATATGGCATGGGTATAAGAGTGCACTGCTTGATGCCTCATGAATATATAGCAGATGCATAGCTAATACATCCTAAATATGACGGTGCCTAGTATTGTCAGTAATTAGTAATAAATACAGAGCTAAGGACCACTTACACTAGCTGCACTTCATGGTCAACAGTACTGTAATTATTTTCCGCTGCATGTACTGTAGGATGTTATTTAAGTTTTGGAATGCATGTTAGTGTATTTTGTGTGTCACAATCAGCTACTTTAAGAGTTGAAAAGGGAAATAATTTCAACAGAGAATGAGCATTACAATTTTATTGAAGCATTCTATCAAATGATGTTATGAGCAATAAACTATATTCGTAATGTCTTCCGTTATAAACCCTAAGTTCATATTCACAGAACCATCTCAGGGAATATGAAATTGACTTTTCCTAGCTTTTATGCGAGTTGATTCTCGTAATTATATTTTACTGAACTCATTGTCAATTTACTGAGAATTAGTGTGCGTAGCTCAAATTCAGTTCTATTGGATTGTTTTTTGCACAACTCGACATCAGCTTAATGGAATTCTTTTCTCATACCTAGAAGTCTGCTCGCTGATAATCTTTGAAATTCTGGAAGTCAGCTTACTGAAAACGAAAATCGTGTTGACCAACTTTAAGGCCGATTATTTAAAATCGTTTTGTACACTTCAAATATTTTCTGACTTACCTCATTATACTTGCTTTACTCGATGCTATCTATATACAGATGGTACTATAAGAGCTTTATTCACAATTTCAAACATGTTGGTATCGACGGGCAAGTGCATGCTACACACTATTAGGCATAGCAAAATAGACAGAAATGCACAGTACCTAAAGCTTTTAGAGTTAGCGCTTGTACTAAAAATATGGAGTCATCATTCCAGTGTTCCACAAGGTAAGAATCCAATAATTTAAATTTTTTTAAAGGCTTTGAATAACGTTTCAAATACGTATAGTAAACTTGGATTATATTGCTATCTTTTTCTGATGTAATATGCAGCCAATTTAAGCTTTTAAGAGAACATTAATAGCATCTAACTAGCGTCTAAAAGTCTACTTTAATTAGCATCGTTTGTTTGCTACGGACAAGACAAACGACAAGCACCTCAAGAATGGAATAGCGAACGCTCAGTTGCGAGATATGCCCAATGAGTAGCTACTACAGACAATTATTGTGATTAACTAGTACGGTACACTACAGTTATTGAAAAGGGTAAATTATATTTTCTAATGTTTCTTTACTATAAGTCTAAATTAGTAACCGAATTGCAGTATATGCTGACTAGAAGTTATGCTCATGAAGTGATTATCTAAATATGCTTCGAGCTAGGCAAAATTTATCTGCGTTATAATAAATGACAGTTCTAATCGCAAGGAAGATATCCGTAACAGATAAAAAAAAAGAAACAATATCCGTGCTGACTGTAAAGCGAACAATATCGTCATTGCGATCAATATCCGTAAAATCCGCTAAGCGAAAAATCTCTGTAAAAACGGTGAAGAGAACAACTTCCTCAAAGTGGAACAATGTCTATACCTGCCACTTACAGAACAATATCCTTAACAACAACAAAGCAAACCGTATCTGTAAATTCCGTAGAGTAAACAATATCCTCAAAGTGTGCAATATTCATACCTGCCCCTAAGGAAACATTAACCATAACAACAAGAATACAAACAATATCCATAAAACACAGAACGACAACATCTTCTTCAGAACGAACAACATTCGCCACATGGGATACAATTCAAATATTGCTGGAGACAGAATATCTAGTGGGCACAACCGCGACTATTGTTCTTACTGAATGAACATGAAAGCGCCGATCCGATTGACGGTCGGCCAGCTTGTCGTCGATCACGTTGCCGGTGCTGAATGATTGGCTGTCGTGTGGGGTAAGCATACGAACTGATTTTGTGAAACACACCAAAATTCGGGGGTCAGCGTAAGTTTTTGTTGATTTCAATTTTGCGATGCTATTCCAAATAGAACCTATAAGTGATAGAAAACTGTTTTACGAGAAACCCGCAGCTGCGCATTGTTAATACTGTACATTCACCACACATAAATTCTAGTTTTAACAGACCGCTATCCTTGTGCAATAATAAACTAAATACAGTATGTAGACTGCTAATGATGAGCAGGGTACTGGAATAACGCAACCTGGTGTCGTGGATGAGACGATACATTTATGAACTTATTGATAGATGAATACTCAGCGGAACTGTCTTGATTACAAGTATTTTATTCATTGGTATAGAAAAGAAAAACTGATGGCAGGACCAGACGATGGTGTAGTCACTGTAGTCAATTTCCATATCTTCATTGTTCGATATGCATGGTTGCGTTCGTCCTAGCGACCCTCGTCTGGTAGGATTCAATTCGATTGATCATACGATCGATGACTTAACATTCACCAATGGCCGTTTCGCTGACATTGCTTTCTTCCGCTAAGATGACAATCGATTTTCACCCTATCGACTGGGTTACTTTAAATCATTATCAAGACTTTGTCACCATTTCGCTGCTAAACGAGGTTTTAGATATTGCTGAACTATTTCACTATTTCGTTACTGGCGGCGTCTCTAAATACCATTATCGATATTATATACATATCTAGAACAGGGCAACATTTCATTATCTGAAAACTCTATCTGAATAACCTGAACGCAATCTAAGGTTATTGACAACCTTGCTCATTTACTTAAATTATTATTGGAATGGTAAGAAGTAGTTTTGATGAGAAAAGAAGTTTTCTTGAGGACATAAGGAGAGTATTTCTTAGCTGGTCGGATCTCTTGCGCTCTACATATTGTAGTCAAATTTCATTGACACACCTAAGCTATTAATTTTAAAACAGCCTGCCGAGCTACAGTCGTTGCATCAGCCGGTGCTCTGCTCAACCCCCGAGTTTAAACGTTGGGCAACTTGGAAATGGTGAAATAGAGACCGTCTACTCTCACGGGATCAAATCAAATCTGCAAATGACTTCAATACCCGCTATAGCCATCTCAGAACAGTCGGCCATGTCTGTCAGGGCACATCAGTACCTTGAGCGTCTTCGGACGAGGTTCCGGTGAGGGTTCCGCACACCACTTCACGTGCGTGGGGTCATGATACTGGTTTTCGTCCTATGGGTCGCAGCTAATAGCGCCCAAAAGGAGCACCGAAGCACGATTGCCTGTTACGTCAGTCATGGCCTTGATTTGGTCAGAGGAGTATACACTTTCTTTTACGTTTACTTTGTGTCCAGACTTGTAGCGTTGCTGTCGATATTTGAGCTTGTCAGGGTCTGGTTAGTTCAACTCGTCAAGTTGAGGGTGTTGCTATTGCAGAGCTGAAGTCAGGGCCAAAAGTCTGACCAATTTAACAAGGCAGTTCTGTCGTGGTCAAATTCCTCTATAGCGTTGCTTATTCTATGGGTACTTCTGAGATTTTGTTCGGCCCATATCTTAGTCCCGCCCACTACCTGTATAGCTACAGAGAAATCTCAGAAATACCCATAGACTTGGCACCGCTTTAGAGGAATATGACCACGACCGAAGTCCCGTGATAAAATGATAAGACTATAGTGGCTTTCGATCGATAATTTTTCCTTTTCTTTTGCTACTAATGCAGAGGCCTCAAAGCACAATTGCACGCTCAACTTTAAGGTGGATGATTCCAGTACTTTATCTGACTGTTAAAAAGACAAAATGAATCCTGTAATGGAGCGACTTCACCTTTCACAATCACTGGGATCGTGAGAATACCTACAGGTTTATAGGTTAATGAATACTTTCTAGCTCTGCCTACCCATAACAGCTAAAGTGAACTCGCAATAACATATAAATTCACTGATGTTATCGCATAATTATCAATTAATTAACAGTCTAACAGCAGGACCAGGCCGCTATAACAAAACTAACATTTCGTCGTGTCACGAATAACATTCCCTTTACATTTTAATTTCTTACTGATGTTGGAATACAACGTATTTACTTGACGATGTTAATTTTTTTTTTTTTTCGTTTTCATAAACTTCGTGAACGGTAAACTGTAACAAATTTACTTTTAAACCAGGCTTGTGCCTTCTTGCTATATTGAAAGCATCAGACAGAAATAAAGTGACAATTCTTAAGTTTCATAAAAAAAGTGATTGAGGTTAACAAAAAAAAATGTTGCAGTTCCAGAAACACATGAAAAATAAAAGCAAATAGAAAACTGAACTTCATACGAAGAAATGTATCGTCATATACTTGAAGCATCCAATTTCAGTGGCGCCGATCCTTACTTTAAAGAAATCAGTTTCATATTAAATTGTGGTTTGCGGGCTTGGGTAAACCAAAAAAATCCATTTTTTGAAACGAGCATCAGCTGGATGCGCGCACCATCATTGAGCAATGACTGACCGGCAATTCGTGTTATGGAAAAGTGTTTAGATTCTTAAAGAGCTAATTATAATTGGCTAGCAGTTCTAGATTATTTTAGGGAACCTTCTACAAAGAAGGCACTACTGAAATAAAAGCTTAATCCTGATTAAGGTTGAATATAACGACACACAGGTGAAGGCATGTATGTACACTCGAATATAAGATCTCTTGGTATTACGATTGTAGTTAATCAAAGACGTTTTAGATGCACGTCTAGAAATAAGTTCATGCAACACTGAATTGCTCAAAAGTACAAAACTGGGTTACTGTTACTCTCATTTTAACCCTGTATTTAAAACGTTACGAGTAGCAATAGCGTTACGTATTCATTTTTGAGATTTCTGATAGCCCTAAGTCGAGGTTGCATAAGGTAAAGACCCAGTCATGTTCTTTGAAAACAGCGCATGATTCTAATTATCTTGAAGTTCTTCACACTGCACCACAGAAGTAAAGTCACTAGATTTTACTTGGAGCTGGAAGGGCTTCTTTCCGCACTGGTAAGGTACGTCTTCCGTTGAGCATTAGTGTTGATTGGGTGGAAATGATTCCACCTCGAGTTTAAGCCAAGTGTCGTGTTCCTGGCTGCTGAAGGTCGATTTTCACTCTCCACAAGTGTGGAATGCTGGTATGAGCGTTACCAGCCTCCGGCCGTTTCTGAGAGGATGAATAATGTTGTTTGTGTTTTTAGGTAAAATCTTCATTGAAACACTATGAAACTGACATGGTGCAGAAATGTACTGTATAAGAGACACGGATACTATGGCCAAAGTGGGATACAGAAAAAGGCATAATACAGTAGAAGGACTAGTTGCCTATTGAAATTACGGGACGAAATTAGACATATACTCTCTGCAATAACTACATATAGGTATAGTGGACCTTTGCGGAACAACGTAGTGTAAATGATCACCAGAGGTGCCCCTACAACTGACACCAGCGTCTGATTCGTGGTTTCTAGCACTTTCACAGAAAATAGAAAATGGGTTGTATCATTAGAGTCATGTACCAATAACATTGGCCAACTTCTAATTGAAGAAAAAATTTCACACATCGTTGCATAGAGCTACAGTAACTGCTGCACATCAAACACCTTTCCGTCCCCCTTCCATTCTCCATCATCCTTGCTTCCCACCTCTAGTAGCCACTCACTGACCCACGCTGTTGTGATGTTGCAAGGGTGGTAAGACAGTGAAGGCTGCAGTAATAACTACTACTACTACTACTACATAACCTAAATTTAGAATACATACTATAAGTATTGCATTAGGAAACAGCCTACTTAAAATTGCGAGTAGTCTGATATTTGATTTTTGCATTTAAATTAGGTAGCAAAATTGAATAATTTTTCTCACATCCTGGGAAAAAGAAATCAACGTAGTGATACCATCAAGACATAATGTTCGTTCTTGCTTGCCTAGTTTGCATTAACAAAACAGTTGAATTACACACATGCTGATCTGCTACGCTATATCTTGTTTTTACAGGGTAAATTTTGGTCTCCGTAACAAGAAATTTCGTAAAGCAGTCACTTCGAATCACTACTTATTCAGGGGCAAATAAAAGAAAATGCATAATCTTTCACTAGAATCGTTTTGTTTTTAAAACAATGTTAAAATAGCAACAAGAGTTGAATTTTCACAAATAGTTGCGTGCGAAATTTTGACAGGAAAAATGTGATTAACCCTTAAACGACACTAACGAAATTTCATTATCTACACTTTAACAACCAGTATGTTCTACGAGTTGGGGCGAGTTCTAGTAAGATTACATGTCCAGAATTTAAGACAGACGCATTGGCTTTGAAATGATGAATTTGAGTAGTGTTGCAGAATAAGTAAAGCGATTGAGTTGAATCAACAGAACACTCCATTTCACGGAGCAATATCAACTTTTCGAAAGTTCATAGTCAGCTCCTCAACGTCGACTCAGCGGATCGAAGCCAGTGCTGCTCTCTGAAGTCCAGGCAAGTCAAGTTTTAAAGTCTTCACTTAGCCGCAGAATCAAATGAAGTCTGAATTTACCAAGTATATATATGTCATCGTCCGTAGCAGCGCGAGGGCCCCCACGGCTGCTGCAGCTGTGTGATCACGAGCTCATCATGTGAATGGAGTTTACAGCGCAGTACATTACATTGCAGTACATTACATTGCAGTACATTACAGTGCAGTGCGTTACAGTGCAGTACATAGCAGTATAGTACAGTGCATTACAGTGCAGTATATTACAGTATAGTACAGTACATTACAGTGCAGTACATTATAGTACAGTATATTACAGTGCAGAACATTATAGTACAGTACATTACAGTGTAGTAGAGTACAGTATAGTACAGTACATTACAGCACAGTACATCACAGTGCAGTAATTACAGTATAGTACAGGACATTACAGTGGAGTACATTACAGTGCCGTACATTACAGTACAGCACATTACAGTGCAGTACATTACAGTACAGTGTAGTACACTATAGTACAGTACATTGCAGTGCAGTAAATTACAGTGCAGTACATTACAGTGTAGCACATTATAGTACAGTGCACTACACTGTAGTAGAGTACAGTATAGTAAGTACGGTTCGCCTGAAACTCAATGCATAGTGGCAAAATAAGCGTTCATGATGGAAGTTGCAGACTATAATTCACGCAATAACACAAAATATTAATTTCCTAGTGGTTTTGCATAATTTTAATTCTTACGAGAAGAATAAGTTCTTTATGTGGTAATGGAATAAATCGAGGGCTTAGAGCCAAAAGTGGCTTTGTCCATTTTTGGTGTAATCGGGTTCCCCCTCACCAAAAAGGTGCCCGTGAAGCTTATTTTTAGTGCCACTGGTGTCTATGCCATATTTCTTCATTAGGAAGAGATTTAGCATGAAAATATGTGGCATAGACACCCGTGAGACTAAAAATATGCCTCACGGGCACACGGAACCCGATTTCGCCAAAAATCGACATAACCACTTCCGGCTCTAAGCCCTCGAAATATGACTGGTGTTCTTAGCTTAACTCGCACTTCCGGTGCCCATCCATGACATCTGAGAAGTGACTAAAAATGTCTGCTCAGCTCAATGTCAATGAATTATTATTATTTTTATATCAGTGTAATGGTGCGCAAAATAACAAGTTAGCCTACTGTACGTAACGGACGAAACTTAGGATACAAACCCACTTAAAAGAAAAAAGTTGCGGTGGGCGTATGCGCTGATGTTGATATCGATGACTTCCAGTTCACTCACTCATACCTATAGGTATGTATACGTTAGGGGTTCGTAAGGCTTCGAACCCCTGGGCTTTGAATCTGGCACGGCGCGTACTGCATGCCCTCCGTCTGTCCCCTTAGCGTTGACCTTTGTGGTCGCGTTGTGCCGAGCTTAAATCCCTCGTTTGGCTCTCAATTTACCCCTAATGTTTTAATCTAGCTTAATTGAAAGAGTGTTCAGTGCTTCCCTCCTGGGTAATTTCAAATGAAAGTTATTACGAAAAATCTGATATTACGTATGTATTATACTAGAGTACCCGGTACTCAAATAGAACAGCAATGAATTTACGATCATTTTTCACTGATCATACTTTTGTTAATTTGACTATGAAGGATGCCATGTAGCCACGGTTGATATTGCTGCAAAGATAGGTAAGTTTGACGTAATCATGTTAAATATAGGAAGAAGAAAAAACAATATATTTTTTATATTTTATTTGGTACAAATAATACGTTACAGACAGTATCAAAAAACACAATGTATGTACCTCATTTTTCATTGAACATCCTCAGGTTACTTTAGTAATATATGCAAATGCATCTGATGCACCAGTCTTGCTCTTCGTGTATCACCGTTCACAGCCATCCTCTGAAGTTTGAATTAACGATTTAAATTTACCAGAATAATAACTTGACCTGTGGATCGAGGCGGAGAGCTGATGAAGATCTCGAAGCCACTCTTCGAACCCGGTACAATTTTCACCCTGTATTTTATGTGCACACGTGATATATCACCTCCGGGGAGAGGTATGGGCAAGGGATGCACTAACAATAATAATGAAAGCATTTATTGCTCGCCTGGAAGTTGTGTCCAACATACTGAGGCCAGAGCGCCCTGATATATTCACTTTTAATACTAATATCACAAGAACGAATTATTATTTAGTGTGTAGAGATTCTCTGGTAAGAGTACAATGCCTACATGTTATAAAGGAGACGCTGAAAGTGACACAATTTTCCGTTAAGAGAGACTCCGGTTTAAAAGGGTTAGTTAGTACCCTAGAGATGCGGAAACATAGAATTAAAATTAGAAATGCAGTTTGCATCACAGTTTAAACTAAGGAAAGAATACCATGAACTTGTAAGCGACTTAAAGTATCATAGATTGGTACTTCAAAGTCGAGTCATGCGAAGCCCAATACGGTGGACTTGCATAGTTCTATCAACAGGCGCACGGGATTCGCCCCTATGTATATGAAATCCTAGCATAATGTAATGTTCAATGAAAACAGTTCGGCTTTACCCTATGGGAGAAATTCATTGATACGGCTCGACGAGTATCTGCGGGGATATATAGTTTTCACCGTGTCTGTGTTTGTATCTGTCCAGACTCGGTTGAGTTGCGCTGAGTCTCGCTCACAGACCTTTGTTTCATTTAGTTTCGGTAGCAGACATTTGTTGCATTGGCCTTCGTTGGCTATCAGGATTTGGGACTTGGAAATTCTGAGGCGTTTGCAACGTCGGTTCCATTTGTTTCTAGATCCGCAGCGTTAGCACGTGTGAAGATGATATTATTTCTGCAGGATCGCAATTTCCTACCGCTGTTTTCCAGTAAATGTAAAGCTTTGTTGTTAGCTAAAAGGTGCAGCTCATAAATGAGCTATTAGACCGACGTCGCCTGAAGAGTCTCGCATGGCGCAGAAAGCTGGAAATAAGAAATGTCTTTCACAAGACTGCGTCCAGCCCTGTTATCGGCTCTCGAATTTTATCGCAACGGCTGGAAAAAATAAATTCTGAGTTACCGTTATTTCATAATGTTTTTTGTTATTCACAAAAACTACTTTTACCAGTTATATACGCAACGCTCGTTACGTCCCACACACCACTAAAAGTAACGCTTTACAGCCCAACGCTAGCTGCCTGGTATCGCTGCTGGGCCCCAGCACATGTGCAGCACATGCTGCTCTTCATCAACATGTGTTCCAGAGATGAGCTTCAGCAGCACTTCCGGTCACTACTAAGCACGCGTTTACTGGTAATACTGGACACACCAGCAGCAGCGGTAGCAGTGGTGTACAGGTCGAGTTCTGCTTCGACAAGCATTCGTATTGGACTCTGCTGCCCAGACAACCATTTTCTTGTTCACGATGCCAGGATGGGATAAGAGAGTGATTGTATAAGGTATGTCAGATGAATAGCCACTAGCCAGGCACTTATAATTTTCTGCACATTCTATGCTATTTATATATCTATCTATCTACAGCCGATTACATTCATACATTGTAATGTTGAAGGTCAATTCGAACAGTTATGAAGTTAAACTCTGGTAGAAACTGACTGAAATTAATAAAATATAAACCTGATATGATGTAAAAGCATCGTTCGTACAGGGGTACACTCCACCTACCTGGTGTATAGATAACTGTGTATAAGCTCAATATCTCTTCATCGTGGACCGGAAAGCGATGGTCTGTGTAACGAAGTCCGATAGCGATGATTATCGAGGGTCAGTTTTACCTGTTCTCCGATGTTCTCGTTGTTGTGTGTAGTTGATGTATGTGTGCTTAGTGCCACCGGAAGCCCTCCGGAAGTTTGACACGGAAAATATGTGTTGCATGCAGCTGAAGCTAGTATGATGCGAGTGAGCATAGTGGCAAAGTAACAGTGGTTGCTGCTGAAGTACAAGTAACCCCTGCTACAGAATATTAGCTATTACAACGGTCATAACTTACTGCAGTTATAAGTGACTTATAACACAGTAGTTGTAACGGCGCCCAAAGCTGCTGCTACAGAAACAACAGCTGCTACAACTGTAACAACATCTGCTACAACAGTAACAGCAACTGCTCAACAGCAACAACAACTGCCGCAACAGTAACAACAACTATTATAAAAAAGGCCGCAGTTTCTATGAACATATTAAGCGTAGCTCAGGTACTGAAGGCTACAGCAAAATAATAACAGCTTCTACACTACCAGTAAACAGCGGCGCATAATGCTAACAGTCGCAGCATTCAGGCATATTGCTGGATAGCGGTGCTGCAATTCATACTTGACAAAAAACTATTGTTCACGGGTCTATTTCACAAGGCACTGTTTCAAAGGCGTAGTCTGTTCGAACTCATCATTTGTATTGGATATGTTTTCCAGAATTAAACAAAGTCATTTCCAGTAACAAAGATTCGGTGTGCGCCTAAATGCAAATGTTTGGTGAGTCCCTCACATGAAAATAGTCTGCTGCCACATGCATGAAAAAGCCAAGATTGATTGAAAATCTGCCCTGCATATTTTACTGAATCAATACACACGACTAAGTCTTTTTTCATGCAGAAGGTGAATCCTTTGTTGGGATGATTTCCCTTGCAAATTGCAAAACTATAGATTTAGTTTTTCAAAGTTATCATGAATATGAATATACATGGTGATCAAGTTCATCAATCAATTTTTGTTACCCAGGTGAATATCAGTTTTGTCTTGCATATATATAAAAAACATCAATGTTTCGAACTGACCCCACGATAGATGGCTCCGTCCAACTCTAAAGAATAATCATTCATGGTTCGAACTGACTCCATGATAGATGGCTCCGTCCAAACTCCAAAGAATAAATCATTCATGGTTCGAGCTGTCGTCACAATAGTTAGCCCCATCATCACTCAATATAAAAAAAAACTTATACAACGTTTGCCCTCAGACAAAGAGTACCGTACTTTTGGAATGGGGTTTTGTCAAACTGTAGGACAGAAAGCAGGTATCCACTATCTCTCAGTTAGTGGAAGGTATAGATCGAGTAGTTAATGGACTTACTAAGCCTTTTTAGGTTCAAAGTAAAATAAATCAGTTTCATATTGAAATAGGTAAAATTCGTATTAAAATAAATTCACTTGATTTACAGACTGATTTATTTCAATTGGGTTTTGACGTAGTTTATTCAAAATTAATTCATTTTTATTTGACGCTAAACAGCTATAGGCATGAAGCTTTCTTTTTCTAACCTAATCTGAAACTTCGGCCTTCACTGCACATAGCCTAAAGTTTATCTTTCCCTTGAATATTGGAATTATCTTAAGACGAGTTCACATTAGCAACTTCCGTTTGAGCCTATCAGGCTTTCTGTGAAAATGTTGCTTACAGAATCGTGGGCTTGACATTTGACTGGGGGGTGAACGGTGCGTTGCTACTGCGTAGAACGTTCTCCACACATCAAATTCACAGAAAACCATAGATTTGCAACGCAAATTGATTGAATTACGACTGTACTTGCATCAACTATAAACTTACATTTTTATTGATAATATTGTTTAAGTCGAACTTCATGAAAAACAGTTTTGATACCACTTATTGTCGACAGGCAACGTAACAACAGTATGTGAGAATTTATTACGGTAGTACGGATTGTTCAGTCTGTTTATTTTTTATACGTACTGCATGAACTCAGTAAACCTGCAAAACAATGTACAGTATAAAGCTTTAACTAATGCATAAATACAAATTTTGCACTGCCAGTAACTGCCATTAGATATCTTACTGCGTTCATTTACAAAGCAAAATTATGACAGGTTAGGTTCACTTTATAAATTGCCGGAACTATGAGGGTTTGAAATAAGATTTGGATAAAAACAGTGAGAATATGCTTATATAATCACTTCTTTTGCTTATTCATAGTTTGGGCGACCTGTCTCAATATACCATCATTTTTTTCTACAGTGTAGCAAGTAGCAGCCCCATTCTGACACACTATTCATAGAATGTTCACCTAAGTTAAGCCTAGTTCACATTAGGAAGTTTCGTTGCCGTTATAGTCCGTCGGCCAACAAACGACGCCGCTACTCTGACGACTGAGTGAGCTGCGGTGGGCGACGGCAGACTGCAGCAGGTCGTATTTTTGCCGCCGTCGACGCGGTCTTCGGGTGAGCTTCATTTTATGAAATGCTTGAATCAATTGCTTTTTTGATACATAATTTGAGCATAAAACAGTGTTGTTTTCATATTTCCATACATAAACACACATTAACGAAAGAGAAGCGAACGTGTTCCAAATATCCTACAAATCAACGGTAAAACGGTCTACGGTCTGCCGTCGCCCACATTAGCTCACTCAGTCGTCTG
>LQNS02278097.1:17283353-17300020 GCA_001587735.2 Parhyale hawaiensis
CCCCAATCCTCTATATCCTACTAACATAATGGCAATAGCTCAAAGAAGCCGGGGTGTTAGTCCCGGTGTCTCTTTGGGAATGGGCCTTTTGGTTCGTCTACTGCCGCCTATCTAATCTATCTAATCTAATCTAATCTTATATTGCAAGAGAGATAATTTACTCACGCAAAACTCATAGCTGTACAGCTTGCATTTTATTAATGGAAGATCAGGCCCGCAGGGATAACGTTTAGCCCATTCTAGACTGATATTCGAGCCCTATCTTGCAGGTGGGGTATATTGCTCTCTCAAAGCTCATGGCAGTACACCTTGCGTTCCATTAATAGAAGATCAGGTCTCAAGGGTTGAGACCTATTTAACAGCAAAACCTATAGTTCAAACCAGAAAAACAAAAAGCCTTATCACAAAACTACTGCCGTCATTTTTGACGGCTGGGCCCTCTAGTATTTATATAAGCTAGCAGCACCCGTGAATCGTTCACGGTCTGGCTTGAGGTGCTTCAGATAGATTAGTGAAACCTTCACATTGTACCATGTCAATTCCCCATCTACTTCACAAACAACACCGAGATTCGATGTATGATACATTATACGACCAGCAGTTTGCTGCCCGTGGGATATATTTATAAGTTGCTCTGTCTAATTGGACCCGTGGAATTCCTTTGGCAGCAAACCACGATACAGGTTCCCAGAGATTTATTCTTATAAAACATGGGCAAGAAAAGCGGTCTAATCAGTGAAGAAAAAATCAAACTGACCTCGTCATTGGCTTCTGGTAGGACAATACTCGATGTTTCCACGGAATTGCAGCGTGATCACCGAACAATCAAGGCTTATGCTATTGAACGAAAGGTCAGCCGGAAAACTCCGGATAGAGCATCTACGAGGAAATTGGCTGTTCGGGATATGCGACATTTGAAGGTTTCTATGGCTAGAAAACAACTTTCTACTAGTAAGGCGATATTGGAAGACGCTGCAGCCCCAATACTAAGCAGAAAGACGAGATGTGAGGTTCTGCAGAAGCTAAGGAAAGTGAGAAAGGCAATTAAACGACCACATGAAAACTGATTTCTGCAATGTCATATTTACTGACGAAGGCAGAGCCACTCTTACCAGTCCAGATGGATGGGCATCTGGATGGGTCCTCCATGGTGGTGGAGATGATGATGAATTTAATTAAAACTCTTACATAGGGGCTGGAATTGCTCTCCTTCGCTGCAACAATAAAAAAAGAAGAAATGCAAAGTAGTAAAATACTAAAATTAATAAGTAGTACAGGTCACAGGGTGAATTCCTAGAAAGTGTTCATTATTTGCTACTGTAAGATTGCGAAATAAGTGATGCAGGAATTCCCTGAATTTTAAGCATCTGTGCAAATACTTTTCTTTCATTTAAACTGCAGTGCGTAGACATAAGTATTTGCACAACATTTTTTTATGTATTTTAAAAAATTTTGGGACTGCTGTAGGATAATTAATACAGGAAGTTTATATAACATATATATGTATATATATAATGGAATATTTAAAGAGAACAGTCAAATGTGCACTTCTAGACCTCTAGACCTCGTTGAAGTCGCGCACACTCTCACTACAATACCCAAAGTTAAAAAAAAATCCCTGAAGCTACTCGTAAACGGATAATTTAACTTCGTAGTGAGGGATTAACTAATAGAGTTATAGCAGAACGTGTCAATTGTTCCTTTTTCAACGGTTGGAGCAATAGTCCACAAGCATCAAGTGACTGGGCGGTCTCCAACCTGCCAAGAGCTGGAGCTCAGCGTAAGATCATGGGTCGTCCTCGGCGCTACATGTTATGTAAGGTGACTAATGACTCGATGACAACTCGTGCTGACTTTCAGAGTGAACTGGCGACTCAAGGACTGCATATCAGCAAGAAAACTGTTGTTAGGGAATTGAACCGTACTGGCATTCATTCCTTACTACTCGCAGAACTCCTCTTCTTACAGCAAAACATGTCAAAAGCCGCTTTACATTTGCCAAAAGACCACCTGGACAAAGGAAATGAGTTTTGGGAAGGGTTATATGGTCTGACGAAACTAAAATAGAACTTTTTGGTCGAAACGAAGCTCGGCATGTATGGAGGAAACGGGGTACTGCCTATGACCCCAAGAACACCATCCCCACCGTAAAGATCGAGGGGGCAGCATCATGGTGTGGGGTTGCCTTACTGCCCATGGTGTTGGGATCTTTATATCATTGATGGCTAGAGGAATAGTTTGATGTACAGGGAAATATTAGAGAAGAAGATCCTTCCAGGTGCCAAAAAATTGTGCGGACGGCGCAGGTGGACCTTTCAACAAGACTACGACCCCAAGCATACTGCGAATTTAACGAGAGTGGTTTCTAAAGAAGAAATTAAATGTTCTTCCATGGCCTAGCCAATCACCGGACCTTAATCCAATTGAAATTTGTGGCGTCTTTTTAAATCTGGTGTCCACAAACGGTGTCCCAAAAACCTTACTGAATTAAAGGTTATCTGCATGGAAGAATGGAAAAAAATACCATCAAGTGAATGTGAAAAGTTAATTCCCAGCTATAACAATCGTCCCCATGCTGTTATTGCCAATAAAGGTCACGCCACCAAGTACTAATGTCATAATTTTTTTGGTTAAATACTTTTGTCCCTCATTACTTTTGCTTGGGTTAAATTTTCTTGTTATAAGTGCACATTTGACTGTTCTGTTTAAATATTGTATTATATATATGTTATATAAACTTTCTGTATTAATTGTTCTAGAGCAGTCCCTTATTATTTTAAAATATATATAAAAAATAGAGTTGTGCAAATATTTATAGCTAGGCGCTGTATATATACTTAAATATTCAACGAAAACATTATCAGCTCTCTCACTTGGTTCGCTGGTGATAAAAATAGCTTCGACGCTCAGCAATTGTGAAGCCGTCAACGCTTTTAATTAAGTTAGCAATTCTATTAACGAAAGTATAATTAATGAAGAATAGTCATCACAAATTCTTTGCTGTCATTTTTGAAAGCCCGGCCTCTCTAGTAAAGGTAGAGTCAACTTGATTGCACCCTCACCTGGGAAATCCACACGCACTCTAGGGCCCACTGGCCCTAGAGGAATAAGTCCGGCTGCAGTCAACCTCGGGTCATCATGCATGCAGGTGATAATATCACCTGAGACCACAGTTTAAGCGTTTTTTATGCATTTTCCCTGAATCTTATGATAGGACTAAGTTCAGTGTTTCCGAAAATATACCCTATTGAAACAATAATAACATTGTATCGATAATTTATTAACAGCGTAGCCTTTATCTCAACGTAATTAAAAAAAATTGCTACAGTTTTCCATAACCTCTAATTTTTTATTAGTGCCCTGTGTTTTTCCTTTGAGAGCCGTTCATAAATTTCATGCTTTAGTGCTTTCGTTATGCACGACCACCATGAAAATTGTGACTTACTAAACAAAAACAAGGAAAATTCTAGGCTATCCAATTCAACATGCCCATAAATTAAATAACGTTATGTATAACTCGCTATAAGCACTTACCAACAACATGAATATTTACTGTTATATAGAAACGCACGTATTACAAGCAATATATATTTCCAAAGTCAGGAATATAATCGCTCCTATCAGCAAACGAAACAAACGTAACAGTTCCAGTCTCATTGTCTTCATAGATTTTTGCCGTTTCCTTCATATAACAGAATGCCAATCAATGCCTTAGCCATAGAGGCTTCCTAAAAAAAGCTGAAGATTCTACCTGTGAACCCAGCTACTTTTATAGATTTATAAAATTTAGCTAGACTCTGTGTCCTCGCTCTTCCAAAAACTGTCGTTCTAAAAAATTACAGGTATACTGTGCACCTGTTAAGCCATGAAACTTCGCCAGAGTGTCTTCAACTTTTTTTTTTCAAGATTATCGTCTTGACGAGGTACTTCTTAAAAAACTTCGAGAACTCTGGGCCTCCGCTGATCCTCCAAAATTAACTGAGAATATGTTATTGCAACACTTCCAATTTGTCTTTCAGATAAGATATAGGTATTATTTATTACCTCCGGCAAGGAGGTTATGTTTTAGTCGAGTCTGTCACCAAGATAACTTAAGAAGTTACGAACGGATTTTGACAAGAATTAAAGAGATTGTTATGTATGTTAGGAGAAACAGATGATTACCTTTTGGTGAGGATCCATTCATCCGTCTGTTTGTTTCGTTGTCTGCCTCTTTATTCTCAATGCCATAACTCAAAAAATTACGAGCGGATTTCTATGAAATTCATATGAGTTGTTAGGTTTAACACAAATAATAAATGACCAAATTTTTGAGATGATCCGTATGTTGGTTATTTTGTTTGTCACTGTTTTTAATTTTATGCTTGTTAGCACAATAACTCAAAAAGTTATGAATGGATTTTTATGGAATTTATAGGGTTTGTTAGTGAAGTTTTAAGACAGAAGTGATCAAATTTTGGTGCAGATCGGTTCGTTCGTTTGTGTGTTTGACTCATGTTTGTCATAAGCTTTGTTAGCAGCATAACTCAAAAAGTTATGAACGGATCTTCAAGAAAATTGCACAAACTCTTAATACTATCAAAAGGCATAAATGCTTACATTTTGGAGTTGATACCAAGAAAATCATGGTTTCAGAGCCAATTTGAATTTTTGCTGCCGTTTCTATTTTTGGCGGAGGTATGCGCTCTCAGAGAGCTGGCCCTGGTATACTTATTTCAAAGTCGTGGGAACATGACTAATTTCCCTTAGTGTGTGGAATAAGGAGTAGATGCAATAGAATATATATCTTAGTAATATTGCGTCAACTTTTTCGTCTCCATATCATCAATTGAGTTTGAAATAGAAAATTCTATTGGGTTCCCCACCGAATGCTAGTGTCGTTTTTCCTGTACGTTAATATAAGTCATTAGCGACCTGATCTTAGCGGCATTTTTCATTACTGTTTTGATACCTAGTGGACCCGGCCATCAAAAATGACGACAAATAGATGACAGTGGCATATCGTTTCTGTACATGCTTGCGGCCAAGATTATAGCCAAATTTGTATAGTCTGGTTTACTGATTCTACTCGATTGGTGTTCGTGTAATCATCATCTAACGTGTGTTCAATCGAGGGTTGAACATCTGCTTATCTTCTGCCCGTACAAGAACGGCAACACGAAATATTTAAATGCACATTGGTCCTTGTAATTATGTTGGACGACAGTGCTTGAACAAGAAAATAATATTTCTATGAGCGAAAATTACGCTCTTTAAATATTGTCTGTTAATCACGCAGGTACTGGGACCTGAGAAACTAGAGCACTCTGAGAGTGCATACTTCCTCCAAGCAAGGCAAGGGTAAAGAAAAATTCAAGTTAGTTCTCAAACACTGATTTTCGGTGTATTAACACCGAAATCTATTCATTGGTGCCTGTTGACAGTAGGTATTAACAGTTTCTGTATTTTTTTTTCTTAGATCCGTTCATAACTTTTTGAGTTATGCTTCTAACAAATATTGTGGCAAACAGTGGTCAAACACACAGACGGACCTACCGATCATCACCAAAATTTAACCATTTATGTCTTGCAACATTGCTAAAAAAAATCCTGTAAATTTCATGAATAATCATTAAAAACCTTTTAAAGCCAACTAGCATAAAATCGAACACAGCAAAGGAAAAAAAAACGAATGAACAAACAGATCATCATAAAAACTGATCATTTACTTTTCGTCATCAAAATCCATCTAAAACTTTTTGAGCTATGGTATACTCAGAACAAAAATAAGTAGACAAATAAACGACCCAACAGAGGAATGGATTTTCACCAAAAGTTAATCATCTGTTATTGTTGACATGCTTAACAATCTCTGTCAATTTCATAGAGATTAATTCATAACTTTTTTAGCTATCTTGGTGACAGACGAACAAACAAACAAATACGACAATAACATAACTTCCTTGGAGGAGGGAAATATGAGTGATGCGTAACGAACTTAAATCCGTCCTTTTTTGACGTACATTTACACATCTCCAGATTTTGAACTCTTTATTTACGTAAAATTTTCTTTGCGCACTTGTTAGTCATAGTTTCTCTCATGATAATTCGAAAATTGTGATATCACTCTATTAAAAGTCCGAAATCTAATCGGAATTAATTCCCATTTCCCCTTTTCAGGGCTCTTTATCGGGCAGCTTAGCCAATAATAATTCAAAATGCTGTCAATCTAATGTCCCAGTCACTCGCTAAGAACTCTAAATCCTGTTAAAATGTGATTTCTTCTTGAAAGTTGACTGGCCGAAACGAACACTACCAAATAGCCCTGAAATTGGTTCAGTTCTTCTGTCCAAGGGATCTCTTAATTCTTATCCCTGGAATTTAATGAGAAGATCGATCTACCATGGAATAAGCTCATCTGGCTGAAACGATCGTTCCCACATGATATTTGGCATTCTCGTAATCTGCTGCCAAACTTACCCCATCGGGCATCCGGAAATCCCAACTGGGGAGTAAATCCTTTCAGTTGGGAAGCCATGTTGGACTAACTGCACTTTCAATGTTTCAATGACTCACCCTCCCAAGGTCGCAGTGCGCAGCTGTACGAAACACTTGTTCGATCGTTATCATTACATCCGGAGCGAATAGAGAAAGAAATGATCACCAAACCATTTCAGTTTTAAAAGCTAGCGTTCGAAATGTGGTAATGACTTTGAAATATAACTGCGCACTTGTACTCTAGCTTCCGGTTCAACGACTTTCATGCGTCTTTTTTTCTGTTGTGGAACTGACTCAAAACATATGCAAATAGAAGCGTTGTTTGGGCTGTGCCTAAATGGGAGTAAAAAAAAAAAAAACTGGCAGACCGTCAGTAAAGGGGAATAGTAAATGCTTCTAAATATTTACGCTGTATCCAATGCAATGTTATATAACAACACAAGGACACCAACCATTGCCGTTCTCAAAATCCGATGATTTTTTTAAATATATGACAATATGTTTTAAACTCGTTGCTAAGAATTCAAGGATATTTTTATACTATACTAGAGCACTCTGAGAGCGCATACCTCCGAAAAGCGAGCCAACGGTAGCAAAAAATTCAAATTGGCTCAGAAACCATAAATTTCTTTGTATAAACTCCAAATCTAATCATTTGTGCCTTTTGATAGTAAAAATAGCTTGTGCAATTTTCTTGAAAATCCGTTAATGACTTTTTGAGTTAAATTGCTAACAAACGTTATGACAAACATGAGTCAAACATACAAACGAACAAACCGATCTGCACAAAAATTTAATCATTTATGTCTTTTAACATTACTAACAGCCCTCATGAATTTCATAAAGATCCATTCATTATTTTTTGAGTTATTGTGCCAACAAGCATAAAATTAAAAACAGTGACAAACGAACGAACGAACGGATTATTACCAATATCTGGTCATCTACTCTTTGTTATATACGTAACAACTCATGTTAATTACATAAAAATCTATCCATAACTTTTGGAGTTATGGCATTGAGAAAAATGAGGCAGACAAACAAAAAAAGAACAACGGATAGACATATCTTCATTAAAGGTAATCATCTGTTCCTCCTAACATACCTAACAATCCCTGTAAATTTCGTCCAAATCGGTTAATATCTTCTTGAGTTATCTTGGTGACAGACAGACAGACAAACACGACGAAAACATAACCTCCTTGGCGGAGGTAAATATAGTTGAACTTAATAGATACCAACATATCGATGTAAGTTATAATGGTAATTTTTGAAGTTTAAATGTAATTATGAATATAGGAGCACACCGGATAATTTTTTGCCTAAAAATATAATTTTGAATGGATGTCAAACAAATAGTTGATTTCTAAAATATCAAGATAACTTGAAAACGTCAAACTAATTTTGAAAACATCTCGGCGAATATGAAATCGTACTGGCACTCTCTAAAATATCACTACATGTAATTGTAACAATGGGTTCGGCGTATAAATCGCAATGGAAGGAGAGAATTGCGGAATATCACACATTATTTTCCTAAGTACAAAGCTCGTACCTAATTCCAGCAGTGCAAAACAATGTTCATTGGATGCTTCTCAGCTATGATCGAGACGTAAAATATTATTTTGTTAGACCGGCTGATCACGGGTATTTTCCTTGTGGCTTGGTATTTACATCATTGTGAATATTTTCCTATTGTAGAACTACAGCTAGTTCTCTATCCAGGTTAAAAATAAAGGCAATGTGACACCTCGGGACGCCTCTGCGCTTTTACATTGTGAACACCGCATCCAGATAAAATTTAATCAATGAGATTTGTTCTCTATTTCTCTTCTTTTACGAGGGAACAAAATGTGAAACGTTCCGTGCTCTTCGAGCAAAAATTTCAGTGACCTTGATTGGAACTTGACTTATCAGAACACCGGGCTAAAATATAACTGTACGTGTTCGCACATTTTAGCTAACCTAATAAAATACAGTAAAATATTCGAATTTCACCATTGGTACTTTCTGTAGTAACTACAATAGCTGGTAAAATCTTAAACTTGTTTTTGGGGAGCTTTAAAATGTGTACGCCCACCCCACATGCCCGCTGCAAATTGTTGGAATTATTATAATGTACGTTTCTATTTTATGCTCTCCTGGGAAGCAGCCTTTCTAAGAGAAACACGAGATAGCTCGTGGTTCTTCACTAGACATTACGAACTTCCGGAAGATGTACCCAGTTGTAGAGTGTCTGGTAGCTGCAATTTTAGAATGTACTGGTACGGTATGTCCCACTAATAGAAAGAAAAAATCTAGTATTAACCCCATTTCAACCAGGCTGTGTTATTTTGCTACGAGAGTTTTTATCCTTTTGTTTTCCTACGGGGAAGAAGCGTTATAGTGAGGCAAGGGAAAGACAGAATTCGCTTCAGCGACAAAACTAATAAGCTAATGATGTATTACTTACAAGCAACATAGGCACTTCAAAACAAAATGTCGGCTTAGTTTCTATTTATATAATTATATCTTACGCGCTGTTACCTTAAGAATGTCTTCTGCCCTATTTTGTAATTTAACTCGTATCTGATTTGAGTTTTTTGCTAGTTTGAGAAGATTTTTTTTTTTTGTGTCATAGAGAAGCCAGACTGTATTTTGATTCCCGATTTTTTGAAAATCCACAGAACTTATATATTTAGAGGACAAAAATGTGGAGATAATTTAATGGTTAATAGCTCAAATTGAAAATTCTGTACTAAATATATGCAGTCTTTATCTTTGAGTTTTAATAAATAATTTCGGAGCAATGACCCATTTCTGATGACGCCTTCGCAAATTACACCTGTCACTTCAGGGTGGGCTCGTTTTCTTTGCATACATATTTCTTCACCGCTTCAAAACTCAATACGAGTACCTAAAGAGCATGGAGCTTAATTGGGCACCCAGCTACATCCCAGTAACGGTGTCGTCAGTGGAGGTGCGAGACATGATGACGATGTTTTTGTAATGTGAATTGAATTGTCTCAGCAGAGGTAATCGTGAGTTTATGAAGGCTATGTTGAGGACCATGCTGAGTGAGGGCCAGGGGAGAGGGTGGGCTGGTCAGGTGACGTAATACATGAATGATCTAAACATTGGAGATTTGGGTCACCTGGCGCCATTGAAAGCTGGTGACGTAAAGACACTCATACATGACCTGGACCAGCGAGCATCCAGTTGGAGCACAGGGTGTCAGCTGTGAAGTGAAATTGCTCATGAGAATACCTATATCTGATAATGTCTTAGGTTATGTTCTACTCTTTCGGTGCAGGACATATATACTTGGTCGGAAATTGAGGACAACTTTCAGTGGAGGAGTACAATTGTGACCCATGTCTAGCGGGAGAGGAAGAGACTCTTCGTTCTTCTTGTAAGCTGCTCCTCTGCCTCTGCGCTAAGTCTCCTATTGGAGGGTTTCTTCCCGGAGGAGCTCCTCTTCCACCATCCAGGTATGGGGACGGTGGACCGGAGCAAGAGGTTTATAAAGCGTGTTTGGCGTCGGAGAGGAAGAAGGTTGGGCGAGATTCAGGCTGGATTGTGAGGTGCGGATGAACACCAGTGCTGATGCAACTAGCCAAACCGGGACCTTTTTCAAAGCCTGCAGGCAACAGAAAACATAATAAACGCACTTTGTGCGTTATCTAACTGCTCTAGCTAGTGCTCCCCATGTTTTCCTTTTCTGAGTGCTCATCTACCATGTTGTTTTTTTCGCCATTTAACACATCGTGAACGCTTCATAGTTGACGTAATCAATGGAGGAGCTTAGAACATGCACATTTTGAGATCACAGCAAGGTAATTCTTTGTACTAAATATAGCTTGATGGAGTATTTTCGGTCTAATCGCTGTTAAGATTCGTTAGTATATTTTTTTTTTTATAAAAAAAGCACAGGGGCGCCCAGCTAATTCACAATTAGATATCAATAGTTCTCTGTTGTGATCTTCCCATTATCACTTGAGCATGGCAATGCACCACAGCATTAAAATTCATCGAGTGCACGCCTTTGCTTATCAGCTCGGGTTCCCGAGGCGTAGCCCGACATCGCAACAGCGTGGTCATCGAGCGACCGCCTACGAGCAGTCATTGGTGAACCTCCGCGGCTGGAAATGCTTTTCGTCCGCTCGTAAATAAAAGGACCGGTATTCTCGCTCGTGTTCAGTTCAATTCCGAGCTCCACTTTCAGCTCGTAGTTCACGTTCCAGATATAAACTTCGAGTCGGAAGCTCTACTACTACTATTACTACTTATTATTACGATTAGCCTCGGCTGCATCAATAGTAGAGCTCAGAAGCTGAAAAACTTAGCAGCATTACTGATAGAGCAGCTATAATTAAGTTTAGCCAGCATGCTTAATTTGTAGACGACGTCTTTGCATGCATACCTTTTCATTGTTGACACTATTGAAAATAAAGGTGATCAAATTATAAACCAACAAATCGCAGCACATGTGTCAGCTCAGCGAAGGAACCGATAGGTATAATAAAATTTTAATCACCCACGAGCGAAGCGAAGAGAGGTGATAATGTTTTCGTTGAAGATATAAGTATATTTGTGTGTCTATATACCCAAAAATGCGAAAGAGTTGAGCAATGTTTAGAATTTTTTACAGGGAGTCTTCTTGGTTGGCCGAGATGTGACAAATGCCAAAACTCTAGAGAAAGCTGCTATTCAAAATGATGGGGTTGAATTTGTAACTCCTGACTCAGCACTTTCAGAGAAGAAGTTGAGAAATATTAATAATTTTTTTCAGCGAGTTAGATGGGTTGACCTAGACATGGAAAACCCCAAAACTCTGGAGTACGATGGCCATCAAAAATGACGGCGCTGAATTTGCCCTCACCGCGGATGATGGTCTTACACCACTAAGTGTTCTAGTGCTAAATACAGTTATGGCTAGTAACTTATTGCAGGACGATTTGAAAACTTACTCATGAAAGAAAATATTTCTGGGGAATGAAATTAATAGAAATTAACTTTTAAATACCATATAAATACATTAAGACATTTATAGTTTGACTTTACTCGTAGTAGTAATAATAACTTTATCACAATAAAAAGAAGAGTTGGCAGTGAGTTAAATACAACAAATAGAAATAGACGTTGTAGGAGCGACATATACCTCCTGTAACATTTAAAAACTAGTTTATCTCGTTGTAGGAGAGCCCGTTTTAAGATCGCCCGTTATAGGAGCTGCACATTCATTAATTTAAAAATCTTCCACTCTGTTTAAATAAAAAAGAATACCATACAAAATTATTCTTTTCCGACTGATATAATAATTATGTCGGTATCACTTTACTTCTCTAATAGAGTTATTAATTGTGAGGGCTTTGCGACCACTCAAGGGGCTGAGCGAACCGACAAGGTGAATGAAAGTAAAGTTTGGCGCAGAAGTATTCATTAGGCTATACTTACTGTACTAGAGACAAATTGCCATTGCATACAACAACAGGAAAGGAAGCGAAATGTTTTGAGTGGAAGAAAAGCATAAAAATGAAATAGGTATATTGGGAAAAAAAAAACTTGCGAAAATGATACTAAACTGACAGTTCGAGGCAGTGGAATTATTTTGAGACAAATGTTTAGTTCTCTTTGATGCGTATGAATACGATAAAATGCTTCACAATAAAATTTCTAAGATTATTCCCAGATGTAAAAAATTAAACGTGAGACAAGCACATTTACCCTAAATTTTGAACTAGAGCAGGTCGGACAATTTTTTTTTTTGAGTTAATTGAATAACGCATCAACCAAAGGAAATCAATCACAATATTTTGAACCAAACTGATAAAAATCGGTCCAGTAGTTCGAGAAAAAAAGTTGGGAAAGAGATGATAAAATGAGCGTTTATTAGGGCAAATACGTTTCTTAACCCTGCCCGGGTAATGCAGTCATTTGAGAGAATTTATTGGGGTTTTTCGCTACTGAATTATGAGATGAAGCATTTTCTGTTGGTATTTATAATTTTCTCCAACAGGTAAGAAAAAGCGTGAGCCACTGAGCCATGCACTTGGCCCGTATTTTTGGCTCTAACAGCGTTGAATATTTAGGGTTAGGAAAATGATGGCCACAACTAGAGGAAGCCAAGACGAATGTCTTCCGCCGAAAATTACGAAAATCAGTCTGGTAGTTTATTTAACCACAACAGAGCAGTAGAAGAGTTTGGAAGGAAATGATGTGTGCTCTTCACCCTGGGTGGGCAAGAGTAAGTGCATTTAAAAGGGTTCCGGTCCAATAATTTGGTAGAAATTGCTGAGAAAAAAAATTTGGTATGTGCAATGATGGTTCATTAATGTGACGCGCACCAATGCTGTAATATCTATGCTCTATATTGTAAAGAAAACAAGAATGAGACCTCATTCTTGGAGAGGGTGGGAGCGGCAAATATACTTTGGCCACCCTTTTTTCAGTCTTGTAGGGGGGACATGCCCCCCCCCCCTCCTGGATCCGCCTATGATTGAAGATGAATCTGTCCTTGATAATGAGCAATCAAAGGAACAGAATGAAAACTTAAATAAACAATGTTTGTTAGAAGTATGAGACCATGCAGCTTAACCAAAGGAGACAAAGCGTAACGTAGAAGAAAACTTAGAACTGAGTGATACATGTTGTTTGGTAGTTGAGAGTTTCATGGCTAAATATAAATCGAAGGTGTAAGAGATGAAATAAATCTATTTTCTGGGTTCTTTAAGTTAAAATAATGCGTTTTTTGCCAACTTACATCAATTTAATAATGTCAAAATCTTGTTTAACTTGTTACTTGGGTCTCCATAAATCTAGTCATGTATTTTAATTATACATAAATAAAATCTGTAAATTAGCTGCTTGCACGACTTTACATCGATATTTTCTTTATATGTTGCTCAAAGTACTATAGTGAGTGCTCATTACAAGATTTTCTGCCAGAGGCCTTTTTAAAAAATATTTGTGTCGGTAACTAAAGTAAACCTTGCAAAACGTGATGCCTTCACGGTAAAGTGCGTGCCACAGTAACTTGCTGATTTAAAATGCTAATAAAAAAAAGATAGTAGAGATATTGTTATAATAAGTTTCACATGTCATCTTAAATTCTCTAAATTTAATGATTAAACGTTTTTAAAGATTTCCTTCGTCAGGTGACGGCCTCCATTGGCAGAGCTGGGCATAGATACAAAAAATGTCTCTAGATACTAGATACACCATTAAAATGTACCTAGATACAGATACTAGGTAGAATTTTTCAAATGTATCTAGATACTGATACTAAAAATTTCAATGTATCTATAGATACAGTACTAGATAATTTTCTATTTACAACCGCATTCATTAGTTTTAAGACTGCGTATGGTTTATTATCATGTAATTTAGGAAGATAAGATTTGGGTTGTTTCAAATAGTGTTTTATATTAATGACCTTTACATATTCCCCTCTGCCGAAGAGGCTACGTAATTGTCTAATTGATAACGTTTGTCTTGTCTTAAGATATCTCAACAAGAAATGGGGAATGTTAATATAATTTTATAGACTATAGATATATTTTTGGCCTTTGTTGCAGCAGCATTTAAACATAAATCATGTTTTTACCCATAGGTATATTTTGGTAAACAATATGTAGATTCCATGTCATGCGTGGTCTGTGCGTTACCAGGCCGCTCCCACAGTCAGGCCACCAGACGCTTCTTTGTTCCTACGACCCAGCTTTGGGTTGGGGCTCTGTTTAGACCCTAAATTGGAGGAAATGCCTCTCTAAAGGCGGATGAGAACTTTTGGTCCAATGGCATCCCTGAGAAGAAATGAACAGACTGGTGCCGTAGCTAGGTACTCGGTCTTCCACAGTCTGCTCCTCTCCCTGTCATCAAGGAGTGCCTCCTTATGTTTTTTTCATTTTCTTTCTCTTCTTTTTCTAGTTTTTCTCTGTTAAAGCCCGTACTGGTGGCTGCAGGGTCTGGGGTGCGTTGATAGCTGGCCGCTTCCGTAGCTATCGTGACTGTCCATTTCTTTCTTTCTTTTTCTTGTTTAATGTTATCCTCTCTCTTACGGTGACTATTTCTCTTTTATTTTTTGCGCACCTGATAGTTTGCTATCCGGATGTGAAGGTTGGTTAACCCTAGTCCTCGTACTTCAAGTGTTCGTTCATGCCGCATCTTGTATGCTTATGTTCGTGGTCTCTATGCTAATATGGCTGAGTTTTCTGTAGCCTTCTCATTTTGATCTAGCACTGTGTTCGGAGAAGCTCGTTTCTAACCATCGTCATGCTTCTGAGCTGATGATCCCGAATTTTGAAAGGCCAACATTGCGGTTGCGAGAGTTGTACTCTGCAATTAGAGGTCTGACTGCTTACGTTCGTAAAGAGGTTGTTGTGTCTAGGCAGAGAGAATGTGAGTTCCGATGTTGTGAGTTGATGGTGCTTCCAGTGTGTGGCTCGTTTAGAAATTTTTATTTTTTTCAGTGCATTGTATTCCGTCAGCTGATGATAGGGTATTTGGTTGTATTTTGAATGCAATGGCCAGGATTCAGTCATTGGATAGGCGTTCTGCATTTGTCTTTATGAATGATTTTTATTGTCACCATGTCAAATGGTTGCGCTCTGTGTAGAAAAACAGACTGCGTTGGCCATGCAGCCTTCGATTTCGTGAGTCCCACTGATTGTGAGCGGATGGTTGAAGGACCCACCCATTTCATGGGTAGTGTTCTTGATCTCCTGTTTGCTAATGTTTTTGATTTGGTTGGAGTGTCAATGTCTTCTCCCATTGCTTTTTCGGATCATAGTGCCCTCTCTGCAACGCTTCGAGTTCGTCAGCGGGTCCCTGGAGTCACTGTCAGGCTCGAGGTATTTTTGTAGTCCAGAGTAAATTTAGACGCTGTTTGTGGCGCCATCCTTGCGCTACCTTGGGGTGTTATAAGAAAGTTTCCTGATCCTGGTTCTACCTGGGATCGGCCTCATCCCACTCCATTACGGTCAGAACAGGTGATGAGCCCTAGTTTGATGACTCTCGGAGGACTCAGTTGAAGCAGGATGCATATTCCCGTGGGCTCACTAGCCGGTCTGATGTTGACTTTCAGCGTTTCAGAGTACTACAGCATCGGGCCACTTAGAGAAAGCTTAGAGGGAGTATAATCGGAGGTCCAAAGAGTTGTTAGCTTCGTCTTTTAGCCCATATAAGTGGTGGTCCACATAGAAGAGCGTTGTGTTTCTTACGAGCTTCCTTGTCCCCTCTTTACTTGGTGCTGGTGATGACCTTGTCGTGGACCCTGCTGCCAAGGCAGACCTTTTGCTGCACTACTTCGTTGTGAAGCAGAGCGGAGATCAGGTGCGCATTCCTTTAGCGTGTGACCCCGAGCCAAGGTTCTCCGGTTTCACTTTTAGATCTTCTGAAGTGCACAGCCTTCTTCTTGATATCAACCCCAATGGTCGCACTGATTGATCGGGTATGTTTCTGCTCTTTCTTCGGAAGGAGGCTGGCGTGCTTGCAGTTCCGCTCGCTTCTATGTTCTGTCGAATACTACGGCAAGGTTCTTTCCCGTAATGCTGGCGTGTCGCTCATGGATCGCCAGGTCCAAAAGGCAATGTCTCATCTCGGACCTCTGACAAAAGACCCATCTCGATCATATCTGTTTTTCCAATGTTTACGAAAGGTTGGTTGCGTCGAGTCTGGGTCGCTTTCTTGAGCGGAAAAAAACATGCTGTCTTTCCTGCGATGCAATATGGTTTTCGTAAGGGCTTGGGTGTGCTGCTCTGCTTCACATTTCTCATGTGTTACAGTTGGCACTGTGAGGACTTCTTGTCGTAAAGTCCCGAACACGGGTCTAAAAATCTCTAGATATCTATTGATCTAGATATCTATCTATTTCCGCGTGGCCTGCGCGTTATCAGACCGCCTCCATTGTCCGGCCACCGGACGCCTCTTTGTTTGCATGAGCTGGCTTTGGGTTTGGGGCTCTGGGTAGCCCCTGAGTTGGAGGAACTGCCACTCTAAAGGCGGATGAGACTGTTTGGTCCAACGGCATCCCTGAGAGGAGATGAACAGGCTGGTGCCATAACTGGGTACTCAGTCTTCCGCAGTCTGCTCCTCTCTCTCTCTTCCATCAGGTAGTACCACCTGATGCTCCTTTCCTTTTCTTTCTCTTCTTCTTTTCGGCCAAAGCCCGTACTGGTGATGGCAGGGTCTGGGGCGCGTAGATAGCTGGC
>LQNS02278097.1:17302569-17315385 GCA_001587735.2 Parhyale hawaiensis
GCTGCCTGTGTTGGAGTATTGCTCACCGGTCTGGGCTTCAGCTGCTGACACTCATTTGCGTCTGTTAGACCGACTTGTTAGTTCAGCCAGCAGGCTGTGCGCTGATAATGATCTAGTGAACCTGTCCTACAGGATAAGAGTCGCAGAGTTATGTATGTTTTATAAAGTGTATAATAATGAGAGGCATTGGTTGTATTCCTCTCTCCCTGCCCTCAAAGTTTTTGGGAGAGAGACTCGTGCTGCGCGCGGAGCGCACTCTTTCACTTTGGAGGCTGTCAGATGTCGAACTCATCAGTTCTGTCGGTGCTTCGTCGGCTAGGATTTAGAATTTGCTGCCGGCATCGGCCTTTGGTTGTATTGGCCTGCAGACGTTTAAGTCACCTGTTAATGGTTTTTTGCTGGATTTCCTTTAGCAGCGTTTTGGGCTTCCTGGTTTTGCAAGATGCTTCATTTGGGTTGTATTACCTGTTCGTGTTAGCTCAAGCGTGAAGGTTCAATAATAATAATAATAAGCTGCTCCTCGACTAGCACTTCTAGGGCCAGGGGTTCTTGAGATACACTTAGCCAATGCGGGGTCTAACGCTAGTTGGCAGGGTGGAATAACACTCAAGGTACTTAGGACTTGTTTTATTCAAGTCTGTGCAATATGATACAAGGCACGGTTGCGTTAGTGTCGATACAACGTTAACTGCCTACAGCCAAGAGGTGGTAAGGTCTTAGACAAGAATGAGCTAGGGTCCAGTGAAGCGCACGCTATTTATAAGGTCGATTCGGGCGTGGCATCGCACAGGTAAACTCACTCCGACACAGCACTTGATAGGGCCATGAGGGTAGGTTGGTCCAGCTTGACTTCAGTGCTGGCTTTGATCGCGTGAATGTGAATAGTTTGGATTGCATCATAAGCTCAGATTGATGGGTGTTGATGGTTTAATTTTTGCATTTGTCAATTTTTGTGTGGTAGACGCCAATGTGTAGTTGCTGCTGTTATGTCCAACAGGATAGTGTTCTGGGCCCTTTTTGTTCATCGTATGTACAGAGGACTACTGTGATCTTGTTCAAAGCTTTCTTGTTGGTTACACTAATTATGTTACTTTGCCGGCTGTTAGTGAGAGTCATAGTAAGAGGTTGGAGATTTTGGAGTACATTCAGCGTGTTTTGTACGTGATTGATTTCTGGTGTCGATGCAACTATGCTCGTGTCTAGGTCACGAACAGTGAGATCTGCTTTCCCCATATCCAAATTGGATGGTGTGTCGCATCCTGTGGTTAATGACCTGCTGATCTTGAATCTCAATTTGATCCTAAGTTTATCTTTCAGGCCCACATCGGTTCCGTTGCCTCACGAGCATCGCACAAAATCGGTGTTATGTGACGTACTTGGAAGGCGTTTGGCTCCGTAGAGTTGTTACGTCGCTGCTGTTATATCCCCTTCCCCCTTTAGAATACTGCTCCTTAGTCTGGGGTTCTGCTGCTGATTGCCATCAAAGTTTGCTTGGCACAGTAATTTGTCGATACGCGTTTATGCTGGATGGTGTTGTGCCTATTGATCTGGCGCATCCTTGCAAAGTTGGTAGAATTTGCTTTCTCTATAAAATATGTAGGATGTTGTGGAATTTGGTGCACAGACTTTGTAATATATAGAAAAACGCAAAAATAAAACGATTTTCAGGAGTGACAAAAACCTCAAAACCTCTTCGTTTTCGAAGAATGACTACCTGAAATACTTGAAGTTTTCACGTAGGGATAGCTAGTCTTACAATGCAGCCATCGAGTAAAACCTAATTTCTTATTAGGCAGGCTACGGACGCACGCTTTAGCATACGAAAAGAAGAAATTAAAAGGATTGGATTCTCCTAGTGGTATGCTAAAGCGCGGGAGCAGCCTGCCTAAGAAGTTAGATCTTACTCGATGGCTGCATTGTAAGACTATCTATCCCTAAGGGAAAACTTTATGTATTTCAGGTTGTCATTCCTCGAAAACGAAAAGGATTTGAGGTTTTTATTTCTCGTGAAAATCGTTTTATTTTATATTTTTTTATATATGGTTACAACATGTGCATCGACTTACGCAACACTCTGTATACACTAGCGGGCAAAATAAGAGAATGATTTTCATTTGATGAAAATAAAGGTTAACCATGTAGAGTAGGTTAATGAATCGTTTGATGGGGCCCTAAGGAATGTGTTTAACATATATCTACAAAATATCAGGACAAGCATAACCATATTTAATACATTACAGCAATCTAACAAACAATAACAAAAATTGAACAGTGCAAAATAAGAGAACGATCGTCTCTAAATATAATTTTACAAACAAATAACATGGAAAAATGGTCAATTTTAGGTTTAGAACAATTAGTATGAAGTACTAAAACCTTTATTTTCAATAACTTTAGCACAGCGGCGATTACACGACATCACAAGTTGCTTACAAAACTCTGGAGTTATTTTTTTCCATTAATCTTCAATTTTAGTCCACAGATCCTTTACTGTTGATGGTTGTCGTGCTCTTCCATTGTCACCTATAATTTTCCATAAATTTTCAATACGATTAAGGTCCGGACTTTGGGCAGGCCACTTCATGACTTCGATATTCTCTGCTGCAAAATATTCCTTCACTTTCTTTGCAGTATGGCACGGGGCATTGTCCTGCAGAAAAATTGCTGTCTAGTTTGGTGATGATCGTACAGATGGGATAACATATTGCTGTGCAATATTGAAATATATATTAGCATTGACAGTTTCTTTAATGGCCACCAACGGTCCAACTCCTTTAAATGAAAACATGCCCTACACCATTACGCTACCTCTCCCATGCTTTACAGATGTTTTGACACATATCGGGTTCAGCCTGTCACCTGTTGCACATCTAACATACCGTCTGCCATCAGATCCAGCCAAATTAAATTTACTTTCTTCGCTGAAATGCACTTTTTCCCAATCTTTATCTCTCCAAACGATGTGCCTTTCTGCATATTCAAGTCTTGCTTTCTTATTCTTCTTACTGATAAGGGGTTTAGTGGCAGGACTACGTGCCTTTAACCCACATGCATTGAAGCGACGAGAAACTGTATAGCGAGACAGTTCAATGTTGTTATTGACCTTGAGCTTTCTGGAAATTTCCGCTACAGTTTCGAAAGGATCCTTCTGGGCATAGCGTTTCATAATCCTATCAACTTGTACGATGGTTTTTCAAGGGCGACCTGCAGATACCGGTGATTCCAGCTGTTTCTTTTCATCATAGAGCTTCAAAGCACGAGAAACAACGCTCTTGGATCGGTTTACCCCTCTTGATATGGCCAAAAGAGTCATTCCTGAGGACCTTAGCTTAACAATTTCTTCCCGCAGCTCAGGAGTAACTTTCACGTGAGGTGCCATGTTTCTAGAATGGTGTAATCGTAAGAGAGGCAGTTCTAGAAGTCATGTACACGAAATTGAATGTTGCCAGATGACCGGGGTAAATGTGAGAATGTTTTAGAGACGATTGGTCTCTTATTTTGCACTGTTCAATTTTTGTTATTGTTTGTTAGATTGTTCTAATTTATTATTATTATTATTATTAAATCAAACCAGACTGGCGACGTAGGAACGGAGAAACTCCATGAGGTTAACAAACCCCCACGCAACCAGCCCATCGGGTGGAGAAAACAAAAGAATAAAAAAAGAAGATCCGAGATCACAGAATATCTCTGTGTACAGATCGTTTAAAGCTGCCAATACCAGCACCAGCAAAGACAGAGCCATCAAGACAATTCCAAACATCCACACACGATGGAAAAAATGATCGGGAATACCGACCCTTACGGCATCGTAACGGTTCTAAGGCAAATTCATGAAGAGTACCAGTCCGCCGACTATACCTCACCCGAACAAATGGATCCAGAAAAAACTCAGACAGTGGATGACTTGGGCAGTTATAGATTTTATACAAAAAACAGACCCCACCAACTCTGCGACGATGCGCCAGATCACAGGGCACAACACCACCCAGCATGAACGCATATCGACGAACCACTTTGTCAACCATACACAGATGGCAATCGGCAGCAAAACTCCAGACTACACAGTAGTACTCCAGAAGAGGGAGGACAAAGCAATTAAAGCAGCGACGTGTCAATTCTACAGAGCCAAAAACCCTCCCAGCACGGCTAATAAGACCAATTTTCTGCGATGCACGTGAGGCAACCGAACGAATGTGGCGCTCAAACGACAACTTTTTATCAAAATTGACACCCAAGATTACCAAGTCATCAACCACAGGAAGTGATACACCATCCAGCATGAGTGCACGAAATGGAGGTCACGAGCATGGCCTTAGTCTTGCCCGCATATAGCCTCATCCCCCGCCTAGAACATCAGGAATTTCTCTTTTCCAAATCATGCTGAATAGAATCTGAAACCTCTAATCTATCACTAGGCTTATCGCAAACAGCCAGCAGAGTAACATCATCAGCGTAACCAACAAGTAAATTATTAACTATATGAAACAGATCCGCTGTATATACAATGAACAACAAAGGGCTCAGAACACTACCCTGTGGGACACCAGAAACCAAATCCAAAAGCTCACTCCTCTTCCCATCAACAACTACAAATATAGTTATGTTTGTCCTGATATTTTGTAGAATTATGGTAAATACATTCCTTAGGGCCCCATCAAAAGATTCATTAAGCTACTCTACATGGTTAAACTTTATTTTCAAATAATGAAAATCGTTCTCTTATTTTGCCCGCTACAGTAATTACCGTACTCATCCACTGGCGATTTTTCTCCCTGAATCATAAGCTCGGGTGCGGTACAACTCTGCGAGCTGGTGCCCCTCAGGAGTTTCTCCTGGAACCGGTACGATGTCGTATAAGCCAGTATTCTCGTTCATATGTTCCATCTTGTGAAGATGCTTGGAATAATCTTGATTGCTCTGCCATTGTTGGTGCGAGCATCGTCAGCTTTAAGCAATTTATAAATACAGTGTTTTGTGATCCTCAATTCTTTCTTTCTTTTTCCTCTTGCTGGGCGGGTTGCGTTGGGATTGATAACCCTGTAGACTCAGTGTAGAGCTTCCTCCGTTTTCACGTCACCAATCTGGTGTATTTTAATTATGATAATAATGCAGCTTACAAGTAAGATAAAGTTCTCCAGAAACAAATTAATGAATTGCACAAGTATGTTTCTGATGAAACATTTAATGCAACTCACAATAAAGAAAAAATTATTTAAAAAAAAATAAAAAAAATAATTCCTTACTCACGCCACACGGCTGACATTTGTTGCGGAAGGGGGCCTGACTCACAGTAATTGCTAGATTTTAAAAGGATGAGTCTTCCAAACATTGTTTCTGAAAGAGAGGCTCTTCGGGATGCCAGAGGTAAGCCCCGAGCGAAAAAAAACTCTTATAGGAGGAAAACACCCATGCAAAATCGCGCAAAAATTGAAACGTTCTTAATTGGCGACGGCTCTATTGGCCCCGTTCAACGAAGTCAGCTTCACCTCAGTAGCGCTGTTCGAACTATGCATTCAGGACAGTTGATTGACCTCACTCAATGTATTCACACTTGAAAATCCTTCAAGTTCTACATCGTCTGCTTCAAAGGGCTTCTTAACTCACCCCAAAGCATACTACGTGTGTGCAGAAGAATTTCCACTAGGCTATAAACCCTCTAGCATCAGTATGATGTGTAAGTCCATGTACAAACCTCGCGCACCTGACGCCAAAAACAAAGTACCGAGAGGTAATGTGCATTTTCTTCACTTCCGTCTGGAAAACAGAACCGAAGTACTAGACCTGCCGAACAATCATCATCTGCTGAGAACAATAATTGCTAAGCACACTCCACTGAAACTTGCTTTCTCACCCAAGCAGCAGCCAGCTTTCCAAGAAATCCCATCAGCAACCAAACCCTCATTTCGACCCCGCAATCCTCAGAATCTTCTGAGACCTCTGCTCCACTCAAACCAAGCCGAAATAACATAATGAAGCGTAGGAACGACAAAGAAGTTCTACGTTTATATCAAAACTCTACTGCCAAAGAGTGCCAATCTGGCACTGCACTTCCTACATCAAATAAATATGCAGCTCTCACTTCCTTTCCGGATACTGACGTCGAAGAAGAGGAAGCAAAGTCCCAAACCCACCCAAACGAACCGACGAGCCCAAATGAGGCGAGCGTCGTCAATTTAGCAGACCTATCATTGTCCTGCATCCTTGAAATTCTTGGAAAACGCATAAAGAACCGCCCTCAGACGGTCATTGTCTCCTCCACGCAGTACTAAAATCACTGCCTGTAAGCGCCCTAAATTTCTCGAACCCGCTCACCATTAACGACCTTAAACTCCTCATCAAAACCAAACAAACGCTTGCTTTGATCAATACAGAGCATTCACAAACCTGGAGAGTGATGCCTTCAGGAAACAAATGGACGAGTACTTTGAAAACCGAATTTCGAAACAGGATTATGTGGATCTAGTCCCTCAAATTCTTGCCAAAGTTCTTCACATAGGCCTACCTGTCAACATAGTTGAAAAAAACAATAACGGCAAAATTGATATCAAATCTATCCTGCCATTCAATCCAGAGCAGAAAAATGCCAGCACAAGCGTAGACCCTCAAGTGCAAAATCAGCAACTCGATCTGATCCAGATAGACAATCACTTAAATAGACTTAAATAGACACTACAGTACCCTATGTAACGCTCCTGCGGTAACATATCCTGCCAAACCAGCTGCGACCTTCAAAACTAAAGCTCCTAACACCAGCCTCAGACGCTGACAGCCGCATTCCTTGCACTCTACATCTAAAGGCAAAAGCCCACTTTCGGCTTGAGTTAGCAAAAGAAGTATAACCATCATGCACATCAATGCTCAGAGCTGCTTCGCCAATGTCAAGCATGATAAGATAAAATTAATTCTGGTGGAAAACGACGTGGACGTTCTCTATCTATTAGAGACCTGGTTTGACCCCACAAACGCAAGCTCATATCTAAATATTCCCAATTATAAATTATTCAGGCGAAATAAAAAAAAAAAAACAGAGGCAGTGGCTCAGCCATTTATGTCAACGAAAATTGCACTGTGGAGCAAGTATTTAAAAATAATGAGGGTGAGGATGTCGAAAAGGTCTGGCTGTCCATCCAAGGCATCCGAAAGTAACAGTTGACGCTCTATGTACACTAGAGCGACTATTTCGAAACCTTGTTGAGTCCAAAAAAGATTTTTATGTTCTAGGGGACTTTGACATCGATGTCACTAACGGTACCGACTGCATGACTAGGCTAACACGGCGCTTAAACCTATCTCAGTTGGTGCATGAACCGACAAGAATAACAGTGAAGAGTAACACCATTATTGATCTTGCTATTACCAACAACGCGAACACTGTGTCTAACGTCGATGTGACACCATCCATCGCTGATCATTGTCAAGTTACATGCACCATCAAAAGGCCTAAACTAAAACGAGAACCAGTCGTCATTACAAGCAGATCCCAGGAAACGTACTCCAAAGAAATGTTTCTAGAAAAGCTTTCATCAACGACATCGTTCCTGGCAATATATGATGCATATGATGTTAACTTACAAGTTCATATATTCACGGAAGGCTTTATGAAAGCATTAGATGAATGCGCCCCTATTAAAACTGCTACCATGAGGCGACCACCTGCACCATGGATAACCGAAGAAATTAAACGAAAAAGAAAAGAATGCTCTTCTTCGTCGACTGAAAACTGCTTGGGATGAAGAGCTCTCGAAAGAGCTCAAGCGTTTAAAAAAATCTGAACAAGTTAATCGGCGACGCAAACCGAACCCATACTCACAATGCGTTAACAGCAGCGAAAAGTGACTCTAAACAGACCTGGCTCATACTCAAAGACGTAGCACAAACTAAGAATCATACGCAGACTGTACGTCTACTCGACCCACTTTTGATAGCCACTGAATTTAACATCTTTTTCGCGGAAGTGGGCAGAACGGAGCTCGAAGAAGCCACTAATCAACAGCCACCCTGAGTGCCTAAGAACGACCAGCCTGAACTCGACTCCCCCTCAGAACGAACGTGTCAGAGTCCTGAAAGGGAACATGAGCTTCCATGGCGACCAAAACCAATAAACACTGTCAGTAACCTCAGAGATATTCCGTATTCCCTGAAAAACACCAAGGTAACAGGACATGACAATATATCTATCAATTACGTTAAAGATGCATTTTCCGTTATAGGTCCTTTCCTTCTGCATATCATAAACTCTTCAATTATAACTGAAACATTTCCTATTTAGTGGAAGGAATCTATCATAAAACCCCTTCATAATTCAGGGGAGCAAGTGACACAAGGGAACTATAGGCCGATAAGCCTTCTTCCCATGCTCTCAAAACTATTCGAAAAGGCTGTGGCAAACCAGCTAGCGGACCATCTCGATCGGTCAGGCATTCTTCACAAAAACCCGTACGCCTACAGAGCACGTACTAACACGCAAGATGCTCTTCTAAGCATCGCTGAAGCCATCTACCGGAATATGGATCAAAGGCATTTCACTCTTCTCCTACTACTTGATCTGTCCAAAGTATTTGATAGTGTTCACCAAGGTATGCTGCTAGATGAAATTACATCCATGAACATTTGCCCTAATTGGTTTTCTAGCTATCTACAAGACAGGTCACATGCTGTCATGCTCAATAAAACTCAGTCGCCCTATATTGCGAACTGCTTTGGTGTCCCACAAGGATCGATATTAGGACCAATTTTGTTTCTAATATTTGTGAACGATATCCCCTTGGATCAGCATGACTGCACCTTCTCTATGTATGATGATGATATCCAAATTGCAATTCCATTGAAACCAAAAGAAGGAAAAGCAGTGGGTGAATATGCGAAAAATCTCCTGAACAAGCTGAAAGCATGGTACGATGCAAATGGGCTAAAACTGAATACAGATAAAACCCAATGCATCGTATTTGGCACTCATCAACACTACAAGCAGCTGCAACCTATCTCTATTTCCTTTAACAACTCAATCATTACCTCTTGCGATGTTGTCAAATCGCTTGAGGTGTGGATGGATAGACATCTAACGTTTGGTGATCAAATTAAAAAAATTATGCAATACCGTAAACGGCACGGTAATATTTCTCCATAAAATTAAACATCTTTTAAACAAAACTCTCGCCTCCTCCTTATCCACTCGCTTCTTTTCTCTCATTTCAACTACTGTAGTTTGATCTGGGCTAAAGCCCCTGAATATCTTATATCAGACGTACAAAAAGCCCAGAACTTTGCAGCAAAAGTTGCACTCAATGATAAATTTACTAAACGAGATCATGCCAGCCTACTGTTAGAAACGCTACAGTGGCCACGAGTTAGCACAAAATTGAAGATAGATGAAGCCCAATACATTTTCCGTTGGATGCATGGCGCTCCCAAAAATCCGAGGTTGTGCAGTTTACTCGAAACCGTGAAATCAGTGGACCATCTCTTCGGCGACAGCATCTCCAAGTGCGCTACAGTAGCAACAAAGCTGGTCAACAAGCTCTTTCTATTTCTGGAGCTATGCTTTGGAATGCCCTCCCCCCAGCAATTCAGGATGTGACTGAATATAATCAGTTCACCAGGATGGTGTTATCAGTATAATAATCACACTTCGAGCAAACCCAAAAATTGGACTAAAACTCTCCACCTGAATTGTGCTAAAATTCTCTAACTGAAAGAGGCATACATTTCTGCCTGGCATAGAAATGTAAATTACTAATACTTTCTACACCTTTTTTTTTTTAAACCGAAATATCATGACTAATAGATTCAATAGTTGCGTACCACACAACGCGTTTGTAAACATACTATGTTTCTTTTGCTGCGTAATTTCGCGTTGTAAAATTTACTATAAATCTTTTGAAGTGTGATTATATTCAGTCTGTCATATATTCACAAATGCACAGTTGCGTAACATGCAGCGCATTTATTGACTTACTATATTTTTTATGTGTTATGTACAGCGGATATGTAGATTTGCTAAGTTTATTTTGATGTGTAATTGTATTCCATCTTTGGCCTAAAAGGCATCACAATATTACGCCAACGTGCAACGTATATATCAAATTGTTTTCAACATTTTTTTTCTTCTTTAGTTTAAATTTTTTCTTTTTTATTTTATTCATTATTATTTTATTATTATTTTTTTATTCCGCCCCAGGGGTAGATGCTGGCGGGGCCTTTTCCCTGCAAAAAGATTGAGGATTCCAGGTGCCTTCTCCGTTTGACTTATTCCAGCTTGCCGCAGTTTCTGCTGACGAAATTTTTTAATTTATTTTTTTCTCCTAACGTTAGATAGGCTCTCAATACTCCCCCCTCTGTTTTGAGAAGTGGGCCGCTAATTGAGGTGGCCGACCTATACCACGAGGCCTCTACATTCTCCCGTACGTGCGGAGGACCATGGAAGAGACCGTCTGCACGGGCGTAAAGTAATCGAACTGTGTATCAGAGATAGAATGAAAACGTTAATCAAACTCTGGCCAATCTTGTTGCTTTTTACATTGTTTTAGTATGTCTAGTTTTTAGTATTACATTTCCCTCATTTTTATCACAGAATGAAGACGTTAAACAAAATCTGGCGTCTGGCAAATTCTGCCCCGTGTTAGTTTTAAGCATAAAGATAAAAACACTCATGTTACGGTGTTAGCTTTAAGACTATGATTTAAACACTCATGGTGCTGCGCCCTCCTAATATGTTGAGTGCCGCATCCATATGGGAAAATGATTTATTTTCACTGTGCTTCTTTGCTAAAATTCTTAAGGTAACCGTGACAGACACTCTCTCGAGCATAGCAAAATCTCAGTTAATTCATATCTTCTAACATGATCTCTGCGTACTATTCTTTTCTAATGCCCCACAGGCTGTTTTACATAAATAAATCCTTGTCCATAACAAATAGGAAATGTGCAGCGTCTCTTTCACTGAAATACAATCTGCACTTTTCTCCTCTTCTTTTTTTAATCCCTGTAAGCGTACCGTTTACTAATACGCAACTACTTGTCCTAGCCCACTTTAGGCTGCATACTGTATTTTATACTCTCTCTCTCAAAAAAAAAAGAAAAAACTTTTTACCCCACTTCTGCGTAACCAATGTTCCTCTCAACGGAAAGTAGTGTCAATATCATCGCCATATTTGGATGCGGGTATTGCACCAGTAGATCACTGCAAACTTAATGTCAATTGCTTTTTATGTTACTTTTTAGTGTTATTCTTATTTTAGTAGCTACTAAGCATGAAAGCCTCAGCATACTGTGTCCTAACCTTGTTGGACACATGCAGTCTCCATATGAGATATAAAAGAGTTTGTTGTTTGCTCACATCTAAAAGTTGAAAGTGACATGTTAAGGTTTTATTTCATTTTTACCAGGAAGATTGATGTTGGCAATATTAAATGTATGTAATAAAAAATACTAAAGGAATAATCTGTACTAGCTGGACCCGTGAAAATATTCACGGTTTACTAACTTTATTTTGAGTATTTGGAAAATTTCCTGATACCGGTATGCTCGTTATTGGATTTTAATGTAACTAGTTGCATAGCCTATCTAATTTTATTGTGTTTATTAGTGCAAATTAGTAGTTGCCCTTCAACTAGGTAGTTATCCTCCTAGAGGTAGTTAACATCCAGGGGTATTTATCTCCCGGGGTAGTTGTTCTCCCAGTGCGTAGTTATCTTTCCAAGGGATTGTTAACCTCATATGGGGATAGTTGTTCCCCTATGGAGGTAATATCTGTCGTCTACGGTATCCATAGATATTCTACAGTTGGCAAATGTTTTCACTTACTATAGTTTAACGTAAGGTATAGTGCTTCTAACTTAACCCAACCCGTCTGAGCATACGTCCAACGATCGCTTACTCCTGTCTTTCCTTACGCAATCTGTGTACCTTACATCTCGCCTAACCTTTCCTAGTATACAGTATTTATTTTTCCACCAAAATTAATCGCGAATTTATTCCGTCTGCAAAGATTTCGTACTTGTGTCTTGATAAAAACAGAAACATGACGGTGCTCCTTGCATTGTTCGTCAATGTATTTGAACACCTTTTCTAAGCTCTCTTTTCCCCAGCTTACAGGTAATTTAGCCCTTCCTAATCTTACGCATTTCAATTTTTTGTCGGCGTATTCGATTTTTTACACTATTTCGGGACCCGTGGTTACAGATCAACAACCCATTAATATTCTGCTTTGCTAAATGCAACAGTGGACCCGCACGTGAAAAAATTCTCCCAATAATCAACATTATATTTGCTAATATAAACCGGCGCGGAAATCTTCTCTTCTTTAACTTGCTTCTTCTTCTTCTTCATCACACTTCTTCATTAATTGTACTTTCCTTACTAAAATACGTACAGAAGAAAACACTTCAACGGCCAACTCAAATTATCGTAAGAGATACGTGCTTTCTTCTGAGCAGTACACTTCAGTTTAAAAAGAAGTACCAACGTGATCACAAACATTATTAAAAACCAGACGTTTCGGGCAATTGACTAAACTTTCTATGAGAGAACATATACCAGTGGCTCTCAGTTAGGGCACTTGTATGGCCTGCCAAAAATCCACAAGCCAAATATTCCAATCCGTCCAATTTTATCCGCGTGCGATATGCATAATTTTAAGTTAGGGAAAGTTCTAGTTCAGTATTTGCAACCCTTGGTACAAAATGATTTTCTAGTCTCTAATTCTACCGATTTTGTTAAATCTTTACAGTCTATCAGAAATGCAGATTCATATTACATGTGCTCCTTTGATATAGAATCTCTGTACACTAATGTTCCCGTTGATGAAGCTATAAA
>LQNS02278097.1:17316525-17338459 GCA_001587735.2 Parhyale hawaiensis
TATCATTTCATAGATGATTCATGTTTTTTAGCTGTTACCTTTGAGAGATTAATTCTTTGTTGTTCTTAGCCACCTTTTTATAATCCGAATTTTGTATTTTCAGAACACTGATGATGGATTTTTAATATTCCGAAACGTCTGGTTTTTAATAATGTTTGTGATCACGTTGGTACTTCTTTTTATCCTGAAAATTAGATTCCCGGTGAATCAACCTATTTCTAGAATACACTTCAGTTCGTCTGCAGCACACTCCTTCCCTCCCCCTCCCCCCTTAGATTGCATGCAAAAAAGAATTACAGTACCTGAATAAGTTTGCGCTGAAACATCACTGAATTTCATATCCGCTGCGTATCCAGAATACAGAGGGAGATAGCTTCACACCCAAAAAGTTTGAATATAGACTTACTACGTCTACTATACACCGGAAAAAATCGGTTCCTCTACGATTCACTGATTTTCTGCTAAATGTACACATCGTAAACCAACAGAAAACATAACTTCGATGCAGAGAAAAGTAATGACTGTCAGACTCCACGGGAACTACAAGAGAAGCTGGAAGAGCAAGAACTGCATTCGGTATTAATAACGATCTGTACCGTATTCCAAATTTAGCCTTCTTCTGCAATATGGTCCAATTATTGCCTACTGAAATCTATCAGAAGGGAACAGTATCGCAAAAAAATATTCAAAGTGGCAAGAAAAGCATTCAAATAATAAAGGGATAAGGATTTTACTTAACGCTTCTTCTGCCACTTCGTCATCGATCTCCATAGAAAAGAAACTTGATTACGAAATCTGCTTCATGGCAGAATTCCCACGGGAACGGCAAACAATGATTGATGCAGATTCTATTAGAAAAACCTTGTCCTGTTGCATCCGATTTATGATCCCCGCCGTATCATAGATACCGGTACCTACGTTAGCTTCATAATGCTGCCTGATTCACATTATTTTGAGGATTTTGCCAACTTTCTACCAAGCTATTTGACTGATGACAGCTGCTGAGCCTTGAAACTATTCGCTCCAATTTTCTTCTATCTATTGTTTTAAGAGCGTAACACATGAAGGAAGGAACAACGCTATTAATATTATAGATATAATAAAGACCGATGTGTATTTATCTGTTTGTTTATTTATAATTTTATCCATTTTCTGTCACACTTTAACAATACAGATAGGCGGAAATTGGAACAGGTTGGAACCTCTGGTCGTCCTCTCAAGTTCCATTGAAAACTGTTAGGTTCTTAGGTAGAAAATAGGTCGGGTTGTAGAAGATGGCAAACGTATCTTTATCAGGGACAGTTGAAATTCAAACAATAAAGACGTCAAAGGCTTAGCCTAATTTGTACCAGTATTAGCTTCCCCATACATCGAATCTATGGCAAAGTATCGGGCGATCTCTTATCTGAATGCACTTCTTGCATTGCCAAAGTTAAAATCGCAGCACTGAAGATACCGGTATTTGAAGCTTTCATTAGCACTCATGCATCTTGATTCGTAGTTTCTTCCCTCAGATGATTTCGTTGCTTCAGCCATTCTTCCAAATTAAATTCAATGGTCGATGAAACAGCTTTCCCTAATCAAAAACCATTGGACCTGCATAAGTTAGCCTACCGTATCCACAATACCGAATTTGAGCTATTACTTTCAGTGTTGCTGATCGTGCAGCAATAAACCATGTATTTTCTCCAAATCAGAGAAAAAGGTTTCGATACTGAACTGCTGTGAAGCCGTAAACGCTCTTCTCAGGGTGCTTAGGTTAACAGTCGTAAAGTAATCAATGAAGAAGGTCATCACAAATACTTCGCTGTCATTTTATGACAGCGCGGGCCTTCTAGTATTATAGATTGTTTTGTAATACATTTGTATTGTAATTTGAATCTCAATTATACCTGCAATAAATCTATTAAATTATGGCTTGCACCATAAATCATGAAGTTGGTCATAGCTGAAATAATCTTGAATTGAAAAGATAATAAATGGTTTCCATTGTAATAATGACTTCTTCAAGACAAAAGTTTTTATTAGAAGTCATTATTACAATGGAAACATAAAATTAACCAAGACGTCCTCTATTTTCTTCAATAATAACTGGTGTTTTTAATTTATATTGAATAGTTTTCCATTGGTAGGAATATTGAGTGCCTATTTGCGAAAGAATCAAGTTTGAATAAAAATATCATCAACAGAGACCATAAAAAACATGTAAAACTCTGTGATAAGCCTGGTTACATTATTATATAATGCGCAACAAATTTAGCGTCAATTTGACGAACATATGTGCGCACCAGCCCTTTGCTGATTCCTCTGTCATCTCAAGACTGTGTTACTAATAGCTTAAGTTTAGAAAATACCTAGTTAGATCTCTATACAAGTTTTATTTCTGTGTCATTAGTCATTACCTTCCAGTGCTGCCTTCACAGCTGTACGGTGAGATACAACGAATCTATCTCATGTTGTATTAAGTTTTATTTATTTTTGCATTTTTCGCCCAATCGTGCAGCGTGAAATTGCTCACAACTCCTGGAAAAATTTCGTTAGACAGCTGAAACGTTCATTTACCTACCTGCATGTATATTTTACTGAGTTATCTCCAAGCTTAAATCGATTTCACCATTATTTTCTCAAGAATTGCTTACCTGATAGCTAATTATTACTCCACCATTTACTACATCACATTTCGTAGCTACTTGATTTCTTTGTAATTGCCTTAATTTGTGATTTTACACTGTGTGGTAAAATTTTTAAGCATGAGGAAAGCAGGAAACCACTTGTTTTATAAGTATTATCTATAGCAAACTGGAGAAGAACTATGAAGAATCATTGTATAATTTCACATCAAGAAAATACGAAAAAATCAAACAAATCAATAAAATATAAATGCATAGATTTTTTGATAAAAAAATCCACCAACCCTGTCAGCAATAGGCCTCGTTTCGTGAGGGAATGTGAGAAAATAAATATATTTTAGGTGCAATTCACTAGATTTCGGTGCTTCCAGCACGACCTAGTCAGAGCAGTCGTAGATGTTGTTTTGAAGGAAGAATGTTGTGCTGATGCGACGCTCATCCAACTTGTCGTAGAGTGTGGTCACTACTCTTGTTGAAGGGTCGTTGGATCGGGTAAGCACGCGTATACTTTCTGTAAAACATAACAGTCATAATTAGTTTTGCAGTATAGAGACTTTGAAACAATCTTATCCTAGCAAAAACACTACATGTACCATGCGCTAGGACTAAGCATTTCATTGAAATTTAATAGATTGACTCACTCCAGGAATAGGCAACAGTGTTCCTGTGATAATGAGGAGCTTGTTTGCCGCTGTTAATAATTATTATGAAGTAGCTACCGTAAATGAGGCGGTATATATATTTATATATTTCTTTAAGTTGCGCTTCAGTTGTTTTGTATAGTATTTCAGTATTCCTTTTTTTATTTAAGTCACTACTAATATCAATGGATTCCAAGCACTCCTAAGCTGTATTCTGCTCAGTTTTATGGTTTGTTGGTGGTTTCTTGTCACTTCTTCAAGATATATATCTTTATATGCGTAACAGACTACACTATATTTCACGATCAACTTCAAATATCAAGTAGATCTATAACGGTTGATGTACATATAAAAATTGAAAAAATGCCTCCTAATTATCACATTGCTGTCACATGAGAAGTAAACTGTTTCTGATGATGCAAAAATGTGTTATCAACAAGAAACGCTAATCGTCAGCATGCGACATTTACTGCATATTAGGATACCAAACAGGCATCCTCTATATTTGAATCTACGGGCGTTGAAGTTTCAGCTAAGTAATTACTCAAGCTTCAGAAGCATTAGCCAACTTGTTCATTCCGATATTCTGGTTTAACCCTTTGCCTCCTGAAATTCAGATAACGTTTTTTTCACTTTTTTTTGTTAAATTTATGAAAAATAGGTTAGTTAAACACATATTTGAGAAAAAATTAAGTTTTACTTGTCAAAAACAGTATTTTTTTTTGCATCGGCTACTACAGATGCCGTCAGTGTCTTGGGTAATTTACATGATGCATAGCTTTTGTATAGGGAAAAATAGAGAGTGGCATCTGATGATGCCGTCAGGAGGCAAAGGGNTTTTTGCATCGGCTACTACAGATGCCGTCAGTGTCTTGGGTAATTTACATGATGCATAGCTTTTGTATAGGGAAAAATAGAGAGTGGCATCTGATGATGCCGTCAGGAGGCAAAGGGTTAAGTTAAGTAACTCACTGTAATGGAAAACAACGTAACTCCGGCAGAACCAGAGGATGGCGTAGTTGCTGTAGTCAGTTTCCAGAATTTCGTAATTAGACGGGGTGACCTCGTCTTCACGGTCTTCGACTGGAAAGATGCAGGGCACGATACAGATACTTTTAGCTCTGTTACAGAATATGGTATAAACTGTTTTTTTTATTAAGAACATCTCTTCGCTACATTTTCGAAACATTTCAGTACATTTTCGGTAGCAAGTCTAATTAGTTTCTCAGTTTTGTGCTTATTTTATCGTAATAGGGACCAGTGACAAGCATTTTTGTGAAGCTCTAAATAACGTGTGGCACTGTCGATTTCGCAGGTGCAGCTGAGCTACTTACGTTTTTCAGCAGTTTGGAATGTAATGAAGGAAGTGCGTGCGCGCCTCCACCACGCAGTCTCTTGCAAAACTACGCAACAGCCAAAATTCGAGGTTGTCCATTATTTTTTTTTTTTTTTTGAGCCGAGCAGCAAGTGCCGCATCCCGTATTACATAAGAAATTTGCGTTTAAAAAACATGATATTTAAGGTCAATTAACGAGGCAAGTTTACAAGCTGCTAGTAAACTCACCCTGTGCCATCATGCTGGCTTGTGAACTAGCAGCTGGTAAAAAAGCTGCGAGTAAAGTTCGACGAGTTCAAATCTTACTCGCTACTCGCGCTGGCAAGTTGGCTTTTAGCTTGTAAACTTACCCAATGTCATCATAGCTGCTAGTAAATTGGCCTCGTTTAAAGAGGCCTTGATCTCTTAAGCATCGACCCAAAAAATGTTATTTTTAAAAAAGTATTCAAATGCCTCATTTTATCTATTTGCATCACAAATTTTTTTTAAAAATGAGTGAGTCCAAAAACCAACATAGACCAATTACCATGGCTATAGGTACGTCTGATACCTAACCTAGTAAACTGAATGGCATGTTGTGAAGTGATTCTTGGTATCGGATCGACACCAAAATATTCACTGCAACAATGTATACAAACATAACAATTTAAAAATTACAAAATGTTCTTTAAAAGAGGTAGGTATCGAGCTAACGGAAAGATGCACAGCAATGCCAATTAGGTACACTCGCTGTCCAGTTGTCTCTTGGGAGAGTACGTGTTGTCATAACTCACTAGCTTACTTGCCAGCATGTCAACTAGCCAGCTAGCAGCGAGTAAACTATCCTCGTGTAAATGACCCCGTAGGATAGAGAGGTGGCTGGTCGTTGAACCTTCCGTTTCCGCGCCATCGTTCTTAGCGATCAGTCATTGGCTGCAGCTGCACCTACTCCTCTGGGGCCAGTTAGCCTATGTCTGTGGCACGAACTACTGCATGTGGATTTTCCAGTGGAGGGTGCAGTCAAAGTTGACTTTACCTTTACATAATTTGGACCAATTTTAGGTTTAGGAAAGACACGCCAAAGAAGATGAAAAGCAAACATCAGGAATTATCTTTCACAGATAGCTGTAGCATTTTCATCATTATCGAGATAGCCAATATAATGTTTTGAATATTTGATTGACTTATAGTATGCGTTGTTGTTGCTGCTACAAAGCATCCAATACCACTTGAAAGTGTCAATGTATATGTCAATCTCGTGTACATGTAACGGAAATTTTGAATGTGCAAGATGGCTACATCAAGTGGTGACTAGTGGCAACCAAAGTGGGGGTTCTAACCAGTTCTATGGCTGGAATGCAAGTCGTTCATGAACCAGAGGATAGCTGCTAACATTTCTGTGGTGACAACGTACGAAGCCATCATATAGGTTATGAAAAATAGACAAATATCCGGATTACGAACTGTTCGGTACTTCCACTTCAGCAGCCCCTGGTTACTTATCATAAACACTGAAGCTTACAGGCGTCCTGTCCGTAGGCGAAGGAGTAAGAACCGTCCCCGCTGCCGGGAACTGCTTCCTTCATTTGGCCATACACGGAAGTGTTGATATTGAAAATCCTGAAACAAATCGAAGTATATAATTTCTTTCTACTGAAATGAAATTATCGATGTTCAGTCATTGAAGTATATGAAAACAATTGAGTACTTAAAGCTAGAAAATTTTTACCCAACTCCTCTATGTATACAAGTCGAATAAACGAAGGTCTACAACAATATGAACTTAAATTGACACTCAGAAAATTCTTTCAAACTGTTGTTACTGAAACCAAATTTTCAAATGAGTACTTCAACTGCCACAAAACATTAGAAAATGATAAAGAAATATGAGCAGATAGAGGAACAGCGAACAGAACTAAGGGTTTATTGATCGTCTCGTAAAGCCATGCAAAGCTAAGCTCAGTCGATTTGACTTGTCCTGAACTCTATTCGGGAACTTTCACTTCCCGATACTGAATCGTACCGCAAGTGTTCAAAGCCTTCAAAATGCGCTTAAGACGGCTGAAAGCTGCATTTTACAGAGCAAAAATGACTCTTCGGTAGTCTCAGCGGTAATCGATTAGGTCACTGCGTGATATTTCATTCAACTGGCAAAGACAACTCACCAATCTGAAGTTCCTGACAAATCAGATCTCAAAGGCATAATTTAGCCACCCAAGGATGACGTCACTAATATTTATATACATATTTTGTAAGGTAACTGACCGTTGTTCATGAAATTCGACGTCGATGAGACTACCGGCCATCGAATACGTCTCCTTGGGGCACTTTCGGATGAAGCTGGTGGGACTCAACCAGCGACCAAACTCCCACCAATCGCCCATGTACTGTAAAGATTAACAAATAATGCTGTTATTTTGTTATACTATTCACGAATAAATTATGATTTGGCTAGTCTATTCGATTGTAGTTGAGGTTAGTACAATGTCACGGTTGAAACAATAAAAGCTTGTGAGCCCTTGCAGTTCTGATGGCAGAAGTGGACGCCAGCATCAAGCTTTGATTGTTAAAACCATGAGCGTAGTATCTTTCTCTGAAAATTTGAACATCATGTTCAGGAGTTTCACAAAAATCATTAGTCTTACTTACTTTATTTGTGTTCGGAATTGAACTGTATGTGAGCTTAAGTGACTACCTACAATGAAATGTTCTGTATAAGCTTGTTTGTACAAATCAGCTTTCGCAACGGTAGAGCACTACTTGTTTCTTCGGTGCCTCATAATAATAATATTATTGATGGTAATAATAACAACTGGAGCACTTTTAGAACGTATACCTCCTTCAAGCAAGGCAATGGTAACGAAAACTTCAAATTGGCTCTGAAGCCACGACTTTCTTTGCATCAATACCAAAATCTAATAATTTGTGCCTTTTAAAAGTATTAATAGTTCCTGAAATTTTCTTGGGTATCCGTTCACAGTTTTTAGGTTATACTGCTAACAAACATTAGTTATACAAGTTGATTAAACGATCTGTACTAAAATTTCATCATCTATATCATTTAGCATTATACTAACAACTATGAATTTCCGAAGGATAAATTCAGAACTTTTTGAGTTATTGTGCTAACAGGCATAAAATCAAATACAGCGACAAACGAATGAACGATCAGATCATCACAATTTTCTTTTTCATTTACTGTTTGTAAAAAACCTAACAACTCATGCAATTTTCATGAAAGTCAGGTCATAGCATTTTCGGTTATGGCACTAAGAAAAATAGGCAGACAAACAGATAAACGGATTTCCATCAAAAGTTAATCATCTGTTACTGCCTAACGATCTCTGTAAATTTCCTAACGACCCATTCATAACATTTTGCCTTGTATTGGTAACAGATAAAGCGTCAGACCAAAAAAAAAAACTAACAAACAGACTGAAAGACAAACACGAGAAAATTTTTACTGCCGAGGCATAGGTAATAATAAAAATATACCCGACCGCCAGCGGGATAACTGGCAAACCATGACTCGACCAACGGCCCGTGAATTCTTTGGGGCGTATGAGTTAGAAACAGGGGTGTGTCTAAGGTGACCCTGTTGCGAGGAAATGCGCAGCAAAAGCCGGATGAGCCTTAGAACATCGAAGGCCAACGACAACCTGTCGAAAGACTGGCGGCTAATCACGTCAACCTCCAGTGGGTCACCGGTTGGAAATGCCGAATCTCATCTTAACCAGGCGTGCAAGCTTAGAGTTGGAGGGTCGAGCACCCCTGATGGCTGAAAAGGACCATCGAAGTCGAAGGTAGTCAACGAGAAGACCAACTGCTGATTCAGGCGGAAGAGTCAACTCGTTGAATGTTTTCGACAGCTTGGGGTAGATGGAACTCCATCTTCGCAGACGCTAAGGTGCCCCGCCACCTGAGGGTTATCAGGCCCCGCCGCCTGAGGGTTACCGGGCTACCATGAAAATGAGGCAAGCAAAGGTTATTCGTTCAAACGACGTGAACGGTACCCCAGTTAGACTGGGTACCTCGCTCGTCCGGTCTCCTGTGAGTGAGGCAGGAGCCGTTCGTGAACGCGGTAATCACCCGTCGGCATTAGTTAGCAGGATTCCGACGCTAGTGTGAATGCTACTAGAGAGGGGAGTGTGAGGAAGCAGGCTCCCCTTTCTTCGCCGGGAGCGGAGGAGGTGACTGTCCCGACTCAACGCCCCACACGCCACAAGTGATCCAAAGAAGACCGAGTTTTGTCTGGGAGTGCTTCGTCGCGAGCAAGAACGGAGGGCCAGACTATCTCAAGGGCCTCAAGCAGCTGTGGGACGAGAGAGGAATCTCGGGCAATGTCCCACAGGCTTCTCTTAGTGATCAAATCCGGCAAATCTGCAGCAAAAACTTTCTCAGCAAAGAGGAACGGCTTCAAGTCGCTGCGCGGATGGAAGCTCAAGTTGCCTCTCCATCTTCTGACGAACTTGCACGACAGGTTCCGGCCCGACCTGTGACCCCGACAGGGTCTCCACCTATGGAACCTGCCATGCGCCCTTCCATTCCACCAGAGGGAACCCCCGACGAAGGCGCTGTCCCGTCTGAGATCGAGTCTAACGACCCCAATCGGTCGCTCCCGTGTGGGCCTCGGCACTTACCGGCCTACAATATGAGCCAGAGCGAATCAAAAGACTAAGTGTCGCATCCTGACCTGTCTGACTAGCAGTGGAATGACTCACTGGAGCCACGGGACTCGCTCCGGAACTCTAGCGTAAAAACAAAGCCAGGTCACTCTAACCAGGAACTCAGTGATACCCTACTGTGGAACTACGTCCCATCTTAGATCGACTCGGACGACTCCAACCAGTAGCCACCACGTGGGCCTCGGCACTTACCGGCCCACGATATGAGCCTGAGCGACTCGATGGACGAAGAGCCAGAACCAGACTTATCCGACCAGCAGCGGAGTTACTTACTGGAGCTGCGGGACTTACTCCGTAACTCCAGCGGAGAAACGACGCCAAAAGGTCATCCTAACCTACGACATCTATCGGACCCGCTTGTTCGCGGCTCCACGCATATTGCTGGTAACTGTCTCGACCTAGTTATGACTGATGTCCCGGACTTGATGACGGTGACAGTTGGCTCCCCTAGTGGCTCTTCAGACCACTCACATCTTGTTGTGTCCTTGGACCTCAATCAGGTTATTCCTGTGGTAGACACCAGGAGAGTGGTATTTGTTAAGAGCAGGGCTAACTGGGTGGCTATTTCTCGGGCAGTAAGAACGTTACTTTGGCCGGACATCCTCTTAAAAGACAAACAGGAGAAGTAGGCCAAACTGATCAACGTCTCAATCCCCTTCGACTCCATAATCATCGACAAAGAAACAGAGAAGAAGGAAAAGTACCGTGACCTTGTCATCGAACTACAGAGACTGAGGCAGATAAAGGTCGACGTCATTCCAGTGGTCATCGGAGCTCGGGGGCAATGCCTAAGAATCTCAAGACTGCCCTGCAAGAGCTGCAGTGCGGCCATCTCCCCCCAGTAACCCTCCAGAAAAGCGCTCTACTTGGAACAGCGCACATCATTCGCAAAGTGCTCTGCGGGATGCAACCCGGCACTAGAGCATAGAGCTAAACAACGTTCAACCGATCCAATTTGGGTCGTTAAATCCCCTTGATAATAATAATTAAAATTATTAATAATAACAATACCGGTTTATACTGTAATTTATATGTAAAATAATAAAAACATTAACTCACGAACTGTGGGGTGAAAGGATCTTTTACAGGCTGCGAAGGGCAGCCACCCAGCCCCCAGCGGGCTTCTGCGCCAGAGAGAACGGCTGCGAAGATGAAGCATATAACACCTAGTATTTGCATTTTGCTTTTTACCTGTCCAAAAGAAGAAAACTTGGGTGAAGAAAGAACAATAATTAGTAAATACAGAGTATAGGCACAAAGAAACAGCATAGGTAATGCAACACATGATGAAATTGATATCATTAGAAGACCAAACAATACTACCGCACTCCACAAGAAAACAGAATGCAACGTACAGGCACCTTACGTTGTCCAAAAAATTGCGGATGTAATAGTGCTTTCTTGTGGTCACGGTAAAAGGAAACTTTCTTCCGAGAAAATCAAGTATGTATATCAACAAAAAAAGCCATTTCGAGCAGTCAGAGATGAGGGGAGGGTTTAGCCCAACGAGTGTGTGTTCAATGAGCACTAGTTTTAGTAGGGACATTTTTAAATAAAGACATCCAAAACTTTAATGGCTTAGGAATGGTTGAAGGAGGCCTAAGGAGCCTTACACCATCCTAAGATAAACTTAACGACGCTCAGTGGCTGCAAAGATTTGCATTTTGTGCTCTTGTTAGGAGAGGCTTTAGCATTCGTTGTTTCATGGTAAGTAATTGATTGTGAGTGTTGCGTGCACCGCTTAAGTATATCGAGTATTCTTGATTTTCTCGCTTGTTATTCGACACGACCCCTACGAGTGATTTCTATGCTAGGTGGGTACCGTAATATATACCTTATGTATATTATACACCTTACCCAAAAGCTGTCGAAAAAAGCAACTGATGTGCGAAGTACAGTATGCCTTAAACTTTGTTTGATTTGCTTTAACGGTTCAAGGAAGTTGGCAGCTCAAATCTACATAATCAAATGACCACAGTGCTGTGTTTGGGTACTTTAAGTGTCATGGCAGAATTATGTGATTGTTCATAAATTATCAGATGTAATATTAGAACGATATTCACTGAAAGCTTAGAGGAAGCTATATTTAAAAGGCCAACAATAGCTATATTTAAAAGGCTAACAGGAGCACACTTTTCCGAAGCCACCAGGATTAGTATGGGCAGCAATTTAATTTCATTCAGTTTAAACATACATATTTCGAACGGCATCAACCGGCAAGAGATGAATCTATTCTAAATTCTTACATTACCACTACATGGTACTTTGTTATCGCCACCATCTTAGTGATTAAATATATAATGCTAGGAAAGCCTTGTTAATTTTCAATATTTGAAACAAACTGACGTTTCATTTTTGAATTGTAAGCAAAACTTAGTATATCTATATCATCAAAACTTCAGTTACAAATGTTGAAATTCACTTTTCCCCATAAGCAAAATATCAATTGTTAGTATTTCATTACAAGTGAAATCTATCAATAAAGTATTCAAATGTTATATCTTCAAAGGAAAGATAAGCATGGAAGAATAAATTTTCAAGAAGGATATGAAATTTTAAGGTTACAAATTGCACGCATGAGCGATAGGTCTTTCTTTTTTGCACAAAAGTTACTGTTTACTAAGTATTAACATATGTAGTGCATATACCAATAGCGTGAAGAAGAAATGTTTATTAATTGTCAAATTAAGCTTAACTTCATCATCTTGCAACGACTGACACTTTCCTACCATGCCACGACTGTCTAGTCAATAAAGTCTCACTCAAGAAACATCTTTGATAAAATTAGAGGTAGCTAAAAACTAACATTAAAGCCACCGGTGAATGCAAAAACAAAATACTTCAGTAAGAATATTTCTGAGCTTCCACCAAACTACAAAACAGGTGTAAATATGCGTCTGTTGTCATCTTCCCAGTTACAATAATTCAGAATGGTGTAGATTCCATCATTAGTGGCTTGTTAAGGAAGAAACAGTGCCACCGCAACACTTAGGCTGTGTTACGATGGGTCAGAGAAGTCCCTTCTGATTTCGCGTACAAGTATTTGACCCAGTTGCTTAACAACATTCTAATCATCGTATGAAATAAATACTGTTTTTTTTTGTTATGAGTATAATTCAAAATATAATGCCTGTTGTCATACGATGTACATCTACTGAAAAGCCAAAATTGCGTGCCATAACGTAAAATATACTGAGATACGTGCATAGTTTTTCGAAAATATATCGCAAAGTATCTTGATTTAGAGCGGTTTAAATTGCTAACTTTTTTTCAGTTGGAGCTAGCAGGCTTTACTTTTTATACTATGCTTCACTGAAGGGAACATGTGTTTGAATGGATATGGTGATGAAATGAGCATATAGTGACGAATTTCGCTAGAACTACAGTTGATAGCGTATTTTTTACACTGCCCTAACGAATTGGAAACAGCGTTGTGTCCATGATATGATCTGTTAAGGTGTAGATGGACTAAATTGTTCTAGAAGATTACACTGCTGAAACGGGGGGAGGGGCAAGAACTCTGTGAAATGTTTCTATATCAACTGAGTAGAACTGCCGCGCAACTCGACTTTATGTAAAGCGAGTCGTAACATCTGCAACGTACAAGTGTGCCAACTTACTGTTGTACAAATATTGATCGTTTCACATTTGCTGCGCGTTCACGGTACGTCAATGACCCCGAGGGAATACTTCACTACCTGTTCGCATATTCCCCACAAAAGAAATCTAAGAAATCTGATACTAAGAATGAAACCACATGCTTATATATTTATTTATATACTTGTTTATTTATATATTACAATTATTTATAGGCTTCGTGTCCCGCGCTTAAGGAAATAAATAGGAAGAACATAGCTCTGGCGTTCTTGGTTTCAGTTTATTTAACAAAACAGATATGCGCAAATTAGGCCAGGTTGAAGACTGTGGTCATTCTGTCAAGCTTCACTGAAAACTGATGGGCAATAAAATATTCCAGGTTGCAGATGATGGCACTCGTGACAAGTCTTTGACAACTCTGACGTCCACTCAATGCTGATCCACACAGCTTTTCTAAACAATCTCTTGCATCGTGATTTGAACTCTCTTCCGAGGTTTCCTTAATCCAAACTTCAGCTGCCCTGAGTTTACGCTGATGCTCTTATTGGCTGCATGATCTTCGAAGCAAGTGACAAGATATTCTTCATTGGTCAGACGGCGAAAAAAGCATATGAGTATTTCTTGGCAGTGAATAATTTTCACCAAATTTGGGTTCTCTTTTCAACAGAACATCATTTCATTTGAGGAATAACTTCCTAGCTTTATGACAGCGTCAGTATCCTGGGGACAGAGCTCAGTATTTTCTAGAAGACAATATAGACTGTAGGCCCAAAAAAGCATTGCTTTTCAGCGAGCACCGAAGGAAAACTAGGTGATGTTCAGCCTAGCATGCTTATCTGTAATGTTCCCTAATTCAAGTTGACAGTTTCATTGCATCCCTGCCTTGTCCAGTTGGACTTTAGCGCTGCGTTTGACAGGGTTAACCACAGAGGTCTATTATACAAGCTGGAGTCCTAGCTGTGGTGTGGGTGGTAGGGTTCTGTCAATCATTCGCGATTTTGTTTCTGAGCGAACGCAGAGTGTGTCTGTTGACGGCGTTTAGAGCGGCTCAGTCGGGGTGGTGTCTGGCGTCCCTCAAGGCAGTGTGCTTGGCCCGCTGTTGTTTGTTCTCTATACTAGTGACATGTTCTCTTCACTCGAAAACACGTTGATCAACTATTCCGACGATTCCACTTTGATGGCAGTGATTCCTGCTCCTCGCCTGCGTGATTCTGTCGCTCAGTCTCTGAATAGGGATTTGTCACGCATTAGCGCATGATTCTCGGACTGGAGTATGAAGCTGAATGTCAATAAGACAAAGTCGATGATTATCAGTCGGTCTTGGACACTTGTACCGCAGCATCCCCAACTGGAGAATTACGACACTTTACTTCAGGAGTCTAGCTCCTTGGAGATTCTTGGTGTTGTCTTTGATGAGAAGCTTGCTTTTGAGCCGCATATTAGGAGGTTGGTGTTACAAGCTTCCACTAAGATTGGGCTCCTGCATAAGGTGAATTCCGTGTTTGGTGATATTCAGGTTGCCCGCAGACGTTTTTATGCGTTATGCTGCCTGTGTTTGAGTATTGCTCACCGGTCTAGGCTTCAGCTGCTGACACTCACTTGCGTCTGTTGGATCGACTTGTTAGTTGAGCCAGCAGGCTGTGCACTGATAATGATCAAGTGAACCTGTCCCACAGGAGAAGAGTAGCAGAGCTATGCATGTTTTATAAGGTGTACAATAATGAGAGGCATTGGTAGTATTCTTCTCTCCCTGCCCTAAAGGTTCTTGGGAGAGCGACTCGTGCTGCGCGCGGAGCGCAGTCTTTCACTTTGGAGGCTGTCAGATGTCGAACTAATCAGTTCTGTCGGTGCTTCGTGCCCTGGTCGGCTAGGATTTGGAATTTGTTGCCGGCATCGGCCTTTGGTCGTATTGGCCTGCAGGCGTTTAAGTCTGTTGTTAATGTTTTTTTGCTGGATTTCCTTTAGCAGCGTTTTGGGCTTCCCGGTGTTGCAAGATGCTTCATTTGGGTTGTATTACCTGTCCGTGGGAGCTCAAGCGTGAAGTTTTAATAATAATAAAAATAAGGAAGTTAATAAGAAAACTATGTAGAGCACTCTGAGAGCGTATACCTCCGCCAAGCGATGCAACTGTAACGAAAAATTCAGATTGGCTCTGAAATCATGATTTTCTTTGTATCAACTCCAAAATTTAATCATTCATGCCTTTTGATAGTAATAACAGTATATGCAATTTTTGGAAGATCCGTTCATAAATTTTGAGTTATACTGCTAACATACATTATGACTAACATCATTCAAAAATACAAACGAACCATCCGATCTGCACTAAAATTTGATCGATTATGTCTTTTAACATTTCTAACAACTCCTATAAATTTCATAGAGATCCATTTATTATTTTTTGAGGTATTGTGCTAACAAGCAGAAAATTAAAAACAGTGACAAACGAAAGAATTAGAGGATCATAATAAAAATTTGGTCGATTACTCTTCGTTATACAGTATGCCTAACAACTCATGTAAACTTCAGAAAAATCCGTCCAAAACTTTCTGAGTTTGGGCATTGAGAAAAATGATGCAGACAAACAAACAAACCAATTGAACGGATCTTCACCAAATGGTAATCATCTTCTTCTCCTAACATGCCTAACAACCTAAGTAAATTTTGTCAAAATCCTTCCATAACTTTTTGAGTTATCTTGATGACAGTCAGGCAGTAAGAATAACAGACAGACGAATCGGACGAAAACTCCTGTCAATTCAAGCGTGCAGGTGTCAAAAGCAATGGCCGATTGTCAAAAGCTGTTAAATTTGTGTCAAAGTCGAATGAGGAAAGGTATACGTCTTAATGTCTTTTGTAGATGCAAATAAACATGCAACAACATATAGATGCAAATTTGGGTATCCATGCCTAGCACGTGTAATTAAATATCCTACTTAACTAACGCCTGCTCACCAGCTCCCCGCTGTGACAGAACCGCAAGAATAAGGTGCTAATGACTGCCCGCGGCTCCTACGGTTGGCCACCCGTAAATCAGGAAGAAGAAAGTCTACGGGATCCCGAAGGCTGTCCATATTTTGTATATAAATGTCAATGAAAAAAACCACCGTAATTTGTGGCTATTAGGAGACAAAAACAAATTTAAGGGCTAAAAGCGCAACCGAGCTATCTTAGCTTGCATGAAATTTACACCTGTAGAAATTCCTCTTGCAGTTACAACAGCTACAAGTAAAAATGGTCAGGCCCTAAACTTCATTGTACATAATATCTAGTTAAGCGCAACAAAATTCAAGTTAATGGCTATGAACAAAGCTAGGTCTCGTGTTGATTTTTCACGTGATAACATTTAACGATAATCGCTTCCGTTACTCTTCAGCTTTTTTGTGCCAAATTTGTTAAAGAAAGCAATGGGTAAAAATTCGCTGAAGCTCCCTTTTAAGGAAAGTGATAAGCGAGACCCTACTTTTAGCGTCATCCATGGATTTTGTACTAAACTGATGCTAAATATGACGGCAGTGGCAGAAGTGATCGTAATTTCGCTAACTTCAGCGTTATAAAATGCTTTGAGTTGAAAAAAATTAAAGAGATATTGAGAAAAATACTCGTAATTTTTTTTTCTTTTGTGCAGTAAAACAATGCCACTCGTAATGATAGTGACAGCGGAGACATTAAAATTTCAGCTGTACGAAAAATTTTGAATGTTTGAAGAATGCCAGCCCTAAAGGTACATGTTGATAATATCACCCGATGCTACAGTTTCAGCGTTTTATATTTCCTTTAACCTAATTCTAGGATTAAGTTCAACGTTTTCAAAATTTTACCCTAAAAATTTTGCCGTAAAATTCCTTCATACACTGTATCGATATAGTTTATTAATAACAGCTTAGCCCGGATGTTTAACGTCAGTCGAAAATTCTGTTCTAATTTTAAAAACCTCTAATTTATTACCAGCACCATATTATCTTTTTTTTACTATACACATATTTTATTCTTCTCTGTTTTCGTGATGCATGACCACCATAAAAAAGTTATGTGCTGGACAAAAGCAAGGAAAATTCTCGACCTTTAAGGCCAACATCAATTAAAAATGTAATTTACGGTTTGCAATATTCAATCATCAACAAATAAATGCGGACGTATTATGAACAATATAAATTACATTTCTAAATTCAGGAATAGATTCACTTATATCATGATGCTAAAGTAACACTTCCAGTATAGTCGCCATCATAATATTTTACCCTTTTCTTAATTTATGCGACAGAACGCCATTCAGGGCCTTAGTCAAAGGTGCTTCCTAAAACGTGTTAAGATTCTAAGTATGTGTGAACCCAGCTACTTTTATTCTGAAACTCTAAAATTTCACCGCACTCTCTTTCATCATTGCCCAAGAACTGTCATTCTAAAAAAAGTACATCATTTGCAACATTCCCTTTATGTAATCACATGCAGGTATTTATACCATGCACCTATTGAACCCTGAAACTTAGCCAAACAGTCTTTAACCTCATTTTTCATGATTGACGTCCTGACGAGGTATTTTACGAACGATATTGAGAATTCTTAACCACAACTGATACTCTGAGATTAACTTAGATTAAGCGCTTGTAACTCTTCCAATTTAGGTATATTGTGAATGTGCCGACCAGGGTATAATTATCTCAAAGTGGTGGGAAAAGGGGAAATTTTTTATTATTGTATTCAACAATAGATGCCATACAATGATTTCTTTTTTAATATTGCGGCAACTTCTTCGCCTTCATACTATCAAACAACTAATTTGAAATAGAGCACTCCATCGGGTTCCCTATCGAATGCTACTGTCGTCCTTTCTCCACCAATACCAAATATTTATACCATTAGCGACCTGATTTTACAGGCACTTTTCATTACTGTATCAATAACTAGTAACTACGGCCATCAATTATGACGACAGAAAAGGTTGCATTGGCATCTCGGTTCTGTACATGCTTGTTGCGAGCATGACAGCTGATATGTGTTGTCCGGACTGTTGATTCTGCTCTGCTCGGTACTTGTGTAATCAACATCTGACGTATGTTCAATCAAGGGCTGAATCGCTGCCTATCTTTTGTCCGTACAAGAGCGGCAACACGAAATCTACTTAAATAGTCAGTGGTCTTTGTTGTAGAGGTAGACGATAATATACCTTTCTTTACAACTGCGACTGAAGAATACCTTCACTTTGGTTTCAACACTTGCAAAACCTTTCAACTGTCGTTCGCTGCAGAATAACAATTTGGATTTTGGTTCTAACAGTCCCTCAAAACTTTTCAACAAACTGCTCGACATCAACAATCTGCAAATGCTTTCAACAGTCTGAACAAACATCAAATACAATTAAGAGCTGCTTTCAAGTCAGTAAAACGAATAAACAATCTACAAAATAATTAAATCAACCATTGATTTGGAGGGTCAAGGGTCTACAGCAGCTAAAAGTGTACCGAGATGAGACCAGATTTAAAATGTGGACCAAGAGAACGTACGTCAGAGCAAGGGGTGGCGAGAGAGGGTCCCACGAGAGAGAACCGTGACCGTCATACCCGCAATTGCAGAACACGCTGGAGTTCTGTACAACGAAATAAATCTGGGACTAAGGATACTTTTAATGGCTTTGTACGAATTCTGGAATAATTTTTGGAATAGAGAGACGCGGTTATCATCCTCGATGACAAGCCAGTGCACAGTTGCATTGCTGAAATCTACCCCAATCTTCAATTCAAGTACCTATACCACCCGATTTCCCGTTTCTTTATCCTATTGAGAATCGTTTCTCGGTGTTCAAGTCATACTTGAAGCTAGGGCAGGAAAACTGTCGCCATGACACTTATTCATATCTGTGTCGGTGCACTGAGTGCACCGACACCACCAACGATAGGGCCTGTCATGCAAAGTGAAACTTAGCTCAAATACCGGTTTAAATATTGTCAGAATTTGTTCATATATATGCTCGTTCAATAAAATTTAGTTACGTAGTATGCTAACATATATATATATATATATATATAATAATGCATATTTGTACATATGTTGCTGACTGTTGATTAAATATTTCTGATTGTTTAATGTTTCTTTACCTTGTTGAAAACAACTACAGATATGCACATAGTTGAATAGTTTTACTGTCTAGGTTAGGTTCAATTGGAGTTTGTTGAAAGCAAATGCATGATTGTTGTTATCAGGCTCAACTGCTGACAACCAAAGTGAAGGTAGTTCAATCACAATTGCAAAAAGGTATAGTGCGGCAATTGGCTCAATGAAAAATGTCTGTCGATCTAGCAGGCACAGTAGCAACCTGTGGTTATGTTATTATGCAATGGGAGCAAATTTGAGAAAATATGAAGTCAGTGACGCGTTACGTATTTCAATCCGTCGTTTTAAGCCTATTTTTAGCTTTATATTTCTAGAGTTCCAATTAATTATTCAAATATTATAACATAAAGTTATCTTCAGGCATTAGTTAATCATAGTTTCTTTCGCGATAATTCCAAAATTGTAATATCACCCTTTAAAAACTCTGAAATTGAATCGGAATTTACTGCCCCTTTCCCGTTTCAAGGCTGCTTAACCAATATAATAGTTCAAGATGCTGCCAATCTGTGGTCCCAGAAATTCGCTCTCAAACTCTGTGTTCAGTCAAAATGTCATTTCCTCTTCGAAGTTTACTGACTGAAAGGGGTATTTCTAAATAGCACTGAGATTTGTTCAGATCTTTGGTTCCTTGTAGCTTTTCTCACCTCTGAAATTTATCTAGGATGTCGATCTAGCATTAAAATTACTGACTGAAGCGATCGTTGCCAAAAAATTTTCTAATTTGACCATTTTATCAAGGCACTTCCGCCGTTGTCAAATTCCCCTACAGATTCGTTAATTATTCTATGGTTATTTCTGAGATTTTGTTCGGCCCATATCTTAGCCCCGCCCACTACCTGCATATAGAGAAATATCAGAATTACCCATAGAATTGGCTCCGCTATAGAGGAATTTGACCACGATCGCACGGCCTTGTTAAATGGTCAGACTCTAGAAATCTTTGAAACCTGCTGTCAAATGCACCCTATCGAAAACTCTGATATCCTAATTGGGAAGTAAATCCCTTCAATATGGAGAATCTATGTTGGCCAGCATGCACCTTCCATGTTTCAGTGACTCACCCACCCAAAGTCCGTGCAGCTGTACGGAACACCTGCCCGATCGTTATCGTTACATTCGGAGCGGTTACAAAGCTATTTCATTTTCAAAAATGTAGCGTTGTGAATGCTGGTCATGGCGTTGAAAAATAACTGCGCACTTGTCTCTGATATACGTTGGAACGAGCTTTATGTGCCCTTTTTTCCTTGTTCGAACACACGAAACACTCAATAAATAGAACCAATGTCTTTGTGCTGTATTAAATAGGAGTAAAAACAAGTTCGTGGAGCATTAGTGAAGGGGAATAACAAAGTCGTTTGAAATATTTATGGTGTTGTAGTCAATGCACTGTTATACAGTGGGGGTTCGAGACATTAGGCGTGAACAGTATATTGCGAAAAAAAATCAAATTTAGCTTGTATTTTGTTGTGCGTTTATTTGTTACCTCCACCAAGGAGGTTATGTCTTCGTCGTGTTTGTCTGTCTTTTTGTTTGTTTGTCTCTCTGTCTGTCACCAAGATAACTCAAAACGTTAGGGACGGATTTTGACGAAATTTACAGGGATTGCTATGTATACTAGGAGAAACAGATGATTAACTTTTGGTGAAGATCCGTTCAACCGTTTGTTTGTTTGTTTGTTTGTTTCTTTGTTTGTCTTCCTCAATTTTTTCAATGCCTTAACTCAAAAATTTATGGACGGATTTTTACGAAATTCACATGAGTTGTTAGGTATACACCGAAGTGTAAATGAAATTTTGGTAATGATCCGTTTGTTCGTTCGTTAGTCACTGTTTTTAATTTTATGCTTGTTAGCACAATAAATAAAAAAATAATGAATGGATCTTCATGAAATACATAGGGGTTGTTACTAATGTTAAAAAACATAAAGGATTAAATTTTGGTGCAGGTCGGTTCGTTTGTTTGCATGTGTGACTCATGTTTATCATAACGTTTGTCAGCAGCATAACTCAAAAAGTTATGAACGGATCTTCAAGAAGATTGCACAAACTGTTATTACCATCAAAAGGCACAAATGGTTAGATTTTTAGAGTTGATGCAATAAATATCATAATTTCAGAGCCAATTTGAATTTTCACTACCGTTGCCTCGCTTGGCGGAGGTATGCGCTCTCAGAGTGCTCTAGTTTAAAACTCTACTGATACTAGTGTGCCCGCACTCGCATGAAATGACCGAGAATAAGTTGTGTTGATCCTTCTTCATTAATCATGCTCTTTTTCATACAGTTGCCAACATTAAAGATCATCCAGATGAGGGTTCACGGCATCGTAATTACTCAAATTACTGAGCATCAAGACTCTTATTTTCTGACATGACAATAATTCATTACTTTTAGAACTCAGTTCAGCAACACTGTAAAGAATTGATTCGATATGGTATCATAGATACCCTAGTGTGTCATATTTGTCCGATAGTCTTCTGGTAATTGAAAGATATGTTTCGTCGACAATTGCATCAAAGTTGGAAGAATAGCTGAGGCAACGAAATCATCTGTGGGAAGAAACTACGAATCAAGATACATGAGACTGCCAATGGAAGCTTCAGATATCTTCAATGCTGAGATTTCAACTTCGGCAATGCAAGAAGTGCATTTAGAACTGAGGCCGCCAGATACTTTACCATTGATTCGAAGTATGGAGAAGGTAATACTCGTACAAATTAGACTAAGCCTGCGATATCTTCATTTTTTAATTTCTACTGTCCCTAATTAAGAAACGTTTGCCATATTCTGCAACCCTGCCTATTTTTTACCTATCGGCTTGCAATATAGCTTGAGAGGACGACCAGAGCCTCCAAGGAGGTTCTAATAGAGAGGAGTGCACCCTATCTATTTATCCTACGGGAGCGTTGCGAGTAAACTTTTCCCTTAAACTGGCTGAGTGGCTTATCCAATCGGAG
>LQNS02278097.1:17360870-17373573 GCA_001587735.2 Parhyale hawaiensis
AGCAGCGTATTGGGCTTCCCGGTGTTGCAAATGCTTCATTTGGGTTGTATTACCTGTCCGTGGGAGCCCAAGCGTGAAGTTTTAATAATAATAATAATAATAATAATAATAATATCTGTCTGTCACCAAGATAACTCGAAAAGTTGAGAACCGATTTGGATGAAATTTACAGGAATTGTTAGGTATGTTAGGAAAAACAGTTGATTAACTTTGGTGAAGACATGTCCATCCGTTTGTTTGTTTGTCTACCTCATTTTTCTCACTGCAATAACTCAAAAAATTATAGATGTGTTTTTATGAAATTAACATGAATTGTTAGGTATATAACAAAGAGTTAATGACCAAATTTTTGTAGTGATCCGTTCGTTCGTTTGTCACTTTTTTTAATTTTATGCTCGTTAGCACAATAACTCGAAAGATAGTGGATGGATCTTTATGAAATTCATAGGGGTTGTTAGCAATGTTGAAGGACATAAATGATCAAATTTTGGTGCAGATCGGTTTGTTCGTTTGTACGTTTGACTCATGTTTGTCATAGCGTTTGTTAGCAGTATAACTCAAAAAGTTATGGAGGGATCTTCAAAAAAATTGCACAAGCTGTTATTACTATCAAAAGGCACAAATGATTAGATTTTGGATTATGCAGAGAAAATTATGGTTTCAGAGCCAATTTGAATTTTTTGCTACCGTTGCCTCGATTGGCGTAGGTATACTCTCTCAGAGTGCTCTAGTTACATCCTATAATTCATTTATAATAACACACAGTATTTAATTAACGTAAAATAATACTTCTTCTGGATTACGAATTACGTTAATTAAATACATGGAACCTGGATGTCCTTTATTTTCATCGATTAATAACACACAGTATACTAATGCATAGTAACTGTTGTTGTTTTGTTGGTTGCTTGTTTGGTGGTCTTTCCTACTCCATAACCCACGTCCACAATTTGGTTACCCGGGGAACCACGCCAGCTGACTCGCTGAAGTAATGCGTAATTAAGCCTGTGTTTTCATACACTAAAATGACCATCCCAGTGAGCTCTACACGCCAGTCACCCCAAATCCCATTTTATGAGGGTTAGGAAGAAGCTACAGCCACTTGAAAGTTGGTAGGGGTGCGCACCAGCACTCTGGCTTCCCGGGCATCCATTAAATATAGTTATATTTGTCCTGATATTTTGTAGAAATATGTTAAATTCATTTCTTAAGGCCCCATCAAAATATTCATTAACCTAATCTACATGGTTAAACTTCATTTTCAAATAATGAAAATCGTTCTCTTATTTTGCCCGCTGCAGTACTATGGTTATCACTGGCGGTGTTACTAGGTTTTTCGCTAATAATTCTTTAACGAATTGTCGGATCACTATGGTATTTCAACACCAAGCCTACTACACCCTACCTAATTTATGGCCCACATAGCATACTGCTATATGTGTTTACAGAGGAGTTTACTCGTGTATATTAAGCCTGCACCCCCAAAAAAGTTCTTCATTATTGAACCGATTCGGATGAAACTTGGCACGCATGCGTAAAATCGAAAAAGAATATCATTTGACTTGTATACTTTTTCCATTTTTGCCATAGAAAATGAGTTATTGTTATTTGAGCTACAGAGATGATTTAGGTATCAGACAAAGCAGAATTTGATTTTCTACAACTTCTCGCTGTTTTTTTTTTTTTTTTAATTTCGATTTAGTTTTTGAGAAGATGAAAAAAAGTTTTTTTTTTAGTTTTTCGAAAATATTAGCTGACACTCGTCTCCTAGCAAATTGGAAATAGAAAAAACCCAAGCGATAAGTTTTAGAGAATCAAATTCTGCTTTACTTCATACCAAAATCATCTCTGTAGCTAAAAAACTGTAGGACTAGTAGGGTTTGCAAATCTTAAAAATGAACTTTTCAGGAGAGCCTGCGCTTAATTCCCTTTTCTTTGAGTAACTTGTTTTGTGTGGCGAAAATAGGAAAAAGTACACGAGTCTAACCCACATTCTTTTCCAATGTTACATACATGTGCAAATTTCCATACCAATCGGTTCATAAATGCAAAATGAAATTTGAACCCTTTGGTTGAAAATTTTTTGTGATGAAATTTGAGAATAGGACTTTAATGAAAACTTTTTTGTTTATGGACCGATTTCGATGAAACTTGCCAAAGATATGTAAAATCGGAAAAGATTGTGGGTCACAGTCGTGTACTTTTTTCCCATTTTTGCCATAAAAACGAGTTACTCAAAGAAAATTGAAAAACAGTTTTCTTCGAATAACTCGTTTTCGATGGCAAAAATGGGGAAACTTTCGGATGTCAAAAGTAATTCTTTTCAGATTTTACATATCTGTGTCACGTGAAATTCAAATCGGAACAAAAATGAACAATCAAATTTGAACTCTCTGGCGGGAATTTTTTTTAGCTGTATGATGTTGAAGACAACAGTTGAAAACATTTTTATTTATGACACCGATATGAATGAAACTTAGCACACACATGTAAAACCGGAAAAGAATGTGGGTTGTACTCGTGTATTTTTCCCCATTTTCGCCATAGAAAACGAATTATTCAAAGAAAATGTTTTTTTTTTTTTCGTTTTCTCCGTATAACTCGTTTTCTATAGCGAAACCACCATTTTGTTTCAATTTAACATGTTTCAGCCAAGTTTCATGAAGATCGGCTTATTAATAAGAGTTCTTGAAGTCATAATATTAAGTGATACATAAAACCTCACCCGCAGCCCCCTATTCTACCCACTTAGGGTTACACTGGCTGCCTAAAATTTTGCCTGCGAGTCTGTCTGATGTATAGCTACTGATTAGTGGTAAAAAACGTATTTTGATTATTGGAAGGACTTTAGGGCATACGGTCCCCTTAAACTGAAGCCAGGAAGTCGCTTCAACACATTCGAACTACGCCCACTTATTTAGTGAAAACGGGAAAACCGTTTTCTTCCAATAACTCGTTTTCTGCCTGAGCGTGTTGCAATCAGACGCCGGTTTCACACTCACAATATTACACGTGTAGCAGCGAATGCGACTTGCGATCTCAGCGCCTTAACAAAGAGTTTCGGAATTTTCGGCAAGCTGGAACATATACAATTCTGGCGGAGCCGATTTTAACTGTATTTTAAGGCCCTCCAAAACATACAAATAATTTGCGCAGCATGATTGCGAAATTATTTGACGAATGCTACAGACTGTACAATCATTTTGCGCAACTTTCAACTTCATCAACTTCAAATACACTTCTAGCTGAGTCAATTATTTGTTACCGCCTGTTGGAACTTGTTCTCAGCGAATTAAATTTTTAACATCTTTCTTTTCATTATCTGGAAACTTTTCCTTGTACTTTGCGAACAATTGTTCGCATTATTCATTTTTTTATTTCTGTTGCTTTAATCACTGTTAGTAAGGCACCATCATGCAGGTAACGACCGATATTCCTAATCCTCGATGAACAGTAATAATATATCTTTCGCTCGTCTTCGGTGGTTTTGGAAGGCATAGTTAGGAGACTATATAGAGAAGATCACAACACCAAACACTCGCTAAGAATTTGGGAGAGAACTCAGAAAAGTGCGGTTTGGTTGTGCAATCCTGCACTCAGACGACGCAAGCATTGCCAGTTGGCCAAAAAATATCAAAACGTTTTGAAATCACACAATCATTTTGCGCAGTCCCGCAACCGCTCCCAGCACGGTAAAAATACTTTGGCAGTCACTATGTTTGCGCAAATTATTTGAACGTTTATTGGCCCCGTTAGGATAAAAAGTTAAGAACACTACACAAAAGTGCTTCACAGTGCTTCTAGCAATATACGGCGGTCATACATTTTGTAATGTATACTAATTTTCGAAAATTATAATTGATATTTGTAAACAAAGGAAGCTTGTCGTCGGGTCACCAGGTATTACCCAACTTGTGTCGCATTGGAGGCCGGTGTAGCACAAGTGACACCGAAGGCCTGATTGCAACACGCTCCAAGTTGGGCGTAGTTCGAATGTGTTGAAGCAACTTCCTGGCTTCAGTTTAATATAGGCTTAATATACACGAGTAAATTCCTCTGTAGACACATATAGCAATAAGCTATGTGGGCCATAAATTAGGTAGGGTGTAATACGCTTTCTGTTGAAATACCATTGCGATTTGACTATTAGTTTCAGAATTATTAGCGGAAAACCGTGTAAGGCCGGCTGCCCGCTAACAACTTTCGTTGTCGCTAGCAGCCTAGACGCAACTCAGCTTATCCGACTGCGCAGTCGTGGCCGCCACTTCAACATGACGTGTATGAACATGGTGCTGTAATTTTTAAAATATCAATCATTGTGAACCCAAACCGCTCATAATTAAGAGCGAACGTTGAAATATTAACATTTCCACTCACTAGGGTGTAAAAATTGCAGTAGCGACTGAAATATTTGAAAATTTTTGAAGCAATTTAATTTTGCGGAAGCTGAAGCCGTGCCGTAGCTACTACACGGATTAGTTGAGTTGCCTCTAAGCTGCTAGCTAGCTAGCTAGCTAGCTAGAGGCTTAACACGACCAGTGAAAACCACATTAGTCGGTACGTTTATCAATAGCTATTTTGCATTGTTTCTTCATTATTTCAGTTGGGCCTCCAGAGTGTCCTCCGTGTCCTCCAATATTTATAGCTGCACAAAAGATGTATCAAAGCATCTTCAAACTTTTTTTAATCTCTGGAGGATAAAACTTTGAAAGAACGTTGGTGAAAAGGTTTGTAAAAGAGCACATGCATTCAACCGGCAAATGCGCGCATGTATCAAAAGCACTTTTAGAGCCAAGTTTATTGCCTTTGAAATGCAATAAATCAAGTGAGTTTTATCGAGAGAAATATGGCAGATATCAACAAAATTCGTAAGATATAAATCAAACGACCAAAAAATTTACTTTCCTTCCGGTGAAGTAATATTAAAGCTAAAGTCTATATATATTATACGCAGCTGCCATACAATTGCGCGGTAAAATATAAAAAAAACATCACCTGCTATACGCTGCGCGCTTTATGCCGATGACACACGCTAGTAAAAAGAACGAGTTTCATCATCTTTTCATCCGAATGCGTTGATGTGGCCATTTAAATAGCACACACTTGCAAAGAATTTTGAGTTATAAATCCCTCCAGATACAATGATATGTCCGAAAGTTAATTAGCGGTACTTGCTGAGCAAAATGCACAAATGGTTAACATTTTAACACACTTTCTTGGCAATCTCAAAGCTATGTTTACGTGAATCCAACATAACGTTCGGACGAAAAGATGTCGAAACCCATTCTTTTGATTGGCGCGTGTCATCGCCGTTATAGCAGTATAACAGTAGGGTCGTGTCCGACTCGCGTTATCTAACTTGCAAAAAAAGTTACCTAACTGTATTCCCCACACCTTAACTGTCTTATGGAACGATGTTGTTGAAGGTGGCGAATGTTAAATCCATAATTTTACCAATGATGCTGTAGTTTTTATGATTAAGAGAGGCGGATATGTTAACGACGCGTATGCGACGGCACAGCTTAGGGCAACATTTTACCGACACTCTCCGACCGGGTGCGTGCCTCTTACGGAAAACAACCTAAATAATAATAAAATTTTATCCTTCAGAGAGCTAAAAAAAAGTTTGTAGATGCTTTGATACATATTTTGTGAAACTATAATGATTGTAGGACATGTAGGACACTCTGGAGGCCCAAATGAAATGATGGAGAAACAATGCAAAATAGCTACTGATGAACGTACTAGGTTTTTATGATGTCGCAAGCCCATTTCCCATGATGCACTACAGCTTTGCCCCGCCCCCTGGGTTAACCTGCTGTGTCTCATAATCCTTGGATTCAATCATAGTTTGGGCTACCCACGTAATCCTCTTCGGATACACTCTCCAGAATATAGGAGCGATCCTAGCTCACCTGACGTTATGGCAATGGCTCTGCCAATGATTTCTATAACAGTAAGTGGCCTTCTTATGTGCCAGTCAATGTTCACTCAAATGATAGCTACCTTCTAAGACACGCAAAATCCCTCATAAGTTACTTACTAATACACGCAATGTTTCTTCACATGTTATCTTATGAAATATGTAATATTCACTCGCATGTTTCCATATGCAACAACCAACGTTCACCGGCGTGTTACTTTATGAAACACCTAATGCTCACTGGAATGTTACTTTATGAAACACTTAACGTTCACCAGGGTGTCACTTTGTGAAACATATGCCGTTCACTTATGTAGTTCTTGTTTCACAGTTTCGGTAAGGACAGCAACGTGGTGGGACAAGCCAAACGAGCGAACCCGTCCAGCAGAGAAGGCAAGCTCTCCGTATCTTTTTCTTCGGAAACCCCATGTGAGTCAATTATTCTAACTAAATTTCTAAGAAACTAGGGGACCCGTAAAAATTCCACGGTTAAATAATGTCTTCACCAACTTTCGTTAGAGATAAGGTAGTGCTCCTGTAATTTACTCTACCCCGTCGAATCTAAAGTCCGCCTGACGAACCCCCGTCAACCTTAACACAATTTGTCTAGCGGACTCTAGTCTCTCTCACTGAACTGTGCATGCAACGGTGCTTCTCGCCTTGATCTACTATATTTATGCATGCCTCTTCTACGCTCTGTTTTCAACGATTTACAGGTAAATTAGCCGATCATCATCTTACGCGTTTCAATTGTTTGTCAGCGTGTCCGATAATTGTTTGGACGACTACGGGACCCATGGCTATTGTTCATTAGCTCATGATTTTCCTGCTCTCTTTGACGCGATAGATATACAACAAACAGACTTGGCCAGTTTCTTAAGTAGTCTAATTTTCTGTTCGTAAGATGTCATTGAATTTCTTAATTAGGCATCGCACATTCGCTTGAAAGAATACCTTAGAGCCGATTAGTCCTACACTACCCGCTCCATTCCCTAGCTGCGTATCCTAAATGCGTATCTGGCTGGTCTTATTAAGAACATCTAGCGCCACAAGCAAAGCAAACATAATATGTTGTGAAAGAAATGAAAAGTGGTAGATAAGATACAAGTGAAATGATCTTCAAGTCTTCTCATTGACAGTATCTGAATTTTCTTCAAGAAGAGATGTAAAAGACAATTATGGTTAACTTACTTCCAGCGAAAATCAGAGCTTCTTTCAAATTGAAATTCCCCCTACCTCATACCGAAAAGCGTCACGTACAGACACGCGGAAGGACAGATGGATGGAACCAGGTTAGAGACAGACCGGGGCGCACTATCCTCGTTCACGACCACTACGCGTTCAAGTAAGCTTTGCTGCGCGCGCCACCGCTAAAATAAACACTACCTACCTAGGCTAACTTAACCTACCCTAACCTACCCTAACCTACCCTAACCTACCCTAACCTACCCTAACCTACCCTAACCTACCCTAACCTACCCTAACCTACCCTAACCTACCCTAACCTACCCTAACCTACCCTTTCCTAACCTAACGTAATCTCCCTACCTAAACTTCTAACCCAACAAACCTAACCTAACGTTACCAAACGTTACCAAACGTTACCAAATGTTACCTAACGTCACCAAACGTTATCAAGCGTTATCAAACGTTACCTAACGTTACCTAACGTTACCTAATGTTACCTTACCTAACCTAACCTAACCTAACATTACCTAACCTAATCAGCGATACAGCTAGCAGCGCGTCGCACCAACTTGAACGCCGCTCACACGCACACGATCTGCGTACACAAACACGCACACAAATCGGTCGTGAACGACGATAGCGCGACCAGGGCGCGCTATCGTCGTGTTATCTTCTCCAGATGTGAATGCTGCGGTACAAGTGTCAGAGACCGACTGACAATCATAGACTTGATCTTACTGGCATTCAGCTTTATACTCGATCCAGGCCTAGCACTAGGCACTAATGAGTGACAAATTCCTATTCAGTGACTGGGTGACAGCGTTGCGCATGCGAGGAGCAGGTATCACTGCTATCAAAGTGGAATCGTCGGCATAGTTGATTATCGTGTTTTGCAGTAAAGAGAACATGTTACTAGTATACAGAACGAACAACAGCGGGCCAAGCATGCTACCCTGAGGGACGCCAGACTCTACCGTGACTGAGGTACTCAAAACGCCGTCAACAGACACACTCTGCGCTCGCTCAAAACCAAAATCACGAATGATTAACAGAACCCTACCGCCTACACCAACCGACTCAAGCTTGTATAATAGACCTCTGTGGTTGACCCTGTCAAACGTCGAGCTAAAGTCCAACTGTACAAGGCGTGCCTAAGACCGATAATCCAGCGCAGACTGTAAATGGTGTGACACCGATAATTCGACTCCCTCTAAACTCGAACAAACAGGCTTCCTCAAACTTGAACAATTCCCTCATTACAAGGACACTATGTTAGGGTATACTGTAGTAATAATAAACCTATCAAACCTATCCTTCTTGACCAATTTTGTAAGCAATTGATTGGTATTCTTTTTATTCTATATCAGCACGCCCAATATTTTTACAATTAAGTTAAGGAAATGTTGGGCTCTTGTTCTAGACCTTTTTTCTAGCAAAATAGAAAGATTTTTAAAAACAAAAAGTAGCTTTACTAGTAGCAATTGGTATACATAAGAAACGGGTATTGCATAATTTGACATTCTACCTGTGTTTAAATTTGCTCCTACTCAAGCAGCAACCTTTACGTTTCAACTCTCACTCAGCCTTACCACCTTTGGAACTGGCAACACCAAGTGAACAGCTGATGGTGACGTTTACTGTTGTAAACTGTGCTCATATTTCCTACAAATGACTTTTGTAGAACGACACATGCAATACAGACCACGAAAGACGTACTTGCCGCATAACACGTCGGTCCGTTTTTGTTCGCGTTATGAGATCCGCCTATATTAAGGTAATGGTTAATTTTAGCGATCACCATGCTAAGCAGCTAATGTCTATCAACGATCAACAGAGCTATTTCGTCAACCAGATGATTGCACTGTACAATAAATCACAGCTTGTTGGTGTCTCTCCGTTTCCATCTGAAGGATTAGATAGTAGAAAATTCTTCAACTGAAGGGAAATTAGGTGTCTACTTTGCCAAGTCTGTGGCCCCTCAGAATTCTAGATCTCTCAAGTTTACCTCTAAGTGGTGCCACGCCATTGGTAGTAGCTTCCTTATACTTCCTTCCCACAGAGGATATTGTTCTTCTGAGCTTCTTACCGGAGAATTGAATAGAAGTACGCTGAAGAAAAAGGAAATTCTTGAAAGAAGAAGCATGCAGAATAGTGGAGAAAACTGCAGTTTCACTGAAGCAATTGTTTTTTTTTTGCCTACATTTAGTGAAGGCGCAGACCACTAGTTTAATATTTTACGCTGTACGTGCCGGTCCGAAAATGGTTCGTCTTTGACAAAAGCAACCAGAGCGATGTAGGGTGTTGAGCCGAGAATAACGCACATACTTCGATCAGTTCATGATTATTGATCATAATTTTATTAGTTTCGCTGAGCCTCGCTGTGGTTATTCAAAGTTTGCAAGTCTCAAACACTGCATAGGCCTAAGGTGTATTCGCCAACTTTAATCGAGATATACCAATCCGAATAGTGTCGCCCTATCCGGGACTTCTATTTTGAAAGTTCAATGCGCCACTTTGGATCGACATGAAAGCGTTAATTACAAACAAAGAGTGGGACGGCAGAAGATGTTCAAGTGCCGAAAATAATTTCATGTAAAATGAAAAGAAAAAACTTGATTAGACTGATGACAACAAACTGGACAAGAATCCCATTCTCTGAAAAACACGGTCCTCTCTGACCTATTTCCGCCCAGCTGTGCGTATCCTTCTGAAAATGCGTTGAATGCAGGATTATAACTTCATGCCCTAGCAGCAACTATGACGAACCAAGGAGAGAAAGAAGTTATGTAACAGCAATATGCCGAGAAAGTATATGCATATTACAGCGATATTATATTGTAACATAATTATATTTTACTGGGACAGTAACCACATGTGATTGATTTCATAAGGCTTTTCTTACGAAAGCGTTATTTCAGCTGCCAGGTAACAGGTTAAACATCACCTTTCGTAGCAATATCACTATTTACTACTAGGCACGATAGGATTCAGCTTCCCAATCTATAACGTGCTGTAGTGATGTAGTGACCCCAAAGAGAGGATAGCAGGAACAACATGAAACATATCAATAAAAAGGATTTGAGGCGCAAGAAGATCTCAGTGCAGGGAAGCAACTAGTTAGGACATAGGAATAAGAACACCTCCGAAAACTATCAGTTGGAGTAAGAGACATGGATGAACAAAAGCTGGCATGAAAATAAATATATATATATATATATATATGTATCAAATGTCAAGCCATACTGAAGAATTTTGTATAGGGCATCAGTAACGTAACTCTGTGTCAGATTGAAATAATATACCTAACTATATTCTAACCATTTTATCCAGGCAGTTTGGGCATGGTCAAATTCCTCCGCAGCGTTGCCAATTCTATGGACATTTCTGAGATTTTGTTCGGCACGTATCTTAGCCCCGCCCACGACCAACATGTAGATGGATCTCAGAAATTGACATAGAATTGGCAACGCTGCAGAAGAATTTGACCACACCCGAACTGCCTCGATAATATGAATAGAGTATAACAAATACTGCTACTCTAGAAGAAGAAATTTAAACATGACTGCATAAAGAGCCCAAAAATTGTTTCTTTACCTCTTATATCAGATGCCAACAACACAAGGGGCGTAACGGACAGCAACTATTGGGTGCTGGACACAGACTATGACTCCTACGCCGTGGTGTGGAGCTGCGTCGACGCTTTCATCGCTCATGGAGGTAAGGGGGTCCAAATTTTACGTTTCGAGGGATGTTCAATTAAAAGGACCTTGAACATTAGAAATAGTTTAGAACAGAGTGAATTTTAAATTTAATTTCAAATGTAGCAGGGAATTACTTGCTATTTAAATTCAAAAGAAACAGAAAATTTGAGATAATTTAGCTCTCTGCATAGTGGGCTGGAGTTTTTGTACCGCACTAGTTTATCTAGTAGACTATTCGGTTTACTATAATAGGCTCTCCGCTATTCCTCCACAATGTTTCAAAGTCGTCAAACAAATGAAAAGTACTGTAAACAGAAGTATTACGCAGAATTATGAATATCGCCGATATTCAGCAGCTAATACATACATTTTATAAAATTATTGATTTATTGAAAGCTCCGATCAGTAGGTGAATGAGATGCTCAGTTAATTCTATTCTAGCGTCGGTGCAATGTGAATTTGGGGGTTAACTTCAGCCGCTATTAACTTGTTAACGGCTAGCGTCGACTTATGCCAGTCTCCCGTTTTGTTCCTTAATATCTTTGGATCCCAATAGCTGTGGGTTTGGTCATTTACTACGCCCCAAATAACTAATGTGTACTCAAATTTTAAAAAGAAAATACTTGAACGAGTTCAAAAATGAACTTTGAATTTTTAGAGATTTGTGGCAATAAGCCCATCCGTAGAGCAAAGTCAGACTTCTTTGTAACCATACGTCAACACGTTAATCGGCACTTGCTGCACACTTCTGCGAAGTACACGTTTTTTTTATAAGAAAGACTTTGCATAAAGCAGCTTTTCTGAATGAGTAATTAGATTAACATTTTGTCTTAAGATAGACATTTGAAGGCAAAATTTATAACATTGGCAAAGAAATAAATATGTGATCTTCGGGTAGGCAAAATGCCCAACCCCGGCTTGAGGAGCCGCTTTTAGGGTAGAACAAATAGAGATCAGCTCACAAGCTGTCGGAATATTAGATCGACTTTCCAAAATTTAGAGTGATTTATGTTTAATTATCTAAGAGTTTCAGCTTGAGCTCTTACGTCTATAAAGCTCGCTGTCGTATGATGCACAAGTAAATAGCTGGCCAAATAGAGAATTTTCAGTCTTTGCAAGACATAGGAAAAAGGCAAGTACAGAAAAAAACTTCGTCAGTGTGAGTGCAGAAAATAATGGAGCAAAATTGTCAAAATAGGAAAATCGACCCGAATTAGTGATTATTATTACTATTATAGTCATTGTTTTACCACCGTATCCACTCAAAAGAGTGATCTCTGCTGTGCAGTATCGACCTATCCAACTATTTTCCGTATGAATGTTTTATCTCAGCAGCCCTGCCGAAAAGTCTCAATTAGCTCGGTGCGTTACTACTGGGGGAGGGCAAATTAGGTACGAAGCATCTCCAAGAGAAAAAAGACAAAAAGAGAAGGAGGCAGAACAAAGAGACACTCGTGAAGAGGATCCCTTCCGGGACCCTCCACATGAGAGCAGGTAGGAGTAACATGGAATGGGTCGCTTAAGCTGCGTTTACACGGAGGGTGAGTTCCCAGGGGGAACGCCCCTCTCTCCCTCCCCGCCTCTCTAAATAACTCCTAAACCCCCACTCAACTGCCTCCCTCCCGTTCCCCGGGGTGTTCTCGCTGGCCCCCTTGATGTTGGAAAACTCAGGGGTGTCATAGCTCGGAGTAAATATAGGTATATTTACTCCGAGTGTCAGAGCGCCACTGGCGGTCGTGAGTGTGGGATGTATCTCTCAGCTTCTCTCTCAACATGTTCTCTTGCGTAATGACAATTCTAGAAGTTTCTCCTAATCAATAAAAATTTCCTAAGGCTTAAGTTTTAACGTAGATGAATTTAGTAGAAGCAGGGGAGGTGCTGTGAAACTTGA
>LQNS02278097.1:17376263-17387095 GCA_001587735.2 Parhyale hawaiensis
GAATGAGTTTTAGAGTGAGTTACAATCGAGGCTCTCTCCTTTGCCCAGGCCTTGCTTGCCATAGCATGGGCCACCAGGCTCCTCTCTGCCTCTGGAGCGAGAGTAGCGAAGGATAAGACGGTGAAGTCGTGTGCGAATGAGAAAGTGACGTCGCCAATCTGGGGAAAATTACTGACGTGAGAATTAAAAGGAGCGGCGAGATTACCGATCATTGGGGAACGCCCACAATAATAAGCCCCACATGCATGGGGCGGAAAGGCGACTTTTTACCCGACCACAGGCAGGAGGCGCGGCGCACCGTAAGACGACAAAGATCCATCTAATTTAGAATATAAGATGGGCTGGGCGCGTGATCTTCGAGAGCAGGGTATGATGGGAGACTGTATAAAAGGCTTTAGAGAAATCCACTGTTTAAGCTATCTACCGAGTAAGGGCCTATATTGATTAAACCCATGTACAACGTAATGTCTTGGACTAAGGGAAAACGGGCCGAGGGGGTCGACCGCATAGGGCGGAACCCATGTAGGGAGTCTGAAACCTTCAAGGACTCCGCAGGAAGGGGAAGGAGCAAACGCTCCAGGATGTTAACCTTTAGGCTGAGCAGGGATATTGGACGGGAAGATTTTCTGTCAGTGAGTGGTTTGCCAGGTTTAGGGCTTCAGATACCTCGTCAGAACGAACTGCAGCCAGATGCAACTTCCATTGCAGAAAGACACTAGGATAGACTTTGGGTTGGTGAGGCCCGTATTCTGACAGGAATAGAGCCCAGCAGAATATACCCCCGAGGGCTCCAAAGTCGTACCTAAGTGTAAGGTATTCTTTGGAATTCCTCTAAAAGAAGGTGTCTTCTATGTTAATTTTTAGTATTATTAATTTGTTGTCCCCCCCTCCATAAACAGGAACACCTTGCTCAACAAGAACTTTTTTTCACCCTAAATCTAATGCAGTTGTGGGATTTTCAGAATATTTGTGGATTCTCACCCGAGAACAAAGGCCCTCAGAAGTGTTGGTGAACAGAACGCTGGCTATTGTGAAGGACCGCGGCTTGGACCCAGACCGACTCACCGTAACAAGTTATGACAATTGCAAGGCAATACTTTAATTGGAATGTTTTTAACCTTTCACCAACGTCACTTCAGCATCTGCAATTATTTATTTTATATTCACTTAAATACAAAATGGATCGTATAATAACCTGTTTATAACCTGGAATTGGTATAAAGTCTTTTTGGGCTAGCTAGCAAAAATGTCTACATCCACCGATTCATTACTTTCAAAAAGAAAAACAAATTGCTAAATAAAACCTTTCAGAACTTTTTGATTTGATTAATTTGGATAGGAAGTACCTGCCCGCCAAAGAAGGTCCCCACAGTCATGAGAGCACAAAATGCTCTTTATTACCCTCGATTTTGTCACGCGGGCACGGCTAAAAAATTAACGAACATTAGCTATATATTCACGTTTCTCATATCTCACTCAATACTGAAAGAGCTTTAACTTATACAGATATATAGTTAGTTACGCGCGATTTGTAAATACGTTGGGATTCGCAGTCTTGGAAAATAATTATTATTATTAGAATTTATTTTAGTCAGCAACTTTTCGCATATTGTGCTCTCGTGGACTGCGGCCCGAGCGTATTGATCAGCGAGCAGTTGTGGTACAACTCTGGCTTATTGCCTCGATAGGATATCACTCCAAGCAAATTATTCCCCATCTTTTAAAGTCTATTTAGATAAAAGCTTCGGTCGTTTGGAGAAGATGCCCGTTAAATCCAGCGCCGAACATTTTGAAAGGAAGTATGGGCCGTCCACAGAGTCGCATGAGTCGCCAAAAATTCTACGGGTCATGTACCAATAGTTGCATAGGCCGTCCACTGGAAGTTTTAGGCCGTCCACAGCGGTGTACTGCTCTAATGAAAAGCGTCTAAAAAACGTGACAAAACGCAGTGTAGACAAAGAAAGGTTGAGTTTATAAAATTTGCGCACCACAAGTAAATATTAGCTATAACACATAAATGAACAGAAACCATTCTGGCGCTTAGACAGGGGGTTTGATACTGTAGCAGTGTAACAGTTCGCACAATGTAGCTAGTTCTAACGACGCCATAATTCTGAAGTAATAATCAATGTAACGTTTTCCAAACAAGACTGAGCAGAGCATGTGGCCTATGGTCAGTGGTGTCTCCTTCACTGAGGAGTATGTAATCGAGAAGTCATATTATATATTGAATTATATTTCCAACTTTGGGCCTCCATTATCAATATAAAGGGGATCTTACTGCGGAATAAAGAAGGCACATCGAATGTACCGAAGAATTGTGGAACCCATATACGATGGTGTTCCCGGACAGGATTACTGTGCATGGAAAGAGAAAAACGAAAAGAGAAACAACAGAGGAAATAACACTAGTATAGGCAAGCAGAAGAAAGCAAAGTGGGCACAAAGAAAAGACTTTTCGAAGGCTTAGCTAAGACTAAGGTAACTTAAGGGTCCCTTATTTGGTCGCTGTTCGCATAACGATGGGCGAACCTAACCATATACATGGCCTATCTTTAACACCCTGGGAAGCTTGCAATCGAAAAACAGCTGATTTATCAGTCACTGATATTTTGGATAGCGTGGTGTTAACATATACAATTTTTTTTGGGCAGTTCATTAAGATTGTGCACCTTTTAAGTGACGTCATTGTTATACATTTGCTTTTGTGCAATTAGATCCAGTGACAGGGTCAAGAAAACTGGCTTGTAGGCTATAGCAAACAGCACGTACGCTTCCGTTCTTCGCCGTTGCTGTAGTCAACTATACAACGTACTTTAATGGAAACTACAAGTTTCTTAAAAGTATGTGAACTGTTAACCCAGACAAGAGTATCTAAATATAATATATTTGGTGACTAAATAGCCAATCCCTTAGGTGGTGTACTTGCCATGCGTTGAAACGCGTCATTCATTGCTTCTTAACACCTCTCAGCTGCACAAGTCATTACACCCAAAAAACACCAAATGAATTGAAACGCTCGTTTTTCACATCATAACTTTATATGAAAAATTTACTACATGCAGAATTTTTGGGAGTACGTTATTTTTTTAGAGTGGTTTTGATTCGATGACATGACCAATTCTTGTCTGGTCCGATCCTCCTGTTAACGTTCTGATACCCTAGGCTCAACTTTCCACGTTGCTACCGCGAATGGGAACGCCACAGAAACGGAAGAAGAGGAAAAACCGTAATATGAGCATGGAAAAGTGAATGTGGCAAAGGGGCAGAGAAAGAAAGGTCTGCCAGTTTTAGCTGGAGCTGTAGCACCTTATGGAACCCACATAGAAGTTTGACTCTTCGGGATTATCCGCAGTGGGTAAGCCTATGCAAACGTAACAGTCTCTATCCGGTACCTAGGATAGGGCCCCATTCGCACATGTACCACACCTCACCACGCTACAACACATCACGCAACGCAACACGTGTTGAAAAGTCGTTCGCACATCTACAACACCACGCAACACGCTAGTTATTTCTCGTTAAATCCAGCTTTACATCTCTATTTCTCTTGTTCAAACGCTCACACAAGAATGCATTGTCATATGAATAAACTTAAGTTTATCATATTACTTGAAACAACACTGCTAATTACGTACACGGTACAGTTGAGTAAAAAATTTTGTCTTGCACATCTTTATTTCGAAATAAATCCAGTTAGGTTCAGTCAGGAGTTGTCAAATGCCCCCATTTAGCACTCAAAGTAAGTTATTATTATTATTATATATTCAATGGCAACAATATATTAATTACTAATAAGGTTCATTAATGCATCAAAAAATATTATACTAAGCCAGATCTCTGTCTTGTTGCACCGTGTTGAACCTTGTTGCAGCGTGTGTCGTGTCTTGTCTACAAACAAACGTGTTGAGCGGTGTTGCATCGTGTGGTGTGGGACATGTGCGAACGGCTCCCGTCACGCGGTAGGAATAGCACAGCACGAAGCTTGCACGGATACAAACGCTCCTGTTGCGTTGCGTGTTGTGGTGTGGTAACTACACGTGCAAAAGGGGCCTTATGCATTAATGAAAGTTATTAGTAATTTACATTGCTGCTATTGAATATATAGTATTAATGACGTATTTTGAGTGCTAAATGGAGGCATTTGACAACTCCTGACTGAACCTAACTGGATTTATTTCGAAATAAAGATGTGTAGGAATAATTTTTTTATTCAACTGTACTGTGTACGTAATTAGCATGATCATTTGTAAGTAATATGACAAACCTAAGTTTATTCCAATGACAATGGATTCTTGTGTGAGCGTTTGAACAAAAGAAATACAGATATAAAGCTGGAGTTAAAGAGTAAGAACTAGCGTGTTGCGTGGTGTGGTGTGGTACATGTGCGAACGACCTTTCAGCACGCGTTGCGTTGCGTGGTGTGGTGGGGCGTGGTACATGTGCGAACGGGGCCTAAGGGGAGAAATGGAAGAGTTGCTTAGCTAATGTACTTCATAAACACATCACTCAAGACTGTGTCTACCACAAACTTTTTTTTTCGTCCTTTTATAGTTGAATTTAGCATCAATCCACCGTTCCTTTCACACAAGGACCATGATTTGCTGTGGATCGGTATCATGCACCGTCGATATCATGTGACAGGGTATTACACCTCTGAAATTCTAGCAAAACACTCTGACGTCACTAGAAATAGCAAGCAGTTAACACAGTTTTGCAATGACTGGTACAAATTAAAAAAAAAATGTTCACAGGTCTCATAGCACAGAAACTTTGATTGGGCAATGGCCCTTGATGAAAACTTTAATAAATATGACTAACTAGGTTAATCTACAAACAGCACTCGTGCACCCGGTAAAGTTATTTCGATACTGAATCTTCTAAAATGATTAAGATTAAAAGTTCAAACATTGATAACACTTTTCAACATGACAGTGTTCTTATTAATTAGTCTTGGAATTTCATTTGCTCACATTTTGGAACAGTTTTGATCAATAAAGAGAAACTAGTGACAATTTATTGATTCATTTATTTATTTCCCTCCCCCCCGCCGCTACTTGCGGATTGAGCAGTGAATTTCGCTTGATATTCTCTATTTACGCCTCAAAAATGTATCAAGTTATATTTCATATATTGGATTGAGACCATCAAAAGGGAGGTCCAACAATACGTATGCAATTGCACAGGGAGTCTATCCAAGTTGTACAACACTTAAGTCTACTATGTAAACTCATTATAATGTACGAAGGAGCCCAATATTATTGAGAAAAATATTATGGATGGCCCAAGTCCAACCAGGAGGTCTGACGAGGTACGGTTGGGGTTTCGAAAAAGCCGTTGCCGTTCAGCATTGTGGGAAAAAATTCAGTTAGAATGCGCTTCACAGTTGGAGGGACTATGCAGTCTTCGTAATAAGAAAGTGGGCCACCCATCATGCAGAATTCATGGTCGTGGCACGTGTGGCCAATTCTGAGGCTGACCAGTTACGTAACAGGAGGTAACTAGTAACAAATGGGCTTCATTTAAGGAAAATTACTTTCAAGAAAAGAAGCTATCTTAGTAAATGCGGAGAAATCGCTAAGCGTCACTGGCAAGCTTGTAGCCCTAAAAAAGTTTCATCCCAGAAGAGACTAGTTTACCCGTACATGAACGGAAATGAGCGCAATTTTCGTGCTGAACAATTAAGTGCGCCCACACTACTAGGATTTCCCGTCGATGCACGGGATAGCGCACTGTTTGTGTAACTTTTTCCGGTGTATGAAACGCATGTGTGCCTCGCCACAGCTATAAGGCTCACAGCTGTATAGGAGCGTTTACACGATGGTTAAATGAACGAGTTTCCTCAGTTAATTGTCTGGTTGCTTTGTTGAGCCCTATAGTAAACACACCTAAGGGTTACAAAAACAAAATAAATGACTTGATACACTTTTAACGTCAAGTCACTAAATTTGCTCAGCAAGTACCACTAGTGAAGGTTAGGATATTGGCTCATATTTGGAGGAAATTAGCACTCGGGAAGCGTTGAGCAGTTGTGTTGCTATTGCGGACACAGCAACGCATTCGGACGCGTTTCTGTGGAATCTCCAACATTTGACCATCGTGTGAATCTGCCAGTCTTGTGATGAGGATCACCGTCACTAAGATCACGACCATGAGCGACAAGCACAAAACCAGCGGCAGATTCGGTAAACAAGCCAAAATCGCCATGCATCTTTTCCAACAGGAGCTGGATACTCTTTCACAAAACAGATAATTATATTGCTTTTTAATTTATTTTGATATCAATAGCTTATGGATGTAGTGGTGCTGACAGTTATCTGGACTGGGTAATGATGAGGGCCGGCAACGCAGGCAGCAATTCACTATTTCTAGCTTTCCTAGCCCTTCTGAGGCGCTACAGTGGACAGTGGTGGCGACTGAGGTGCATGCGCCCTACGGTCAGGGGCTCTGCGCCCCCTCGGTTAGTAAAATGATGAGATTTTCAGCCTCACAGCAGGGCCGGAATTTCCCATTGCGGTTATATTTTTAGTGACTAAGATACAAGGCCTTTTCAGATCACAAAGGTAGAGATCATTACTCAAAAATTCCGCCAAAAGACAGCCAGGGAATCTCGATTTTGCCATAAACTTTTCGAACATAAAGCTTGCTTGGGGCACCCTAGCATTGCATGGAATATAAACATGGCTTAAAACGGCTACTCCTGCTGTGTTGATAGAAACCATTAACTTGTTTCTACAATATTAGCTCTACATGATGGGATGAGAAGAGTACCTCAGTATTATAGTTCATGGTAGCTCAACAACCGCAAAAAATAAAAATAATTTTTATAAATATTTCTCTACTGTTGAGGATTGTTATGCACAAGTCCGTCCGGCATTCTCACTCTAATTTGGCCCAAAACTCCCAGAAACTGAAATTTTTTCAAGAAACGGCAATACTTTGTAAATATATCTAAACGCAGCAAATTTTTTCAAGTTATCAGACACTTACGTTTAAATTATAACATTTCACTTGTCTGCTCTCTTGGATCACTGTGGGATCAACATAGATTTATTTTGGAAGGAAGCCACGTTGCGGTGGCACTACCACGTAGCAATCCCGCGTTATAACAGAATCAGAGATTCGTACAAATGTAGTCACAACAGCAGAAAAATTATAGGCCGTCATCTGCAGGCCCACCACAAAAAAAAAAAAAAAACGCTAGATTATTGAAGCGCGAGTTGACCTCGGCCGACAGTAAGTGAGGGCGAGCAGTGCAGTGAGGTTAGGGGCAGCGCGATGGGGTAAATCGCTCTTAGCAGCAATTATTGATAGTTGAGTGACTCTTGGTGATATAAATTACACAACGTAAGGACAAATAGTTAAAGTGGTATTTTCAAATAAAATAGCAGTGTCTTGATGCATAATGATACTATACAGTTGTGTCTGAAAAATAATAACAACAGAAATTTCATTTACAATGCACCATTATATTATTATACAGTAGGTTAACCCTCCCTACCTACAGCGTCCACTGCTATCCAGAGCGATCAAGAATGAAGGAACATGTGGTATGACACAATATCGCTATTACAAGGAAGGTCCATGGATAGAAATAAAAAAAAAAACGGGAGAAAATAGAAAGGGTAACAACGACAAATGAAGAGCAAAAGAAGTGAAATGAATACCAATGGAACGGCCTCCTGAAGCCATTACAAGTCTTAAAGTTACACTACTACCTATGATGGACGTATCCTGTGTAGCGCAACTCCTCTCATCACAACATAGGCGTTCCTAAGCTAACTAACCTAACCCTATGGACTGTGACCTATACATTACCTCCTGAGGGTTCAAGTATCAACCATAAAGATATTTCAGGCACAAAACTTCTCAAAATATACTCTTTCTAGATCATTGAGAAGAGCAATTTGACCCACAGTAGGTGTAAAACTGTTAACAAGTATCTATACAGCAGTGCAGCTCGTGGACTGTCAGAATGCCCAGGTTATTATCGTTTTTAGCGCTCCTGGCTGCGTGCGTGGCTGTCGGAGGACAAGAACTGTTCTTTAAGAGATGCCCCAGTCCTGAAGTCGTGAAGAATTTTGACATCACCAGGGTAAGTGCAGTTTATATAGCTACCTATATACCGACTGGGAACAGTGAGTGGCAATCATCAACAATAAGAGCAGGTGCAATTTAGGCATCTATTGGCAAAGAGCAAGCTTTGAGTAGCAATCATCAATAATAAGAGAAGTGCAAATTGAGCGGACACTAGAAGTAACAATGTGCGAGAATTAAAAGACAGCACGAAGTACGCATGTTAACATTTCATTCACTGTTTCAACATTATGAAGAGTGGGTTTAGCTTGTATCAACGCAGTGGCGAATACTGACTTCTATAGCTACGATACATGCATCATCGCAGGGTTCGGTGACTGATGAGTCGCTACATGTATACCTAGTCCTGTGCCGTGAAGGGGAAAACATCATTGCGCTCATAATCGACGATGCTGATTGTAGGACTACCTTTCTATTCAAATTGTCCATTCAGGGTGCACGGAATGAGATACGATAAGTTCAACACGGAGGAAAATTTTGTGTTATTGCCCTACTAAACCAGAGGATTTCTGTGATGCGTGTTGCCACCAATGCGAAGGTCTGAAGAAAAAACATTTATAAATACCCAGCATCCAGTTACTCTAATAGCGACGTAATAAAGGGTGTCATTTTTTTCTTAAGTCTTCTAGCTGTCATTGAAGGATCTAGCATCATATCACGTTTTAACAGGTGGTCCTCTGCTTTCGTCTTTGTAGACACTTCAGCTAGGGCCTGTTTTCGCGCCTAGGGCGATTGTGCCACCGGTTTCCAGACACGATAAATGGCTTGTCTATGCACCTTCTAATTTGTGATAACATGCATATATAGACCTCCTCTGGCCTATAGTGAAGCAGCAGAACAAGATTTTTCTCCATGTTGAACTTTTCCCTTCCTGTTAGGCGGCGTATGTGCAGAATTAAGTGGATGGAAAGAAAGTGCTACGATCGATACCTTATGAGAATACTACAGCTTCCGTCTTTACTACATAGGCACTGGTCAGACTTTACTTGACGTTCGCAATGATGGTGTGTTGCATGTAGCTTCTGACCCGTCATGACTACTGTCCTCCTCTGTTTCTATTTTGGAACAGCGAATGGAATCTTAATCCAAGCGTACATCATGGAACCCAGGTGTGCTTTACGATATTTTTATGCAGAGATTATGCAGAATTTAAATGGATCGTTACAGAAGCGGCTATGGTCCAGATCCACTATATATCGACGCTAGGCGAAAATTTGTGGTATAATGAACGTATCAGCAATATTTCCTAATTAAAAATTTACTCAATAAACAAAGAAGCTCATTGCAAACACTGTTTGCAGATGTTAAAAAGCAGTCTATACGCAGGAGCAGGAGTTTTTATGATATACATTTTTTAACATTAATGTTAAATTCCACAGCATTTTATGTATTTTATTATTAGGCATTATAAAGCTTAATTTTGTATAAAAGACATCACAGGTTTCCAAGACATAGAATTTGATACGCTTTACATTGAATTTGTGAAGAACAAGAATCACGGTGCTCCTCACAAATAGCACTTCAAGGAATTAGTGCGTCCTCTCTCCAACTCTGTTGGTGCTATTCAGCTACAATAGCTTCAATTACCATGCGTTGGCTTTCTAAAATAATAACATCTCCTCGTTATATCTAGAGGTCCAGTTTAACAGCCACACCTTTAGGTCACTGTTCGTTGTCACCAGTTCATGTAGGTGAAGTTCAAACGCGAAAAAACTGAAAAAAAAGCGTCTAGCCCACAGCCGATTTATTCTGAAGGCTTTGGCTTCCACTTTGCAGTACCCGCTACCACAAAAAGAAGCCGAGACTCAAGTCAGTTTCACTGTAGAGCTTCATAAAAACACCAAGGCCACTGAGCAAACTTGTGCAGCAAAACCTAAACAGCGAAGAGAAAGTGTAGATGAAACGACGTATTCGAAGGGCGCTCATTAACGATTTCTGACCCCCGACACGTTATATCTAACTTACCGATGTTATGCTTATGTGTTGACACATAGATAGTAAGCCACAGAACAGTTCGCATAGTGCTAAACACTGGCTACTTTTTCCATAAGAGATGCCAGATTGGCGTAAAGTACAACTACTTAAAGCGCTTTTTTTTCAAAAACTGAAGACGCCAGGGCGTACATGGACAGGCAGCGAAAAGATGACTGAAATGCCTGTTGAGTTCCGATTCAGCAATCAGGTTTCAAAATATTTTAAAATGTACACCGAAACAGGTCTCTTATGAAATTAAATACATTTGTGATGATGAATCTCCATTATCGAACATTGTAAATCCCTTTTCGGCAGTTGACCACATCTGGTTACTTCCATAATGTTATTCCAACACAGGTTTTTGCAGTAGCCTGGTAGATGGTTAAACATTACCAGGCCCAGTTGAGTCGAACATCATGCAGTTGAAGCGACACACATTCCGCATTGATTCCATTCTATCATTGACGAAGCCGCCGTTGAGTGGAAGCTACCATTCTTTTACACACTGGCCGCAGCTCGAAAAATGAATCATAATAATATTCCTGTTCCTAAATAATATTATTTCTATTATTTGCTTTACATTTCAGGCAATGTTATTCCTATGATACTTGATTTTGATCCGCCGGCTTAGGGTTGACACGCCCAGTCGGAAATTATGGTTGTGATTATAGTAGAATATAGTAGTGTATGAGAGATTATAGTCGATTATGGATGATGAAACAATATGGTAGATATGTCGACCATAACATACCGTTGATTTT
>LQNS02278097.1:17388003-17399060 GCA_001587735.2 Parhyale hawaiensis
GTGACATATCTCTACCATACTGCACCCCATAAATGGTTGAATATGGAGGATATATCGATAATAAACAACCAAAGTCTCGACCATAATCATAGTTGATCTACTATAATCACAACCATAATTTCCGACTGGGCGCTGGTCGCCATGTGCACCACATGAATGGTACACTTGGCGACCCAGCGTGTTAACCCTAAGCCGACGAATTAAAATCATTTGCAGTATAGGAACAGCATTGCTAGAAACAAAGAAATTTGACACTTGCAGTAAGGGGTTAATGTGGAGAATGTAGATACCTGCTCGCCAGTTGTATCGAAACTTCATTAACAGACGAGTGTGTAACTGCTTGCTAGTTACCCCGAAACTTCGACACAAGTCTAGCATGTCTAGAAAAAAAATCGAGAAGTATATCTTCATAAGTTGTACAAATTATTTTCAACGTACACTCCCTGGCCAGTCACTCGATTTTTCGTGAAGTAAGAACGAATCCACTGCTCAGAAGTTCCTCGTGGCATGAGGTGTTAATTAAGAAACCACGATCCCTTCTTACTTTGCTTTACACACAGAATATTGCATAGAATATTACTAAGACCAAAGTAGTTCAGTCCAGCAGCAGCACTTTGAGTCACCCTCCCGAAAAGTCGCAGCTAACCGCTCTGTAGGAAACGTCATGTTCACCAGCAAGAAAGAAGCGATGATAGATTTTCAATGAAATGGTCCCAAAAAATTTGATACGTGCTGCAGTACGCCTCACCCTCACCACTGCGCGCCTGGCCCCACTGGAATATTATAGAGAAGCAACCATTCTTAACATTTGATGGAACTGATTCTCTAAATGCACAATAAGAGACTCATTTAATTGCACCGGCCTAAAATAAGAAAAAATGCATTTTCAGTGAGAAGTGATTAGCACCTAAAGAGTTGAGCGCAGGGCAGCATTGTAGTCAATGCTACTAGGAAACCTAGCATCTATTGCTCCCGATATAGTATGTGGCTTACTTCACAGTATACGTGTTAGACAAAGCTACGATAGATTCAGTTCAGGTAGAGGAAGTGCCTATCTAAATATATGGACACACATATTATACCTGTATCTCATGTGTGCCACAATACTGCCACATACTATGCCGCCACTCATTTATTTATATCATGACCGAAAGAGACCCAAAAAATTAATCCACGATTTGTACATGGAATAAAGATTCACGTAACCCCAGGAAGTTCTCGGTCAAAATGGTTGCGCAGGAGTGGAAAAACTACAGACAAAAACTGGTCAACCTCGAGAACCTTGGCAAAACCACACGGCATCGCAGGGCGAAAGTTTCTGAGGTGAAACTCGCGTACAAGATTAAAATGAATGGTCCGAGTTCATATAGGGTGATGGATCAGACAGACAAGGGTAGAAAAAAAAACGTCCAGAGTCAGACTAAGATGATGGTATAGGCTCAAAATAATACATTTTAGTGTACGTAACAGAGCACAACATCATGTTTTTTGTATCCTTGTAAACACAACTGTACATCTATACCCTCGGTAGCGGCAGGCTGGAGTGTTGAGCTCATGCCACTGAACGTTGAAGAGTCGAATACCAACCCAAATAAACGAGCTCTTGTGGAGCTTAACGTGCTTACTCAGCATTTGATGTCTGCCCAGCTGCCGAGGAAGTACTGACCTTTACCAGAATTTGGGAAGCGTCGAGGGTGAGGCAAAGGTCGTTGCATAAGAGCCTTCCGTGGATGGCGCCACAACCCTTGACTATCCGTGGTAGGCTGCAGCCGTACACTCATCTGAGGCCAGTTGGCTTATATCCGCAGTACAAACCAGTAGGTGTGGATTTCCCGGTAGGAAGTGCGGTCAAGTTCACTTAACTATTTTTCAGAAAGATTCACCAATGTGTAAGCCCTTAGAAAGTATCAACGAATGAAATAAAGTGGGCACGAAAAATTGACACCGCGAATGCCCATCAATCTAGGTTAAAAATAAATTATGGGATCCATTTCGAGCGCGACTCGCCCAACATAGTATGCATGAACTTGATTAACTGAACTAACCCAGTCGTCCATCTCCTGCTCCTGAGATGGTATATATTCAAAATAGTTTAACATGCATTACACTAAACTATCGATCAGTTACATCTATAGCTAGAGTACTATGAGAGAGCATACCTTCACCAAGCAAGGCAAAGGAAATAAAAATCAAAATTGGTGTGAAACTTTGATTTCCTTTATATCAATATCTGAGCACGTTCCCGATTGACGATAATAACAGTCTTTAATTTCATTGAAGATCTGTTCATACCTTTTCCAGTTATTCTGCTCACAAACATTCTGACAAACATGATTCAAACACACAAACAAACCATCCTATCATCGCAAAAATTTAATCATTTATGTATATCAACATTACCATCGATTCCCAATAAATTGCATAGAGATTTGTTCATAACTTTTTGAGTGATTTTGCTAACAATCATAAAGTCAAACACAAAGACAGATAAACAAATGAGCAGATCGTCACAAAAATTTGTTCATTTACTCTTTGTAATCTACCTAACAACTCCTGTAAATTTCATGAAAATCTTTCGATAACTTTTTGAGTCATGGCAATAAGAAAAATAAGGCAGATACCCAAACGGATGAACGGATCTTTACCAAGAGTTAATCATCTGTTCCTTCTAGGTTACCTAACAATCCCTGTACATATATTTCGTTGAAATCCGTATATAACTTTTTGAGCTAACTAGGTGACAGACGGGCAAAGAGATAAGAAGTATATAGACGGACAAACAAACTCAACGAAAACATAACCTTTTCGACGGAGATCATCGGGCCAGACTAATGAGGGTCATAGGGGCAAGTGTCCTGGGCCCCACTGCGAAAGAGGCCCTTCTTTAGACCAAAAAGAGAAATTCAAAGGTAGAAAAAACGAATAACGAATAATAGTAGTAGTAGTCGTATAAGAAAGTTTAGGGCTCCCTAACAGTAACGAAACAAATCAATTCCAGATTTGAGTTATGAGTAGCTATCGAAGTCGTTGATGTGCCCAACTACAGTACATCATACCGCCTTATCTGGTCATATACTTTGCGCTAAAAAAGTATTTCTGGTGGATTTTATGCTACTCGTATGAGGTAAATAAAATGTGACATGTACATATTTCGTTATACAGCGGCAGCTACATACGATTACCTTAACAGTGCTTGGAGGTCCCCAGCTCAGTTTAGCTACCTCAGGCCCTCTTCCTACATATACCCTCCCAGCTCGACTGGCCCCCGGGCCGCTCCAGTAGCCTGTATAGAAAAGCTCTAATGCTACTGAAACCGATGCTTAAAGAGAACGATAAAGAGTAATTAAAAGAGCTACCTCTCCTCAGATACGTTTGTAGCTATGCTTCTGACTTATCTTTAAACGTTATTGTTGAAAGGACTGATTTATAGAGGAGCCAAGGCTGCCACACAATTATTATTGACGCAAGACAGTATTGTTGTAAGTGGAAGAAATGAAAGTTACCCCAAAGTTGTTTAGAGTACAATGTTCAATGACAGCGTAAACAAAAAATGTCTAGAACGGCGTTGAAAACGTTTTAAAAACTGCACAGGTTCCATCGATAGAATGTCGCTATACATATTATCAGTTACAAATGGAAGGTAGTTCTGACACTGAAGAGAGACCGAAAGAAGATATATACTGACCAAGAGAAGATAGGGCGAATCAAGTTCCAAGAGATTGTAACTGTCGTGCGTGTTTCATGGATTTGCGCGATCGATCGCGCAAATCCATCAAACGCGCACAACATTACCATTAGGAAAAAAGCTACAACCCTTCACTGCATGACATAATTTTGTCTTTCCTGAAGGAATGATGCCAATTGGTACGTATCATGTAGGTATTATATGTGCTATGAAAGGAGTAGCAAATATACTCTGGGATATTTTTATCCGAGGCGGAAGTATCGAATATGACTGCAACAAACTGAGAAAATGTTGAGCATCAGGTCAAGAAACAATAAACGACACATTTAGACTGCGATATAACCAAAGTTGGGCGTATTATATTGTCCGGAAAGTCTATGCCGATTTTTGGTAGTTCATTTATATACTTTTTTGCAACATGATTGACTCTGGAAAATTAGATTTGATCACATCTCCGTTTAGAGCAGAGTTTCCATTGCGGGTGCAGCAGGTGAACCTCAGGACGTCTTCCGTGTCTTTGACTTACGAGAACAAAAAAAATTTCACCCTTATGCAAATAAATTGACTTGGCAAAAAGTAGTAGCTTGGCAGAAAGTAGACAGGTAGATAAGTAGAGGACGCCCTGATGATAGCGTTTCATACCTACCTGTATGAGGAGTTAATGGAAACTTTTCTTTTTACAGTATTTGGGCAAATGGTACGAGAACAGCAGGTATTTCTCGCTCTTCAGAATAGGTGCCCGCTGTCCCTCTACCACCTACCTGCACGCAGGCAAAGGCATCCTCCGAGTTGAGGATCACCACATCAACCTGTGAGTAATACGAGCATGAGGTGTCCATGCTCATCTGTAGCATAAAACTGTTCCTCAATCCAACTGGGAATGATTTTAGATTTAAGAATGCATAATTTAAAAATTCAATGTACCCCCAACTGCAGCGACGGCATTGTGTGTGTGTCCAAACTACTCGTCCCGGGGGCAGTGTCTGTATACATAATAAGGAAGCTTAGGGCTCAGTCTACGGCAACAATTATTTGTTGATGTTGTGATATACTACGAGCTATGGGTTTCCGCCAGGAGTCTGGTATATATTTTTTATCATGAGTGCCGTTGTATTTTAGCATAGGCCAATGTAATTAAACATATATAGAGGGCCTCGCAGAATTCCTTGAATAAATTTTAACCTACGGTTCCTCACAATAAAATAACCGTATTTCAGCCTATAGAGGCATGGCCAAAAGAGATTGGTTTAAAAGTTAGGAGGAGTTAACATTTAAAGGGTGCCATTTACTGCACCGGTAGACTACTTCACTTTCCAGCAAAAAATTGTCCCTCGGGAGTTAGTTTGCACTGAACATTCGCTCTGCAGCACGTCATCGTAAAGACAATGGACCAACTATAGAATAGTGCACTCACAGATATGAATTAGTAAACTTGTGTTGTAGCGAACTGAAATTCTAAGAGAGAAGCCAAAATGTACAGAAAAAGATATCCTACCACGTTCTCCTGACATCGCGTCTCTTGATTTTTACCTTTGGGAACACCTAATGAGTTTAGTCTACGAAACACCAGTACTGTCTGAAGAAGAAAATATCGGTAGGATTACTGAAGGCTGTGCGAGGATTAGAGAAGCACTTGGTACTTTCGCACGGGTTTGGCAATCATTCCGTTAGAGCCTCCACGCTCGTATCGAAGCCGATGGGCGTCATTTTTAACCACTGTATTCATAAATACATACTGATTTTGAATTTTCATTTACTCGCCGCCAGTGCAGTATATGGCACTTTTTAAATTTTAACTCTTCGGAAGTTTCATAGGAAACACTTTCGGACATGTTTCTATAGAGGGGTAAATGGTTATTTAATTTTAAGCAACCGTAAGTTAAAAGTTGTTCAGAGAATTATTGTGGAACTCCTTGCGTATATACTAGCGCACCTGTCTGTCCATCAGAAACAAAAGGCATTTGTATTGGTATCCGTAGCGTGTTCATACGCGTACATACAGCCGTGATTCTACTATGGTGGAGAATTTACTCTACCCAAGAGGCGGTCAATTCAATATCTGCAAAAGATGGTCCTCCTCTATCCCGAGCTGCTGGAGGGCCTTGTAATGAAACAATGAGAAATTCACAAACCAAACTAATCTAACAGGACCTATAGGAGTGCCGGGGGCCCTAACAAAAAAAAAATAAATAAAAATACTCACGTGTTCCCTTTTCTCGCAGTTTTGGCAAGAGCGTCGACGTAGAAGGTCAAGCAAAACGGGCCAACCCGTCCAGTGACGAAGGCAAGCTCTCCTTGTCCGTGTCTTCAAAAACACCCTGTGAGTCAAATAATTGAGAAGATTCAATTTTTCATTCCGGGGCATCAAGATATACAGTCACGGACAAATGAACACAGATGGGCATTTTTTAGTATTTTTTTCACGAAAATATATACGACAACAATAATGCCACAGTGTGGACTCTTCCTCGCTTACATCAAACGTTCGTAGGCATGATACAAGTGTCTTGTAGCTATCTTAAACCGCGCTAAATTTTGTTGTAATTTGAAATGACTGAGATCATTACTCTGACCTATAATAGTATAACGTTGCCAAGGAGGTAGCGAGGAGCCTCCTCCGTGAAGCTCAAGTTTCTGGTGTGGCTGCTGCCAGTCGCACACCTATGCAATAATCGCACACTAGTACATCAGTTTGTTTGTTTCTCCCGCATCACTTCCACCAATGAGATTAATGTGTGTTCGTTTGTCAAAATCTTCGGGTGCCCGAGGCCCTCACTTTCATGGCTGAACTGATTTCACCCAGTAGAAAAGTAATCCTACTATAATACTATTACAATACATCGCGTCACAGCCTCACCGAAAAAGTTGGAACGCTAGCTGGTCTAACTTAAGGTGGCAGGGCTCGAGGAAGTCTGGATATGCGCTTAGAAGTTGTGCGTCTGTCCTCACACAACTTTATGTGAGGCTGTGCAGCTCGCACACCCTCCAAATATATAGTCTGCATTATCAATAGGGTAGTATGAGTGACGTTCGAGCCGAGCATTATGGCATCAAGTTGTGCGTGCGAAGGCAATGTGTGACGCTGCAAACTAATAGCACGCTGACTGCATCTTCATGCAGTAGTGTGGGTTTCGCCCCTTTGAATCGTGTTGCTGGTGTTAACAATAACTTGCAGGATTGCGTTTGAGACGTTTGAGGGAGTAGCACTGTTTCTGGAGTCTTCTAAGAGTAAGCCATTTAGGGTTCTTATAAGTTAACACCTGAAACTCTTATATAGCGGAGCGAAGCTAGCGTAGCTGTCTGGAGTTCCAGGAAAGTGAAACAGAGTTTACTAAGCATAACTCAACTGTGCCGAGCTAATCGATATGCGCTTTTAATGTGCTATCTAATTACTAAAAAAGACGTTCACCCGCAAAAAATTTTCGCTCGACCCATTCCTCCTTCAACACGTTGTGGCGTAAATTATCTACGAGCCAGAGGAGCAACAAGCCATAAAGGCAAGATATTTATTAGAGTGGCCTTGACGTCCCCTACTGCAAGAGATAAATGACAAGTGTTGAGCCTTAGATATTTATGAAAGGAGCACATAGATACGCACTCTCGTAAATCCTACCACTTATTATTTATATGCTAAGGTACCAAGTCTATAGGTTCTAACACTTTCTGTATCATTTTAGCACATTGTTGAAGCGAAGGGGCAGGCGAATTTCTAGAAGATTAAATACCGGGCAGAAAAGGCAACTGATAAAGTCAATTCCAACCCACAAACAACTAGGTAGGAAATCCACATTCAGCGGTTAGTGAGCTGGAAAGGATGTCTCAACTAGACCAAAGGAACTTATTGGGTGGAGTTGAGGGCAGGCCGCACCGCATAGCTAAGATGAGCGCTCTAAGTTACCAATAAACAAAAAAAATGCTGTCGCAAAAATTAGCATAAATGTGATGGACCTCACTATTTATGTAAAACCTCTATCAAAAGGCAATGGGTTTGGTTTCTAGATCTAGGAAAGCTCTACAGTAGTCCGAAGCTAAACATTCCAGGAGATGTAAAATAAGAGCAAATCTTGGAATTTCGACTCTAACCTCTCTCTCCAACGTACATCAACAGACAAAAGGTGAAGGAAACGTGGTCAAGGTTGAGGCAATTATTGGTCAACTATTAATGCTAAGTACCGGTACAGTTTCACGGTTGCCAGCTAATCACCCTTCCTATTGAGGATCCCTAAAAAAACGCTAATCACCAGCTCAAATTAGACACTAAATACATCGTGGTAAAAATTGGAAATACTCAACGTATTACTAATCGGGTCTTCTGTTGGCTCAAGCCCTAAACAGACTTGGCGAGCCTCTCCTCAGCACTCCTACTCGTAAGCACACACACAAGGTTCTGCCGACCCATCGCCAAGATCTACGCTCGTGGGGCCTCCGAACTGTTAGGCTTATCCTTTTTATAAAAATTGTGTTACTTTTGAGTAAAGTTTTAAAAACTTCTTATTGTAATGAAATTAAATTGATCAAAATTATGAATATTCTTGCCTTGGCTATAGGAAATAATTCACATAAATCATAAGAAATTAACCTAACTGGCAACTCTTGCTGTCTTTGTACGCCTTGAAGGCACCTCCAGTTGTGTGGGGATGAGTGAGGCCGGGGTAGTACCTATGTACTTTCTCCGTCAGCTTGACCGTTATTCCTAGGCTATTCTTGAATAAAATCAACCTGAATTTGTACACTATTCTAAATATTCTGAATAAGTAGAGTTACGAGAAGAAATAAATAATTTGTAAATTTTGTAAATAGGTGTTGAAAGGGCAAATCAATATTTTGAACAAATGATAAATGGACTCTATGAGAAAGGCAAACAGTATTTTTTGCAATTTGATAAAGGGATGTTTTTTGGGGCGAGATGTCTGGGGCACGGGAAAATAAGCCCGTGCTCGTGACATAATGACCTTCAGCGACACTCAAATTATCTCATGGAGTGCTAACATTTACAAGATTTTTATTTTTTCAGTTGAGAGCGACCCAACGGCGGTGACGGCCAGTAACTAATGGAGTGCTAACATTTACAAGATTTTTATTTTTTCAGTTGAGAGCGACCCAACGGCGGTGACGGCCAGTAACTACTGGGTGCTGGACACAGACTATGACTCCTACGCGGTGGTGTGGAGCTGCCTTAATGCTTTCATCGCTCACGCAGGTCAGGAAACAATCACTGCACTGGAGGGTACAAAACAAGCCTGCTCTTGGTTCAGTTACTCGAGCTGGTCGTGGCTAATACGAAGCCTACTCCATTCTTTGTATTAGGTTAGATAGCTGGCTTGGCGGTAGACGGATCAACAGGTCCATACCTATACAGAAGCCTAGACTCAAGCACCGGCCTTCTACGAACTATTGCAGCTATGTCAAAAATGCATATATATCCAAGAAAAACCGTCAGCTAATGAAGGAAGTGACTGTGCAACTATGATTAGATTCAGCAGATCCGCATCGGTTGTGTTACTTAAGAATCAGGATAAATTCTGCGCGGGGGCCGAACCTGTACCTAACCTAACTATAATAGGTACATATATTATACCCGAGGCCTAGGTAGCTAGGCCACAAACTATACCGGCACCGCCGACTTAACCTGTTACCGACCTACTGAAAACCACCTTGATAAGAATAGCATTGCAGTAGGAACCATCGATGGTCACTAGATCGGTAAAGGTTCAAGCTTATTAGCCTTTGAAGCTTAAGTTTAGTATATCCAAAATTTTATGTAAATATGTTGGTTCTGCTACTTTGAATCGTGCTATAGGTTTAAGTAGCAACCTGATGACGCCTGAGACGGTCGGAAGACAATTTTAAAGAGAAGGATTGAGTGTTCGTCCATCTCAAAGGTAATCGATTAGAGGTTAACGACTGAAATCAATTGAAAGTGACGACAAAATCAATCCTGTCCAACGTTTGGAAAAATCAACCTAGCAAGCTCAGCTAAACTTCATTTTGCAGTGGTAATCGACAGCGCCTTAGGTCTCGGCGCAAGCTTCCATTAGACGAAATTAGATTTTGCATCAATTTAATTCTAGATGCACCGGGTATTTCATCAGAAGAGTAGAGATGCCACAAGAAGTAGGATCAGTATTAGCGGGAAGCCTGAGCGAGGAACACTGCGTACGAAAGTAGGAAGTACAAAATGACGGTTATCATCTTATCACAACAATGTAAGTGGGAAAATGAACGGAAGGAAAGCTAGCAAAGAAGGAAAGATGCTTGAAAGGCCTAACTTAGGTTCAGGTAGCTATGGGATCCTCTTAATTCAGCCTCTTGAGGACGCGACTCCCTTAATTTAATATGTGCGATGAGCTATAATCTAACCCATGGACAAAAATGCTATAGTCTCCTATGTGGAAACTTCGTCGTGCATTTTGCGAAAATGAAACTTCCCAAATACTCTATGAGCTCACCTTGTAAAGTTTCGTAATGATGAACTTCAAGGTTGAGTCCAGATTTGCAACTTCACTACATCTGCCGTGAAAACACGAGTCGCTTTGACTCTTGAAAGAGAGCTTGGAATAAAAAATTTGGTTATTTACATTTGGAAAATAATAACCGATTATCAGATATTGTACAGCATCTGAGAACTGTCTGTTGGGGTGGATATTTTCGGTTGATATTTCAAGTGCATCAGCTTAACTGAAGAACTGGATGTACTCCAATTCTCATGCTAATAATTAAAAAATAAACCTCAGCACTGCACCAGGGTTGGATTTAAGGTAGCCTAGAGAAGAGGATAATAAAAAAGAGTGTAAATCAAAGCTGCTAGGAATTCCGGAAGGAAATTTTTCGCTTTACCCTGACGATCAAATCTACAACTAAATTTCTAATTTTGGACTAATCTGAGCTCTAGTTAATAGGTTTAGCAGTTTGTTAAGTTTTGATGAGTTTAACGAGTTGAAATATTATTGTGCCTGACTCAATTACACCAAGTTGAACTCCCCTCCCTCCCTCTAGAAAAATTCCAAGAATGAACAGAGAAATATCTTCACCTAAGACAGGAAATCTATACAACTTGACCTTTAATTCACCATTTAATCTCGACTCTCTTTAATTAAGAAAGAACGATGTTAAAAGCGCCGCATAATGCATATAAGATGCACCGTGAGAGACGGGGTTAACCATGGCTGAACTACGTTAACGTAGTTCAGCCATGGGGTTAATTGTGGGTGCAAACCTGCCGAGAATTGGTAAGTGGACCTTATACGGCGAATGAGAACCATAAAAGCTGGCAGACCGTAGAGACCTGTCGGTCAGGGGCACGGTTGACGCTGACTGCCTGCATTACACGGCCAAGGTTCCACTTCAATTTAGTAAGATATAAATATATTAA
>LQNS02278097.1:17402035-17414397 GCA_001587735.2 Parhyale hawaiensis
TTAGAGTGGCATTTCCTCCAACTCAGGGGCTACCCGGAGCCCCAAACCCACAGCCGGCTCATACAAACAAAGAGGCGTCCGGTGGCCGGACAATGGGGGCGGCCTGATAACGCGCAGGCCATTGAAGGATCTAGCATCACATCACGGTTTAACAAGTGGTCCTCTGCTTTCATCTTTGCAGACACGGCAGGGCCTGTCTTCGCGCCTGGGGCAATTGTACCGCCAGTTTCCAGACACGATAAATAGCTGGTCTATATACCTTCTAATTTGTGATAACATGCATACAGACCTCCCCTGGCCTAGTGAAGCAACAGAACAAGATTTTTCTCCATGTTGAACTTGTCAGTTCCTATTATGCGGCGTATGTGCGGAATTAAGTGGATGAAAAGAAAGTGCTACGATCTATACCTTATGAGAACACTACAGCTTCCGTCTTTACTACATAGGCACTCGCCAGACATTACTTGACGATCGCAATGATGGTGTGTTGTAGCTTCTGACCCGTCATGACTACTGCCCCACTCTGTACGTTTCTATTTTGGGACAGCGAATGGAATCTTAATCCAAGCGTACATCACGAAACGCTTGTGCGTTTATGATATTCTTTTGCTGAGATTATACAGAATTTAAATGGATCGTTACAGAAGAGGCTATGGTCCAGATCCACTAGCGACGATAGGCGAAAATTTGTGGTATAAAGGACGTATCAGCAATATTTCCTAATTAAAAATTTACTCTATAAACAAAGAAGCTCATTGCAAAACACTGTTTGCAGATGTTAAAAAGCAGTCTATACGCAGGAGCAGGAGTTTTTATGATATACATTTTTTAACATTAATGCTGAATTTCACAGCATTTTATAAGTTTTATTATTAGGCAGTATAAAGCTTAATTGTATACATATTAAAGAAATCACAGGTTTCCAAGACTTAGAATTTGATACGCTTTACATTGAATTTGTAAAGAACAAGAATCACAGTGCTCTTCACAAATAGCACTTCAAGGAATTAGTGCGTCCTCTCTCCAACTCTCTTAGTGCTATTCAGCTACAATAGCTTCAATTACCATGCGTTGGCTTTCTATAATAATTACGTCTCCTTGTTATATCAAGAGGCCCAGTTTAACAGCCACACCCTTAGGATACTGTTCGTTGTCACCAGTTCATTAGGGGGGTGAAGTTCAAACGCGAAAAAACTGAAAAAAAGAGCGTCTAGCCCACAGCCGATTTTTTCTGAAGGCTTCGGCTTCCACTTTGCAGTACCTGCTACCACAAAAAGAAGCCGAGACTCAACTCAGTTTCACTGTAGAGCTTCATAAAAACACCAAGGCCACTGAGCAAACTTGTGCAGTAAAACCTAAACAGCGAAGAGAAAGTGTAGATGAAACGACGTATTCGAAGGGCGCTCATTAACGATTTCTGACCCCCGACACGTTATATCTAACTTATGCTTCTAACTAACTAACTAACTTATTATGCTCTGGTGTTGACACATGAGATAGTAAGCCACGGAACAATTCGTATAGTGCTAAACACAGGCTACTTTTTTTATAAGCGTTGCCAGATTGGCGTAAAGTACGACTACTTAAAGCGCTTTTTTCCAAAACCGAAGACACCAGGGCGTACATGCATGGACAGGCAGCGAAAAGATGACTGAAATGCCTGTTGAGTTCCGATCAGCAATCAGGTTTCAAAATATTAAAATGTGCACCGAAACAGGTCTCTTATGAAATTAAATAAATTTGTGACATAATGACTCTCCATTACCGAACATTGTAAATCCCTTTTCGGCAGTTGACGACATCTGGTTACTTCCATAATGTTATTCCAACACAGGTTTTTGCAGCAGCCTGGTAGATGGTTAAACATTGCCAGGTCAAGTTGAGTCGAACATCATGCAGTTGAAGCGACACCCATTCCGCATTGATTCTATTCTGTAATTGACGAAGCCGCCATTGAGTGGAAGCTACCATTCTTTTACAGACTGGCCGCAGTTCGAAGAATGAGTAATATTAATATTCCTGTTCCTAAATAATGATATATCTATTATTTGCTTTACATTTCAGGCAATGTTATTCCTATGAGATGCTTGATTTTGATCCGCCGGCTTAGGGTTGACACGTTGGTCGCCATGTGCTCCACATGAATGGACACTTGGCGACCCAGCGTGTTAACCCTAAGCCGACGAATTAAATTCAGGTGCAGCAAAGGAACAGCATTGCTTGAAACAAAGAAATTTGACGCGCAGTAAGGGGTTAATGATGAGAATGTAGATACCTGCTCGCTAGTAATATCGAAACTTCATCAACAGACGTGTGTGTAGCTGCTTGCTAGTTACCCCGAAACTTCAAAACAAGTCTAGCATCTCTATAAAAAAATTTTGAAGTGTATCTTCATAAGTTCTACAAATTATTTTCAACGTACACTCCCTGGCCAGTCACTCGATTTTTTGTGCAGTAATAACGAATTCACTGCTCAGAGGTTCCTCGTGGCACGAGGTGTTAATTAAGAAACCACGATCCCTTCTTACTTTGCTTTACACACAGAATATTGCATAGACTATTACTAAGACCGAAGTAGTTCAGTCCAGCAGCAGCACTTTGAGTCACATTCCCAAAAAGTCGCAGCTAACCGCTCTGTAGGAAACGTCATGTTCACCAGCAGGGAAGAAGCGATAACAGAGTTTCTATCAAATGGTCCCAAGAAATTTGATACGTGCTGCAGTACGCCTCACCCTCACCACTGCGCGATTGGCCCCACTGGAATATTATAGAGAAGCAACCATTCTCAACATTTGATGGAACTGATTCTCTAAATGCACAATAAGAGACTCATTTAATTGCACCGGCTTAAAATAAGAGAAAATGCATTCTCAGTGAGAAGTGATTAGCACCTAAAGAGTTGAGCGCAGGGCAGCATAGTAGTCGATGCTACTAGGAAACCTAGCATCTATTGCTCCCGATATAGTATGTGGCTTACTTCACTATATACGTGTTAGACAATGCTACGATAGATTCAGTTCAGGGAGAAGAAGTGCCTACCTAAATATATAGACACACATATTATACCTGTATCTCATGTGTGCCACAATACTGCCACATACTATGCCGCCACTCTTTTATTTATATCATGACCAAAAGACACCTATAAAATTAATCCACGATTTGTACATGGAATAAAGATTCACGTAACCCCAGGAAGTTCTCGGTCACAATGGTTGCGCAGGAGTGGAAAAAGTACAGACAAAAACTGGCCAACCTCGAGAACCTTGGCAAAGCAACACGGCATCGCAGGTGAAACTCGCGTATAAGATTAAAATGAATGGTCCGAGTTCATATAGGGCGATGGATCTGACAGACAAGGATAGAAAATAACCGGTCAAGAGTCTGACTAAGATGATGGTATAGGCTCAAAATACTACATTTTAGTGAACGTAACAGAGCCCAATATCATGTTTTGTTTTATCCTTGTAAACACAACTGCACATCTATACCTCGGTAGGGACAGGCTAGAGCGCTAAGCTCGTGCCACTGAACGTTGAAGAGTCGAATACCAACCCAAATAAACGAGCTCTTGTGGAGCTTAACGTGCTTACTCAGCATTTGATGTCTGCCCACCTGCCGAGGAAGTACTGACCTTTACCAGAATTTGGGAAGCGTCGAGGGTGAGGCAAAGGTCGTTGCATAAGAGCCTTCCGTGGATGGCGCCACAGCCATCGACTATCCGTGGTAGGCTGCAGCCGTACACTCATCTGAGGCCAGTTGGCTTATATCCGCAGTACAAGCCAGTGGGTGTGGATTTACCGGTAGGAAGTGCGGTCAAGTTCACTTAACTTTTTTTCAGAAAGATTCACCAATGTGTAAGCTCTTAGAAAGTATCAACAAATGAAATAAAGTGGGCACGAAAAATTGACACCGCGAATGCCCATCAATCTAGGTTAAAAATAACCTATGGGATCCTCTTCGGGCGCGACTCGCCCAACATAGTATGCATGAGCTTAAATAACTGAACTAACCCTGTAGTCCATCTCCTGCTCCTGAGAGGGTATATTCAAAATAGTGAAACATGCATTACACTAAACTATCGATCAGTTACATCTATAGCTAGAGTACTATGAGAGAGCATACCTTCACCAAGCACGGCAAAGGAAATGAAAAATTGAAATTGGTGTGAAACTGTGATGTCCTTTACATCATTATCAATATCTGAGCACGTGTACCGATTGACGATAATAACAGTCTTTAATTTAATTGAAGATCCGTTCATAACTTTTCGAGTTATGCTGCTAACAAACATTCTGACATACGTTATTCAAACACACAAACAAACCATCCTATCATCACAAAAATGTAATTATTTTTGTATATAAACATTACCATGAATTCCCAATAAATTTCATAGAGATCTGTTCATAACTTTTTGAGTGATTTTGCTAACAATCATAAAGTCAAATACGAAGACAGATAAACAAATGAACAGATCGTCACGAAAATTTGTTCATTTACTCTGTGTAATCTACCTAACAACTCACGTAAATTTCATGAAAATCTGTCGATAACTTTTTGAGTCATGGCAATAAAAAAATGAGGCAGTTACACAAACGGATGAACGGATCTTTACCAAGAATTAATCATCTGTTCCTTCTAGATTACCAAACAATCCCTGTACATACAGTATATTTCATTGAAATCCGTATATAACTTTTTGAGCTATCTAGGTGGCAGACAGGCAAAGAGATAAGAAGTAGATGGACAAGCAAACTCAATGAAAACATAACCTTCTTGACGGAGGTAATCGGGGCCAGACTAATGAGGGTCATAGGGGCAATTGTCCTGGGCCCCATGCACTGCGAAAGAGGTCCTTCTTCAGACCTAAAAGAGAATATCAAAGGTAGAAAAAACGAATAACTAATAGTAATAGCAGTAGTCGTATAAGAAAGTTTAAGGCTCCCTAACAGTAACGAAACAAATCAATTACAGATTTGAGGTATGAGTAACTATTAAAGTCGTTGATGTGCCCAACTACAGTACATCATACCGCCTTATCTGGCCATATATATGGCCGTACTTTGAGCTAAAAAAGTATTTCTGGTGGATTTTAAGCTACTCGTATAAGGTAAATAAAATGTGGTATGTATATTTCGTTAGCTACATACAATTACCTTAATGGTGCTTGTGGTCCCAAGCTCAGATTAGCTACCTCAGGCCCTCTTCCTATACCCTCCTAGCTCGACTTGCCCCGGGCCACTCCTGTAGCCTGTATAGAAAAGGCTCTATTGCTACTGAAAACGATGCTTAAAGAGAACGATAAAGAGTAATTAAAAGAGCTACCTCTCCTCATGCAGATACGTTTTCAGCTATGTTGCTTACTTATCTTCTAGATGTTATTGTTGAAAGGACTGATTTATAGAGGAGCCAAGGCTGCCACACAATTATTGACACAAGACAGTATTGTTCTAAGTGGAAGAAAATGAAAGTTACCCCAAAATTGCATGGAGTACAATGTTCAATGACAGCGTAAACAGAAAAATGTCTAGAACGGCGTTGAAAACGTTTTAAAAACTACACAGGTTCCATCGATAGAACGTCGCTATACATACATATTATCAGTTACAAATGGAAGGTAGTTCTGACACTGAAGAGAGACCGAAGGAAGATACATACTGACTAAGAGAAGATAGGGCGAATCAGGTTCCAAGAGATTGTAACCATTAGAAAGAAAGCTTCAACCCTTCACTGCATGACATAATTTTGCCTTTCCTGAAGGAATGATGCCAATTGGTACGTACGTATCATGTAGGTATTATCTGTGCTATGAAAGGAGTAGCTAATATATAGGGCCTACTGGGTTATTTTTGTCCACGGCGGAAGTATCGAATATGACTGCAACAAAGTAAGAACATGTTGACTATCAGGTCGAGAAACAATAAACGACACATTTAGACTGCGATATAACCGAAGTTGGATGTATTAAATTGTCCGGAAAGTTTATGCCGATTTTTGGTATTTCTTTTATATACTTTTTTGCAACATGATTCAGTCTGGAAAATTAGATTTGATCACATCTCCGTTTAGAGCAGTTTTCCATTGCGGATACAGCAGGTGAACCTGAGGACGTCTTCCGTGTCTTTGACTTAACGAGAACAGAAAAAAATTCACCGTTATGCCAATAAATTGACTTGGCAGAAAGTAGTAGCTTGGCAGAAAGTAGACAGCTAGATAAGTAGAGGACGCCCTGATGATAGCGTTTCATACTTTCCTGTATGAGGAGTTAATCGAAACTTTTCTATTTACAGTATTTGGGCAAATAGTACGAGAACAGCAGGTATTTCTCGCTCTTCAGAATAGGCGCCCGCTGTCCCTCTACCACCTACCTGCACGCCGGCAAAGGCATCCTCCGAGTTGAGGATCACCACATCAACTTGTGAGTAACACGAACATGAGGTGTGCGTGCTTATCAGTAGCATAAAACTGTTCCTCAATCCAACTGGGAATGATTTTAGATTTAAGAACGCATAATTTAAAGATTCAATGTACCCCCAATTGCAGCGACGGCATTGTGTGTGTGTGTCCAAACTACGCGTCCCGGGGGCAGTGTCTGTATAATAAGGAAGCTGAGGGCTCAGTCTACGGCAACAATTATTTGTTGATGTTGTGATATACTACGAGCTATGTGTTTCCGCCAGGAGTCTGGTATATATTTTTTTATAATGAGTGTCGTTGTATTTTAACATAGGCCAATGTAATTAAACACACGTAGAGGGTCTCCCAGAATTCCTTGCATAAATTTTAACCTACGGTTCCTTAAAATGAAACAACAATATTTCAATCTATAGAGGCATGTCCAAAAGAGATTGATTTAAAAGTTAATAGGAGTTAACATTTAAAGGGTGCCATTTACTGCACCGGTGGACTGCTTCACTTTGCTGCAAAGACAAAATTGCCCCTCGGGAGTTAGTTTGCACTGAACACTAGCTCTGCAGCACATCAATGTAAAGACGACAATGGACCAACTATAGAATAATGAACTTACAGATATGAATTAAACTTATGTTATGGTGAACTGAAATTCTAAGAGAGGAGCCAAAATGTACAGAGAAATATATCCTACCACGGTATCCTGACATGGCGTTTCTTGATTTTTACCTATGTGACCGCCTAATAAGTTTAGTCTACGAAACACCAGTTCTGTCTGAAGAAGAAAATATCGGTAGGATTACTGAAGGCTCTGCTAGGATTAGAGAAGCACTTGGTACTTTCGCACGCGTTTGGCAATCATTCCGTTAGAACCTCCACGCTCGTATCGAAGCCGATGGGCGTCATTTTGAAAATCTGCCGTAACTAACTTAATTTAACCACTGTAGTCATAAATACGTACTGATTTAGAATTTTCATTTACTCGCCCGCCAGTGTTGTATATGGCACTTTTTAAATTTTAACTCTTCGTAAGTTTCAAAGGAAACACTTTCGGACGTGTCTCTATAGAGTGGTAAATGGTTATTCAATTTTAAGCAACCTTGCATGTATACTAGCGCACCTGTCTGTCCATCAGAAACAAAAGGCATTTGTATTGGTTCCGTAGCGTGTTCATGCGCGTACATACAGCCGTGATTCTGCTACGGTGGTGAATTTAGACTATCCAAGAGGCGGCCAATTCATTATCAGTAAAAGATGGTCATCGTCTATCCCGAGCAGCTGGAGGGCCTTGTAATGAAACAATAAGAAATTCACAAACCAAACTAATCTAACAGGAACTATAGGAGTGCCGGAGGGCGCCTAACAAAAAAAAATACTCACGTGTTTCCCTTCCTCGCAGTTTTGGCAAGAGCGTCGACGTAGAAGGACAAGCAAAGCGGGCCAACCCGTCCAGTGACGAAGGCAAGCTCTCCTTGTCCGTGTCTTCAAAAACACCCTGTGAGTCAATTAATTCAGACGATTCAATTTTTCATGTCGGAGATCAAGATATACAGTCACTGACAAATGAACACAGATGGGTATTTTTTTAGTATTTTCACGAAAATATATACAACAGTAATGTCAAAGTTTGAACTCTTGCTCGTTTACATCAAACGTTCGTAGGCAAGATACAAGTGTTTTGTAGCTAGCTTTAACCGCACCAAATTTTATCGTAATTTGAAATGATAGAGACAATTACTCTTGCCTGTAACAGAATAACGTTGCCGAGGAGGTATATTAGAAAGGAGGGAGCCAGAAGCCTCGTCCGTGAAGCTCAAGTTTCCGGTGTCGCTGCTGCCAGTCGTCCGATGTATGCACCAATCGCATATTAGTACATCGGTTTGTTTGTTTCTCCCGCGTCACTTCCACCATTGAGATTAATGTGTGTTCGTTCGCCACAGTCACCGGGTGCCAGAGGCACTCACTTTCAGGGCTGAACTGATTTCTCCCCTTAGGAATGTATTCCTGCTATAATCCTATTAGAATACATCGCATCACAGCCTCACTGGAAAAGTTGGAACGCTAGCTGGTCTAACTTAAGGTGGCAGGGCTGCCTCCTCTCTATTAAAGCTCCTTGAACGTTGCTGGCTCAAGGAGAAGAGAGACGCTGATGACGTCACAGCCGTCTCGAGGGAGTCTGAAGATGTGCTTAGAAGTCGTGCGTCTGTCTTCACACAAGTTTATATGAGGCTGTGCAGCTCGCACACCCTCCAAATATATAGTCTGCATTATCGATAGGGTAGTATGAGCGACGTGCGAGCCGAGCATCATGGAATCAAGTTGTGCGTGCGAAGGCATAGTGTGACGCTGCAAAGTAATAGCACACTGACTGCATCATCAGGCAGTAGCGTGAGTTTCGCCCCTTTGAATCGTGTTGCTGGTGTTAACAATAACTAGCAGGATTGCGTTTGAGACGTTTGAGGAAATAGCACTGTTGCTGGAGTCTTCTGAGTGTAAGCCATTTAGCGTTCTTAAGTTAACACCTGAAACCCGTATATAGCGGGGCGAAGCTAACGTAGCTGTCTGGAGTTCCAGGTAAGTCAAACACAGTTTACTAAGCTTAACTCAATTGTACCAAGCTAATCGATATGCGCTTTTAATGTGCTATCTAATTGCTATAAAAGACGTTCACCCGCAAAATTTTCGCTCGACCCATTCCTCCTTCTACACGTTGTGGCGTAAATTATCTACGAGCCAGAGGAGCAACAAGCCATAAAGGCAGTATATTTATTAGTGTGGCCTTGCCGTCCCCTAGTACAAGAGATAAGTAAAAAGTGTTGAGCCTTCGATATTTATGAAATGAGCAAATAGATACGCTCCCTCGTAAATCCTAGCACTTATTATTTATATGCTAAGGTACCAAGTCTATTGGTTCTAACACTTTCTGTATCATTTTAGAACATTGTTGAAGCGAAGGAACAGACGAATTTCTAGGAAATTAAATACCGGGCAGCGCTATCGTCTCTCACGACGGAAATGTGTGCGTGTTTGTGTACGCAGATCATGTGCGCGTGAGCGGCGTTCAAGTTGGTGCGCCGCGCTGCTCGCTGTATCGCTGATTAAGTTGGGTTAGGTTAGGTTAGGTTAGGTAACGTAAGGTAAGGTTAGGTAACGTTAGGTAAGGCTAGGTAAAGTTAAAAGGTTAGATCTGGTTAGATTGGGTTAGGTTAGGTTAGGTTGGGTTAGGTAAGGTTAGGTTAGAAGGATAGGTAAGGAGGTTAGGTAAGGGTGGGTTAGTTTAGGCTAGGTTAGGTTTGCCTAGGTAGTGTTTATTTTAGTGGTGGCGCGCGCAGGAAAGCTTACGTGAACGCAAAATCGTCGTGAGAGACGATAGTGCTACCGGGCAGAAAAGGCAACAGATACAGTCAACTCCACCTCACAAACAAATAGGTAGGAAATCCCCATTCAGTGGTTAGTGAGCTGGAAAGGATGTCTCATCTAGGCCAAGATAACTTATCGGGTGGCGTTGAGGGAAGACCCCGCAGCAAAGCTAGGATAAGCAATGCGAGTTACTTACAAAACAAAAAATGCTGCCGCAAAAATGAGCAAAAATGAACCTTCAGCGACATTCAAATTATCACACGGACTGCTAGGTAACATTTACAATATTCTTATTTCTTCAGTTGAGAGCGACCCAACGGCGGTGACGGCCAGCAACTACTGGGTGCTGGACACAGACTACGACTCCTACGCGGTGGTGTGGAGCTGCCTCAATGCTTTCATCGCTCATGCAGGTCAGGAAACAATCACTGCACTGGATTGTACAAAACAAGCCTGCTCCTGTATCAGTTACTCGAGCTGGTCGCGGCTAGTACGAAGCCTACTCCATCGTTTGAATTAGGTTAGATAGCTGGCGGTAGACGGATCAACAGGTCCATGCCTATAGAGGAGCCTAGACTCACGCTCCGGCGCCTTCTACGAGCAATTGCAGCTAAGTAAAAAAAAATGTATATATATCCAAGAAAAACCGTCAGCTAATTAGGAAAGTAACTGTGCAACTATGGTTTGTTATAGCAGATCCGCAGAGGTTGTGTTAATGAAGAATAGATTAGGATAAGTTCTGCGCAGGGGCATAACCTATACCTAACCTAACTATAATAGGTACACATATTACACCCAAGGCCTAGGTAGCTCGGCCACAAACTATACCGGCACCGCCGACTTAACCTGTTACCGACCTACTGAAAACCACCTTCATAAGAATAGCATTGCGGTACGAACCATCAATGGTCACTTGATCGGTAAAGGTTTAAGCTTTGCCTTTGAGGCTTAAGTTTAGCATATCTAATATTTTAGAGAAATATGTTGGTTCTACCACTTTGAATCGTGTTACGGGTATAATTAGCAACCCGATGATGTCTGAAACGATCGGAAGACCATTTTAAAGAGAAGGATTGAGTGTTCATCCATCTCAAAGGTAATCGATTAGAGGTAAACGACGGAAATCGATTGAAAGTGACGACATAATCAATCCTGTCCAATGTGTGGACAAATCAACCTAGCAAGCTCAGCTAAACTTCATATTGCCGTGGTAATCGACAGCGCCTTAGGTCTCGGCGCAAGCTTCCATTAGATGAAATTAGATTTTGCATCAATTTAATTCTAGATGCACAGGGTATTTCATGAGAAGAGTAGATATGCCACAAGAAGTAGAATCAGTATTAGAGGGAAACCTGAGCTAGGAACACTACACACGAAAGTAGGAAGTACAAAATGAAGATTATCAAGTTATCACAACGATGTAAGTGGGAAAATGAACAGAAGGAAAGCTGGCAAAGAAGGAAAGATGCTTGAAAGGCCTAACTTAGGTTCAGGTAGCAATGGGATCCTCTTAATTCAGCCTCTTGAGGACGCGACTCCCTTAATTTAATATGTGCGATGAGCTATAACCTAACCCATGGACAAAAATGCTATAGTCTCCTATGTGGAAACTTCGTCGTGCATTTTGCAAAAGTCAAACTTCTCAAATACTCTATGAGCTCACCTTGTAAAGTTTCGTAATAATGAACTTCAAGGTTGAGTCCAGATTTGCAACTTCACTACGTCTGCCGTGAAACCACGAGTCGTTTTGACTCTAGAAAGAGAGCTTGGAATAAAAAATTGGTTATTTACATTTGGAAAATAATATCCGATTATCAGATATTGTACAGCATCTGAGAACTGTCTGTTGGGGTGGATATTTTTGGTTGATATTTGAAATACATCAGCTTAACTAAAGCACTGGATGTACTCCAATTCTCATGCTAATAATTAAAAAATAAACCTCAGCACTGCACCAGGGTTGGATTTAAGGTAGCCTAGAGAAGAGGATAATAAAAAAAGAGTGTAAATCAAAGCTGCTAGGAATTCCGGAAGGAAATTTTTCGCTTTACCCTGACGATCAAATCTACAACTAAATTTCTAATTTTGGACTAATCTGAGCCCTAGTTAATAGGTTTAGCAGTTTGCTAAATTTTGGTGAGTTTAACGTGTTGAAATATTATCGTGCCTCACTCAATTACACCAAGTTGAACTCCCCTCACTTCCTCTGGAAAAATTCCAAGAATGAACGGAGAAATATCTTCACCTAAGTCAGGAAATCTATACAACTTGACCTTCAATTCACCATTTAATCTCGACTCTTTTTAATTAAGAAAGAACGATATTAAAAGCGCCGCATAATGCATATAAGATACACCGTGAGAGACGGGGTTAACCATGGCTGAACTACGTTAACGTAGTTCAGCCATGGGGTTAACTGTGGGTGCAAACCTGCCGAGCATTGGTAAGTGGACCTTATACGGCGAATGAGAACCATAAAAGCTGGCAGACCGTAGAGACCTGTCGGTCAGGGGCACGGTTGACGCTGACTGCCTGCATTACACGGCCAAGGTTCCACTTCAATTTAGTAAGATATAAATATATTAATT
>LQNS02278097.1:17417689-17437955 GCA_001587735.2 Parhyale hawaiensis
CAACGCGCATGGGAACAGCAAGTCGGGAAAGAAGGGGAAAAATAGATGGAGGAAAGATCAGTATAAGTAACTGGTGAGAAGGAAGCAAAATGGGCACGAAAGACAGACGAGACGATCGTGATAACGACTCAACGGGTCACGGGTCGTCTAGTAACCACTAAAATACGACATCCTAGGACTGATTTCCGGCGAGCATTACGTACCCATAGAAGGCATACGACCAATAAATAATGGCTACAATCTCCTACTCGAGAGGAAGGAAGACGCAGATCTCATCCTTGAAACCCGACTTACCGTTAAACCAAAGCCATTTGTTCTTACAGTCACAGCACCACCAGACATTCAGGCGCGGCGCTCGGTCTTCTGCCAGCGTGTCGACCCGTTCGTGGGAGCACACTCCGCCGAAGAAATAAAGACCGAATTAGAGCAAAAACAACCCTGGCTGAAGATAAACAGCGTGTTCAGGATCAAGCAATACACCCACGTTTTTAAAGCAGAATGCAGCACAGTTGCACAAGCTGACTGCATGTTACAGGAAGGGCTCAAATGTTTCTTCTTTAGAAGTACAACGTCACCAATGGAGAATGCACCATTTGTCAACTTGCAGCTCTGCTTCAAGTGCTATAAATATGAAGATCATGCCACACAAGACTGCACAACCCAAAAACTCTTCTGTTCAGAATGCGGCGATAGCGGCCATTCGTTCAAGGAATGCACCTCTTCAGTTGAAAAATGCTTAAACTGCAATGGTCCACATCGAACAATGGCAATGGCATGTCCTGCTAAAAAGCAGAAGATGAGAGAAATACTGGAAAGGGACGCTGCAGCTGAAAAGAAATAGAAAGAACAAACTTACGCAGATATCACAAAAAGGTCATCGGCGAAACTACTCCAACAACCCACATCCTAGAAATTGGCAATAGTGCTCAGTTGGACATCACCGCAATTATCATACATGCACACTTCTATAATATGGCAACCGGTGGAGGAACCTAGAAAGCAGAATTGAACAGAATGCTAGCAAAGAAAGGAATTACTCCTATGAATTTTCCTGACAACCCACCATCACAAAACTTGTTCAAAACCAAGATCAACATAGAAAACCCTGACGTTGTTCTCCAGCGCCCAACAACAGACATTGCTTCAAAGAAACTATGTAAAGAAAGAGAAGAGCCTATGGAAACGGAAAGATGAACCCGACCGAAAACCAGAGAAGATCCGAGAATGGAAAGACAGCGCTCATCAAGTGAACACATGACCATCACACAGGCATCTGAATATCTCATAGGAATCAATGTTGTGGACGATAAACAAACAGAAGAAACCGATCTAGACCCATCTAAACTCAAATCTTACTCCCAAGCAAGAAAGCTGAAATACCCAAGAAGTTAATCAAACCCTCATATGCCACCTGAAATCGTGGAACGCCTAATCCATCGGAAACAGCTGTGGGAAAAACAAATTAATATCAGATACGTACCTCCAGAATCCTTCAAAAAATACGAAATGGCGGAAGAAGCACCCCTCCACACGTACAAAGAGCCCAAGAAAAACGCATCAGTACCCAAGGAGGCTTACGATAATTCAACATAACGTGAGGCACTAGAGCAGAAAAAAGGACGGATTAACTAATTATACCACCTTCGGCATAATCCTGACCTCATTCTAATAAATTCCCATGGAGTATTACAACAAGATGCGATAAAAATCTTTAATTACAATGCATATGAAGTAAATAACGACCAGTCAATCCACAGTGGAGCCGCCATAGCTATACGCAAAGACATACAATACAGACTAATTGATAGATTTGAATCAGATATGATATGAGCCACAATCGAAGCTGAACAAGGCAACATACAACTACTCACAGCTTACATCCCACCCAGACAGAGCTACATGCACTACGGAGACTTTTACTCACAACTCACCAAACCAGACCCAGTATACATCATAGGGGATTTAAATGCAAGACACGCACGACTTGGACACGGGGACAGAAACAGTAGGGGGAAAACCGGAAAGCCCGCATTCGAATAAACACATATATAGGACCAGAATTTCCATTACACAGTGGAGTACCACAAGGTAGTTGCCTGTCACCATCAATGTTTACATACTATACGCATGACCTTGATGAACCACAAGCACACTCGGAATACATTAGCTATGCTAATGACATCACACAAATAGTCAGATTTGAAGGCTCTTCGGCAATGTTATCCCGAACAACAGCAAGAGCTATAAACAAGATAGAAGGGTTTGAACATAAATAGAAGATCAAAACAAACAGGGAAAAATTTCAAATAATATAAATCGGACGAAAAAAATGTGAAAATAGCACTCCCTGACAGGGAAATAGAATACTCCAACAAAAACAAGGTACTCGGACTGACAATTAGCACTGTAGGCTATAAAGAGCACATCAGCGGCAGAGTAGCTCATGCAAAAACAAAAATGGCACAACTATACCGTTTCCGCAACCTTTCGACAGATAACAAAAGGTAGTTGTACTTGGCACTAGTCCGACCTGTCCTCACGTATCCTCCAATTCCACTGCACATTTGCTCCACCTCACAAATTCTCCAACTGCAAAGAATACAAAATCAAGCAACAAGATATATAACCAACATTTCACTAGCAGAACGTAAAACATCAGTTGAATAACACGAAACCAGTAAACTACAACTAATTAATACGATACTGCAATCGCAAGCTAAAAAACTCTGAGAGAATATTGAAGAAAATTAATAATCTCCCACAAAATTCTCAATAATCTGACTCTACAAGACAGACAAACGTACAGATGCAACTGGCCATCCAGCAGGCTAACAGCACAAAACAACATCACACCACTCTACTCATAACCGAAACGCAACCACAAACAAACAAATACATCTATCACAACACAACGGTCTGACGACCTACCCCCTTTCCCCTTAAGGTAAACCTACAATGAACTCAAGCTAAAACACACCACAAACAAATTGGCACTGCCCGGTCATTTTACCATCTCCTATTTTTTCTGTTTCAACTTTCTTCCATTTCTCCTCTACCTACTAACCCTGCTCCAACTGTCATCTATTTTTCTCCTCTTCTTCACTCCACTCACCGAAGTACACACAGTTTGAGGAGTGCAGCCAGCAGGCCGAGAAGCGCAGCAGACCGGGAGGCAGCGAAGAGTGCGGCAGGCTTGGAGGCCCCGGAGAGTGATGCTGTCGTTCTGACTTCTTCGGCGCACACATAGTGCAATTGTACGCCCTATTGCTTGGCCTCCGTCAGGCATCAGCTTGCGCAGCCATCGTAGATATATATTAGATCGTTTGTAGCCAGGACCATTACGGACGACTTCCATTAGCGAGTTTTTAGAGTTTTGAGTGCTGTTTGTTTAGGCCAAAGGCGCATTTCCTGATCCAGACTTTGAGACAATCAGTGTGTTTTTGAATAAATATTACACTTTCACTATTAAACCTTGGTACATTCAACAATACACGGAATATGTCGTTATGATCAACCAACCAGCGCTCAATGGATCTCTTTTCAAAGTTACATGGAAAGGAGTTAGAGCACAGGGGGTGACAATATATTCGGAACAGCCAGCAAGATTTTGAGCTGTGCCCCAATTTCCGAATTAACGTGTTACCAACTCCATGGAGCTTTCGCGTTTCTTTCTATATATCCTTGTCATCACGAAAATCATCAGTGATTATGTGACCCAGTTAAGAGAAGCTTTTTACTTACGTAAGCTCCACACCATTGAGAATACTGTAGAATGTTCATAACCCGGCAGGCTACTACTCCTAGGCCTAATATACATGCACGCTGTATTTGCCATACTATACTCAATAAAGATTATTCGTTTGGCTCTCTCAGATTGCAAGCAACTTTTGTAATCCTGTAGCAAGGGGAATGACAAGCACAAGCAAGCAACCATGCGAGCACCATGCAAGCAACTAAGGGCTTTAACTGCTTTATTGTTAATATGACAGCCTACTCCACTTACAGTTAACTGTGTATGGATATAGTCAATGAAGATATTGAACAGAATGGGAGACAGTAAGCCTCTTTGTCGTGTACCGTTAGTCATAGCAAACGTCGATGACTTTTCCGCCCCATTTAACATAGCATTTCTGGGTTTGACACCAATAGTAGGAGAAAAGCTGCAGACTTCAAGTTGATCGCTGGAACTTGAACTACGAGCTGAAAGTGGAGCTCGGACGGGAACTGAAGACGATGAGTGGTGAGTGGAGTGAAAAGAGGAGAATAATAGACGATAGTAGGAGAGTTGTTAGTAGGTAGAGGGAGAATTGAAGAAAGGATGAATGGAAAAATAGGAGGGGAGTAATTGAATGACCGGGCGGTGCCGGTTTAATTAGGGTAGGTTATTTCATTAGGTTTCTATATGGCTTACGGTTGAAAAAAAAAGGTGGTCAGACCGTTGTGATGTAGGTTGATCTGTTTAGCTGTTAAGTGGTTGTGTCTTCTGTAGAGTGGTTCAATGTTGTGTTGTGCTGATTGTCTGCTGGATGGCCAATTATGCTTGTGTGTCTGTCCTTCAAGTGGTGTTAATTTGTTGATGATGCTGTGGGGTGTTATGTCTTCAATGTTTTTTCCATATTCTTTGGGCTTGTGTTTGCAGGGTTATGTTGATGGATTGGAGCTTGCTCAATTCGTGAAGTTCTGTGGATCTGTTTTGCTCCCTGAGTGAGGTGCCTGTGATGTACCTGGTGGCTTGATTTTGAACTCTTTGCAACCATTCGGGAACTGAAGAAGAGCGAGAATACCGGTCCTTTAATTGACTCCTTTTATACACGAGCGGACGTAAAGCATTTCCAGCCGCTCTCGGAGGTTCGCCAATGACTGCACATAGGCAGTCGCTCGGTGACCGCGCTGTTGCGGTTTCGGGCTACGCCTCGGGAACCCGAGCTGATAAGCAAAGGCGTGCACTTGATGAACTTTAATGCTGTGGTGCATTGGTATGCTGAAGTGAAGATGAAAAGATTACCACCGAGTACTATTGATATCTAATGGTGAATTAGCTGGGAGCCCTAGTGCTTTTTTTATTAAAATTTGTCACAAAAATACTAAAGAATCTCAACAGCGATTAGACTGAAAATACTCCATCGGAGCTACACTTAGTCCAAAGAATCACCTTGCTGTGATCTCAAAATGTGCATGTTCTAAACTCCTCCATTTTGATTCCGTCCACTATGAAGCGTTCACGATGTGTTTACTGGCAAAAAAAAAACACATGGCAGAGCAGCACACAGAAAAAGAAAAACATGGGGAGCACACACTAGAGCAGTTAGATAACACACGAAGTGCGATTATTATGTTTTCTGTTTCCTGCAGGATTTAAAAGAAGGTCCCGGTTTGGCTAGTTGCATCAGCACTGGTGTTCATCAGCACCTCACAATTCAGCCTTAATCTGTCCCAACCTTCTTCCTCTGCGACGCTAAACAGGCTTTATGAACCTCCTGCTCCGGTCCACCGTCCCCATACCTGAATGATGGAAGAGGAGCTCCTCCGGGAAGGAACCCTCCAATAGGAGTCTTGGAGTAGAGGCAGAGGAGCAGCTTACAAGAAGAAAGAAGAGTCTCTTCCTCTCCCGCTAGACATAGGTGATAAGTGATACTCCTCCACTAGAAGTTGTCCTCAATTTCAGACCAAGTATATATGTCCTGCACCGAAAGAGTAAAACAGAACCTAAGGCATTGTCGGATATATTCTCATGAGCAATTTCACTTCACAGCTGACACCCTGTGCTCCAACTGGATGCTCGCTGGTCCAGGTCATGTATGAGTGTCTTTACGTCACCAGCTTTCAATGGCGCCAGGTGGCCCAAATCTCCAAAGTTTAGATCACTCATGTATTGCGTCCCTGACCAGCCCACCCTCTCCCCTGGCCCTCACTCAGCATGGTCCTCAACATAGCCTTCATTTCCTCTGCTGAGACAATTCAATTCACATTACAAAAACATCGTCATCATGTCTCGCACCTCCACTGACGACACCGTTACTGGGGTGTAGCTGGGTGCCCAATTAAGCTCCATGCTCGTTAGGTACTCGTATTGTGTTTTGAAGCGGTGAAGAAATATGTATGCAAAGCAAACGAGCCCACCCTGAAGTGACTGGGGTAATTTGCGAAGGCACCATCAGAAATGGGTCATTGCTTCGAAATTACCTATTTAAACTCAAAGAGACAGATTGCATATATTTAGTGCAGAATTTTGAATTTGAACTATTAACCATAAAATTATTTCCACATTTTCGTCTTCCAAATATATAAGTTCTGTGGATTTTCCAAAAATCGGGAATCAAAATACAGTCTGGCTTCAAGATGACACACACACACCCAAAAAAATCTTCCCAAACTAGCAAAAAACTCAAATCAGATACGAGTTAAATTACAAAATAGGGCAGAAGACATTCTTAAAATAACTGCGCGTAAGATGTAATTATCTAAATAGAAAATTAAGCCGGCATTTTGTTTCGAAGTGCCTCTGTAACTTGTTGTAAGTAGTAATACGTCATTAGTTTATTATTTTTGTCGCTGAAGCGAATTCTGTCTTTCCCTTGCCTCGCTATAACGCTTCTTCCCCGTAGGAAAACAATGGGATAAAAAAAATTCTCGTAGCAAAATAACACAGCCTGGTTGAAATGGGGTTAATGGGGCTTTTTTCTTTCTATTGGTGGGATATACCGTACCGGTACATTCTAAAATTGCAGCTACCAGACACCTTACTACTGGGTACATCTTCCGGAAGCTCGAAATGTCTAGTGAAGAACCACGAGCTATCTCGTGTTTCTCTTAGAAAGGCTCCTTCCCAAGAGAGCATAAAATAGAAACGTACATTATAATCCTTCTAACAAGTTACAGCGGGCACGTGGGGTGGGCGTGCACATTATAAAAGCCCCCCCCCCCCCCAAAAAAAAAAAAAAATGTTTAAGATTTCAGCCGCTACTGTAGTTACTACAGCAAGTACCAATGGTGAAATTCGGATATTTTGTTGTATTTTACTGGGTTAGTTAAAATGTGCGAACAGGTACAGTTATATTTTAACCCGGAGTTCTAATACGTCAAATTCTAATCAAGGTCACTGAAATTTCTGCTCGAAGAACATGGAACGTTGCACATTTTGTTCCCTCGTAAAGGAAGAAAAATAGAGAACAAATCTCATTGATTAAATTTTTGCTGGATGCGGTGTTCACAATGTAAAAGCGCAGAGGTGTACCGAGGTGTCACATTGTCTTTATTTATAACCTGGCTAGAAAACTAGCTGTAGGGGTACAATAGGAAAATATTCACAACTAGTGGCCCGTGCCGTCATTATAAATGACGGCAATAAATTAACACTTCACCAAAACCCCCGCCGTCTTTTGGGCTTCCTCATTTTTCCCCTATCTAATACTGAAGAAAAAGATTCCAAGGTACCAAACTTTTTTTTTCGTCTTTTGAAATCTGAATTTTCTCCTATCTTATTAGTTCTATATTTTCACTATCTAATACTGAAGAAAAAGATTGCAAGGTATCCAACTTTTTTTTTTTTTTCGCTGAAGAAAAAGATTGCAAGATACCCCACTTGATTTTACATTTTGAAATCTGAATTTTCTCCTATCTTATTCCCATAGAGCGTGACAGGAAAGATATAAATATATAAATAAAAATACAACGTGAATTATTATTATATAGTACTGATTGTCTATATACCAAGCCACAAGGAAACTACCAATGATCAGCCGGTCTAATAAAATAATATTGTATGTCTCATGTTTAAAAAGCTTCCAATGAACATAATTTTGCACGGCTGGGATTACGAGCTTTGAACTTAGAAAAATAATCTGATAGTCCCGAATTCTCCCCTTCCATTGCGATTAATACGCCGAACCCTCTGTTACAATTACATGTAGTGATATTTTAGAGAGTGCCCGAGATGTTTTCAAAATTAGCTTGCCGTTTTCAAGTTATCTTGATATTTTAAAAATCAACATTTTGTTTGACATCCATTCGAAATTATAAGTTAAGTTTAATAATTGTCCTGTATGCTCCAATATTCATAATTACATTTAAGCTTTAAAAATTACCAGTATAACTTACAGCGAGTCTAAAATACATCGGTATTTACTAAGTTCAACCATATTAACCTCCGCCAAGGAAGTTGTTTTCGTCGTGTTTGCCTGTCTGTCACCAAAATAACTCAAAAACTTACGAACCGATTTGGACGTAATTTACAGGGTTTGTTAGGTATGTTAGGAAGAACAGATGATCAACTTTTGGTGATGATATGTCCATCCGTTTTTTTTTTCTTATCTGCGTCATTTTTCTCAATGCCATAACTCCAAAAGTTATGGATGGATTATCATGAAATTAACATGAGTTGTTAAGTATATAACAAAGGGCAGATGACCAGATTTTGGTAATGATCCGTTTGTTTGTTCGTTCGTGTGTCACTGTTTTTAATTTTATGCTTGGTGGCACAACAACTCAAAAAATAATGAATGGATTTTTATGAAATTTATGAGGGTTGTTAGTAATGTTAAAAGACATAAATGATTAAATTTTGATGCAGATCAGTTTGTTCGTTTGTATGTTTGACTCATGTTTGTCATAAAGTTTGTAAGCAGTTTAACTCAAAAACTCATTAACAAATTTTCAAGAAAATTCTGCAAGCTACTATTACTATCAAAAGGCACAAATGATTAGATTTTGGAGTTTATACAAATATAATTATGGTTTCAGAGCCAATTTGAATTTTTTGCTACCGTTGCCTCGCTTGGCCGAGGTATGCGCTCACAGAGTGCTCTAGTATAGTATAAAAATATATCCTTGCATTCTTAGCAACGAGTTTCAAACATATAGTCATATATTTAAAAAAAATCATCGGATTTTGAGAACGGCAATGGTTGGTGTCGTTGTGTTGTTATATAACATTGCTTTGGATACAGCGAAAATATTTAGAAGCATTTACTATTAACCTTTACTGACGGTCTGCTAGTTTGTTTTTTTTTTTTACTCCCATCATGCACAGCTCAAACAACGCTTCTATTTTCATATCTATTGAGTCACTTCCACAACAGAAAAAAAGACGAATGAAAGTCGTTGAACAGGAAGCTAGAGTACAAGTGCGCAGTTATATTTCAAAGTCATTACCACATTTCGAACGCTAGCTTTTAAAACTAAAATGATTTGGTGATCATTTCTTTCTCTATTCGCTCCGGATGTAATGATAACGATCGGACAAGGGTTTCGTGCAGCTGCGCCCTGCGACCTTGGGAGGGTGAGTCACTGAAACATGGAGAGTGCAGATAGTCCAACATGGCTTCTCAACTGAAAGGATTTACTCCCCAGTTGGGATTTCAGGATGTCCGATGGGGTAAGTTTGACAGCAGATTACGAGACTGTCAAATATCATGTAGGAAAGATCGTTTCAGCCAGATGAGCTTATTCCATGGTAGATCGATGTTCTCATTAAATTCCAGGGTTAAGAATTAAGAGATCCCTTGGACAGAAGAACTGAACTAATTTCAGGGCTATTTGGTTGTGTTCGTTTCAGTCAGTCAACTTTCAATAGGAAATAACATTTTAACAGGATATAGAGTTCGGAGCGAGTCACTAGGACATTAGATTGACAGCATTTTGAAGTATTATTGGCTAAGCAGCCCGATAAAGAGCCCTGAAAAGGGAGGGGGTTAATAATTCCGATTCGATTTCGAAGATTTAATAGGGGGATATCACAATTTGCGAATTATCGTGAAAGTAACTATGACTAACTAATGTATGAAGAAAATTTTACGTAAATAAAGAGTTCGAAATCTGGAGATGTATAGACAATAAGTATTGAAAAAAAGGACAGATTTAAGTTCGTCACGCGTCACTAATATTTACTTCCGCCAAGGAGGTTATGTTTTTGTCGTGTTTGTTTGTCTGCCACCGAGACAGCTCGAAAATTTATGAATTTATCTCTACGATACTGACAGGGATTGTTAAGCATGTCAACAATAACAGATTATTAACCTTTGGCGAAAATCCATTCCTCTGTTGGTTTGTTTATTTGTCTACCTATTTCGTTCTTGAAACCATAGCTCAAAAAGTTTTAGATGGATTTTGATGAAATTTTCATCAATGTTTAGGTATATGACGAAGAATAAATGATTAATTTTTCTAATTATCTGTTTGTTCGTTCGTTTTGTTATGTGTTCGATTTTATGCTTGTTGGCTTCAAAACGTTATCAATGAAGCTTCATAAAATTTGCAGGAATTTTTTAGCAATGTTGCAAGACTAAATGGTTAAATTTTGGTGATGATCGATCGGTAAGTCCGTTTCTGTGTTTGACCAATGTTTGTCAGAATCTTTGTTAGAAGCATAACTCAAAAAGTTATGAACGGATCTCAAAGAAAATTACAGAAACTATTAATACCTAGAGTCAAAAAGTGCTGATGATTAGATTTTGGTGTTAATACACAGAAAATCAGTGTTGCAGAACTAGTTTGAATTTTTCTTTAACATTGCATTGCTTGGCGGAAGTATGCACTCTCAGAGTGCTCTAGTTCTCAGGTCCCAGTACCTGCGTGATCGACAGACAATATTTAAAGAGCGTAATTTTCGCTCATAGAAATATTTTTTTCTTGTTCAAGCATTATCGCCCAACATAATTACAAGGACCAATGTGCATTTAAATATTTCGTGTTGCCTTTCTTGTACGGGCAGAAGATAGGCAGATATTCAACTCTCGATTGAACACACGTTCGATGATGATTATATGAACACCGATCGAGTAGAATCAGTACTCCAGACTACACAAATTTGGCTATAATCTTGGCCGCAAGCATGTACAGAAACGATATGCCACTGTAATCTATTTGTCGTCATTTTTGATGGCCGGGTCCACTAGGTATCAAAACAGTAATGAAAAATGCCGCTAAGATCAGGTTGCTAATGACTTATATTAACGTATAGGAAAAACGACACTAGCATTCGGTGGGGAACCCAATAGAATTTTCTATTTCAAACTCAATTGATGATATGGAGACGAAAAAGTTGACGCAATATTTCTAAGATATATTCTATTGCATCTACTCCTTATTCCACACACTAATGGAAATTAGTCATGTTCCCACGACTTTGAAATAAGTATACCAGGGCCAGCAGATTAATTGCATTGTTAAGTAGAGCTCTCTGAAAGCGCATACTTCCTCCAAAAAAAGAAACGGCAGCAAAAATTCAATTTGGCTCTGAAACTATGATTTTCTTGGTATCAACTCCAAAATGTAAGCATTTATGCCTTTTGATAGTATTAAGAGCTTGTGCAATTTTCTTGAAGATCCGTTCATAACTTTTTGAGTTATGCTGCTAACAAACGTTATGACAAACATGAGTCAAACATACAAACGAACGAACCGATCTGCACCAAAATTTGATCACTTGTGTCTTATAACTTCACTAACAAACCCTACGAATTCCATAAAAATCCATTGATAACTTTTTGAGTTATTGTGCTAACAAGCATAAAATTAAAAACAGTGACAAACAAACGAACAAACATACGGATCATCACAAAAATTTGGTCATTTATTATTTGTATTAAACCTAACAACTCATATGAATTTCATAAAAATCCGCTAGCAATTTTTTGAGTTTTGGCATTGAGAAAAATGAGGCAGACAAACAAACAAACAGACGGATGAACGGATCATCACCAAAAGGTGATCGTCTGTTTCTCCTACCATACCTAACAATCTCTGTAATTTTTGTCAAAATCCGTTAGTAATTTTTTAAGTTATCTTGGTGACAGACAGACCCGACTAAAACATAACCTCCTTGCCGGAGGTAATAATTAATACCTATATCTTTCCAGACAGACAAATTGGAAAAGTTACAATAACATATTCTAAGTTAAATTTGGAGTGACAGCGGAGGCCCACAGTTCTCGAAGTTCTTTAAGAAGTACTTCGTCAAAACGATAATCTTAAAAAAAAAGTTGAAGACACTCTGACGAAGTTTCATGGCTTGACAGGTGCACAGTATACCTGTACAAGAGCACGCAGTAGTAACATTGTCAAAAATGTAATTCCTTTTTAGAAAGACAGTTTTTGGAAAAGCAAGGACAGAGAGTTTAACTAAATTTTTATAAATCACTAAAAGTAGCTGGGTTCACAGATAGTTAGAATTTTCTGCACTTTTTAGGAAGCCTCTATGGCTAAGACATTGATTGGCATTCTGTTATATGAAGGAAACGGTAAAAATCTATGAAGACAATGAGACTAGAACTGTTACGTTTGTTTCGTTTGCTGATAGGAGGGACTATATTCCTGACTTCGGAAATATATATTGCTTGTAATACGTGCATTTTTATATAATAGTAAATATTCATGTTGTAGGTAAGTGCTTATAGCGAGCTATGCGTAACGTTATTTAATTTATGGGCCTGTTGAATTGAAAAGCCTAGAAATTTCCTTGTTTTCATTTAGTAAGTCATAATTTTTATGGTGGTCCTGCATTACGAAAGCACTAAAGCATGAAATTTATGAACAGCTCTCAAAGGAAAAACACTAGGCACTAATAACAAATTAAAGGTTATGGAAAAATATAGCAATTTTTTTTAATTACGTTAAGATAAGGGCTACGCTGTTAATAAATTATCAATACAGTGTTATTATTGTTTTAATAGGGTATATTTTCGGAAACACTGAACTTAATCCTATCATAAGATTCAGGGAAAATGCATAGAAAACGCTTAAACTGTGGTCTCAGATGATATTATCACCTGATGACCCGTGGTTGACTGCATATACATATACAGTGCCTAGAAATAAGTATTTGTACAACTCTATTTTTTACGTATTTTAAAAAATTTAGAGACTTCTTTAGGGCAATTAATAGAGGAATTTTGTAGAATATGTATAAAAGAATAATTAAACATAACAGTCAAATGTGCTCTTATAACAAGAAAATTTAACCCAAGCAAAAGTAAAGGGGGACAAAAGTATTTGACTAAAAAAACGAATGTGACATTAGTACTTGGTGGCGTGACCTTTATTGGCAATAACAGCATGGAGACGATTGTTATAGCTGGAAATTAACTTTTCACATTCACTTGATGGTATTTTTTTTCCATTCTTCTCTGCAGATAACCTTTAATTCAGTAAGGTTTTTGGGACACCGGTTGGGGACACCAGATTTGAAAAGACGCCGTAAATTTTTTATTGGATAAAAGTCCGGTGATTGGCTAGGCCATGGAAGAACATTTATTTTCTTCTTTTGAAACAATTCTTTCGTTAAACTCGCAGTATGCTGGGGGTCGTTGTCTTGTTGAAAGGTCCACCTGCGCCGTCCGTAGAATTTTTTGGAGCCTGGAACCATCTTCTTCTCTAATATCTCCCTGTACATGAAACTATTAATTTTGCCATAAATGATATGAAGATCCCAACACCATGGGCAGTAAGGCAACCCCACACCATGATGCTGCCCCTTCCATCTTTACGGTGGGGATGGTGTTCTTGGGGTCATAGGCAGTACCACGTTTCCACCATACATACCGAGCTTCGTTTCGACCAAAAAGTTATATTTTAGTTTCGTCAGACCACATAACCTCTTCCCAAAACTCATTCTCTTTGTCCAGGTGGTCTTTGGCCAATGTTAAGCGGCTCTTGACATGTTTTGCTGTAAGAAGAGGAGTTTTGCGGGGAGTGTAAGAATGAATGCCAGTATGGTTCAGTTCCCTAACAATCGTTTTCTTGCTGACATGCAGTCCCTGAGACGCCAGTTCACTCTGAAGGTCAGTACGAGTTGTCATGGCGTCATTAGTCACCTTACATAGCATGTAGCACCGAGGACGACCCATGATCTTACGCGGAGCTCCAGCTCTTGGTAGGTTGGAGACTGCCCCAGTAACTTGTTGCTTGCGGACTATTGCTCCAACCGTTGAAAAAGGAACATTGACAACTTTTGCTATTACTCTATAAGTTAATCTCTCACTACGAAGTTGAATTATCCGTTTACGAGTAGCTTCAGGGATTTTTTTTTTTAACTTTGGACATTATAGTGAGAGTGTGCGCGACTTCAACAAGGTCTATTGGCTGTGGTTTGTTTACATTGCATTTGTTGTGAGACGTTTGGTGAACGTTCTAGAATAATTTCCAAACTAATTGATTCAAATTATACTCTTAAATATCAAAGATTCAACATCATATTTATTTTGGTCAAATGCTTTTGTCCCTCGTTACTCTTACTTGTGATAAATTTTCTAGTTGTAAGTGCACATTTGACTGTTCTGTTTAAATATTCTATTATATATATATATATATATATATATATATATATATATATATATATATATATATATATATATATATATATATATATATNTATCCGTTTACGAGTAGCTTCAGGGATTTCTTTAACTTTGGGCATTGTAGTGAGAGTGTGCGCGACTTCAACGAGGTCTAGAGAGGTAATGATTGCGCCGGCTGTGGTTTGTTTACATTGCGTTTGTTTCGAGACGTTTCGTGAACGTTCTAGTATAATTTCCAAACTAATTTATTCAAATTAAACTATTGAATATGAAAGATTCAACATCATATTTATTTTGGTCAAATACTTTTGTCCCTCATTACTTTTATTTGTGTTAAAATTTTCTTGTTATAGGTGCACATTTGACTGTTCTGTTTAAATATTCTATTATATATATATATATATATATATATATATATATATATATATATATATATATATATATATATATATATATATGTGTGTTTTATATAAACTTATATAAACTTCCTGCATTAATTATCCTAAAGCAGTCCTAAATTTTTTAAAATACACAAAAAATAGAGTTGTGCAAATACTTATGTCTAGGCACTGTAGTTTAAATGAATCAAAAGTATTTGCACAGATGCTTAAAATTCAGGGAATTCCTGCAATCAATTATTTTGCAATCTTACCGTAGCAAATAATGAACACTTTCTAGAAATTCACCCTGTGACCTGTACTACTTATTTATTTCAGTATTTTACTACTTTGCATTTGTTTTATTAATGTTGCAGCGAACGAGAGCAATTCCAACCCCTATATTAGAGTTTTAGTTAAATTCATCATCATAAAATGTATATCACCTGCAGTATTTTGTACTAAGAACTATTGCTTACACTTATTTACGGAAAAAAATTTGTTGTAGTCGATATAAAGCATCATGCAATATAATAAAAACTGTAGCGTATACTATATATGGTCAGTATTGGGAAAAAGTGTGAAATGGATCTACAAAATAAAAACTGTATTCGCAAAAATACATAAATATGCACGGTTTATATCTACTTAACAACCATCGTTAGCTTATCTGTCATAACTGTACATATACTACGTGCAAAATAGTTGTAATGCGCAGAGTTTACCGACTGACGAAAAATGATTCAATACGTACTATATGCATCATGACGTAAAAATAGGTTGCCTACCTACTTGTTTACAAAAGACCGTTCAAAAGTATGTCTAAGAGAGTAATATTATACGCGATAGAATATAAAAAGTGAGCTTATTCGTACAGATACGAAGGGCTTCAAAAACATATCAAATTAATTGATGCTCCAGTCAATATTACCTGAAAAAATATGGTGGATACCAACTTTAGAGAGGTATTTCAAAAATATTTATAATAAATAAACTCAGATGCAAAGTAATTTCAAAATTGATTTTGTTTACATCTTCTTCTGGTAGCAAATTCGCCTCATCGTCACACAAAAAAGAAGTTCCGGTACACCACCACTGTTCTGTGTGTCGATTATTTATTCCTATAGCAATAACATCACTGTATTCTGGATTAGTGTGGTTCATAGAGCTTCCGACAGCCGCTAGATGTACTAGGCTGATAGGCAGCACGTGTGATGAATAGCCCGTACCTGAACTACGCATTTCACGGTCACTGTACATCACAAAGCAATATTTTAATATGTATGAGACTATTTGAAATTCTAACCTTACAATAGACGCGTATGGTGGTGCTCTAGTTTGTATCCATTTGTTATGCATCAGTGAATGTATAATTCTGTCCGGCACAAACCTCACACAGAGTCGGTGGGTCCCGAGTATATGGGTACTGCAGAGCTAGCCGTTCTTTCAAAAGAATCATTGCTGTTTTGTTTCTGAAACGAACATGAATTTAAAAATCAGCGAGATATTTTCCCATTGAAAACTCTGACGCGTCTTGTTAGTCATTCATATGAGTTTATGCATATATGATTGATGACTGTAGCTTCCACGGCCCTCCTATGGACGACAAAAACATCTAAAGGGGCCGTGGGGCTACAAAGAGTGGTTGCCTACTAACAAATTCATCAAAACGATGCATACCACAACAGACGTTCCAAACACGTCGAAACTTTCCAGCTCACGACCCGCGAAGTCCCACTTTAGGGCACGACACGCAAACCTACACTCACACACCCTCCCACCAAGCAGCAAAATTTTAAAGCTGCCTCAGGGTGGCTGAAAATATTATTTAGGAAAGAGCGCCTGAGTTGAGAAGCTATAGGAAACTGCTGCGTTACTGTGTGAGAGTGCAACGTTTACGCTGGAAAAATATCAGCAAAGCAGTCCTGAACGATCAAAGTTCTCGTAGTCAGACATTTTCAAGCAGCTAAAACAATGATTTTATCATCCGTACATGCTACCATCAATACATCCGATCTTAAGTCCAGTTACTTTTTCTTCATTTCTGGTAAAGTAATCACAGTTCTTTCGCCTCTGAAGTTCATTAAAGTAATACTTCCCGGGATGTTCAAAAAGAACGTACTGATGCTAAATAGGAGTCGACAAAATCAAAATTTAACGTTTCGGGATAGTTTTCAAGAAAGTTTTGTTTGCTGAAGCTAAATGCGAAAAGTTGATGAGTTATTTAATCAAATTTTATGTATTATTATTGTATTTCTAGTTATACCACAACAACATTTGATGCATTCTGCAGTAGTTATCCCTAACAAAATTTGGAGCCGCTCCAGCTCCGCGCTGAAGTTGAATTACAGTTTCAGCTTTTGCATGTGGCAGCTCTGATTTTTGGGAGGGATCTATATCTATATATTAATCCGCTTGTTCCTGCCTACCTTCCTACGTACCTTCGGTGTGTGACACGCTTTTCTTCACTATTAGACGGAAGGAAATTAAAGATTCGATGACTTTGGGAAGCTGGGTATCTAGAGTACGTTACCTTTGATTATGCAAATAAAATTTTTTAGTCTATTTTTCAAGATGTCTAACTTTGAAATATCAACGTTAACTAAATTTATGGCTATGTTGCAAACATAAACAGCCCTTGTAAAATAAATATTTAGCCATTTCATAAGCTTATCATACAATTTGCTTATTTACAAGTTTTTACTGTTACCTCAGATTATGTAAAAAGTTAATAAAAATGTCATAAAGAGGAAATATATAGAAGTTAACAGGAATGTTTTCATTAAACGTCCAAAATCAAGAAATTGTAACCAAAACAATTCAATAAATACTGAAATAGGTGTTCAGTAGTGGTAAACATAAGTTAATTTTGAACATGGCAGCGTTCATTTTTCATGATTTTTTAAGGTGATTGTCAACAGACTTTGTAAGGTTTGATAATTCATACGTTGGAATAGAATCTGCAGCTGTTTTTGCTGCATTCCACAGGCTTACGTTGCTCGAAAACTGCCGACCACTTTCTTAGACTTTCCTTTTGATCATTGACCAGAGGTTCTCAATGGGATTTAAATCGGGCTATTCGCTGGCCAGGTCATAATCCTTTTTGATTTAAATCCTCCATCCACAAGCCAGTTAGTAGTGTACCAAGTTCGGTGTGAGGGAGCGTTATCGTGCTGAAATGCCAATTTGAATCTGAGTGCGATAGTCTGGTCATCAAGCCATGGAATCAAGTTGGCTTCAAGAAACTGGCAGTACCTTTCTGCATTCAGTTTTAACTCCTTCTGCCACTTCAAATGGACCACCACCTTGTTGACGCGTCAACTCCACCACCTTGTTGACGCTTAAGCCATGTCTGTTGAGGTCAGTCATGGAGGACACATCCAGACGCCCATCCATCTGGACTAGTATGAGTGGCTCTGCATTCGTCAGTAAATATGACATTGCAGAATTCAGTTTTCATGTTCTCCTATTTTCTTAATGAGTTTTTGTTAGAAGTGGTCGTTTAATTGCCTTTTTCACTATCCCTAGCTTCTGCAGAACCTCACATCTTGTCTTTCTGCTTAGTATTGGGCTCCACCGTCTTCAAATATCGCCTTACTTGTAGAAAGTTGTTTTCTAGCCATAGCAACCTTCAAATGTCGCATATCCCGAGCAGTCAATATCCTCGTATATGCTCTATCCGGAGTTTTCCGGCTGACCTTTCATTCAATAGTATAGGCCTTAATTGTTCGGTGATCACGCTGTAACACCGTGGAAACTTCGAGTATTGTCCTACCAGAAGCCAATGACGAGGTCAGTTTGATTTTTTCTTCACTGGTTGGACCGCTTTTCTTGCTCATGTTGAGTAGAGAGTGATGTTGCGTAATCTGGCGTAACAGCAGAACCTCGTGCGATAAGCAAATGTTGCCAAAACGTGGGAAATGTTTCCATTTTATTTTTCTATAATTGTTTATAATAGTTACAACATACCTGTGCACTAACTTACTAGTAATATTTTAAATGCTTGACAGTTATCTTGAAAAATAAGCAAAAACATTGTATTTGCATAATCAAATGTAACGTACTGTATGATACGGCGAGGGTCAGCAGTACGCCGCAGCTGGGCAAGGTCTTTTTAATGATTTATTTTCCTTCGGCTGAGCTCTATTGTATGTATAAACGTGTATCGTCGTTTGCTGCTGGAGTGGGAATTCCGTGGTTTTTGGTGAGACGAAGCAGCTTCACTGGGAATCAGTAGCTTAGCCAGCAAAATTTGACGAAACAAGTTCGGCCCTAAGCTATTCAACCTTTTTAAGGCCTTATTTTCAGTGGGTGGTGGGGGTAGGGGGTAGTTGAGGCTGTTTTGGGATGGTGTGCGTCCTCCCACGCTCCCCGGCCCCATGGCTACGCCACTGCTGGGAATTATTATCAGCCAAAATAACAGAATGGTCCTAATATATCGAGTCCCAGTATTGTTGAGTAACTACGGTATTACCATGCTAAAATATGAACGTTTCACGGGTACGTCTGAAAGGCCTTTCAAAGCCGTTAAAGTTCCACGGGTACAGCTAGTATTCATTTAAGCAATACTTCCAGGGATGTTCAAAACGAACGTTTTGTTTGCTGAAGCCAAATGTGAAAAGTTGATGAGTTATTTTATCAAATTTGATGTATTATAATTGTATTTCTAGTTTTTTATTGGGACTATCAAGTCCCTAAAATAAATTTCAATCATGTGGAGGCCAATTTTTTGGAAGTATTTCTAGTTATACCACCGCAACATTTTATGCATTCTGCAGTTAGTTATCCCTAACAAAATTTCGAGCCGCTCCAGCCCCGCACTGAAGTTGAATTACAGTTTCAGCTTTTGCATGTAGCAGCTCTGAATTTTGGGAGGGATCTTACTATTAATACGCTAGTACCTACCTACTTACTTACCTACCTTTTCTGTCACGCTCTTCATCACAAATAGATACAAGAAAATTCGAGCTTTATTGAGTTCGGGAAGCTGGCGTATCTGTGATACGACTGGTGACTAATGTCTCGGCCACAGGCCAGGTCTTTTTAATTGTTTATACGCCAGAAATTGTTAAGAATGAAGCTTTAGGAACCTGTATCGTGGTTTGCTGCCAAAGGAATTCCATGGGTCCAGTTAAACAGAGTAACTTATAAATATATCCTACCGGTCCACTTAGACAAGGGCAGCTTCAATAATTATTATCAGCTAAAAGGCTGGTCGTATAAGATATCATGCATTGAATCTCGGTGTTGTTTGTGATGTTGACGGGGAATTGCCATGGTACAATGTGAAGGTTTTACTGATCTATTTGAAGCGCCTTAAGCCAGAACGTGAACGTTTCACGAGTGCTGATAGCTTATATACCTAGAGCACTCTGAGAGGGCATACCTCCGCCAAGTGAGCCAACTGTAGCAAAAATTCAAATTGGCTCTGAAACCATAATTTTCTTTGCATAAACTCCAAAATCTGATCATTTGGGACTTTTTATATTAATAACAGCTTGTTCAATTTTTTTGAAGATCCGTTCATAACTTTTTGAGTTATACTGTTAACAAACGTTATGACAAATATGAGTCAAACATACAAACGAACCAACCGAT
>LQNS02278097.1:17454445-17469359 GCA_001587735.2 Parhyale hawaiensis
CATGCACGAGGGTGTTCCCACACAGGATCAACACGCATTCGAACAGCAAGTTGGGAAAGAAGGACAGATGGAAGAAAGATCAGTATGAGTAACCGGTGAGAAGGAAGCAAAATGGGCACGAAAGGCAGACAAGACGATCGTGATGACGAACCAACGGGTCACGGGTCATCTAGTTCAATTTAGAATCTTATTTACTTTTATCAGCGATTAAGCTTTGGGAAAGATAAAATTGCAGAAGAGTACTAAGTCACTAGTGTACACCGCCGTCAAAAATGACGGTAAAGAACATGCACAAGAACCACTTCGGTATTAATGCTTGTGGTCAAAATTCTGCACATGGAGGACGCACGGCACTCAGCAGTGCAGCGGCAACTTGATTTTCCTCGCAAGTTCATGAAAATCAGTGCTACCATTTCCACTGCGGAGGGCAAGCAGTCATTTTTTTTTATTATGATAGTTCCAACGCCTCAGAGTAGATTATTTCTGTACGCAAAAAACAATGTCATATTGCCTTTCGGGTAGTGATTGCGACATAATACTTGAGTGGTGGGTGGCTCTGGTGCTAAGTAGGTAGCCCTGGGGTAGCGATAACAGAGGCCTGTCGCATTCAGTGCGCTGGGTAACCCCGGGTTACGCAGTGTTACCTCGAGGGTAACTCCGTCTCCAAAATCCGTGTCGCATTGAACCATTTACCGTCAATGAGACACGCCAGGGTTACCCGGTGTTACGCAAACTCGTTACCCTGCAAAATAGGTGGGTAGCGAGCGGAGTTACACAGTGCTGATGCCAAGTCTCGCCACATATGCATCGAATAAATATGCGTATAATCATGTTTTGTGACTAGTGAAGACGTATTTTTCCTATATATTTGCTACAAGTGTTATTATTTTGTTGCTAGGTTATTTTCGTCACTAATAAAACCAAATATTTACTTATTTAGCTGAGTTTTTAGATATTTCGATTGCACTTGTTGGTTTGTTTACGTTTTGAGCTCTAACGAAGTTGGTCTATTGAGTTTATGGAGAAAAGCCTTCAATTGGTGTAGTTCATCAATTTCTTATGGTAGAAAGATCTGCAGGGACCTATCACGCAATTTTTAGAAGCTATTTTATAATTTTTAAGCAATAATTACCAATAAACGTCTGTGTTTACATTGGGTTTCATTTTGTTTTGGTTGCTTTGGGGTTACGCTTTCAAAAATCTTGTCTCCTTCACCTCTATAATAGCGTAATACCGACTAAATAACACCGAGTAACTCTGAGGCTATCTGCTTACAACAGGCCTCAACTCACCTATACATACTTGATAATCGGGAATTTTAGAGCCGTACGTGTGGTAACTAGTCCGCATGTTTGGATCAGTATTAGGACTATTATTCAATTGATGAAACTTTTATGTTTTAAGAGAAGCATATAATGTTAATATTCTGCAATAAGCTAAAAAATTATCGCAATATCAGCTGCTTCTAAGAAACATATCCGATGCCTAGTGGGAGCTCTCATTATTCTCAACAGTAGCATGCGAGACATACCTTGAACTGCTATACATGAAATGTACTAAATACTAATTACGTCCGCTAATGAGTTTGTTTTTGTCAGGTTTCTATGTCTGTTATTCTGTCTGTCATCAAAATAACTCAAAGAGTTCTATACGAATTTTGGCAAAATTTACAGGGATTGTTAGGTATGTTAGTACAAACAGATGATTAACTCTGGTGAAGATCCTCAATTCGTTTGTTTGTTTGTCTGCCTCACTTTTCTCAATGCTATAACTCAAAAAGTTATGGACGGATTTTTATGAAATTTACATGAGGTGTTAGGTATACATATAGCAAAGAGTAAATGTTATATTTTTGTAAAGATCCGTGTATTCGTTCGTTCGTTTGTCACTGTTTTTAATTTTATACTTGTTAGCAAAATAACTCAAGAAAGTAAATAATGGATCCTTACGAAATTTATATCAGTTGTTAGTAATGTTAATTGACTAAAATGATTAAATTTTGTAACAGATCGGTTGGCTCGTTTGTATGTTTGACTCATATTTGTCATAATGTTTGTCAGCAGTATAACTCAAAAGTTATGGACGGATCTTCAACAAAATTGCACAAACTGTTATTACTATCAAAAAACACATATGAATAGATATTGGAGTTGATACAAAGAAAATGATGGTGTTCAGAGCCACTTTGGATTTTTCATTACCGTTGCCTCGATTGGCGGAGGTATGCGCTTTAAGAGTGCTCTAGTTAAATACTAGATCACCCTGAGAGCGTCAAGCAAGGCCATGTTACCGAACAATTCTTATCGGCCTTGATAGTAGGATTTTTTTTTCTTTATTATGACCGAAATTTGGTTATTTGTGCCGCTTATCCGTATGAACAGCTTCTACAATTTCCTTGGGCAGCTCTTGTTAAGAATTAGTGAGTTAAGGGGTTAATTTGTGCTTTCTCTTCTTCCTCCTTTCTCGATTTGCTGTTCTCATGAGTGCTGATTCTGTGTAGGAGCACCTTCACGCATGGATTCCAACTATCTATCGACTAAATATATGCCCCTTCTTTCGTCCTTCCTCTGTAAGATGGTCTTCAAGATTGAACTACTTAAACTACTCAACATGATAATTAATACTCCATAATTCTAATAGGTTACATGATAGTTTGATATGCACGCAAGCCACTATCACCGTATCTTAGGCGACATTTGTGTCCTAATCTTGTCGGCCACAGTACCTTATGAGAAAAATAAATGATTTTTATTTATTTTATTTTATTTTACAAGAAAAGGGTCCTCTCCGAGTCTCCATATATAATTATTAATTACACTCAATTCGGAAACAGTAAAGTTCAGTATCGCCTCAAGGTGTCTGATAGTCTGATATGAAGAACGGAGTATCGATCTATCAAAAATTGAACGGTTAATGAATTTTGATTTTCATTATTTTTTTCTGTATTTTCTATTATCACTCACCATGATTGTGAGCCTCTAGTGTTACTGTACTAACAGTTACTCGTGCTCAGTTTAGTTTTCTGTAAAAATTTTCATAAAAAACTGAAATTTTATGAGTAACTTCGTTAATTAAAGTCTAGGCCACAAATCGCGTATTGAAGGCGCTAGCGTTTAGCGAGTAGATGATTTTGTCTTGAGTTTTAAAGTTCTGAACTGGGCGCCTGAAGAAGGAAGTAAGTTGGAAGGCGCCAGCAACAGAAAAAGAATTCGGGAATCTCAAGTCTCTGGCCGGAATCTGACGCCTCACCGAAGTCCCTGTATCCCTCGCGTGCTTCCAAGGGCCTTCCGCCAGGCGCCAGCGGGATCAGGTCGTGACCCAAGCATTCCTGTAAGTAACCCTTTTCTTTTGTTACTTGCATTATCTTTGGTGAGCATGGTCAATTCACACTTTCATAATCCGGGAATTCTTTACTTTGAACGAGCCAGTCTATTTTCTTTATTTATGGTCAAATTGTTATGAAACTTGCATAGTATACGTAAAATTGAATTTTAAGAACATTTTATTCATGCAAATTTTTTCATCTTCGCAATAGTTTTTGAGATATTAGACTTTGAAGTTCCCATTGTTTTCCTATGGGAGAAAATAGCAGATGTCATCACAGGCTTGCTATCAACCTAAAAGGAACCTAACCAAACCTAATTTGCCTAACCTAACCTTACTTAACCTAACCTTACTTAACCTAACCTTACTCAACCTAACCTAACCTTACCTAAACTAATCTTACCTAGCCTAATCTTACCTAGCCTAATCTTACCTAGCCTAATCTTACCTAGCGTAATCTTACCTAGCGTAATCTTACCTAGCGTAACCTTACCTAGCGTAACCTTACCTAGCGTAACCTTACCTAGCGTAATCTTACCTAGCCTAATCTTACCTAGCCTAATCTTACCTAGCCTAATCTTACCTAGCCTAATCTTACCTAACCTAATCTTACCTAACCTAATCTTACCTTACCTAATCTTACCTAATGTAACCTAAACTTACCTAATCCAACCCAATTTCTCTTGTATGGGATCGCTCGGTATATTCTCTCATAGAAAAACAAAGGGAACTTCAAAGCCATATATCTCGAAAACTAAGCATTTGCGATGAAAATGTTATTCATGTAAATAGTCTTAAATTGACCCAATTTACATACTGAACACAATAAAAATCAGTGTAAGTCAAAGTAAAATGATACCGAAAGTTTAATGTCAACATTACCTAAAAACTAAAATCGAAAAATTTACACGGATAAAATGTTCTTAAAAATCATTTTTACGTATACTGTGCAAGTTTCGAAACAATCTGACCATGAATAAAGAAAATAGACTGGCTCGTCTAAAGTAAAGAATTGCCCATAATCCGTATCTCTTAAGACATTCAACATTTATGACCACCCAAAAGGCAAATTTGCTCGTTCTTTAAAAACTCTGACTACGTCATCGTCAGTGGACTAACCGAATTTTTTTCCTTGATCGCGAGCACAAATTTACTCTAACTTCTGCGATTGAGTTGGTTGATGGATCTGTTGTATATTGGGAAATTAATTTCACATTATTCTTAGTTATATCTCTGTGATACTACTTAGATAGGGATAAGTTCGGACGTTTTTAAATATTCTAATCGTCGTCACTTGAAGATAGTCTTAGGTGAAATCGAAAGCTTGTGTTTGATAAATAATGTTTTTAAGTCGTTGCCCTAGTTTGAACTTTTATTATTTAAATATAATATAATTTAGATTTTTAAGGCCTATACTTGTATTTTTGTCACTGCGTACTCAAGGTTTAGCACTAGAAAAATCTGTCATTCAAGATGTCGTTTTTTTTCACTCATATCATTGTTCACATAGAGCGGAAATTATTAAAGTAGCAAGCCATAGGTCTGCGGGACATCTTCCTGCTTCCTTTCCTTTCCATGCTCTTATACTGTGATATTTTGTAGTGTTTTTCCTCTTCTTTCGTGACTTGCTGTTCCCATGCGCGTTGATCCTGTGTGGAAACACCCTCGTGCATGGATTCCTCATTCCTCTTGGTATACAATGCGTCTCTTCCTTTTCCTCTCTTTGTACGTTCAATTTACAGAGGTTTAAACAAAATTATGGAGAAATAATACGATAAGAGAAACACGTTCAATGTTCAGCTCTCTGATGTCGATGCCTCAGCTTTGCGTACAATAACTTGTCAAAACGTGAACGAAAAAAGCCTCTGATTTTTGTAAATTTCGGATTAAATAAACCAAATGAAACTACGAACGTTAAAAAGTCTTTAGACAAATCATACTCCGTTGGACACTCACAGCCCACTGTTACGGGTTACAGAGATAGGTAGGCCGTATGTGTGGGACAGTGCGATCACCCATCACCCCGAACGAAGGCACGACGAGCATGGACGGACAGACAGTCTGATGTCTCTCGGACAAACAGATTCGCGGTAGAGATCCACCCCGTGCACTATAGGTACACTATACAGCCATCTGTCCACTACGCAGCATGCAGTGAGCTGTAATTCTCAAAATTCTCAAACGAGAAAGCTAATTTTATTTAAATTCTGCAATAAAGCCCAATGAACTTGTTCAAACTGAAACATCTCTCTCTGATAAAACTATGTGAATTTCCTAGCGGTTAAATTTAAAAGTTTTATTTGTTAGTCCATAGAAACGTTCATAATCATTGGCGAGCAAATCTGAGAACTTTGGAGAAGATGAGATTTTTCCCCCTGATGTCTAACGCAACGCCAGAGTGGTGTAAACTTGAAGAATTTAATTCCAGCTCATCAAAATTAGTTCATGTTCAGATTGTTCCTTAGCTGTTGAGATGGGTATTCTTTTAAATTCAATTCGTATCTTTAGTTTTCATCGTACAGCGGATCTCTTTATTCTTTACATTTATTTATTTTTTTCTTTTTTGTTACTTAGTTCTTCAATCGATTGGGCATTTTCGCTTTTCAATATCTATTCCGCGTATTGTTGCTTTAGCTGATTTTTTGCAGCAGTTGAAACTAGAGCGAAGAGTAGAGTTTATCTCTTTCTGTTTTTGTGGCCCCAAATTCACTAATGATGGGATTATTTACATCCAAGATAGTGTGCTGAGACTTTCCATTGGATTGGAGGTGACCCCTATTTTTTACAGTCTAGCTGTTTATTTGTTTTTTGTGATGCATTTTTGCCAGCAGTGAACAACAAATTTGTACCCGTCAAGGGAATATCGGATTTTTCGCTTTACAAACCTTATCGGATCTAAGAAATTGGTTAATTTTGAGAACCGAAGCGGCTTCGATCGAATTTATTTGTCAGTCTTTTACGGAGACGCGGCGCGGCCATGAAGTCACGTAATAAAATCAACTTAATTTTAAATTAGATTAGATTAGATTATTGAATAGTTTTCGATTTCGTCTCCACAACTAAAGTGATCTAACAGAGGAAGACATAAGGGACATGGAGAATGACGAGAGAAACGGGGAACCCACGCACGAAGGTGATCCCACACGTACAGGATCAGCTCCCATGAGCACAATGAATAGGGAAATAAGAGGAAGAACAGAAGAAAGTTATATCAGTAAGAATATCTGAGCATGAAATCAGAAAGAAGCAAAGTGGACACGAAAGACAGACGTTCCGAAGGCCTAGCTAATGGCTCAGGTGACCTATACAAACCCCCTGGGTTCACTGCTCCTCATAACATCGAATAGGCGAACCTACCCTAAGCTAACCCTATGGCCCATCCTATAGCCCTCTGAGGGGACTTAACTTTAAATTTCGATGCCAATATTTATTCATCGTCCCATTCCGACATAATCTGCCTGCAGTTACATCATCTGCCTGCAGTTACATCATCTGCCCAACCCTTTAGATTGAAACTATAATGGGTCACACCTATACTCGTCTGCTCAGTCGGTGCTGCATGCCGAGAAATCTTGCCCGTGGCCCTCTCAGCCAGTCTCAGGAGGAGGCCATCGACCATAGGGTGACGTCTAGGTTACCTTAGCCATTAGCTAGGCCTTCGGGACGTCTGTCTTTCGCTCCCACTTAAATTCCCTCCATTTTCCAAATCCTACTTGCACATAGTTTATTCTAATCTTCCTCTTCTTTTCCGACTTCCTGTTCCCATGCGCGTTGACTCGTTCTAGGGCCCTCGTATAAAGTGATGGTAGGTTATTAGGGCGAAACGTATCGATAATTTATATCTCACCGGGCGACACCGTACATTTAGCTAGGCGACAACCCCAGGTTCCCCTACATGTAAGCGGGTCTAAAATCCTCTTCTTTAGACCAACACGGGAAAAAAATAATTCCACGGATGCGTTCCGCCGTCTTCTCGATACTAAATCGCGTATTGGTCACGAGATTACAAAATACGAAATGTTGCAGGTTCTATAAACAAAATTTCTGAGACTGCATGGGGATTCCACTTGACGTATTTATAGATAGTGTAATTAACTGTGCTTCTTCATGAACTTAGGCTTGTTCCGTATTGAGTGAGATATGAGAAACTTGATGATACCAGTGAGTATATAATTACCGCTGCGCCGCCAAAATTATTCATAGCTTGGAATGAATTTCTCTTCCATAGTCTTTGGGAACTAATCCAATGGCTGAAAATATTTTTATTTTTAATAACTCAAACTTTTAAGATATACTGACGAGTGCGTAAGATCACGATTTACAAAAAAAAAAAAAAATCTCGATTACGTATCTTTTTCTTTATTGAAAATTAAAAGAATAAAATTTTGAAAACTTGCCATAAGCCTTAATGCACAGTAGTAATATTTTTTAGTGTTAGTGGCATCAGCTACGAAATTCATTACATTTGTACGATTTTTTTTTTTCAACTGAAATGGTTTATTGAAGTTTTAACATTACATAATTTACATACATCGTGTGATTTTCATTATCCACCCTTTTTATCAAATTATTGTTTGAGAATACATATTTTTTTAAACTTTTTCAATCACTTACATTGTATGATAATTAGTATCTCCCATTTTTTTTACATTATTGTTAGAGTATACATCTTTTTTCAACTTTTTAAATAACTTATATAGTATGATTTTTCATGATCAGTGCTTTTAATAGTATATTAACCAAAAGATTATTTTTTAGCAAGTTTTCAAAATATTATTTTTTATTTTCTATGTATAAAAATATCGTCTGGTGGAACATAGAAGAGATACATAATCAATTTTTTTTTTTGTCGTAGTCTTACGCATTCTTAAGGATATCGTGTAATTAAAAGTAAAAACCTTTTCAGTCATTGGATTAGTTTTCAAACACTATGGAAGAGGAATTATTTGATTCTAAATCATAATTTTGGCGGCACTGCGATAATTATATATATATATATATATATATATATACTACTGATAAAGCTACAGTAGTTCGACTTTTTAAGCCGTGCCTGCGTGACAAAATCTAGGGTTAATAAAAGCATATTGTACTTTGTGCTCTCATGGCTATGCGAACTTGATCATATGAAAAAGTTTGGCAAGTTTTATGTATCAATTTGTCTTTTTCTTAGAACTTGATGAATCAGTGAATGGAGACACTCTCGCTCGCTATAGTCTAAAAATATTTGACTGTAATTTCAGGTTATAGAAATAGATGTTATTAGAACTATTTTATATTTAGGTGAACATTAAAATAAATGCTCGAATATACCAGATTGCCCTTGGTGAAAGGTTGGAAACATTAAAATTACGAAAATGCCTTGCATTTGTCATGACTTGTAACCTTGAGTCGGTCTGGGTCCAAGCCGCGGTCCTTCACAATAGCCAGCGTCCTGTTCACCAACACTTCCGAGGGCCTTTGTTCTCGGGTGAGAATCCACATAAATTCTGAAATTGTCGAAAGAAAGTTTGTGTTAAGCTGGGTGTTATTGTTTGGGGAGGGGAAAAAAATACAAAAAAATACTAATAGCAATTACCGTAAGAGCCAAAAGATGGGTCATATAAGGTAAGTTTGGTTTTGTTATTGGGAGCCCTACCTCCAGACGAACTCCATGGAATACATTATCCTTAATAACGACTTCGGGGCCCTCAGAGTCAGAGGTTTATTCTGGTCATCCCTATTCCTGTCGTAATACGGGCCTCACAAAACCAAAGTTTGTTCCAATTGTTTCTCTGCAGGGGATGTTGCAACTGGCTACCGTTCATTCTAACGAGATTAGTTTATAGAGTTAGGCTGGTCCTCCACATTTCCACTTCTGCTTCGTGAAGAGACCCGCTGATGGTGGTAAACGGCCTATTTCATGTTAATCCTACCTAGCTGCTCTCTTATGGAGAGTTTCGGAAGGGACCCTTTGCACGAGTGTTTCTTTGTTCTGGCTCCTTCTCAGTGAGTCTTTTGTCTTTTGGAGATGCTTCGTGCCTAATTCACCCGGCAGTAAAAGTGCACTAAACCAATTCAGACTTTTCGGCAGGACTGCCGAGATATGCATAACATTCATACGGAGACAGATATAATGGCCGATCCTGCACTCTTGAGATCAGTCTTTGAATGAATATTGTGTTAAAACAATATAATGTAAAAATAACAATTGCGAATCCAGGTCGATTTTCCTATCCTGACAACTTTCGTTCTATCATTATATTTAGTACAGAGAGCTTTGTAAACATGTGTACTCAAACTGTAACTCTTAGATAAATAAAATCTAAATTTTGGAAAGTTTGTCTCAATGTTCCGACAGCTTATGAGCTGATCCCTATTTGTTCCACCCTCAAAGCGGCTCAAGTCTGGGTTGGGCATTATGGCTTAACAGAGATTACTTAGTTTCTCCGCCAATGTTGTAAGTTTTGCCTTGAAAAGGTCTACACCAAGACAAAGCGCGTTCGTCTTCTATCAAAATTCAGAAAAACTGATTTACGCCAAGTCTTTTCAATAAAAAACTTACAGGCTTCGCAGATACGCTCTCAGGTCCCCATGAATAGTGGTTGAAGTCTGTGTCACTCTCGATTTTTACTAGAGATGTGGACCGGATGAAATCGTAATACTCGAGATACATTAGTGAAACTCGAGGTAAGGTCACATATAGTGTTGCCAAATGATATGCGGGTTCTTCTGCTTGATTTTCGAAGAAAACTGTTAAAAAATGCTAAATCTCTTTATGCACTAGAAAAGGATACTAGAGCAACATTTTACGAGAAATATTACGTTGCAAGTTACATTTCAATGAAATTTTATTATAACACAAGGACTTATGCAGCACATTTAAATCTGTAGAAGTAATTAAGATTAATGTAAATTTATTGTGTTTTTCATTGAGATAAAAATTTCCACTACTTTTCAAAATTTTTACAGCGCTAATTTTCTTCGTAATATTTTGTGAGCACATGACAAAACACGGATAGAAGTAATAATTGGTTTATTCCAATTTGTGCAGTAAATGCACTTCTGAGTAACAGTTTGTTTTACTGAGGCCCTTCGATCAAATTACTAGAGAACCATAATTTTTTTCCAGTGGGTGGGTCTATTACCTGCAAAATTCTTCATAACGTCTGTGTTTTTGCTAAAAAAAATACTAGGGTAATAAACTGAGCAACTGAATGTTTTCATTTAAGCAATATCACATTTCCAGAGAGATTCGATTAGCTAGAATATTTTGGACTGAGACAAAGTTAAGGTTTTTCAAAATACTGATGGAAAACAATTATGCAGGTTTAGTGAATCATTCATTACTTGTGTAAATTAAATGTTCAGTATTTTAGAATGTTGGTATAGTTTGACTTGCCGCTGTATACACAGTTGCCACAACTTTGTATCTCAACTGTCGTTTTTGGTCAAGAAATTTTGCAGTTTTAGCTTAACTGTACAATCAGGAGGAAGAATGTTTCTATTACGTAAACACAATACGCTGTATGGGTATGTTAGCAACTTAGCATCCATTACATTACAGCTCAATATTCTGTTTTGATGCCGTTTTTCATGCAAGATGCTAAAACCAAATTTAAAATGCCAAATCACTGAAAATAAATAATGAATAAATCCCATTTACTTCTCATATGGATGCTGTGTCCAACAAGGTTAGTACAGCACCATCAGGCTTTTTTACTTAATGCTGGCATGAAAATAATATTAGACAATAACATAAGAAAGAACAATTAGTATCTGGTCTGTTCAGAGTTACTGGTACAATGTCTACATGTTATTAACAGAGCCCGGGTTTATTGCAGTTTCGGCGTTAGTGCAAGAACTGCATTAAGTCCAATAACTACAATAAGTTCAATAACTGTAATGAGAGCTATAAACGAAATATATTTGGCCGTGTTCACATGTCCCTCGTTGTAATGTGTTCACTCAAACTGATGGAAACAGAGCGTTGATTTGAGAAAAGCATCTGCAGCAGCGCGATGGACTGATGAACGAAGCATGTCCCTTTTTTTGAACGCATTGCGTCATTCTAGTTCAGTAAAAAGAATTTATAAATGCTAAATTTATCCTCTGAAGCATTCACAGATCATGGACAAGTCGATAAGAAGTGTTTTTTTTTGTCTTCACTTAAATGATCATAATCACTGTACAGTACTCCCGTTTAAGAGAAGAAAACTAGAAAACCCGAAAATGTTATTAGAACACGGACGCCATCTATGATTTGGTAGTCCAACTGGTTGCTATGTCCTGAGTTCTCTTCCGTCGGTTTATCAGGCTATCACTATTTTTAAAATGGGCTATTCCCATCAAAATCAGTCTATAACATTATGGGATAGGATTGTGACTTCAAACCGAAGCGAAATATAAGCGAAAATGTAAAGAAACTACATCATAACTGAACACGCATCGTCATTCATATGAATGAAGCACACTTCTACGTGTGGATAGACAAAAAAGGTTACGCACAGCTCGTGTTCATTTTCGTGATTGAACGCGTTACGATGAGCGACGTGTGAACTCAATCACTTATTATCACTGCCACGCGTGTCACAAGACTTCAAACGCCATGACAATTGATTTCGTTGTCAATTATTGTTCCATGTATTTATTGGGGTATAAATATAATTGAGTTGCAAAATCTCAGAATATGACTATTAAATTTTTATTACCTTTTTCATTCGGGGGATACATCATGGGAGCAGGTAAAGCGGGATATTTACAAGAATCAACCTCGCCAACTAAAGGAATTGTCAGTTAGCACAAGCGCAATGTATACCTTCTGATAAGTGGTATTTGAAACTGAAATAAGTGTCCGTTGAGCCACTGACATGCTTTTCCCGTTTGCTATCTCACTTTTTTATCCTTTCAATTTTTTGCTGTATTTGCCTTTTCTTTGTTTCCTATTTCTTCCACTCCTATTGCTAAGGTGCAATAAGTACAATTTTGGGGTGCAATAAGAGCAGTTTTTAAGCGCAATAAATCCGGGTTCTAGTTATTAATGAAACGATAATGACTATTTCCTGTTGAGAGAAAGGTTGGTTCCAATAATGCTAAATCTAGCATTAAAAATGCTAATTAATTAAATTGGCCACACTGGGTCATGATAATGAACAGAGAAAAATCTAATTCGAGCATGGACTATGTTAAGTTAGCTGGAAGAATTTTTTCGTTATTCTACAACAGTGTAAATAAACATATAAAAATCAATTAATAGCATGTCTATTAATTGCTCAAGAAGTTGGTGTTATACTGTGCAATAAACAATGCTAAAGAAAATATTACTTATCAAAAGCGTTTAAAATACTAGACAAATCGTAATATTCGAGAGTATGGACACATTTTGTAAACTTTAGGGTAGGTCCGCAGAATTACGTTCGGTGAAGTAGAGAGCATAAACATCGACACACGTAAAAGTCGAGATAGATAGAAATCGAGAGTTACATATGTACAACCCAAATTTACATCACACAGACACTAGAACAGGGTAAATTAAGAATCTCATCCGTCTACTGATTAAGGGTTTCAACAAATGATTCAACAAATGAAAAATATGTACATTAGTCGTTAAATACCGGCGAAGTAATTCTGCATTATCTGTTTGGTGAACTTATAACTGAATGGAGGAATAGCGGAGAGCCCATAATAGTAAGGCGAATAGTCGATTTGATACGATCTGATGGAAAAAACAGTTTGTTATGAAGACTCTATGCTAGTATCCATAAGGTTAAATTATCCTAAGCTTTCTGATTCTTTTGAATTTAAGAAGCCGTAAATTCTCTGCAACATTAGAACTTAAATCTCTGAAAACTCTTCTCAACTGTTTCTAAATTTCCATCGTTCAAACGGTAGAATTTAGAACCCCTTACCTCCATGAGCGATGAAAGCGTCGACGCAGCTCCACACCACGGCGTAGGAGTCATAGTCTGTGTCCAGCACCCAGTAGTTGCTGTCCGTTACGTCACTTGTGTTGTTGACATCTGATATAAAAGGTAAAAAACACGAATTCTTAATTAAGCTCTGTATGGCCTCTTGATTAAACTTATTGTGTTGGCAGCGGTATTCGGTAATTAGTTTGTTATACAAATCCAGTGTGATACACAGCCGTACTGTCCAGGAGCATATCATATATATATATATATATGGTACTAACGCTCGATATACATACGAACTGTTATTCTATACCGTATGGCTAAACTTTCGAGATATTTTTTCATCCATGCTCTGGTTCCTCCATTCGGTATGTTCATATTCTTTTGTCTCCACGTGCTGCCCCCCCCCCCATCCCTCCTGCGTTGTGATTATCTTGCGCCTTAATTCCTTGTTTTGATTTATATGTTTCACGTTAATTGTTTCTTCCATCCTCTCTTTTCATTTACTGCACGTTATGGATTGCGAAGTTGAATCCTGTTGTGCAGAGTACGTAAACGTGTATACTCATAGTTACGAAAGGTGATTTTATAAGTCTGTTGCTGGGCAGCAGAATAACGGTTTCGTAAGAATAACATTACAAAATCAGTTATATACATGGTTACTTACCGTATAAAATATAATTATACTACAGAATCACTATGCGTGAGCTTCCAAACATTATTTACCTGCATATTACAGTATGATGATTAGGTCATTTGTGGATCAAAAAATTATTTCGGCGTCACACATTCGTTTTTTTTTTAAATTAGAAAAGCAATACAAACACTGAAGTGACCGTAAATAAATGCTCTAAGAGTTAATGCACTCATTTCTTGTTCAAACTGATTCTAGCTCTTCTGAAGCTGAAATCATGTTTTGCCTCCAAAATTACCTTATCCCCATTTGCAACATAATTTCTTCCTCTCGTCTGTTCGCCATAATTGCGGCTAAAGCATGAAGTTAATGCTGCATTCAACGCATTTTCAGAAGCATATTCACAGCAGGGCAGACATAGGTCAGAAAGGACCGTGATTTCTTTTTTCTGAGAATGGGTCTCTTGTTAAGTTCGTTGTCATTATTCTAATCAAGTCTTTTTATTTCATTTGCATTACTTTACGGATCTCTTCACTTGAACCTTTTCTACCGTCCAAGTAATTGCTTATAATTGACGCTCTTAAGTCAATCTGAAGTGGTGCTAGCACAGAAGTCCCATGTATGACGACGCTTGTCGAATAGGAATATCCCGATTAAAGCTGGCGAGTCAAAAAAACCTCATTCCCAGTGTTCAATATTTACTAGCTTTGAATAACAATAGTGATGCTCAACATAACTAATCAATTTGTGATCATAACTCATGAACTGATTGAAGTATGTACGTTGCTCTCGGATTAATTATCATCGTACATCGCCGAATGCTATGACTTGGTCGCGTTGAAGTTTTGTCCAAGACTAACTATATCTGGCCGGCACGTGCTGCGTCAAATATGACCCTACTAGTGGCCTGCGCCGTCACTTATGCGGGGGCCACACTAGGCACTCATCCTCGCAACTTGCTGTCAGGACGCGCAGCTCGTACGTCTTCGAGCAGCAAAATCGTTGCTTGCAACAGAGAAGTTGGGCCTACGTGGCGAAAGGTTGCTTGAGGTTTTCTATGGCCAAC
>LQNS02278097.1:17475016-17486348 GCA_001587735.2 Parhyale hawaiensis
ACGGTGACATACATGACCATAGGAACTCTGCTTTGGCCATGTGGCGCTGTAGCTACAAATGTTAACATCCGGGCTAATTATCACTATTCTAAAAACTTTGCGCTCGAAGCACCACGAACAGGTAGTGTAACTCAATTTCAGCATTATATAGCGCCGGGATGCCCAAAATGCTGCCAAGAAAAATTCAATAAGAAGCCACCAACAGCTCACTTGAAAGCTTATAGGCTGACATGACCAAAAGCTGATCCAGGCAAATACTTATTGCCCGAAACGAACCTGGGCAGGAAACACAAGTCGGTTCAACGTTCGCCATCAACTGTTAGCAACCACAGTCCAGACCGATGACTAATATCGCAGCACATGTAGCAAAAAAGTATAATAGCATCTCCGGAGTGCATCTTTGTCACCAAACCCCGAATTTACGGGTACCTCACGCAGGAACCCAGTATTACTTGCAGCACGCCATAGGAGTCTCCTAATATCTTCTCATCAAAGACAATACCGAGAATCTCCAGGGACTGAGGCCCCTAGAGCAAAGTGTCATCTATCTACAGAGGTGGATGCAGAGGTAAAAGTGTCCGAAACCGACTGACAATCGTAAATTTAGTCTTGCCGGCATTAGCTTCATACTCCAGGCGGAGCACGATGGACTAAAGTGCGACAGGTCCTTATTTTGAGACTGGGCGCAGGCTGGGAATTGGTATCACTGCTACCAAAGTAGGATCGTCACTGTAGTTGATCAACGTGTTCTCCAGCGAAGACTTCATGCCAAGTCTTGCATTAAAAGGTTACAAGAGATGTCTGATGCCCAGATCCTACACAGCTGATCGTTGACGGTGAAGCTCCCAACAGAATTGCCGACACAGAACAGTTCACAGACTTCCCAACCCTAGCAGCATTGAAGCAATGCGGTATCAGCTATCGTGGTAGAATAATTGATTGAATCCTTCAACCAATCAGAGGCATTAATTGAAGAAGCTCAAGATATGCGACAGTTTCAAGTTGCACGCATTGTGGCGTACACCATTCGTTTGCTCGACGTGTTTTTGCGCTTGCTCGTTATGGTAGATGGATAGAGCTGTACAACTAGCTACAGAAAGTCTAATTAAGTTATAGCTGTAGTGACGTGTTGGGTGTATCGCCATATGAACGATTTTGCTCGGATCTGTGACAGAATGTGTTGCTGAGTCCGTTTGATCAGTACAAAAAGCGTAAATCTAGGAATATAGCTAACCCCAATTTGAAAAGTTACCTGAAACTTTACGAGAGGCACTTACTGTGCAAACGGACTTGTAAGTTAACAATTTCATCAACTTCTTGGTAGGCACACAGTTGTTTTAACCAGGACTCAACAAACATTAGAACGATTGGCCTAGGGAGAACTCGTTCATTTGATTATCGTACAAGCCCTCCTTTCTTATGAGGAAGTCAGGGGTATTTATATCTGGTAGACGGGGGCGGCATCGAAGAAATTCCGACAATCGCCGATAAATTTCCGACTGGAAACACTGACGGTCGTGAAGGCGCTTCGGTCACTGGACCTTCAAAGTTTCGCTTTGATTATTTTTGGGGCCATGCGACATTGGGCCGAGAGCTTTTGGAGAGGTTATTGACTACACGCTGTACATCCATGAGCTGCCAATTAGGGAACGCACAGTAATATGTGCCTTAGTTACATGAAATTGCAGTCAATACATTATAAACGGGATAACTGCGACTGGCAAAAGACTGCAGTGCTCATCATTGAATATCAGCAGCCGGATACAGATATAATAACACATATTGATCGTCGCACGAAAGAATGTTTTCTTAAAACTTTTACCGGTCGAGAAGGAAAATAAAATACTGATTCCTTGCCGAGAATGAGTTAGGAGCGTTTACCCTTCGACGTATATTAGGCTACTACGGAAATGAAGCAAACATTGCCATGTTTCCTCCATGGATACATGCTAATGTGGATAATAAAGAGGTGTCGATACGAAGTTTTGTCACCATTTTTCGCGGTTTGGTTGCTATGGTAAATCAACGAAATGGGAACAGTCTATTCTTCACTTCCTTGACGCAGAATCGCTAGTCTATCAATTGGCTTTGGATTTAGGAAAGTTTGTTACTACATACTGGACATACTGGCTGCAACACAGCACAGGAAAAGCAAGAGAGGATCATGAAACGTCATTGAACACTTACACTGAGAACTACTGACGGCATCTGTATCAGGCTATGTTCCTAGAATACAATACGCTTTTCCCTCGTAGAACTATGATAGGAAAATGCAAAATAACACAGCCTGGTTATAAATAGGGTTAACATAAACGTAACGTGCGGATACCTACGTTATCAAACCACCAGCAGTTGAGCAGGCTCCGAATTAGGTAGAATGTTAAATTTTTTGCCTGGAGACGGCCCTGCGCTCTATTCAGATAACGGAATTCTTACAAGAGCAGGGCCCAGCTTTACTAATGTTGCAACATTGTAGGACTTACACTCTCGTAACTCACAACACCCTTACAATCTGAGGGAGATGCGATATATCATATCCTTTGACGTAATTGCAAAGGGTTGGGCATTGAACTAGCGTGTGTAAGACACGATGCGCCTGGCCTGTTAGAAAGCTTGTTACATGCAGCTGTGGTCTTCACTACGCCTCACGCACAAATCCGAGGTCCTCTTGCCCTCGTCCATGAAGCAAAGAGCGTGACGGGAGGACACACGAGAAACTAGCATAGGAAAATGACGTCACATCGACTAACGGTACAGCTGAGCAGCCTATGAGTAGTAGTAGTAGCAGCACAAACTTCACTAGCGCGAAAGGGACATAATGTCTACATCGCGCCGAACTATTCCTTTGGTTTAACTATCCGCCCCACTAGAACGCAAGGTATCTCTCGTTGTGAATCATCAATTATTTGCGTCTCGGCTTTAATGCCGGGAGGTTTCAGAGTGGTCAGTGCGCTACTGACAAGAAAAGAAGTAAGTTGTGCATCTCCAACCCCCGGGCACAGCTGAACGCTTTCGCTTAGCTACGCCGCACAGGGGAAGGAACGAAAAGCAAGAAGGTAGAAATCTAGCGGAAATACGTCGGCCACCTTGATCAGCGGCCCACCTCCCGAAACAGAAGGGGAAGTATTGAGAGCCTACCTAACTTTACAAAACTAACCTTATCAGCAGAAACTGCGGCAAGCTGCAACATCTATTGCGGAAAAGGCACTATAAGGACCCTTGGGTGCGTGAGGCTCAAACATTGTGGAAGGGAAAGGGCCCGCCAGAATATACCCCTGAAGCCAAGCAACCAATGAGTTTCTAAGTAATTTCCAAAATTTCACAGGAAAAATTGTTGTCAATTGCAGATTTCATCCTTAAAGCTCATTAATAAATGAAGAGAGCATATAAAAATTCCACAAGGAACAATTTTCAATAGAAAAGTGCAATGGAGGTTGCTAGAAACTTTCACAACACCAGTGGTAAGATCTGGGTCGGCATTCCCAGATTTACCTTCATGTTTGAAATGAAAACATATTTACACTTAATATTCAGTTCACGTTGCTCTTCACAAAACATATTTGAATATATCACTTTTTTCTACTTAATTCATTCAATCTCTCGCCCTGACTGGCCAGCGAGCTGCGCCCATGACAAAACACTGTAAAATGGTTGCCAAGTGCAGAAAGTTTGAGCAATAATTGTTCGTGTATTTTTCCTCGCAGCACTCAAGAATGTAACACTTATTTTTAAGTTAGGATTAAAAGCCCAACATACGATGGCCTAAGGTCCAACCCTCAAAATTTAATACTTCGACTCGTCGCTGTGACGTCATTCGCCAACATGTGGTCAAGGCTTAATTTATTTTAGCCCATTGAATACTCCCGTTACACTCTTTGCTTCCTGCTCCCGCCCGTTTCAAAGTCCGGCTCGATCCCTTTGCTAAGAGACTCCGAATTTTTCCACTTCGACATCTGCTAGAATGGCACTTTAATTAATTTCTAGAGGCAATTACCCTAGCATTTATATGATTTTCAGAAATGTAATGGCATTGAGTTGATTAGGTTTCCTAAGTTTGTCTACAATAATTGAAGTAGCAATTACTTGAGAATGTGATTTCTGTATCGCAAGCGGAATCAGCAGCTACGCAGCTAGGCAGTGCATAGCAGACGTTAAAATAAATATGTTGAGTATACGGTTATAAGAAACTGCTAAAACGCTGAATGCATTCAAAATAGCCATTGGACTGGAAGGTATTCTGTTGTTTTGGAGTCTATAGCTGGATAGAGCTGTTTTTAAATAATTCTTACTGTCGAATACCATGCGCTGAAACTACGGTAGCTGAAACTACCGCAGGCTGTGGCGTTCTGAAAATATTGCCTTAAAATTGACGTTTAAGCTCCTGGGCCTAAATTAACTTAGTAACATAATTATATTTAAAATATATTCACAATTGCACTTTTTCCTAGGAGGTGCATTATAAGAGAAATTATAAGTATTTACTACAACTATATATAGCTCCTGTGAAGTTACCACCATTTCTGCCCTCAGTTACAAGGTAAGCTGCACATTTCTTAACTGAACTTAAATATTGCAACTTCGAATTACAATGGCGGCGGTACTTTAAAAGTTTGTATCTAGTTAATAAATCTGTGCCCCAATATTTAATTGGTAATAGACTACCCGTGACCCGGTGGGTGACCATTAACATCTCCTTTGCTTGTCAAAGGAATATTCAACACTCGACCAGTAAGCAAGGGGAAATATTCATGTGACGTAGTTCAGTTTTAATTCCCGTATCACCTTGGCATTTAACGCATACGTTTATACAGCAGAGCTCTGCGGACTCCCGTCCAATTAGTCTCATTAAATCTCCAACGCTCGAATTTATTCTTGTCTTATCGTGAAGATTGCGTCAAGACACCAATTGTTGTGACCATAAGTGCACGGCCGTACTGGCCACCAATGTACCAGCGCGATATGTCGGGATCACAAGAAGTACCGGGTCTGGTTTGAGGGTTCTCTGTTAACTGTAAGTAACCTCCAATTATTCACTAGGCAAGTGCACTGCTTGCCGCTGCCACTGAGTCGGCAGGTGACACTAGCACAATTAAGTCTATTGTATCACACAAGGGTTCCCAGCTGGAACTGCTTGCTGACACTATCAATAATAGTCTGTAGGTATATCTCTTCGTTCAGTGATTTCACTATCACTGGTATCGAGAATACTTCACATTGTAAGGATGACCGGGAGTTCGCCAGTTGATGTCAGTAACACACAGATTTACTCGATATCGATATATTTGTCTCTTCAGTACACTTATCACTCTTTCAGTATGTTCATGCAGTCTATAGCGACTAGCTACGCTATATCAACATTGTGTTACTCTGACAGGCACTATATTTAGAGTCTGATTACAAAATATCGCACAATACACTTATTAGCGCACTATGTAAATTTCTCTATGCGCATGTGCACTCTGCAGATTAGACCTTCAAGATGGAGAGGTCTTCTGTCTTAATGATTCATACCGCAAGCGCCGCCCGGATGGCAGACTGGCGGCGGTTGTAGTCTGTTTCAGCGCTGATGATGGCTTTTATTACCTTCGGCGGGGGTGTCACATCTTTGGTACATTGGCGTCTGTACTACAACATCCAAGCATACACGCAAGATTATCAAAGTTCTTTAATTATATAGATAATAAAACGTCAACCGTGAGAAAGAAACCGCTTGCAGAAAATGGAGATTTAGTAAGAACGAGAAAATTAAAAGCAGCGAATGGGCATGAAGTGTGGAAGTTGCGAAGGCCTCTACCGTTACTTTGTCAATTTGGCTTTAGTGCATCAGAGAAAGTCAGTCTTGCAGTAAAGTTCCTCCCTTCCTGATTTGACACTTCTAATATTGGATGATTGGCCAGGAATGATAAAAAAAATTGAGGACAGCTATTAGTTTTAGTCCCATTTTCTTATCAAAAAGACCTTAATTATATAGTAATATATGTGTAGTCCACCCACTAAAGACATAACCCAGTCCTCTTGGTCTTATGGCAGTATTTCCCTTCAACATAAAAACCAAAAACTAGCCTCACGTTAGCCTCTCGGTGCTCTGTGACTGTTGACAGTCTATCGATTTATAGGAGAATTCAATTGGAAAATCTATTTAATAATCTTTGTCGATTAAAATCTTTGCTATGAAACAAATATACGACACAAAAATACAGAAATAGAACTCAAAGTGCTGTGTTTTCCAGGAAAGTTAACAACAAACAACGACTAAGCCTCAGCGACAGCCAATTAGTGATAGTTTTGCTCAACATTAGTATGAACTTTGAGCAATTAAACTGAAACTCGAAGGAAGTTCATTTGAAGTCGTGTTTTGAAGAACGATCTGAAACTCGCTGGTATTGCTTCTTTTGGTACAAATATTTTAGAGTAATATTTCTTGTGCATTCTTTCAAAGCTTTGAAAGTTGGCAGTAATTGGAGTTTTCACGATTGATGGCTTGCAATTATTTCCCACAAAAAAAAAAAAACTAAAGCACACGTTATAGCAACGCGTGTTTACTGACGGGAGAGCAGTATTAATTCAAATATCAAAACGCACTGTGTGTTTACATTTTCTTGAAAAACCCATGTAAATTTTCCAGTGTCAGGCCATCTGGAATCCGCTTACAGAAAATAGCAACAACGTAGCCACCCCAACGACAGTCAGTACTCAGTAGGCTTACGACTACATGGACGCAAGTCGCAACCGCAGTCTCCACTCCAGCGCCGTAGGCTTTCGCCGCTGTGTATGCTACGGCCTGACATACGTGCTGCTGCTCGATTCGCGTCGCCCACGCCTATAACTTGGTTGAATAACAGCTGGAATGTATATTTAAAGCTCATGTTTGTTCTCTGGTGTTGTCCACTGTATACGATAGAGACAACTATTTCTATGTGTAACTTCAACGATTATTATATTAAATTTGTATCTGTATATGTACAAACTTACTGCGGTTGCTAGAATTAAGTAGTGTCTTGTCTTTGATCGTCTGTTGTGTGATGAGTGAGCCGGTAGAACATGCGATTTTTGTAAGAAACTCCGATATAAAACTAGCAAATTTCTTTGTTTTTGCCTGAGCCTCTTGCTACATTTTTTCTCGAACGACAAGTTACGCTTGAGTGGATAACCTGTCAGGAAGACCGCTCTCGCAGTCTGGCACATAACAAGGATCACGCACTGGTTCGCCTTAGCGGACTAAAACCTGCGAAGTGAGTACTCCCAGGTCTTCCTAGGATCCCTCCGCTAAAGCCTTAGCGGAACCACACGGTGACGGGTGCGCCCTCGATCGGTCTTTCCAGGGCCTGCCATAGTCTGGCGTGTGAAGAAGGCTCCCCACGCTAGCCAAAACAACTAGCCGCTACGCCGATTATTTTAGAAAGTGCTACAGCGTCGTTCCGGCAGTTTTTGAAGAATTTTAGTTTTACGCAATGATACGAGATCAGAACAGGGTAGCGGACTGCATCCGAGAATGCGACACAAAAGCAGTAGCTACCAGGACACCTAAACGGGGCTGACAAATAGTTCTTGGACGTCGTCGATTTGCAGTAGAATTTTCATCAAATTTCAAATTCGGTGAGTTTCTTTAACTTTTGAACTCTACTGAAACATCGACAAAAATATCGTCCAGGGGACCATTTGAGATTTCAAAATCAACGAGTGCAGCTCACACTGTAGCGCAGCCTCTGAAATCTCACGTTATTATTAGATCCAGTTTAACCCCTGAAGTTGCAACTCAACCAATTCAAAAGTAAGTTTCCTTTCTGTTAAATTATTTCTTTATTCTGGATAAATAAATTTCAAAAATTTACCTACGTGGGCATAATGAATTTTTTATGCTCTATTAATGTAGTCACACTTCGTTGAAAAGGTAAACAGTGCGTCATGATGAGCAGTAAAACCGCACATGGAGGGGCATTGCTCCACCAAATGCAGACATTCACAATCCTTCAACCCTTGCGTCCCGGTCGCAACAGCTTCGATAATAATCGTCTAGGGCCGCGCAGTCACCTGGACCTTATTGGGCATGTATCTTCAGAACGAACGAATGCGTGCATGCGGTCCAGTTGGGGCGCACAGACAAATAATTATGTTTCCTGTACCGGTACTTTTTACTCGTCCGAAGCTTAAGTCGAGAGCTTCGTCTTCGTCATTCATAATCGTGTTGCAAGTGTAAGTAGGAACTCGATTACCCCAAGTATAGTGGAAAAGTCCATTTTACAACGCCTAATAGAGTTTTAAACTATTTCAAGAGTAGAACAATGAAGTTAAATGCTTGAAGCTTTGTTCCTGATATTGAAACCAACGTACACTGTTTTATTTCTACTGCAAATGTAAACCGCAAGTTGCAGTGCAGCGTTCAAATTGTTATTAAGAAAATATACAAGAGCTGTAAGCTTTTTGCAAAAGAAACAAAGATATACTATCTAGCTCCGCCAAAAATCACTGATGCTTGCGACATAAGATTATTTCAAATTTTTTACCAGAAGTGCTGCATGCTGGCAATTAAACTAGATGTAAAAGCACAGTTTGCTGTTTATTTCTGCTATTACTCTATAAGTTAATCTCTCACTACCAAGTTGAATTATACGTTTACGAGTAGCTTCAGGGATTTTTTAACTTTGGGTATTGTAGTGAGAGTGTGCGCGACTTCAACGAGGTCTAGAGATGTAATGATTGCGCCGGTTGTGGTTTGTTTACATTGCGTTTGTATTGAGACGTTTCGTGAACGTTCTAGAATAATTTCCAAACTATTTTATTCAAATTATACTATTAAATATTAAAGATTCAACATCATATTTATTTTGTCAAATACTTTTGTCCCTGATTACTTTTACTTGTGTTAAATTTTCTTGTTGTATGTGCACATTTGACTGTTCTGTTTAAATATACTATTATATATATATATGTATATATATGTTATATAAACTTCCTGTATTAATTATCATAAAGCAGTCCCAAATTTTTTTTTAAATACATAAAAAATAGAGTTGTGCAAATACTTATAATACTTATGTCTAGGCACTGTATATATGCTTGGAGGATTGTTATGGCACTGAGGCCTACCAACCAAGACTTTAGGCAATAATATATTTGGTAGAATTCTTAGGGCATCAAGGCCTACCACCTAGATGTATTGCTGTGCTAGATGGAATTGTTAAGGCAACAAAGGCCTACCATCCAATCTCTGATGTTACGTTAACAGGTGGCACAGGAAGGCCGTAAGGGCCACCACCGCAAAAGTAGCAAACATCATAAGACAATATACTTCACAAAATAGTTAGGGCCACAGGGGCCTACCACGAAACCTTTAAGTAAACAATATACTTCTTGGAATTGTTAGGGCACAAGTGCCTACCACCAAGTATTTATTCTTGTATTCCGAGGAAAAACGAATTACGTTAACTTTAATTCAAAGAAGAAATAGCACGAAAAAACACCATCACTGTCACTGGTCTTCAGAACAAAGTCAACAAACAGCTGCTGCAGCTCTGTGAACACAAGGAGACATGGGTTAAGGATCAAAGATGGCGGCACCCTTGGTCGATCACACACCAAACGCAGTCTACAAAACATATCACTAAAAACGTTAAGAACACATTTCCAAACAGGAAAATAGTATTAGAGCACTAATAAACCGGAAGGGAAGTAATTCTCAAACTCTAAAATCGATAGGTGAACACAGAGCAGCCGGGAGCAGAGCATAGAAAGATATGTCAACTGTATCGCAAGTCGTAACTGAGGAGTGCTACTTGTGGGCTTCTGAAGTACCAAGTGGGCGGGGCCTGGAATGAAAACTAAAAAGTAAAAAACTAGAAAATGTAAAAAACTAAGAAAAGGAAAAAACTTAAGAGAAAGATAGATGATAGAAAGTTAGGACACTGAAAGCTGTCTACAAAGAGAGTTACGTCTCGAAACAGCCTAAACTATCATTTAGACGTCTCCAGAGTTGGGCGCTGTCGCGGGTCTGGTGCTACCGACAGAGCTGTTCTGTCGGGGCGAGCCACTGAGAAATATTCATTTGTGCAAGGAAGAGACCTGGAGGTTGTACGCCTTTCTCTCCATGTTAGGGTTAAGATTTATGTTACTATCAACAAAAAATTTCAGAGATAAAACTTAGCTTATTAAAACACTAAAAATCCATATCAATAGATAAAGGTTCCACTTCAAATCAGTTGTGTTGAACAAAATAATAAAAAATGTAACTAGAGCACTCTGAGAGCGCATACCTCCGCCAAGTGAGGCAACGGTAGCAAAAAATTCAAATTTGCTCTGAAACCATAATTTTATTTGTATACACTCTAAAATCTAATCATTTTTGCCTTTTGATAGTAATAACAGCTTGTGCAATTTTCTTTAAGATCCGTTCATAACTTTTTGACTCATACTGTTAACAAACGTAATGACAAACATGAGTCAAACATACAAACGAACAAACAGATCTGCACCAAAATTTGATCAATGATGTCTTTTAACATTACTAACAATCCCTATAAATTTCATAAAGATCCATGTAGTATTTTTCTAGTGCTTGTGCTAACAAGCATAAAATTAAAAAAAAGTGACAAACAAACAAACGGATCATTACCAAAATTTGGTCATTTACTTTTTGTTATATACCAAATAACTCGTGCTAATTTTATCAAAATCCATTCATAACTTTTTGAGTTATGGTATTGAGAAAAATGGGGCACACAGACAAACAAACGGATGGACATATCCTCACCAAAAGTCAATCATCTATTCTTCCTAACATACCTAACAATCCCTGTAAATTTCATCCAAATCTGTTTGTTTTTAGTTATCTTGTTGACAGACAGACAAACACGACGGAAACATAACCTCCTTGGCAGAGGTAACTAGTTGAGCTGATGAGAGCATCGGAAATCTCCCACCATGAGTGTCTCAGACTATGATGGTTCCATTTGTGCCTAAGATACTGCCATTTCATAGGAAACTAACAAAAAAATTACCAATAAATCAAAGTATATATGTATCTCATAACAATATAAATAATGAAATCCAGATAAACATTCATATTCCATATACAGACTGGGTTTGACCCTTCAAATGTCGCTCACGTTTGAACCTTCATATTCCACCTTGTTGAACCTTCCATATACCGCCCGAGTTTGACCCTTTGTATGCCTCCCGGGCGCGAATTTTTTTTTTTTCCTGAACCTTTCAGCAAGTATAGTCTCACGGCAGCCAATGGCGTGGCAGGTCACAGGCCACAGTGGGAGGGGCGAAGGGTGATGCTCAGTGATGGTGTTGCACTCTGATGCATACTCTGAAAACACTATGTAAATAG
>LQNS02278097.1:17506503-17519872 GCA_001587735.2 Parhyale hawaiensis
ATGTTTGGAATGGTCTTGATGGCTCTGTCTTTGCTGGTGCTGGTATTGGCAGCTTTAAACGATCTGTACACAGAGCTATTCTGTGATCTCGGATCTTCTTTTTTTTTCTTCTTCTTTTTCATTCTTTTGTGTTCTCCACCCGCTGGGTTGGTTGCGTGGGGGTTTGTTAACCTCATGGAGTTTCTCCGTTCCTACGTCGCCAGCCTGGTGTGATTTAATAATAATAATAATAATAGACAATTATTTATTCTAGCTTACTGTTTTCCTCTGACGAAGCAGTTTTCTCTTCATAGGTCAAAATTTGAGCACCTCAAATGAAACAGATACTTGAGGTGAAAAGACGGTATCAACGGTATCTTTGCTACAGAGCGATCACATTGTATATAAGCTGCTATTTTGTTTAAGTTTGTTGGAGTATTTTACTCAAGATGTTATTTCTGCCTGGCTATATAGAATACCTAAGGATGCCAGCACGATAAAGGATCAATGAAGAAAAGAAGAAAATTAAGAAGCAAATAAGAGAAGAGGAGATTCCGCACCGGCCTAGAGGCATTAGGCAAACGTACCGTATAGGTTATTGCGTGAATTCTTCACGCACGGGTCCACTAGTATGTTATTATTACTGACAACGTGTAAATGAAGGCCGTTTCTCCGATTTATCAACTAGTGTAAACAAACACTATTTTATAGTAGTCTCTAAAAGAAATGAGCAATGTCATTGAAGTTTCATAGTCAATAGGTATATTGACTTTTTTCCAATAACATTCAAATGCAAAGTATAATTTAGGCCGTATATTTTGGTGGATGTTATCCCAATTCCAAGCAAATCTTTAATAAACAAAATAAAAGAAGGCTTCTAAAAATTAATAGAATAGTGAGCCAACGTGACAGAACATGTTCATGGGTGCCATGTCTTGTTCGCTTAGTTATCGGCTTTATCATTATTTTATGAACCTGAATATTATTGTATTTACAATGTTTCTTGTATAATAATAGGTATAATTTATTATTATTTAAAAACTATCTAAAAAAGTATCTAGATACTTGTATCTAGATACAGACAAAAAGTATCTAGATACTACATTTAGATACAGGAAAGTATCTAGATACTGTAACAGAGTATACCAGAATTAATACATGTTAATTCTTGCACTGCAAACGAACGTGATTGTTTGCTATCCTTTAACGTGGATCAAACAAGCTAAAGAATTGGATAATGAAGCTAGGTGAGTGGAAAAGTAATTAAGGGACATAAAGTACGTCATCAAACATAGAAAAAAGCGTACGGAGAACGAGCACGTGCCAAACAACCTAGTCACGAAAGGAAAAAAAAAAATACAAGAACGGTATTTATTATAACACCAGAGAAGATCTGCAAGGCAAAAAAAGTGTAAGCATGGGAAAAGTTTCAGAGGGCTGAATAGGATGCAGGTAAACAACGAAGTCCCACGGGGAGAGCGATGCCTCATAGCATGGTGGATGCACCGGTTTAACATCACGGATTTCCATTTACTGCTAGGAATTCCCTAAATCTCTCGCTTCTTTTTGTGAGCCCTGTTCACTGCTCATAATTTTAAAATTTTAGGCAGGTGTTACCTTTCTTTAAGCACATATTTTTTGTATCTTATAATCATTCTCTTTTTCTCAGTTTTCAATGTATAATCTGAATCTGGAGTCCGTTTTTGGCGGTCGCATCTAGTTTTTCGAGTTACGACCCCCCCCCCATCCCCTGGAGACGGGGGTATATTTTTCGTCATTTATGGTCCCATCGTGATAAAACTCGTACAGTAGGTATACGTAGAACTGAGCTTCATTTACATTTTATTCACTATTTTGCAATTTTCATAATACTTTCTTATTTATGCAATAGTTTAGGTTAGGTTAAAAAACCTATTAAAAAGGTGTTCCATTACACTTTGCCTTCGCCGGGTATTTTCTCCCCTAGGAAAACAATGGAAATTTCAAAGTCATGTGTATAAAAAAATAGAGAGCCGACCGCCGTAAACCGGTTTCACATTCGTAATCTATATTGAAAATGAGTAGATTAAGAGAACACTTTTTTACCTTTAGGCGAAATTATCTGTTCGCTAGATCGCTAGTGCCTTTAATACGCAATATGTCATCGAAGAAAGCTACTAACAAAGATATCCATACAACTACAGTTTTCTGTGACAAGTCTTACAGAAAACGAAACAGTACGAGTAACTGTTAGTCGAGAGTAATGCTGCAGGCTCACTATCCTTATGAGAGAAGACGCAGAAAATCAGGATGAAAATTCATTTAGGATCCGAAACTTGGTGCTGTGTTCGTCATCAGAATGTTTGGCACCTTGAGGCTTTACAGCTGTTCACTATTCTTCAATGGAAAGCAAGGTAATAATGAAATAACGAGAAAACTCCCATTTGTAAAATTGTTGTCAATGTTGCATACGAGTGGTCAGAGTGGCGTTAGGCTACATGCCATCAAGCTATAAGCCTATGACGCTTAAGAATTATTATCACCCGCGAGCGTAGCGAAGAGAGGTGATAATGTTTTCGTTGATGATTTAAATACTTATTTTTGTATATACCGTACATACAAGTATATATATAATTTGGATATATACATAAATATATAAATTTACCCCCGCCAAGGAGGTTATGTTTTTGTCGTGTTTGTCTTCCTTTCTCTCTGTCTGTCTCAAAGGTGACTCAAAAATTTACGAACGGACCTTTAACGAAATTTTCAAGGATTGTTAGGTACATTAACAGTAACAGATGATTAACGTCGGGTGAAAATCCGTCCATCTGTTTGTTTGCCTTTTTTCTCAATGCCCAAACTTGAAAAGTTATTCAAGGATTTTCATAAAATTTACATGAGCTGTTAGATTTGTTACGAGGAGCAAATGGCAAAATGTCTGTGATGATCAGTTCGTTTGTCCGTTTGTTCGTTGCGAGGTTTATTTTTGTGCTTGTTAGCGAAATAACTCAAAAAGTATTGAATGGATCTTTATAAAATTTGCAAAAGTTGTCAGCAATGTTACAAGACATAGACAATTAAATTTTGTTGCAGTTCGGTTGATCCGTTTCAATGCAAAATCTTGTATTTCCAACTAAAATAGGAACAATATTATTTATCTTACACAAAAATCCACCATATAAATAGGCATAGTAAATTCTTAAAACAAACGGCTTAGTGGAAATTTCAAAGTACTCTAGTTAACTAGTATAATTGAAGTGCTTGTAAATGTTATATCCCCACCGGGACCAACAAGGGGTGGCAACGAAGGTTCAGCCCCAAAAACTGAACCCTATAGCTCACTCCACCAACAATGTGAATTGTCAATACTCAACAACGACTCCCTGGAACGCAGCCTCTGACGATGTTGTGCCCTCTCATAAACACGCTTAGCCTCGGCCATACAATCAATAAAGGTCAGCCTCAACGTGTGGTCACGCGAACACCGCCATGCCGATAAGCCGCTTGTTTAGCTTCGAAGGCTAACCGACACTGGTCGTCAAACCATAGTTTGTCGCGAGACCTCACAAGAATAGTCCTTTTCGGGACAAACCTTTCCACAACAGACACAGTCAAGTCATTAAACACAGAGATAGGATCATCACTGCAGATAATTATAATCTGCTGACAAGGTAAAGCCCTTACTGCTCCAGTAATAGCCTCAGTTAGCCCTGCTCTTAATTAACAAACACCACTCTCCTGGTGTCTACCGCAGGAACCATCTGATTCAGGTCCAGTAAAGTAAATATTACAAGATATGAAAATCGTTACTGCATGTATGGTACGTGTAAAATCAACTTAATTTGTTTGCTTCGAAACTACCCGCAAATTTTTTCATGAGTGGAGGCGAAAACGCAGCTTGTATTTAACTTTTTCCCAACCAAAATCAGAGCTTCTCGCAAGTTGAAGTTCCGCTAAGACTGAGAAGCGTAACATACAGACACATGAACGGACGTGGTCTCAAGGAGAATTAGAAGCTAGATTCACCGAGCGGTATATACTAGATGACCACAACTAGATAAGAGAGACCTTCAGTGCATTCAAATTCTTCTCTTGAAGCAAAAACTGTTCCGTAAAAAAAAACGCAGCAATCTATAGCAAAAATAATTGTGTCTACTGTTCCGTGAAAACTTATCGCTTCGTTGATCATCATTCTATTGAATTTATACGCCATGAACTGGGAGCAAACAGATGAGAGAAACTCCAAAAATGTTTATTGTTTCAAGTTCACAAAGTGTTTAAGCAAGAAGTGCATTCAGATAGAGGGATAACCTGGCCTATTTTCCCCTATTTCATTAAGAGGCTATCACAAAATTAATACAAGAAGCAGTTTGTTATATTAAAATGGTAGATAATATTAATTGTAGGCCGCTTTAATCAGTAATCTCACCGTAGGAACTTTTTAGTTTGGTCGTACCAGTTTCATGCACCATGGAATCGTAATAGAAATAGCTATGTTTTAGCCAGTTCTGGCTAAAACGGTTATTGTCACCACTTTAAAAATTGTCCAAGTTCCGGTATCGGTAATGCGGTAATTTTCGGCCGTATACGATAACGGTAAAGCGGTAACGATTCAGAATGAAGCGGTGCTACCGATTCACTGCTTTACAGCTTTATTAGTCCGGTAACTCACCTCTGGCTCCTAAGAAAACCATGGTTTGAGAGTCGTTGCCCGGCTTGATAAGGGTATGGGTTCTCAGAGTGCTCGAGTTTTGTATGTTTTTCAAAACTTAACTACACAACTACGTTCATATTGCATTTAACTTCAAGTAATTTAATACTATAGTAATACTATACTTAAAGACTAATAATTATTCAGTTAGAAATGAAATAGTGTACTTTGCATCTAGCTAATCGTATAAACTTGGTGAAACGTACTCGTTTATAAGTAAGAAAATGGTTTTTACGCAAAGTAATCTCACAGCTGAAAAATCATGTTGAGGCACGCAGTATGTATTTTAAACATTTACAGGCTTAACTTGAGCACTTTGAGAGCGCATGCATCCGCCAAACAAAGCAACGGTAACGAAAAATTCAAATTGGCTCTCAAACCATGATTTCCTTGGTATCAGCAGCCAAATAAGGTCATTGGTGCCTTTTGATAGTAGTAACAATTCCTGCGATTTTCTTGATCCGTTCATAACTTTCCGAGTTGTGCTCGTAATAAACATTATGACACTCTTTAGTCAAACTCACAAATGAACCGACCGAGCTGCATCAAAGTTTAATCATTTATATCTGTTAACATTGCTAATAACTCCTGCGAATTTCAAAAGATCTATTCAGAACGTTTTGACTTATTGTGCTAATTTTCGAGTAATAATTCTTCGTTAGCCCCACAAGGGTGCCAGGTAGGAAGATGGGTAACTGTTGGGTATCATATGCATTATGGGCTCCTACTGGAGTACCCACGACTGGGCTGTTCCATGTTATGAACCAATGGACCCATTAGGGCTTGCCCACCTTGGGCAAAATGTGGTGTTTGCCATTATGGGTAAAATGTGGACTTCCCATCTATAACCCAATTCGCTAGTTATGTGGGTCCTCCCACATCAGCCATATGTGGGATCCTGTGACTTTTCCCATCGTAGGCAACACATGGTGATTCCCAATTCTGTAACAATTGTGCTCCACAGCTGTATCCTACATTAGAAATAAAGTGGATCTTCCCATATCTAACCTATGTGGGATCTCCCAATATATAGGCAGCGTATGTGTTTTCCACATGGGTAACGGATAGGTTTCCTCGCTAAATCCTACATGTGCGCTACCTACATTAAAGTTCAGTTTTTAGAAAGTCCATTGTGGGCATTCGCATATATAGGTTGTACGTCATGCGCATTATGCCAACCGTAATTAGCACGTGATTTCACTGGTAATATGCCACCTACTCTGTAGTTGTAACAGGCTAAGGTTAATCTTCTTAATATATTATCATGAGCGTGTATCAAAAAATATTCAACAGTTTTTCGATTCACGTAAGAGTTCATAAACTGAGTTCTAATAATCACAGAGACCTGAAACAAAGATTAATTTCTTCGTCGTACCATAAAGAATGCGTTGCAGAACGGGGAATCTAAATTCACAATCATAAATCTTCATTGGGTGATGTACACCATACCTTCGGACACCAAGAAAAATTAAAAATTCATTATAACTTCTAGGGATATTAAAATTTTACAAAAAAATGACTCATACGTAATACACGTGATGTACTTTAATATCACACTCGATTAAGTTTTTTCCAAAGACTGATTTAAGCAATATACTCAGAAATTTATAAAGATATGTAGAGCTTTCTGTCGAATTCATCCCAATAGCCGCAAGAAAAGTGATGTTAAGACAATCCAGTAATGCTGCAAAATGAATTAAAGGCAGAGTAATACTACATTGTACCTTTCAATGAACTAAAAATAGCTACATGTTCAGCTTTGAGATAAAGAAGTCAAGACAGCCGGTAAATGATGTTAAACCATATCAATTCAAGGGTGATACAACCCTTGATTACTAGAACCGTCTAAAGCTGCTCATCGTGAATGTCAATATCATTTCACATAACTGTCTAGGTATATTACACCACTTTGCGGTTGCCTACGTTATATCACTTCATGGTTTCATTTTTTGCATCAATTTTCGGTTGCCTTAGTTGAAAAGTCATGGTTGCCGTAGTTAAATCACTTCACAGTGCCCTACATTACATCACTTCAGGGCGACCAATGATCTATCTTAACAGCTGTCAAAGCGACATCACTTTACGGTTGCCAATGCAATATCACTTCACGGTTACCAATGCAATGTGACTTCACGGCTGTCAATGCTGAATCACTTCAAAGCTGTGAATACTACACCACTTCATGGCGGCCAGTGCTTCATTCAGATCACTTCACGGCCACAAATGCTGCATCTCTCCACTACTGCCAATGCTATATCAATTCACTGCTTCTAATGCTAGATCACTAGCTGGCTGCCAGTGCTTTATCCCTACACTCCTGGTCGGGCTCCATCACTTCATGGCTCCAAGCTGCTCCAACTCACCTTTCAGCTCTGCAGTCTGTTCTGATTATCTCGCTTAACCCGTATAGCTACCTAATGAGTTTCATAAACATTTTCATCAGATGTTTACTTGGCATTTGAATACAAATCTAGTATACCTCCCACGAATTTGAGAATCTTCTGTTCTACAAAATAAGACTGTTTATTTCACTAACTATTGCAAATATCAAGCGATGTCGTAAACAGTTGCTCTACGTACCGTCTACATTGCTTATAGAAGTTTAAGAAGCATATGTACAGGTTTGCCAGTCATTGCTAAAGGTAAAAGAATTGGATCAAATAGCCTAAACAAAGCACGAAAAAGTAATTGGACAACTATGAAAATGCGTCTGCTGCACCGTGCAGTCAGGCTCAATTGCGGGACCGAAATATATGCCTTAGGGGCCAGAGTCCCGTCGATGTATGGTTTGGTCTCTGCTAGCTTATTTACCCTGGAGGTGGACTGTCTCCGTGGTAGAAGTGCTGGCGCTGCAATGTCGACTACAGAAGAAGAATCACCTCACTTGTGAGGACTTAGCACAAAACTCGAGGGCAGTGACCCGGCTGCCATAGCTCAAACTGCTAAGTAAAATAGCTAATCGCTTGCCACGTGTACCGAAGAGCAGACACGTTTAATGAAGCAGCTATTGGAATCGATACACTGATAGAAACTGGTAACTATACAGGCAAAACACAACGAATAGAAGCTAATTTGTGGGTGTATAGACCAGCTGGGACGCTTAGAGAATAGCTAGGCATGCTTTAAATGAAAACTCGCATAAACCTTAATTTTTCATGAAGGGAATCTTATAGTCCCTACTACATACATGCAACACTTCAATAGTATAAGCATACACTTTTCCACTATCGATCTTTTCATTGCTGTATATCGATCCGCAAGTGAGTGGCATTTGAAATTATTCACATTTACAATATCGAATGCAAGTTCCGAAGACAAAACACGTGTATTTGACTCGGGGTCGAAACACTTGTCTGTATTGCGGCTTCCTCCGGTCGATAATCATGTGATGAACACTTGATATTAAACGCAGCGGACAGCGGTAGCTCGGCTCAGTCGACACCAGATTGTGTTACTAAGTCAGTGCTCTATCGAATCAAGTAAATTCATCCACTGCACTTTGGACCCTTTCGACTGGGCCGTCAAAGTCGATCTCAGCCAAGCACACTTCACTCAACTTGTCCGGACCTTTTGCTTTGTCACTTTGAATTGAGTTGCAGTTCTTAGAAACAGCTAGGCTACATTGAACCGACTGAAATTCCCATTTTACGAAGTAAGATTGAGTTCCATGAAGTCTAACAGGAGATCAATTTTGAGTTAATGCCTGAGTTATGAATAAACGGGTCGAAGCCAGGGCCCCTGTCTGCAGTTTCAAACAAGTTAAGTGAAGTGTGCTTGGCTTATAGATCGACTTTGACGACCTAGTCGAAAGCGTCCTATACCTACTATACTCATTGATTTGATCTCAGTCACAAAGAGCTCTCTACTTCTGAGCGCGAAAATGCTTTACTTACGACCAGTTTTGGCTTCGAAAGAACCGGCTGGATAACATTACTCCTACACTAAATGCTATTTATTGCATATAAACATGTAGATTTCATCCACAACATCGAAAAATGAATCTTCTCGGTTTCACTGCCGTTAAATAATGAAATCAGAACACGCGTTTCTAATGCAGTATTTTATGCTCTTTCCAAATATATATATGCTTTTATTTCGAGCAATGAAGAATGAAAATGTTTTGAGCATTTAAAGATTGATGTTCCCTATATATTTGTTAGGAAACTCAATTTTTGTTTTTCCCTCAGATTTTCAGTTAATACTAACGAAGAGAGGTAAGTGGAAATCGATGAAACCGTCTTCGCTAGCCTGACCTAACGTTTTCGTTCCAGATTTTTGCCCATATATAAAATATGAAGGTTATGAAGGTCCTATGAAGGTTGGAGGTGCAAATTGCGCTGTGAAAATCGATGAAACCGTCTATTACAAACTTCTACAGGTGTTTTTTTTTTAGATTTTTCTGAATAAACAGTCAATAATATTTTCGGAAAGTGCATAAGAACTACATGAGAAAAGTGTATTTCGGTTTTATAATTTTGCCGTCAGTCAAGCAGAAAAGACGCCGAAAAATTTCTGGGGGAAACAATTCAGTTCCAGCAACAGAGCACTTTCTAAGTGTGGGCATCTAACTCTCAGTAATTATCAACCGCTGCATAGCTGGAAAATTTTGCCTTATATCTAACTGTTCCGTTTGCCTCAGTTTTGCTCAGTATCGAGTCTAAAACCTGTTAATATAATAGCTGACTACTTAACAGTGCGTATCTTGTGAGCCTTAGGATGAAGTGCAAGTGACGTTTTCCACATTATCTCACGTGAGTGGAATCCCGATGTTAGGTTTCCTCTGTTCGGTCGTAGTTAGCGACCAAAGAGAGAGCCAGAAGCGAAATATCTCCACAGTGCACGTAACCGCTGACGCTGGTCCCACGATAGTATTCATCCTCAGGAAGAATTCGAATTTTTTTTTATTCTATAAATTTTATATTGAGTCAAGTGAAGTGACAGAACCTAATGGGGATAATATTGTATTTTTGTTTTCTTCATCATGAAAAAGTTCACCCAAAGGTGGCCGTGGCCCTGCGGAGTTAGTTTAATATTTACCTCCGCCAAGAGGGTTATGTTATTGTCTAGTTTATTTGTATGTCTGTTTGTGTTTGTCTGTTGCCAAGATAGCTCCAATATAATATTATTATCTCGACAGATCTTTGCAATATTTTTGAAGAATACTAAGCATATTAGGAGAACGGGACGAAAAACTTTTGGTGAAGATCCGTTCAGCCGCTAGCCTATTATCTGCCTCTGTTTTGTTGAATAAATTAAAAATAATCTGACAGATTTTGATGCGATTTGCACGAAGTGGTAGATAAGTTAGGAAGAGTAAAATAATGGCCACTTTTGTGACGTATTTTTATTTGTTCGTCTGTATGTTCGATTTTATGTTTGTCAGCAACGTAACTCAAAAAGTTTGTCCACCCAATAAGAGGTAGAAGGATCCGAGTAAGGTTAATTACATTGATAAAAGTTTTTTTTTTGGCAATCAGGCGAATTGACTGCGATAAGAAAATTGGCAAATATCCTGCGTTAGTTGGCCATCAAAATGACGGCGTTGAATCTGTAACTCCATACATAAAGAGGCAGAAGTTGAGCAATTATAATCATAAATTTTTGTAGGGAGTCAGGTGGGTTGACTTAGAAGTGAACAATGGCAAAAAATTTAGAATTATGTCGCCATAAAAAATGAATGGGTTGAATTTCGTTGTCTGGCTACCAAAAAGGAGGCGAAAAGAGTAAAGTTGAAATAATAGTTTTTTTTCTATTGCAGTCGGGTGAGTTGACTTATGCGAAAAAGGGTGAAACTCTCGAGTAAGCTGGCCATAAGAAACGACTGCGTTGAATTTGCCTCAACCGTAGGTGATGGTTTTTCACCACGACGCATTGTAGTTACCTCCGCCAAGGAGGTTATGTTTTGTCGGGTTTGTCTGCCTGTTATTCTGTCTGTCACCGAGATAACTTATAATTTATAAAGTTATAGACAGATTTTGACGAAACCGACAAGGGTTGTTAGGCATGTTAGGAGGAACAGATGATTAATTTTTGGTGAAGATCTGTCAATCCGTTTGTTTGTCTGCCTATTTTTTGTTAGTGTCACATCTTAAAAAGTATTGGACAGATTTTCATGAAATTTACATGAGTTGTTGTGTTTATTACAGAGAGAAAATGATCAAATTTTTGTGTTAATCTGTTTGTTCGTTCGTCACTGTGTTTGATTTAATGGTTGTTAGAGCAATAAATAGAAAATTATGTCTAGATCTTTAGGAACTTTTCAGGAATTGTAAGTAATATTAAAAAAATATAGCTAAGTGTTTAAATTTTGGTGATAATCGGTAGGCACGTTTGAGTGTTTGACTTTTCATTATTAGCGCAATAACTCGAAAATTTGTGGATGGATCTTTATGAAATTTTCAAGAAATGTTAGTAATGAGTTAAAAAACATAATTGATTAAATTTTGGTGATAATTACAGACACTCTTAATATATCAAAAAGCACAAGTGAACAGGCTTTGGTGCTGATAGAAAGAAAATTATGGTTTCGGAGCCAATTTAAATTTTTCGTTAGTGTTGCCTTGCTTGGCAGAGGTATACCTTCTCAGAGTACTCTTGTTACCTCCGCCAAGGAGGTTATGTTTTCGTCCTGTCTGTCTGTTTGTCTCTGTCTCTTTGTCTGTCACCAAGATAACTCAAAAAAATATGAACCGATTGAGACGAATTTTGCAGAGATTGTGAGGCATGTTATGAGGAACAGATGATTAACTTCTGGTGAAGATCCGTCCATCCGTTTGTTTGTTTGCCTGCCTCATTTTTCTTATTGCCATAACTCGAAAAGTTATGGACGGACTTTTATGAATTTCACATGAGTTCTCAATGTTCCAAGGAGCAGCCGGCACAACCATCATCTATTGCAACAGCCATTGCTGTACCGTTCACGCCTTCATCACGGGTGGGGGTCATAATTCTTTTTCTTCGTCTTTTTGTCCCTGCTATTCCTATCTAAGTCATTCATGAGGAAATGTCTTAAAAATTAGTCTTTCTACCTTTACAATACTTCAAAAATCAAAATATCATAAAATTATAAAGAAAAACTAGTTCTGTTAATTCGCTATAAAAAGAATATAAAAACCACTGTAAAGCGACAGCGCGTTGCGCCGCCATATTGTTCAACAAGCTGCCTCAATGCCGGACACCAATAAAAATTTCAAAGCCAAATATCTTGGAAACTATACATTTGCGGTAAAAAAAACGTCTTTGAATACGGCCCTCTACTTATATATGACTTCAAAATATCGAAAATGGATGATAGTCCAAAAAATGAATTGAACCTTTTTTGTATCAACACCAAAATCTAATCATTTATGCTTTTCGATAGTGTTAAGAGCTTTCGTAATTTTCTTGAAGATTTGTTCATAACTTCTTGAGTTATGCTGCTAACAAAGATTATGATAAACATAAGTAAAACATTCAAACAGATTATCGGATCATCACCAAAATTTAATGTTTTATGTCTTTTAGCGTTACTAACAAGTCCTGCAATTTTCATAAAAATCTATCCATAACTTTTCGAGTTATTGTGCTGACAAGCATAAAAACAAACACAGCGACAAGCGGACGAACGAACGAACAGATCAATAAAAATTTTTGTCGTTTTTTCATCGTAGTATACTTGACAACTCAAGCAAATTTCGTGAAAATCTGTCCGTAATTTTTTCAGTTATGGTACTAAGAAAAAATAAGCAGAGAAACAGATGAATGATCTTTCACCAAAAGTAAATCATATGTTACCGTTAACATCCCTTACAATCCCTGAAAATCTCCTAAAGATCCGTTCTATGTTTTTGAGTAATCTCGGTGGCAAATGAACAAAAAAATACAAACAAACAAATACGACAAGAACATAACGCCCTTGGCAGATGTAATTAGAATTAAGTAGGTAGTAGCATTAGTGGAACAAAATCACCCATGGTTTAGTAAAATTGCTAGGTAGCATAGAGGCAAGTAGCCAAGCTTGAGGCTCAATAACCACCTCTCGAGTGCATGAGCCGTGGCACAGGTAGAAATTGTGGCTATATATAGAGGCGGAAGATGACCTCGACCGTCAGTAAGTGAGGGTCACTTGTGAAGGGATGAGACAAGTCGTTACCGCAGGAATCATTGAGATGTTATGTTGGTGTTTTCTAGGTGTATGGAAACGTAATAGTTTGAGTTGTATGTAGGTATACGTAAGAGTTATAGGTACGATACTGTAGTATATGAGCTTTCGTAAGGACAAAAATCATTGCAACTGCATGTATTATCACATATTACAGCGCATGGTCTTAAGACATGAAGCAAATGCTCTCTTTTCGGCAGTAATCTTTCCTCTGTTCCTCTGTCTAGAGAAGATTACTATAGCAGCTACGGTGTCTTAAAACAAATTAAAAATGTTCCAGAGGTATTTCAAATAACTAAAAACAAAAGTAAATCAAAGCATGGCTTATAAAAAACGTTAATTAATCAACAGATATTGATAGTACAGTACGAATGCATTTTAGATCAGTTATTTGAACGAATATACATTTAATGATACATAAAATCAAACCAATATGTTAGAGATTGTAGGTGAGGAAAGACGAATCTCGTTTTTATTCCAAGCTTTCCAGATGCGCCTTTTTTGCTCTCAATTCATTATCTAAGAGTTTCTTCTGAAAATTTGAATAAATAGAAGATCCG
>LQNS02278097.1:17531596-17579238 GCA_001587735.2 Parhyale hawaiensis
GGAAGCCAGCGGGGGTTTTCCTGAAGGGCTAACTTACTGCCGTCATTTATCGCACACGTGCACCAGTCATTAATAACCCAATATGCCGTCATTTACAATGACGGCTCGGGACACTAGTGTGGCCATAAATTAGGTAGGGTGTAGTAGGCTTTGTGCTGAAATACCATAGTGATCCGACAATTCATTAAATAATTATTAGCGAAAAACCTAGTAACGCGGCCAGTGATAACCATAGTATAGCAGCGGGCAAAATAAGAGAACGATTTTCATTATTTGAAAATGATGTTTAACAATGTATATTAGGTTAATGAATACTTTGATGGGGCCTGAAGAAATGAATTTAACATATTTCTACAAAATATCAGGACAAATATAACTATATTTAATGGATGCCCGGGAAGCCAGACTGCTGGTGCGCACCCCTACTCACTTTCAAGTGGCTGTAGCTTCTTCCTAACCCTCATAAAATGGGATTTGGGGTGACTGGCGTGTTGTAGAGTTCGCTCAGGCGGTCATTTTGGTATATTACAACACCGGCTTACGCATTACTTCTGCGAGTCAGCTGGCGTGGTTCTCCGGGTAACCAAATTGTGGACGTGGGTTAAGGAGTAGGAATGTCCACCAAACAAGTAACCAACCAAACAACAACAGTTACTATGCATTACTATACTGTATGTTATTATAAATGAATTCTAGGATGTAACTAAAGTTTTCTGAGAGGTTATACCTCCGCCAATTGAGGCAACGGTAGCAAAAAATTCAAATTGGCTCTGAAATCATAATTTTCTTTGTAATATCCAAAATCTAATCATTTGTGCCTTATGATAGTAATAACAGCTTGTGCTATTTTTTTTTTTTTTTGAAGATCAGTTAATAACTTTTTGAGTTACACTGCTAACAAACGCTATGATAAACATGAGTCAAACATACAAACGAACAAACCGATCTGCACCAAAATTTGATCATTTATGTCTTTCAACATTGTTAACAACCCCTATGAATTTCATAAAGATCAGTCCACTATCTTTCGAGTTATTGTGCTGACAAGCATAAAATTAAAAACAGTGACAAACGAACAAACGGATCATTACAAATATTTGGTCATCTACTCTTTGTTATATACCTAACAATTCATTTTAATTTCATAAAAATCCATCTATAACTTTTTGAGTTATAGCAGTGAGAATAATGAGGTAGACAAACAAACAAACAAACGGATGGACATGTCTTCACCAAAGTTAATCAACTGTTTTTCCTAACATACCTAACAATCCCTGTAAATTTCATCCAAATCGGTTTACAACTTTTTGAGTTATCTCGGTGACAGACAGATAGACAAACACGCCGAACACATAACCTCCTTGGCGGAGGTAATAGTAATATAAGGCCGATTTAGCGAAGTGAGATTCGCTGTATAGCGTACAGTTTGGGTCTTCAAGGATCTATATGTCCGGAACTCAGTGGGATGTGAGAGGTTGTTCTGTGCTGCAGGTGCAGCATGTTTGTCGGTCTAACCGTAGCAGCGAACTACAAGTATCGGAGCGTACATTAGTTTTGCTGTCCCTACTTTTAATGCGGATCTTGGTCGATTTATTTTTACCGTGTGCGGTAATTTGTGCTTGGATTCTTGTTTTTCTTTTCACATATCGTACTACTTTATGCTCCCCTTCTCTCTTCTTCTCTGGAAATGAAGCATCTTGTCTAGGGAGCCTCAAGCGAACGTGAAACCTACGTGCGTACTTCGTTTGTCAAAGAAACAGCTTGCTTTATGCATATTAGCAGTTCTTTTAAAATTTGCTTAATGAAACTGAAAAAAATGGAGTCTGGTACAGTGAGGGGAGGTCAAATTTAAGCGTTCCCAGACAAATTTTTTTCGCTCAGGGTGAGATTATTGAACTATGCATAAACGCTGACTTTTTCTTAATTCACTGATTCCTTACAGTTTCTATGTCTGCATGGCACCCTTATAAATACTTTTAATATTTTATCGCACTCTCCGTGGAATTGATAACTCGTATGATAAACCATACAGTTTGCAATAAATTTGCTCAACGAAGTTAGATTGCTAAATTACATAATTCGGGATTTGACACCCACAGTAAGGTCACCGCCTTACCCAGGAGGTATGAGCAGTGTTGAGCACCCCGCCAGAGAACCCTTTTTCAAATATGATGGCTTTCATGTAGCTGCGGTCTATGCCATTCTGCAGGTCATTTCAATTGATGACAAAATTAAATATTGGCAACAGTTCCTTGGAAAATATCAATCCACAACAATTCCTTACTCTCTACTTCAAATACGAAGTTCAGATCTAGCTTATTTTAACTTCGTCCGAATGCAATACTCTAATCATTCAATACACTAATAACGATCTTATGGTAAGTGTGAAAACCTATGAACCTCCAGTGACTTCTGCGTCAAGCACCTTACGCCACCTTCAAATGATTGTAATGCTAATTTATCCGGTTCAGTATTTCAAGCTTAGGCTAAAAAGTTTATAGGATGAATGTGCAGAGAACACAATCACACTTGGATTGGGTACCATACTTGCATAGAATCAAGAGAACCTATAAAACACCAGGAACTTTTGGATACCCCCTTTCATATAGTGCCTGGTAATGTGACGAGAATCGTAGCTCTAATCGATTACTCACAAGGTGATGTGGCGGTTCTCAACTTTGATGAGTCCGTTGCCGGCGTCAGAGTAAGTAGCTGTGGTACAGCGGCCGCCGATTTGGAAGAACGCGAAGTACTTGCGATTCTCGTACCATTTGCCCAGATACTGTAAAAGAGAGTAGAGGTAAATTGCAAGCAAGAAAAATGTAATATTTAACGCCTGATAATAGCGAACTGTGTACAGTGATTACCGTAATATGCATGAAACGGGCTATGGGCCGTAGGGTTATACAGTGAACTTTACGACGAGGGTGTAGAAAACCGGAGTGCCAACAGGAACGTAATAGGAAAGAATGTACAACAGGTTTTGTATTTTGTTCTATAGGCGGGTTCAGCTTTAGAACCCGTTAACCTATGAAGTAAACCTCTATTTTGTTTAAAATAGCACGATTAAAATGCTTCAGAAAGATGGAGATTAGGCGTCTATGGCTTGTAAAGATTAACCGCTCCAATGACCCCAGATGCACCCTGACCAGTTCGATCTGGTAGTAGAGTTTCTCTCCCTGGTGCGTCGCGCCCCGCGTCGATGACGCGACTCTCTGCCAAGGTTCTGGAAATGCCCAGTTTTTGTTCCTGCTTTTTTTTGCGCTAGCCTAACCTTGGTGACCGAGATATATCTTTGGATTTTTATTGTTTAACCTTTGAATTTGGTTTTATTTAGATTTTATTGCTGAAGATGGCCTGAATTTCATAGATCGGAACGGCCAATAAGGGATTTTATTCATTAGTCACTTTTTGTACGCCTTATCAATTTCCAAATAAGACTGATGGCTGTATACTTTACTATCTTAAATTTTGTTTCTGGTGAAAGTGTTCAGCCACTATCCATCTGATGCTGTCTGTGGACACTGGCATGTATAATGTTTGAGTCTCAAAAATAAGCTCCTTCGTTCACATACTCTCTTGGTTAGTTTTTCGATAGTCTGTTGGGAAATATTCAAGATTTTGTTTACTTTTCAAACTCAGCCTTATCTCATTCAGACTGTGCATTATCGCTAAAAGTTTTTTTAGCAATACAATAGAAGAGAAGAGAGAACGCTGCCCGCGAAATAGCGTACAGCCTGTTTATGACTGGGTTAAAATACTGACCAGTAACAATAATGATATTATAAAATTAATTTTTGATAACGTTGAAAAATATTTATTCCAGCAACAGCCGCTCGAGTTCCACGAGAGTAAGGGTTAAGTCGTGTTCATCTCTCTGCGAATGGTGCGCACAAAGAAATCTGTTGGTTCTATGTTCGTCTTAGTTGATTATGATCGAAGTCGAAGCACAGTCTCAAAAGAAGTATGTAACCAATCTTTAACGTTGTCTCTGTGTAATGATGTCAAAAGCTTCAATAATTTAGCCGTCATATTCTCAAATACGATGAAAGAAAACCTAACGTTCATCTTTTTAGTGTTTTACCTAGCTTCGGAAGTGCTTTGACTCTTTTATTCAAATTGAAAGCATAGAAGTACAGTGTAGAGCTCAAAAATGCACAAAAAAGGACTATAATTTAGTTATTAAATCGGGTACTGAAGTATTGGAATAAAACAGAGTGGGAATAACAGTAACGGAATACTCTTTATATCTTCAATTGACAAATGAACTTGAAATTTGATTTTGATGGTTATTCATTTGTTAGGTAACTCCAATAGTAATGCTGGTTTCGTTTCTATGTTATCTATTATTGCTCTCAACTGTATCTCCATGTGTTCCCTAGGTTAATTCTGTAAAATCTTTTCCTAATTTCTATTTACCAAGCCTAAGGAAACTTTCATCCTCACTAGCCGATGGTAAGCCGCTGATGAAAAATCTCTTCAGTTGCTTCAACCGATGCTCTGCTTAGCAAAGTTATGAGGATCAAAGCAGTTATATAGTTCTTTATATTAAATATACTAAATATAATTAGAGATCTTAGCCTTGGATACAACTTTATTTACGGATGAGTTCCGTACGTTCGCCAATAACATGAGAGTTCTCTGTGTGTTCTATATTTCCTACTGTTCGTTAATGATCTGGCAACAATAATCGATGCACAGTCCATCTTGTTCGCAAATGATGCGGTATTCTATCTGGATGATTCTTGTTTTGCGCGCCATTGAACGGGTCTTTTTTTTTTGTTGCAACTGTTGGAGTGGGTTCGCCTCAACAGACTGACTCCCAATGCGAACGAAACGAAACAGATGCTATTAACTTCGCGTCCGTTGCCGGACTTGCCTGATGTATTTCTCAACGTCCATAAATTGCAGTGTGTTACATCATTCACGTATCTTGGTGTAGAAGTAGGCTCGAAGTTATATTTCACTAACTATATTAAAAGTTTGTGCAGCAAGATTGCGAACGCTGGAGGTGCGATTCGAGCGGTTAGTAAATACTTGACTCAGAAGTCCATGGTGACGCTGTACTATGCGCTTATATATCCCCATCTCATCCACGGAGTAATACTTTGGGGAGGAGCCTCCGCTCATGTTATAAGGCCTCTTTGTGTTGCAGTCAACGATGCACTCAGAGTATTCTTGAATGTAAAACGTGACAACAATAATGTGTCGTGTCAGTTAACTCTATGTGTGCCAAACTTCGATTGATGCAATTCCGCGATGTATACGCTTATTTCGTTCTAAAGTTTCTCAGGAGGGCTATGTATGATGATGTGAACCTGTTCCAGCAGCATTACGGGACACCCGTGCCTACACTTGACTATCAGACTCGCGAACATAGGTTTAATCTCCCCGCAATTAGGCGTGAAGTGTAGAGACGCTCCACCTTCTACCAAAGCGTGAAGCGATTCAACAACCTACCTGACTTTCTTAGAGAACCAATGAATGATCACGCCTTCAGAGTCAAATAGACGGAATTAAAACTGGCAAAATATGATGCGCCTATCACGTTGTGTGTGGCGTTCCCTTTTTCTGCAGATTCACGACGGGTACTGTCAGTCAAGTGATGTGAGCTTGATGTCCTCTTTGCTTATACCAATGAATGCTTGCTGTTGCACTAAAGAGAAAGTATGAATACATAAGAGGAAGACAGTCTGGCGTCTATCGAACGTACTGTAGGATTATCCTTGTTGGTTTCTCGATATTTGAGATATGCATTAGAGTAGTGGTTGTTTTCCATTTCAAGCTCAATGTATATTCTGACTGAAATGTATATGCATGGTGGCGAATATGCGCAATTACCTGTAAATTAAAATCTGTTGCGAATGGTAGTATGAAACTTCGGGAGATATTACATACATAGCTATACTGGATTTCAATATACATACTTCCGCTAAATATAATAAAATAATGTACATATAGAAGGGTTTTACTATAGTTGTGTTTATAACAATATGATAGGTTGAAGTTACATGCATATATATGTATGTACTTCTAGGGTTCACGTCAGTGGTATGATAGTGTGCATTGAATTACGTTTAATGTCGTTCCATGATTTAGTGCTCTATAAGCGATTAGGCTCTCAGAGAGTGGGTTCTCTATTCATGCAAATTTTTTGTAGCATTTTACACACCTTTATTGTTCTCTCAATACAATTTCAACGCAAATGATTACAACATAACAAACTAAAACAAGAACAAACCTACTAAAAGCGAGCGAGTCGCTTGTGAGGCCTTTAATTATTGCAATAGTAGTTTGTGAGAACAATAAACGGAACCGGTACTGAGAAACTATCATAGTGGTTCATTGCAACTAATTGTGTTTGGTGAAAGTATTTGGTTGCCACGCTGAACCGTTACGCCTCACGCAGCCATCTATGTCCGAAATAATTTCATATGTTAGGGTATGACCCAGTTTTAACTCTTTGCCTACATTGTTGAGCTTGTTGCAGATTGTAAACCTGCATTAGACATAGACGGCATCTTAACATTGAGAATACGATTAATATTTTACGCTCGGGACGCAATGATAGACGGTCTGGAATGAGACTGCAGTAAGTTGAAATCGACAGGGTTGACACTGTTAAAATGCTACCACGGAAATGACGTTTATATATGAGCGAAGATGCAATATAATAATAACAATAATAATGCTAAAAATTCGCTTAATCTATATTTTTAATCGAAGCTTAACTAGACTGCAGAACTTTACCTATGGCCAAGTGGAATTCGAGGCTTGTAAAGCGGAAGTGATGCACATTTCCTGCCAGAATATTTGTAACTTTTCTATGAACTCAGAAGGCAACCGGAATCGCTAAACTGTAACATCAGTAGCCATCCGTCAGTTCGTGAAAGACTAAAAAAAATATATACCGATACAGATCTGGGTAACATATCGATTTGGACTGCCACTGGCCATCCCTAAAACTACCGAAACCGTCAAGAATAATGTTTCTGTATTTTGATGGGCAACGGCTGAGTAAATTGCTTTTTCATTGTTAGTATGTCAGTGACACAAAGACACGACACAGAAGGTTACTTGCAGTGCTAAAACTGCAGCAAAGATAGCACAAAAAGCTAAATTTTATCCATTACCTTCAGTCCTACCTAGGCACATGGCGACAGTATTGCTTCGATATTTTTTCAAACTTTTCACTTGTTTTCCGTTCTGTTGGAACTGTTCTTTGCTGGCTGTTCACAAGTGCCGTTTCACTATTGAGGTCAGCTCGGTCATACTTTGACCTTTGCTTTTTTTGTGCTAGGCAGGTCCGAAGTTACCTCTTAGTTTGGTATGAAAAGTTCAAACTGTTTTTGCAGGTGGCAGAAGACATAAGTCATCTTATTAGTGCTCACTTATTCTTATGCTTAGTCTTTGCCCCATATTTGTAAGCGATGATGTCAGTTTTTGTATTAGTTTTTTTATGCCGTCTCCGGACAATTGATGTGTTGTTTTTTCCATCAGTAGGAGTTATTGTAAATGAAAAAAGGCATACGTATTGTCAGCTGCGCTTTCTCTTCCACGTATTTTTTATTTTTTTGTTTTTGCAACAAAAAGCATGTGCAAAGGCCTCGGTTTGTTAAATCAATTTTTGTGCCGTGACTGCGCAGAGTTTTGGTGTTTTTTTTAGCACAAAAAAGGAGGTCAACAGGATGACGTTGCTTTTTTCACTTTTTTAATGTATGAACTTCACGTAACTACAAAAAAATAATAGAACAGTTGAAAACACCGCTACTCAACATGAGCACACGGTGTTGTAATTGAATGGTCAATGAAAACTATCCAACTAGTAAATGGTCCTCCATCTGGAGCCCTAACGGCTGGACACCAAAGCGTATTACAGGGCTAGAGCAGTAAAGCTCAAAATGCGCCACTAGAGACAAGGAAGCTACAGCATGCATGCCAAAGTATAAGCCAAAGTGGAGTAATAAACTTCGACTTTCCAGAAAGGCTATCTATGCGGCTCCTCCTACTCTTACATATCTATATATCTACTGCTTTATACGGCTCACTCCATTCGGGAACATCTACCTGCAAACGGATGGCGTCATGATGGGAAGCAGCTCAGGATCGACTTTCGCAAATTACTACACGAGTCACCTCGAAACATCTGTTTTCCGAACATCTCCAAACGCAATGCCGCTACTGTATGCAAGGTATGTTGATGATATATTTCTGCTTGTCAACAACGATGAACAGCTCATGTCTACAAAAGCCCTATTTGAAGAACATTCCGTACTTAAATTTACAATAGAAACGCAGCGCGACGAACGACTTTCATTTTTGGACACACTCGTTAAGAAACAGAGTGGAAATATTATAACATCAGTGCATGCAAAACCTACAGCTACAGGAGACTGCATCAATTACCTTGGTAACTGTCCCATAAGATACAAAATCGGAAGCATCAAAATCTTCTAAACCGAGCATATGAACTATCTTGTACCTGGCAACTGTTCCACCATAAAGTTCAGAACATGAAATAGAGACTCGTCAACAAAAATTTCCCAATGAAGGTCATTGACGATGAAGTTCGAAGATATATTGCTACCAAGGCTGACCCAACTGACTGCACAAGTACAAAGAACGCAGTCACATTTTCCTATAAGAGCCAAATGACCAAAAACTACAAGGCAGAAGAACACAAGCTGAAAACTATCATCCGGCAGAACAATAGTCCTACAAAGCAAGGAAGCCGTATTAAACTCCAAATTTACTACAAAATCGGTAAAGTACAGAACCTTTCTCATAAAGAACAATCTTCAGAAGCGCACGTACGAATCCCACGTTGTATATCAGTATAGCTGCAACAAGGGTGAGTGTAACTCACAAAGCACCTATATTGGTTACACCGAACAGACACTCTTTGAACGGTTCCGACAGCACTAATCAGTACAAAGCCATCTCAAAGAAGTTCATCACCTGCACCTGATGCCTAAGGAATTTTTAGAATCAGTCCAAGTACTCTAGCAAGGATCATCAAGACAAGAGCTCAAGATAGTCGAAACACTTATGATCGCAGGCAAGCAACCAACAATTAACAGTCTAGGTGAAGGCTGGAACCTTACTTTGAACGTATTTTAATAGTGCCCTACTCCTACTCTGTTAATTTCTCAATTAGTCAGTCCTTTGTCATTTATCTCCAGCGAACGTATGTAAACCTTCAGTTAACCCTATTCATTGCCGCTCAGTGACTTCAGTTGTACTCTTGTCTAACTAATAGATTGAGATATATTTTCGATTAATGCCATCATAAATTTCTTCGATCGTCATTGTTCATATAATTTTTGTTCACTGCTTACTTTCGGTATATGGAATTTTCGAATATTTTTTTTTATTATTCCACTATGAAACTGCGCCATTTTCTGTTACACACTTATTATCTAGTCCTGTACATAAATAGGCTGTGCGCCAGTATGACCAGCAGTTTTTACCAGAGCATGATTATGAGCGGAGCTCGCTCGAAACGTTGCATCTTGATACAAATATAAGGATTTTATCGCTGCAAAGTGGCTATCCTTCTCAATCTTGAGGACATCTAGTGAAGATGTTGAAAGGAAATATAGGATTTTAGAAAAAAAACTTTCGTGAAGCTTTGCAAAGAAATATGTCATCTTCGTTTTAACGAAACATGTCTCACAAATCAGTTGCTGCCAACGTTCACCAGAATATATATGTTGCGCGCGTTTGGTGGATTTGCGCGATCGATCGATCGCGCTGCGCGTTTGGTGGATGTTGTAGGTATTAGGCCGTAATTTCGGGTAAGTTACACTATATTCGGGTTTAATGTCGGGTAGGTTAGGGGAGGCAAGGACTGTTTTTTTCTTTTCCATTTAAAAATTTGAACGATCCACCAAACGCGCCGCGATCGATCGATCGCGCAAATCCACCAAACGCGCACAACATATATACTGTATATAGATTTTTTTATCGATGGCCGAAACTACCCCTAAGACGCAAGGAATGAACCAATTGTCGCCATAAAACGCGGTGTCAGTTACTATATTATATACCATGAATTTATTGAATTTTCTAGAACCAAACCAAATTACTATATTCATATGAAAGGTTGATAGAAGCAGCTGCAGCAAACGCAGTAGTGTGAAGCAAAAAAAAAAAAATATCAGTTCTTTTGAACGTGCTGAGCCATTTAAGTTCAGTAAACAGAACCGAATTGGCCCTTTATAGTGTTCTGAAATCATCAATAAGTCGACAAAAATGATTTTTTATCCTCACTTTAATGATAAGAATCATTGTACTCCCATTTAAGAGAAGAAAACTGGAACATCTGGAAATGTTTTACAAACACAGACACCAGCGTTGATTTGAAACCCCAGGTGATTGGTGATTGCTCTGTGCTGATTGTTTCTCTTCTATCGGTTTATCAGGCTATAATTATATTTTCAAAATAGGCTGTTCCCATCAAAATTAGGCTATACGATTATGGGATACGAATGTGACTTCAAACCGACGCAAAATATAAGCAAAAATGTAAAGAAGCGATATCATAACTGAACGCGCAGCTTCATTCATTTGAATGAAGGATACTACTACGTGCGAACAGAGACAGAAAAAGTTAACGCGCAACTTATGTTCATTTTCATGATTGAACGCGTTACGATGTGGGATGTGTGAAATCACCCTTAGGTAGAGGATTCACTGCCTGACTTGGAATATTTTTCGCTCTTCATATGCATGATACGGGTCCGAGGGCATCATAATTGAGGAAAAATATTTTTGTTCTGTAGAATTTCTATGGGTTCCTTCAGTATTAGATAGGGGTTAATTGGGATGATGCGGGTCTGAGATAACGCTGAAGAACATTGCTTTTGTTTTGAGAAAATTTCATAGATTCCAGCTAGTTTTTGATTGCTTTACTTCCGACAATTAAAATTGTTTTTCTTAAATTGTACTCACCCTTCTCGCGTCAAAATTTTTCACTACTCGCGGACTTGGACATCTCTTGAAGAACAGCTCTTGTCCGGCGATCGTCACGAAGCACACCGCCAGCAGAGCCACCAACATCGATAGTGACCTGGACATTCTGATGGTCTTTTTTACTATTGGATAGATAATATTTGATGAGAGGTCAGGATTTACGCCTGAAATTAAGAAAATAGTTAAACTTTGATTCATGCATCAGCTCGAGAACTGGCTCCAGTCACAGCAGCTCAACTCCTTGACGTCTTTAATTGATCTATAAGCACGGGATTGAGAACTCGCGAACGTGGCTCCGTTACATCAAAAATGGGAAAAGGAATAATGGACAGGCAACTGATGGTAAATCAACAACTTTGAATTGGCTGTTTTTTGTTAAAACTGAGTTGTAATTCGCATCAGTTCTGTGTCAATATACTAGTGTAACAACCTAGGCTGACGAAAGCACCACTATGAACTATTTGTGCAGGTTGAACTGGAAAGTAATAAAATTCTTACTGTGCTAAAATAGTCAAAGCTCCTATTAAGGTCAGCGATTCCCTAGTCTAGATGGGCCGATGTAGTGACTGCAGTTTCCAGTTCTCTGTTTTAAACATATATACTTCATCTCAGCAAAACTTTTGTACTGTATAATATTCACTTATGTGTGGCAGCCAAAGAACTGATCATACGTATATGTACTTCCAATCACTGCAATAAAGACTAATGTGTATTCATTTATCCTGTTATTAATATATTCGATGCCCCTCATGTATGGTGATAAGATAGGCAACAGTCAGACGCTCGAATAAGGAAATGTAGCATGTGAATGCGTGAGTCACGAGTCCTTTGTTCCTTCCTCCGTTAGATTGCCTGTGTTCTAGAGACTGAGGCATAAACTGTTCAATATTAAGTCATTCATAAGTAAAGTCTGCATTACCAGACACCATAAATAAGAAATGTAAGTACATGCACTATTCACTCGAAACGTAATTGCTTGTTAGGCCCACATGAGTGAACAGCTGCAGTCGACTAGAGAGAGTGAAAGTTATGGTGACGGAGGCGAAAATTTCACATAACAGCGCCTCCTTTGCTGGTTAGGTCAGTGCAGTCATCGTACACTTTACCAAGCCGACACTGACGCTGCTATCCGCTGCGTCAGCTGTGCCTTCAAGGAAGCAAACGTCTGACCCCAAGATAACGAGGGCAGCACTTTATTACCTGTGCCGCTACGGCTTAGAATTTGATCGTTATATAAACGGATGTAGAAGAACAGTTAAATTTTTCTTGCCAATAAGGGTAGAGTTTTTTTAAGGAGTAGATACAATATCCTAATGTAATAAAACGCTTAGTGCTTTTATTTAGTGTCCGCTTCTTGATAAAATAGCCGGAAAATAGGCCGAATTACAAATAGTGTAATCAGGTTGCATTTTCAAGGAGATCGATGACAAGGTTGCAGAAGATGGCAAAAGTTAGATCCTTATCCCTTTATTCCAATGCATTTTTTCTTTGAAACAGTTCCTTACATCAAAACAATGAAGATGCCAGATATTTAATTGCAGTTTCTCTGATGGCACCTGGGAAATGTGAATCTTAACACTTTTTCCATAAATCGCAACATATGTTGGCTCTCAATTCACGATGTATAAATTCAGTAGCCGATCAACAAATTACAGAAAAAGCGATGATACTTCACGACACAGCCAACATAATTAATTATTCTTCCAGTTAACTGTCTTCCTTTGCCGAATAATTTTCGCTTCAAGAGAGGGAACTTAGATGTACTGAAGTCTGCTCCTTCGATAACTATGATACGCGACTAGGAATTAATTTGAATTAATCAGCAGTACTCTGCTGGTTGCTAAAGCAAAAACTTTGCTGCGCTTCTTCTAAGCTAGGGGACGATTCTGTGGCTTGGATGAACTGAAAGAGAGAGCACTCATTTCTTACGACAATTTAGTTGACCGTTGTAGCGTATTCTCCTGAAGCATTCATTAGTAACGGAAGTATGTTAAACCAAGACGGGTCTTCAGTAAATACTCGCTGTCATTTTTGACAGCGCAAGCCCTCTAGTTGTAAAACACATATAAATAAATAGGTGTGATGTATAATATATAAATATTAGCGAATGCTTACATATGAAGTGAATTAAAAATTCGTGCTCTAGCACAGCTCCACAAAATTTCTCCAGCATATGCACTGGTTTGACACTAGGGTTAATTTATTTCTTCGAGACTCCTCAAAATCGACGATGAAGGTGTCAGTATGCAAAACTGCAATGTTTGTAATGACCAGGAAGCAAAGAGCGTAACGGGAGGAGTAACGAAAAATCAGCACAAAAAAGTGACGTCATCATCGACGAATCTATGGCTGAGCAGCCTAGGAGTATTTTAACTAATTTCACCAGAAAATGTTATTAAATTGCCAAATTCATCTCTAGCGTATCAATAAATGAAGATGATATTTACTAATTTAGCAATTATCTGTAAAAAATAGCAGCGCATGTTGGTGGAAACTTTCACAACACAAGCGCCGAATTTGTTCCCTTTCGGCGAATTAATTTATTTTTTTTTCTTGATTGAAGCCTTATTAACACTTCATATTTACTTGACAGTACTCTTTACAGAATATATCTATTCCTCACCAACAAAGATAAGCACCATTATAGCCAATTGTGTACGCGAGAGAAACCACAGTAACAGTAAGCCTATTGCCCGAACTTTCTGTACTTGGCGACAACATTTTTCCATATTTTGCAGCTCAAGTAGCTGGCCAGTCTTGAGCGGGAGACTGGATGAAATAAATCGAAAAAATACGATGATGTGTTCAAGAAAACCATATACGAAGGTCTGAGGCCTCACACCTAATACACTTCGGCTCGTCGATGTGATGTAAATTTGCTACGCGCGGTCACAGCTATGTTTTATTTCAGTCCTATTGAGTCCTCCCGTTGCATTCTTTGCTTCCTGGTAATGACAGGATAACGCCGAAATGTAGCACTCTCATCCTCTCTCTCCGGCAGCCAACACACATGATGCGCGCGCATTATACTTGCTAGGAACGGGAACTGAGGTCACCGGCTCTCCAGGTCAGTTTCCAGAGCCGTGGCAATGACCGCCAACTTCTTTGGCCTTTGCTGAGGTAGGGAGTCGCCAGCAGCAACGGCTGAGGTGAGAGTTGCAGCGGCTCCAGTGCATGTCGTCGAAAGCAAGAGTTGCTCGACGCTTTTGGTAAGCTCTGTTCCTATGCCTAGAACTGGAGATTGGTCAGTATCACTATATTGCGAAGCACAGGGTCACGTATGGAAATCCCGGCTGCCAAAGTGGGATGTAACTAAGTGCAGTATATCTGATGCAAGCGTCTACATTGGGGTGCGATGCGCTAGGATGCTTCGTAGTGCCGAATCCGCTGTCGCACGCATTAGAAGTCATCTCTTCATCAGATACTAGAGCCGTTATTTTTATTAAAACTTCACGCTCGAGCTCCCACGGACAGGTAATACAACTCAAATGAAGCACTTTGCAACACCGAGAAGCCCGAAATTCCGCTAAAGTAAATCCAGCAATAAGCCATTGACAGCTGACTTATACGCCTTCAGGCCAATACGATCGAAAGTCGATACCGGCAATAAATTCCAAACCTTAACTGACCCTCAGATCAAGGCCCTCTAGCAGCACCTTGATTATACCAGATCTGAACGCCGAAGAGCTTAAATAAGGTTCAGGGTGACATCCATCAGGGAATGTTTTCCTAAAATATATATTTCAGAATTTCAGCATTCCATTGCAAGCGTTGAAAAATGTACCAGAAATTATACAGTATCTTAGAAATCCAAATAGCCCTAAAACCGTTCGCAAGTTTATAAACTAGTAACCAGATGAGAAAAGGGGAGAAGGAAATCCAATAATTGCCTACTTAGGTTTATAAAGTTAATTTGGTTTTCTATTCCATAATTTCTCTTTTCATTTTCCGTCATCACTTTGAGTGCTTCTGTGAATTCTGTGAGTATCCTGCATTTCGTTGATTACCTTCTCAATCGACAGGCTAATGTAGTTGAGTGGCGTAACACCCGAAAATAAAAACTTACTTTTTTGAGGGCTGCAGAACTGAAGAAATTAACCCTGGATTGTAGTTGTTGGCTTCTTAATGATGCAGGCTTTGACGTTTATTGCAATGGGTCCCCTCAGGAGTCATAGGTTGTGTTGTTTGATTAGACTCATTCGTTTCGCCCAACCTATGTTATATGTAGGAAGTCGCACACAGGAGGAGACATCATAGGTTACCGTAGACCGTCGGGACATCTACGGTTTGAGTCCATATTATGTCCTTCAGGTTTCCTACTCTTTCTAATGAATCTGTTCTGTTCTTGCTCTTCTTTGCAAATTTGTTGTGCCCGTTACTAACTGCAGGGTCTCCCTTGTTCATTGATTCAACGCTTTTTCGACTTACTATATCGGCCCTTTCTTTTATTTTCTTGAGGCGCCCGTACTGTGGTCAGGGAGGCTCAATGTATGTACATCATACTGGAGTCCACTGATAGACATACAGAGTTCTCTGCTACGTTTTCGACTGACAGACTGCACAGTATGATCTCCCACCGCAAGAGTCAGAAGGGCATTGAGCTCGAACCAATAGATTGCCTTCAGATTGCTAGCTATTCAGCTGACATTCGCTTTGCGACTGCAGGTTGTCAATACATAATCATCACAATACCATTATCATTGTGTCTCAACTAAGCCCTTTGTGGTCACTAAACCGACGACTCTTCCTTGTAGCGGTCACGCGAGTGCGGACTGCCAGTGAAGGTTGCTTGGATAACAGTGATTTATGTACCGCCGATGACTGAATGGGATTATAGCTCATCGTTGTCCTTTGCCTCAGTGGCTCAATGACTTAGCAAAACTGTATCTCTTTCTTTACAACATCGTCTTCACGGGCCACATTGGCTGTCTTGCGAAACGATGGAACAGCATTGATGGGTTTATTGTGTTTATGTAGTCCTTTATACATAAATCTGAATGCGTAGCTGAATATTTTAAACGGATAAACGTTGTGAAAACGATGAATACAACAAGCCCACTTAACGATTTGAAAGCTATGTTGTCTTTAGTAACCCGAAAGAAGAGGAGGAAGAAAAAAAAAAACACGAATCTTACCACTCTAAAAACCGCCACTATATCACGAGGGATAAAGATGGACCTAGGGTTAGATTAGTTAGGTTCGTCCATCGTATGTTGCGGGGAGTCGAACCCTCAAGAGGATTTTCATAGGTCGCCTTAGAGCGGCTGAGCGTAAGCTAGGTTTTCGGGATAGTTTTCTTTTCTTTAGTGCCCGTTGAACTTCCTTATTGTCGCTGCTATACTGACTATCTCTGTTGCATTCCCTATTTCTTCCTTCACTTCTTGTTTTCGTAGGCGGTGATCAAGTGTGGGATCATCTCCTTGCAAGGGTTTCAAGATTCTCTCAACATATTACGTGTTCCTGTCTCTTCTTTAAGGGGTCGGTTACACGTCCGAGACGGCTGTAACTACTCATCTTGGGCCACAATGCCTTGCCATTGTTACCTTACCTTGTAAATTAATCGGGCGGGGTTCAGGTGACGGTATGCACGCCGCCCATCTTGTAGACTTCGGCGATGGCGTGGAAAGCGGCGCCCCCATGGGATTGTATAGGTTACCTTAGCCATTAGCTAGGCCTTCGGGATTTTTTGATATTCGGGCCCACTTTGCTTCCTTTCACCTTTACTTTCCTACTGATGATGATTTGTTCTGTTCTTCCTCTTCTTTTCCGACTTGCTGTTCCAATGCGCGTTGACTCGTCCTTGAGTTCCACGTTTCTGTTGTTATTCTTTATGTCCCTTCTTTCTTCCTCGCTATGGACCACAGAGTACTCCGTGGGTAGGTAGGTTTAAACTAGGAGAAAACTACTTTAACTACTACTTTCGGCGACTTCTATTATTTCAATCCCAACTGCGTTACACTAGCGCTGTATAATCAAATTCGGTTGATTTATTTATTTACTTTTTTTCGTCAGTCATATTTTGGTTTGCCTTTTTTTTGTGGCTTGAATTGTTCCTGTATTTTTAGTGTGTTTTATGGTACCATAATCGCAATTACTTCATTTTAGACACAGAAAAATTTACGGCACCTAAGTGAATATTTACTTCAGATTTTAAAATGATGTGCTGCTATTGCAGTTGCAACGTTTCTGTACTTACGAAACTTGTTATATTACAGTAACAGGTTGATAACTATTACATTAACATCTAAGACTACGTTATTTACACCACTAGGAAACACCAATGTCTCAATGAGTCATGGAGTAGCGACTTGTCTCATCCCCTCACAATTGACCCTCACTTACTGACGGCCGAGGTCATCTCCCGCCTCTATTTATAGCCTCGAATCCTGGTGGCAGTGCCACTGCCCATATGAACTCGAGAGTTGGTCATCGATTCTCGAGGCTGTCTCTATACCCCTGTACTACTTAGCGATTTTGTTTGTATCAAGGGTGATTCATTTCCCTTAAGTCGGCTCCTTTTTAGCTAGTTTGCCTTTTTAATTGATTGGAACAGTATGAACAACGTGATGCGAGGATGTGCAGCTCGCATGTCGTTCCTGTTACCGTATCTGTGTTACCGAGTTTATATATATTTCAGGACGATGAGTGAGTTAGTCATCCTCGCTTCCAGTTGTTCTTGCTAGTGTATATGTGACTTCGGCATAATGCACCAAGGCCTTAGGAAATGGTAAATATTACACTCAAGAACTTTGTAGACCGTTGAAGTGTTCGCATACTTACATGCAGAGAAAATATTTAATCAGTTACATTTCCCGTTGATTGTTACAGTCGCCCTACTCAATCGATGGGCAGGAATGAAGTATGGTAATATGTTATTAGCCGCATATACGCAGCTCAGCGGTATCATTCGTGCTCGTTTCATGTCTATTCTTAGCAGTCCTATTGAATTTGGAATCTTATTTACTTCTATCAGCGATTAAGTTTTGGGAAAGATAAAATTGCAGAAGATCGAGTACTAAGTCACTAGTCTACACCGCCGTCAAAAATGACGGTGAAGAACATGCACAAACACCTCTTCGGTATTAATGCTTGTGGTCAAAATTCTGTTCATTGAGGACGCACGGCACCCCCAGTGCAGCGGCAACTTGATTTGCTTGGCAAGTTCATGAAAATCAGTGTTACCATTTCCACTTCGGAGAGCATGCAGTCTTTTTTTTTTCATGGTAGCTCCAACGTGTCAGAGTAAATTATTTCTGTATGCAAAAAAATAAAAAAATTGTGATGTTGCCTTACGGGTTGTGACTGAGACACAATTGTTGAGTGGTGGGTGGCGCTGGTGTTGCGATAAAGACTCACCTATGCTTAAAAATCGGGAATTTTAGAGCCGTACGTGTGGTAACAAGTCCGCCGTAAAAAACCTTCGATCAGTGTTAGGACTATTATTTAATTATTGAAACTTTTATGTTTTAAGAGAAACATATAATGTTAATATTCTGAAATAATCTAAAAAAATTGTCGCAATATCAGCTGCTTGTAAGAAACATATCCGATGCCTAGTGGGAGTTTTCATGATTGTCAACAGTAGCATATATACGAGATATACCTTGAACTACTGTACATGAAACGTACTGTTCCTGCTAATTACGTCCGCCAATGAGTTTATGTTTTCGTCAGGTTTCTTTGTCTGTTATTCTGTCTGTTTATCATCAAAATAACTCAAAGAGTTGTACACGAATTTTGGCAAAATTTACAGGGATTGTTAGGTTTGTTAGTAGGAACAGATGATTAACTCTTGGTGAAGATCCTCCATCCGTTTGTATGTTTGTCTGCCTCACTTTTCTTAATGCTATTACTCAAAAAGTTAAAGACGGATTTTAATGAAATTTACATGAGTTGTTAGGTGTACATGAAGCGAAGAGTAAATGATTACATTTTTGTAATGGTCCGTGTATTCGTTCGTTTGTCACTGTATTTAATTTTATGCTTGTTAGCATAATAACTCAAAAAAAGTAAAGAATGGATCATTATGAAATTTATATTATTTGTTAGCAATATTAAAAGACATAAGTGATTAAATTTTATAGCAGATCGGTCGGTTCGTTTGAATGTATGACTCATGCTTGCCATAATGTTTATTAGCAGCATAACTCGAAAAATAATGAACGGATCTTCAACAAAATTCCGCAAACTTTTATTACTCTCAAAAGGCGCAGATGATTAGATTTTGTTGTTGATGCAAAGAAAATAATTGTTTTTAGAGCCACTTTGGATTTTTCGTTACCGTTGCCTCGCTTGGAGGAGGTATACGCTCTCAGAGTGCTCTAGTTAAATACTACATCACTCTGAGAGCGTCAAGCAAGGCCATGTTACCGAACAATTCTTCTTGGTCCTGAAATTTGGATTTTTTACTTTATCATCACCGAAATTTGGTTATTTGTGCCTCTTAACCGTAGGAACAGCTTCTACAATTTCCTTTGAATTATGTTCTGGCAAACATTTTGACAAGACAGTCCAGTATAAAATAACTGACAAACCAATCAACATCAAAATTTTGTCATTGGTGTCTATTAGCATTTCCAACAATTCCATAAATTTCATGAAGATCCGTTAAAAACTTTTTGAGTTATGTTAGTGACATATAAAAACAGACAAACATATAAAGCGACAAACAGACCAAGATAAAAATGTAGTCATTTGTCCCTATACATATATATTAATGACCCAACAATTCCTGCAAATTTAAAAAGAGACCGGTCGATAACTTTTGAGTTCTCCTAAAATAAGGTAGACAAACAAGCAGACAGTTGAACAGAGATTCACCTAAAGTTGATCGTTTGTTCCTTTTAGCATACCTATCGATTTATCTTGGCGACAGGTAAACAAAGAGACAATCTCGACAAAAACATAACCTCCTTTTCGGAGTTAATACGGTTGATCAATATAAGCTAGACACGTTTTTGTCCGAAACTTCATTATTCAATGTAAATTTGGGCCAAAATTCATTTATTTGCGCTTTAAACAATCTAGTGCAGGAAGCACAGAACATCATTAAGAACATTAACCATTTTCGTAGCTACAGCAAAGATTTGTGGTCATTACGAAGAGTTATAAACATTTATGTTTAACGCATACAGTAAACCTTCAGTTTTCACAAGAATAGCCCTTTTAAAAGTGTTCTGAAAAATTAAACTCGATGAGATAACCCTTTACAGGTGAGTAACCCTATATGGGCACTCCAATAATACTAGTCATGCGAAAAGTTTTTTCAGCCACCTGAGAGCTGGTTGAACGGTTAATTCAGACCCAAAGAGGCTCAACTGCGTTAATTTAACGAGTAATTTGTCGCCTTACAATCCTTGTAAGTTTAGTAAAGATCTGCACAAAACTTTTTGAGTCATCTTGGCAACAAACAAAAAGACAAACTCGACAAAACATCAAAAATCAAAACAAAAATTCCATGGCATAGATATTGATAATGTAGCATACCTTCCATCAGAAGTTACACAGATTTGTAAGCGTATGTATCTAATAAAACTTACTACTGATTTAAGTTACGATAGCTTTGTACAACGAAATCTAACTTCCTTACGCGACTCCTTTCAGGAAACTTACGATGGGCCATGAGATTAGAATGTTGAAGATCACCCACATAAGGTTAAGGGGAGGAGCGACACCAGGTCCCATGGGGACTGTAGGTTACCTCGGCCTTTGTTAGACCTTTCGGATGGTTTTCTTCCGTGCCCACTTTGCTTCCTCCCACTTTCACAGTAGTACTGATACGTTTCAACCCCTTACAGCACTAGCCTAAGGTTACTAAACCGAATATATTCGTCTAACAGTTCCTAATGTTTGTACGTTATTTCTACCAATCTGTACAGCTTTTGTAAAAAAAATTAGTGCGTTAAGGGGTTAATTTATGCTTTCTCTTCTTCCTCCTTTCTCGATTTGCTATTCTCATGAGTGTTGATCCTGTGTAGGAACACCTTCACACATGGATTCCAAGTTACTATCGACTATATATATGTCCCTTCTTTCTTTCTTTTTATTTTTTCCTTCCTTTATAAGATCGTCTTCAAGATGGAAGCGTAGATTTAAACTATACAACATGATAATAAATACTCCATAATTCTAATAGGTTACATAATAGCTTGATATGCACGCAAGCAACTATAATTGTGCCCGCAGTTAGTAAAACAGCTGTACTCTCCGAGTGGTTGGCCTTTATTATACGTTATTAGTGACTGCGCAAAAGCAAAAGAAAACTATTTTTAGAGCGTGCTAATTATTCACAAGTACGTAGATCAACCTAGCCAAGTACAATGATTTCATCTCAAGTTAATCACACGCGCAACAATTAAGGAACGAGTAAAAAATTAATATAACACACTACGAAATTCGATTAACTGCTAAGATGGCTTGTGCTTCCTAGCAAACCTTATAATAATAACTTTTTTATAAAGCAGACGCAAAATTCTCGGCACGAGGATGATTTCAACAAAAAATTACCAGTCATGGGCACCTTGAAACGAATAGCAGAATAATGACAAGTTCACATGTATAAGCACAAAGGGAAAAAACCTAGTCGAGACGAAAGAACTACATACGACATTATTTCTTCACAAAACTTACCGAATTGTTCGGGCAATTAGACTTGGCCACTATAGCCTAGTTTCTGTACAATAAGTAATAGTTTTAGAAAAGAAGAAACAAAAATTCTTTAATCGAAGAAAATTACGCATTGCATTAAACGTTAACGATTTACGACTTAATCCCACTGGACCCCGGGAGTGTCGCGCTACATGTGCACAAGCTCGACGAGTGACTGCACTCCCACGAACCGGAAATGCCGAAGCAAGGCAGGACAGCCAGGTGGAAATAGAGACAAAACTAACGGTATTCCTTAAGAAGTTTCCTCGTGGCTATATGTCCCCAAACGCACGGCCACCTGAGCTCGAAAGAATATATGATAAAATTAGTGCGTTGGAATTAAAATATAATAGTTTGAAACCAGAGTTAAAGAAATTGGAGATGAGGGAAGGATCTATCCAATGGAACACCAAGAACGGAGTTTGATTAGATCACACAGCTGGCAATAGACGGTACGATAGGTCCATTCTGAGAGAGCAGCCGGGAGCAACGCTCCGGCCCTCCTTGGGCTATCGCCAGCAGGCCTGAGTCACAGAATAATGTGTAGAAGAAAAGGAGATGAAGAGAATAAATTGAGTCAAGCGTAGGTGGGATATGAAGATGTCCTTGGCTCTATAACGTCTCGATAGCTGCTTCATAACGAGAGTCAAAACCACAAAAATCCAATTCAAGTGAGGCAAATTATAATTCGTTTCTCATTCATGCAACTCGGCGTCGCGTTCAATTTAATTAATTTCACTTATCTCGTATAGTTTTTAACTAATGCAAGCAAATTATCCTTAGCAATTTATCAAAAAACTAGACAGCCGGCAGCCGCTCCCACCACCTCCAGTACCATGATCAAGACGGCCCAAGGAGCTGGCTTAGAGAACAAAAATGGGGTCAAAAAAGACCGGATGCAAGTTAATACTAGAACTGAAGCTTCGCAATCAGCACAATCATCGTTTCTTAGGCGACAACAAGAAAAGGGTCCTCTCCATATTTCATTATTATTTACACTCTATTCAGAAACAGTAAAGTTCTGTAGGCCTCAAGGTGTCTGACACTCTGATATTGGGACGGAGTACCTACCAAAGATTGAACGGTATATGAATTTTGATCTTCATTCTTTTTTTATGCGTTTTCTGTTATCACTTATCAGGATTGTGAGTATCTAGTTTTACTGTCGGCTAACAGTTACTCGTGCTCAAATTAGTTTTCTGTGAAACTTTTTATAGAAAACTAAAGTTTTATGAGTAACTTCGTTAATTGGAGTCTAGAATACATATCGCGTATAGAAGGCGCTAGCGTTTAGCGAGTAGATAATTTCGCCTTAAGTTTCAAAGTTCTGCAGGGCCGGGATGTACAAAACGCCTGCAACGCTAAAGAGAAATTTCTGCCTTAAACTACTTAAATGGCCTTATCCTGAGGACATCTTAAGTCCACCTAATTACCAATGCACAACACAATTTGAAAGGCATTTATCGTCTCTTTAAGCCCCTTTGCGCGCAAATGCTTAAAATTGTCCTTAGCCCGATATCGACCAATCACAGCCCTCGTTACAAGCAGAGATGGAACGCGAAAATAAAACGCCGACGACCAGCTGATTTCTTCCGTTCCTGCTGTGACTGGAGACGTACATGTCATATTTTCTTGCTTTAGACGCCTTACAAAAATTTTAGTTCAAAAACCGATGATATGATCAATAAAAAATCATTATAAATGTAAAGGCAGTTTTTGCTCTTTAAATTGATTCCTTAACTATGCGCATGCTGTAAACTGATAGCTTCGCAGCTGGCACTCAATTAGCGGAATGGAGCACCGCATATTCAACGTTGTGTTTGCAAGGCCGCAACAAAAAATTCTGACGATTAGATGAGAAAACTTATTGAAAAGACAATTGGGGCTCGTGAACAATCTTTTGTTCCCCGTATGCACTGCAAAGTGTCCAATTTTTTTTTCCTTCTTGTGTAATACTACAGTATGTCGACCGAAACAGCAGTGAAAATGTCAGCCTAACTAAAAGTTCCGCTACTCGCTATGGAGTTGGGTGTTTCTTTCGAAGAGCTCTGCACTTTTATAATTGTTTAATCAAGCAACAAAAGTTAGAACGCGCCATACTATCAAGGAATATTAAAAGATTATGGTGTAAAATCAGTTGCATTCGCACCCCTACCCCCAAAGTGTTCGATAGATGCTACAGCTTCGAAGCTTGTCCGAAGTTGCCAGACGTGCAATGAAATTTTCTGCCAGATGAGTGCTTTACTAAACGTAACTAAAATAATATTTGTAAGCAATATTTCTGTAGAATTATTTAGGTAATGCAAATATTATGTAAAATTGACCAAATTTACCCTGGTTATATGTTTCTTTGCCGATGTTTTAGTTCTTCAGCTGTTCCTTTATTGTATTTAAGGATGGTCCCAGCACCCTTAACTTAAGTGCAAAAATAAAGGAATATATCTTTTGGCGGGAAAGCGATAATCGTATTTGCATGTGCCCGTAGCTCACGAAGTGCATTTTTCTGAAGTTAAGGGAAAGCCTGTGAGTTAAATAGACTTAGGCCTAGTGAAGTTTCGTGCATCCCGGCCCTGAGCTGGGCGCCTGAAGAAGGAAGTGAGTTGGAAGGCACCAGCAACAGAAAGAGAATTCGGGAATCTCAAGTCTCTGACGGGAATCTGACGCCTCACCGAAGTCCCTGTATGCCTCGCATGCTTCTGAAAGCTTTCCGCCAGCGGGATCAGGTCGTGCCCCCAGCATTCCTGTAAGTAACCCTTTACTTTTGTTACTAGCATTATCTTTGGTTAGCATGGTCAATTCACACTTTCATAACCTATATTTCTTTAAAGACATTCAACTATTTATGACCACCCAATAGGTAAATTTGCTCTTTCTTTAAAAGCTCTGACTAACCGATTGATTTTTTTTTCTGTTGATCGTGTGCACAAGTTTATTATAAATTCTGCGATTGATTTGCTTGATAGATTTGTTATGTAGTGGGAAATTAATTTCAAATTATTCTTAGTTATCTGTGATACTACTTAGACAGGGATAAGTTCGGACGTTTTTAAGTATTCTAATCGTCGTCGCTTGAAGATAGTCTTAGTTGAAATCGAAGGCTTGTGTTTAATAAAATAATGTTTTTAAATCGCTGCCCTCGTTTTAACTTTTATTATTTACATCTACTATAATTTAGATTTTTTAGGCCTACACTTGTATTTTTGCCACTGCGTACTCGAGGATTAGCACTAGATAGATCTGACATTCAAGATGTCTTTTTTTTCACTCATATCATTGTTCATATAGAGCGGAAATTATTAAAATAGCGAGCCATAGTAGGCCTGTGGAACATTTTTCTACCGTCCCCACTTTGCTTCCTTTCATTTTCTTGCTCTTACTGTGATATTTTCCACTGATCTTCCTCTTCTTGCGTGGCGTGCTGTTCCCATGCGCGTTGATCCTGTGTTGAACCAGACTCGTGCATGGGCTTCTCACTCATCTCGTTATACTATGCGTGTCTTCCTTTTCCTTTCTCATAACGTCTAATTTACAGAGGCTTAAACTAACTTGTGGAGAAATAATACGATAAGAGAAACACGTTCAATGTTCAGGTCTCTCAAGTCGATGCCTCAGATTTGCGTACAATAACTTGTCAAGAAGTGGTCGAAAAAAAAGCCTCGGGTTTTTGCAGATTTCGGGTTAAATGAACCAATTGGAATTACGAACGTTAAAAACTTTTTAGGCAAATCATACTCTGTTGGACACTCATAGCCCACTGTTTCGGGTTGCAGAGATAGGTAGGCTGCCCGCGTGGGACAGTTGCGATCGCCCATTACCGCGAACGAAGGCACAACAAGCATGGCCGGGCAGACAGTCTGAAGTCTCTCGGACAAACAGATTCGCGGTAGAGATCCACCCCGTTTACTATACAGCCATGTTTCCACTACGCTGCAGTGAGCAGTAATTCTCAAAATTCTCAAACGAGAAAGCTAATTTTATTTAAATACTGCAATAAAGCCCAATGAACTTGTTCAAACTAAAGCATCTCTCGTTGATAAAACTATGTGAGATTTCCTAGCGGTTGAATTAAAACGTTTTATTTGTTAGTCCATAGAAGCGTTCATGATCATTGGCGAGCAGATCTGAGAAATTTGGCTAAGATGAGATTTTTTCCCCCTGATGTCTAAAGCAACACCAGTAATTGGTGTCAACTTGAAGAATTTAATTCCAGCTCATCAAAATTAGCTCAGGTTCAGATTATTCCATAGCTATTGAGATGGGTATTCTTTTAAATTCAATTCGTTTCTTTAGTTTTCATGGTACAGCGGATCTCTTTATTCTTTACATTTATTTTCTCTTTTTTGCTACTTAGTTCTTCAATCGATTGGGCATTTCCCTTTTCAATATCTATTCCGCGTATTGTTTTTTAGCGGAATTTTTTGCAGTAGATGAAACTAGAGCGTGGACTAAAGTTTATCTCGTTCTGTTTTTGTGGCCCCAAATTTACTAATGATGGGATTATTTACATCTAATATACAGTGCTGAACCTTTCCATTGGATTGGAGGTGACCCCTATTTTTTTAGTCTAGCTGTTTATTTGTTTTTGTGATGCATTTTTGCCAGCAGTGAACAACAAATTTGTACGCGTCAAGGGAATATCGGATTTTTCGTTTTACAAACCTTATCGCATCTAAAAATTAGTTAATTTTAAGAACCGAAGCAGCATCGATCGAATTTATTTGTCAGTCTTTTACGGAGACGCGGCGCGGCCATGAAGTCACGTAATAAAATCAACTTAACTTTAAATTAGATTAGATTATTGAATAGTTTTCGATTTCGTCTCCACAACTAAAGTGCTCTAACAGAGGAAGAAATAAGGGACATGGAGAATAACGAGAGAAACGGGGAACCCACGCACGAAGGTGCTCCCACACGTACAGGATCAACTCGCATGAGCGCAATGAATAGGGAAATAAGAGGAAGAACAGAAGAAAGTTATATCAGTAAGAATATCTGAGTATGAAATCAGAAAGAAGCAAAGTGGGCACGAAAGACAGACGTCCCGAAGGCCTGGCTAATGGCTCAGGTGACCTATACAAACGCCCTGGGTTCGCTGCTCCTCAAAACATCGAATAGGTGAACCTACCCTAAGCTAACCCTATGGCCCATCCTATAGCCCCCTGAGGGGACTTAACTTTAAATTAAGATGTCAGTATTTATTCATCGTCCCATTCCGACATAATCTGCTTGCACTTACGTCATCTGCCCAAAACTTTAAATTGAAACTATAATTGGTCACACCTACTCGTCTGTTCAGTCGGTGCTGCATGCCGAGAAATCTTGCCCGTGGCCCTCTCAGTCAGTCTCTGGAGGGGGCCATAGGGTTACGTCTAAGTTACCTTAACCATTAGCTAGGCCTTCGGGCCGTCTGTCTTTCGTGCCCACTTTGCTTCCGTCTATTTTCATACTCCTACTTACACATGCTTTATTCTGATCTTCCTCTTCTTTTCCGACTTGCCGTTCCCATGCACGTTGACTCGTTCTAGGGCCTTCGTATAGAGCAGTGGTTCCCAAACTTTTTTGGGCTAGCGCCCCCCTGGCGGCAGGTACAATCCTAACGCCCCCCGCCCGTTGCGCCAATTGCAATAAACAATCGAACACGCACTTTTTGGTATGAATCGAATCGGAATGAAGGTTAAACCGAAGTGTAAGTCATGAAAAAAGAGAAACTTAGAACTCGCCAACGCCCCCAGGGGGGCGATATCGCCCACTTTGGGAACCACTGGTATAGAGTGATGGTAGTGTTATTAGGGCGACACGTATCGATAATTATATCTTACCGGGCGACACCGTACATTTTGCTAGGCGATTACCCCATGTGCCCCTGTATGTAAACGGGTCGAAAATCCTCTAGACTTGATCGTACAAACAATTTTGACAAGCTTTATTTATCAATTTATCTTTTTTTTTCGAACTCGATGAATGAGTGAATTGAGACACTCTCGCCCGCTTGTCCAAAAATATTTGATTCTAATTTCAGGTTATATAAATAGATGTTATGAGCACAAATATATATTTAGGTGTACATTAGAATAAATGCTCGAAGATACCAAGCGACCTCGGTGAAAGGTTGGATACATTAAAGTTACAAAAATGCCTTGCATTTATCATGACTTGTAACCTTGAGTCGGTCTGGGTCCAGGCCGCGGTCCTTCACAATAGCCAGCGTCCTGTTCACCAACACTTCCGAGGGCCTTTGTTCTCGGGTGAGAATCCACATAAATTCTGAAAATTGTCACAACTATGTTAGATTTTTGGTAAAAAAAGAAAGTTTCTGCTAAGCTGGGTGTTTTTTGTTTGGGAGGGGAGAAAACTACAAAGAATACTAATAGCAATTACCGTAAGAGCCAAAAGATGGGTTATGTAAGGTAAGTTTGGTTTTGTTATTGGGAGCCCTACTTCCAGACGAACTCCATGGAATACATTATCCTCAATTACGTCTTCGGGACCCTCAGAGTCAGAGGTTTATTCTGGTGATCCCCATTCCTGTCGGAATACGGGCCTCACAGACCCAAAGTCTGTTCCAATTGCTTTCCTGCAGGAGATGTTGCAGCTGGTCGCTTTTCATTCTAACGAGATTACTTTATAGATTAGATAGGCGGCAGTAGACGAACCAAAAGGCCCATTCCCAGTAGGGAATGGGCTGGTCCTTCATATTTCCCCTTCTGCTTCATGAAGTGAGCCGCTGATGGTTGTAAGCGGCCTATTTCATTTTAATCCTACCTGCTCTCTTACGGAGAGTTTTGAAAAAGGGAGCCTTCGCACGAGTGTCTCTTTGTTCTGGCTCCATCTCAGTTCGTCTTTTTGTTTTTTGGAGAGGCTTCGTGCCTAATTTATCTGTAAATAGAAGTGCACTAAGCCATTTCAGACATTTCGGCAGGACTGCCGAGATATGCATAACATTCATACGGAGACAGTTATAATGGCCGATCCTGCTGTGTAGAGATCAGTCTCTGAATGAATACTGTGCTAAAAATTACTATAATATAATAATAACAATTGCGAATTCGGGTCGATTTTCCTAACCTGACAACTTCCTACTATCATTACATTTAGCTACTACAGCGAGCTTTGTAAACATGCGTACCCAAACTGTAGCTCTTAGATAAGTAAATCCAAATTGCTCTAAGTTTTGGAAAGTCTGTCTCAATGTTCCCACAGCTTGTGAGCTGATCCCTATTTGTTCCACACACAAAGCGGCTTCTCAATTCGGGGTTGGGCATTTTGGCTAAACAAAGATTACTTAATTTCTCGGCCAATGTTGTAAATTTTGCCTTGAAAAGGTCTACCTACACCAAAACAAAGCGCGTTCGTTTATATCAAAATTCAGAAAAACTGATTTACGCCAAGTCTTTCCAATAAAAACGTACAGGCTTCGCAGTTACGCTCACAGATGCCCATTAATGGTGGTTGAAGTACGTGTAACTCTCGATTTTTACGAGAGATGGGGACCGTATGAAATCGTAATACTCGAGATACATTAGTGAAAGTCGAGATAAGGTCACATATAGTGTTGCCAAATGATATGCGGGTTTTTCTCCTTGATTTTCGAAGAAAAATGTTAAAAAAATGCTAAACCTCCATATGCAGCAGAAAATTATACTGGAGCAACATTTTACGAGAAAAATTACGTTTCGAGTTACATTTCAATGAAATTTAATTATAACACATAAACTTATGCACCACATTTAAATCTGTGGAGGTAATTGAGGGTAATGTAAGTTCACTGCTTTTATTCGTTAAAAAAAAAAATTCCACTACTTTTCAAAATTTTTACAGCGCTAATTTTCTTCGTAATATTTTGTGAGCACATGACAAAACACGGATAGAAGCAATAATTGGTTTATTGCAATTTGTGCAGCAAATATACTTCTGAGTAATAGTTTGTTTTACTCCGGCACTTCGATCAAATTACTAGAGAACCATAATTTTTTTTTCCTGTGGGTGGGTCTATTACCTGCAAATTCTTCACAGCGTCTGTGTTAGCGCTTATTTGATAAAAAAAAAACTACTAGGGTAATAAACTGAGCTACTAAATGTCTTCATTTGAGCAATATCACATTTCTAGAGAGATTCGATTAGCTAGAATATTTTAGACTGAGACAAAGTTAAGGTTTTTCAAAATGCTGATGGAAAACAATTATGCAGGTTTAGTGAATCATTCATTACTTGTGTAATTTCAATGTTCAGTATTTTAGAATGTTAGTATAGTTTGACCTGCCGCTGTATACACAGTTGCCTGAACTTTGTATCTCAACTGTCGTTTTCGGTCAAGAAATTCTGTAGTGTTAGCTTAACTGTACAAGAAAGAAGAATCTTTCTATTACATAAACACAATACACTGTATGAGTATGTTAGCAACTTAGCAATCCATTACATTACAGCTTAATATTCTGTTTTGATGCCGTTTTTCCTGCGAGATGCTAAAACCAAATTTATAATGGCAAATCACTGAAAATAAATAATGAATATATCCCATTTACTTCTCATATGGATGCTGTGTCCAACAAGGTTAGGCCACAGTACCCTCAGGGTTTTTTACTTAATGCTGGCATAAAAATAATACAAAACAATAACATAAGAAAGAATAATATTAGTATCTGGTCTGTTTAGAGTTACTGGTACAATGTCTACAAGTTATTAATAGAGCCCGGATTTATTGCAGTTTCCGGCGTTAGTGCAATAACTGCAATAAGTCCAATAACTACAATAAGTGCAATAACTGTAATGAGAGCTATAAACGAAATATATTAGGCCGTGTTTACATGTTCCTCGTTGTAACGTGTTCACTCAAACTGATGGAAACAGCGCGTTGATTTAAGAAAAGCATCTGCAGCAGGGCGGTGGACTGATGAATGAAGCATGTCCCTTTTTTTGAACGCATTGCGTCATTCTAGTTCAGTAAAATGAATTTATAAATGCTAAATTTATCCTCTGAAGCGTTCACAGATCATGGACAAGTCGATAAGAAACGTATTTTTATCTTCACTTAAATGATTATAATCACTGTACAGTACTCCCGTTTAAGAGAAGAAAACTAGAAAACCCGAAAATGTTATTAGAACACAGACGCCAGCTATGATTTGATAGTCCAACTGGTTGCTCTGTGCTGAGTTCTCTTCCGTCGGTTTATCAGGCTGTCACTATTTTTAAAATAGGCTATGCCCATCAAAATCAGTCTATAACATTATGGGATACGATTGTGACTTCAAACCGACGCGAAATAGAAGCGAAAATTAATGAAACTATATCATAACTGAACGCGCAGCATCATTCATATGAATGAAGCACACTTCTACGTATGGACAGACAAAAAAGTTGAAGCACAGCTCGTGTTCATTTTCGTGATTGAACGCGTTACGATGAGCGACGTGTGAACTCGAAGTCACTTATCACTGCCACGCGTGTCACAAGACTTCAAACGCCATGACAATTGATTCCTTTATCAATTATTGTTCTATGTATTTATTGGGGTAAGAATATAATTGAGTTGCAAAATCTCAAAATATGACTATTAAATTTTTATAGCCATTTTCATTCGGGGGATACATCAGGTAAAGCGGGATATTTGCATGAATCATTCTCGCCAACGGGAAGAATTGTCAGTTAGCACAAGCGCAATGTATACCTTCTGATAAGTGGTATTTGCAACTGAAATAGGTGTCCGTTGAGCCACTGACATGATGTTCCCGTTTGCTATCTGACTTTTTTATCCCTTCAATTTTTTTCTGTATTTGCCTTTTCTTTGTTTCCTATTTCTTCCACTCTTATTGCTTAGGTGCAAGAAGTAAAATTTTTGGGTGCAATAAGAACAAATTTTAGGCTCAATAGGAGCAATTTTTAGGTGCAATTAGAGCAATTTTTAGGAGCTATAACTACAATTTTTTAAGCGCAATAAATCCGGATTCTAGTTATTAATGAGACGATAATGACTATTTCCTGTTGAGAGAAAGGTTGTTTCCAATAATGCTAAATCTAGCATTAAAAATGCAAATTAATTAAGTTGGCCACACTGGGTCACGATAATGAACAGAGAAAAATGTAATTCGAGCTGGAAGAAATTTTTCGTTATTCTACAACAGTGTAATAAATATATAAAAATCAATTAATAGCATGTGTATTAATTGCTCAAGAAGTTGGTGTTATACTCTGCAATAAACAATGCTAAAGAAAATATTACTTTTCAAAAGCGTTTAAAATACTAGACAAATCGTAATATCCGAGAGTATGGAACACATTTTGTAAAATTTAGGGTAGGTCCGCAGAATTACGTTCGGTAAAGTAGCGAGCGTAAACGTCGACACACGTAAAAGTCGAGACAGGTAGAAATCGAGAGTTACATATGTACAACCCAAATTTACATCACACAGACACTAGAACAGAGTAAATTAAGAATCTCATCCGTCTCCTGATTAAGGGTTTCAACAAATGATTCAACAAATGAAAAATGTGTACATTAGTTGTTAAATATCGGCGACGTAATTCTGCATCATCTGTTTGGTGAACTTATAACTGAGTGGAGGAATAGCAGAGAGCCCATAATAGTAAGGCGAATAGTCTATTTGATACGATCTGATGGAAAAACAGTTTGTTACGAAGACTCTATGCTAGTATCCATAAGGTTGAATTATCCTAAGCTTTCTGATTCTTTTGAATTTAAGAAGCCGTAAATTCTCTGCAACATTAGAACTTAAATCTCTGAAAACTCTTCTCAAATGTTTCTAAATTTCCATCCTTCGAACGGTAGAATTTAGAACCCCTTACCTCCATGAGCGATGAATGCGTCGACGCAGCTCCACACCACGGCGTAGGAGTCATAGTCTGTGTCCAGCACCCAGTAGTTGCTGTCCGTTACGCCACTTGTGTTGTTGGCATCTGGTATAAAAGATAAAAAAACGAATTTTTAATTAATCTCCGTATGCGCTCTTGATTAAACTTATTCTGTGTTGGCAGCGGTATTCGCTAATTAGTTTTGTTATACAGATCCAGTGTGATACACAGCCGCACTGTCCAGGAGCATATCATATATATATATATATATACGGTACTAACGCTCGACATACATACGAACTGTTATTCTATACCGTATGGCTATACTTTCGAGATATTTATTCATGCATGCTTTGGTTCCTCCATTCGGTATGTTCATATTCTTTTGTCTCCACCTGCTGCCGCCCCCCCCCCCCTGCGTTGTGATTATCTTGCGCTTTAATTCCTTGTTTTGATTTATATGTTTCACGTTAATTGTTTCTTCCATCCTCTGTTTTCGTCTACTGCATGTTATGGATTGCGAAGTTGAATCCTGTTGTGCAGAGTACGTAAACGTGTATACTTATAGTTACGAAAGGTGATTGTATAAGTCTGTTGCTGGGCAGCAGAATAACGGTTTCGTAAGAATAACATTACGAAATCAGTTATATACATGGTTACTTACCGTATAAAATATAATTATATTACAGAATCACTATGCGTGAGCTTCCAAACATTATTTCCCTGCATATTACAGTATGATGATTAGGTCATTTTTGGATCAAAAAATTATTTCGGCGTCACACATTCGTTTTTTTAAATTAGAAAAGCAATACAAACATTGAAGTGACCGTAAATAAATGCTCTAACAGTTAATGCACTCATTTCTTGTTCAAACTGATTCTAGCTCTTCTGAAGCCCAAATCATGTTTTGCCTCCAAAATTACCTTATCCCCATTTGTAACATAATTTCTTCCTCTCGTCTCTTCGCCATAGTTGCGGCTAAAGCATAAAGTTAATACTGCATTCAACGCATTTTCAGATGCATTTTCACAGCAGGGCAGACATAGGTCAGAGAGGACCGTGCTTTTTTTTCTGAGAATGGGTCTCTTGTTACGTACGTTGTCATTAATCTAATCAAGTCTTTTTATTTCATTTGCATTAGTTTACGGATCTCTTCACTTGAATATTTTCTACCGTCCAAGTAATTGCTTATAATTGACGCTCTTATATAGGTCAATCTGAAGTGGCGCACAGAAGTCCCATGTATGACGACGCTTGTCGAATAGGAATATCCCGATTAAAGCTGGCGAGTCAAAAACACCTCAGGCCCAGTGTTCGATATTCGCTAGCTTTGAATAACAATAGTGATGCTCAGCATAACTAATCAATTTGTGATCATAACTCATGAACTAATTGAAGTATGTACGTTGCTCTCGGATTAATTATCATCGTACTTCGCCGAATGACTTGGTCGCGTTGAAGTTTTGTCCAAGACTAACTTTATTTGGCCGGCGCGTGCTGCGTCAAATATGACCATACTAGTGGCCTGCGCCGTCACTTAATGTGGATGCAAAAAAGAGAACGCCTTGTGGCATAAGACCATCACTCACGGTGGTAGCAAATTTCATCGCAGTCACTTTTGATCGCCAGCTAATTCTAGTTTTATGGCATGTGTCACATCGAGGAGCACCCGCCAGACTCTGCAAAAAATAATGAACATTGCTCAACTATTTCTACCACTTTGTGTGTGGACAAACAAATTTTCCTAAATCTTCAACGAAAATACCACCTTTCTCACTTCGTTCTCGTGTAATAAACAAATACTTGAGTGAAACTCCCATTTTCTTCCTATACTTTGCATGTTTCCGTTTTTTTTGGGGGGGGCAGAATGTCTTTTTTTTCCTTCAGCAAGCATCTATCTATTGCATTATGGTATTAAGCTCAGAGAGCAACATCATCTGCTGTGAGAAGGAAATATAAATAAGCTACTATCAGTGACACCCCTTAGAAGCATGCTTGAGAGGTCTCTACAATTCTGAGGTGCCAAAGAATTGGCAAAGCAGAGGAATTTTCTCCTATCTAATTTTTCAGATGGGGACGAAGAGACATCAGCAAGCTGTGCTTTATTACATATTAGGATTATCTGGTTGAAGATATGGTTCTGTTGTAATATTTCACTACTTTGTGTTTAACGGTGAGCTTGTTTTTCTGATAGATATGGTGATCGCTTAAACCAATACCTTAATTCAGGCGGACCTCATTACGCGTATAAAACTGGATCGAAGTGTTAGGTGGTAGGCACCTGTTTCGTGGTCCCATGGTCTGTATTATAATCGGCGTTATATGTATGCAGGTCTTCTGTCGCAGGAAGTATGAGCACAGTTCACCATCTGAACAACATCCATCAGCAGTTCAGTTGGTATTGCCAGTTCCAAAGGTGGTGAGGATGAGTGAGAATTATAACCTAAAGGTTGTCGCTTGAGCAGAAGCAAATTTAAGGGCATGAACCCAGCGAAACCAAGCGATTTTGGTCATAATTATCCTTATTTTCTTTGTCGCTGAAAAAGATTCCTTAGGTACAAGGAAAGTGTTTCTTTAAATTTTATGGGACTACGGGCACTAGAACCCATCTTTCCATGGGTGGGGCGGGGGTCAAAATTATCAAACGTGAATCGATTGTTCTGAAATTTGAGCATTATATGTATTTTTGGAAAAAGAAGCACATTTTACTTCATATAACTTTTGTGATTTAAGCCCTAGTTTTTGAGATAATTGAAAATATATATTTATAAATACCTATGTAAATAGGACCCCCAAAGAGGGGTCCTAATGGGGGACCGATGGTGGGGTCAAACACCATAAAATGATGCATGCATATGACTTTAAGATGCTGATACAACAAGAATACATCATTCAAATTTCATTCATAGGGCAAAAAAGTGCATTATATGATATTCCAACCCAATATTTTACGTTTTTTCGCCTATCCTGTAAAATGTAATTTTTCCACCTAAAAAAGAATGGAAGGCAATGAGTTTTCATGCTAGGAAAAATTAACAACTTGAAACATTTTTAACAAAACTACACAGCCTGATTTTCCATTTTTGCCCTCATACTTTTTTTTCACAGCTCAACAAGAAAATTTGGCTTCTTTACTGTATTTCAGTTAGCGATCAAAAATCGTATATCTAAAGAAAACCAAATAGAAAATTAAAAATTCGGCTGTGTAGTTTTGTTGGGCATATTTCAAGGATTCAAATACTGTCATTGTTTGTTTTCTAGCGTGAAAATTCATTGACTTCTATTCTTTTAAAATTTCAAAACATTATATATACCAATACATATATTTCTCATTATCTCAAAAACTAAGGCCAAAATTAAAAAAAGTTGTACGAGCAAAATGTGTTTTTCTTTCAAACTTACATATGCTGTGCATATTTCAGAAAAATTGGAAAGCAAATGAAAAAAATTGCTGAAATCTGGGTTGATCCCCGTATATAAACGCGGGTAGAATGGTTATGTATGCAATACCGTTTTTTATGTATATCAGTTGGTGCGAGTAAAATTACTTTTTGCTGCCAAAGAATATTATGCACTAGAGTAGCCGAGCTGTCAAAAATGACAGCGAGGCAGCTTGTGAGGAACTCAACGTCTAGGAAAAAAAGTCAAGGGGTAAGCTCAACTGTTTGGTGGGAAACGGTAGTTTCTTAAAATTCTAGTTAAAATAATTTACTCACATGGTGTTTCCGAAGAAAAAGATACGGAGAGCTTGCCTTCTCTGCTGGACGGGTTGGCTAGTTTTGCTTGTCCCACCACGTTGCTTTCCTTACCCAAACTGTGAGACAAGAACTACGTTAGTGAACAGTTCGCGTTTCATAAAGTAACAAACGGGTGGACTTAAGGTGTTTCATTAAGTAATACGCCGATGAACATTAAGTGTTTCATAAAGTAACATGCAAGTGAGTGTTACATGTTTCATGGTAGAACATGAGAAGAAACATTGCGTGTAATAGAAAGTAACATAATGCGGGAGACATTTAAGTATGCATTGACTGGCTCATAAGGAGGCACATTTATTACCTCCGCCAAGGATGTTACGTTCTCGTCAGATTTGTCTGTCTCTTTTTCTGTTACTCGGTCCGTCTGCCTGTATGTCAGTAACATAACTCAAGAATTTATCTGTGGATTTTGACGAAATTCACAGAGATTGTTACGTATGTTAGGAGAAACAGATGATAAACTTTTGGTGAAGATCCATCTATCAGTTTGTTTGTCTGCCTCATTTTTCTCGACGCCATAACTCAAAAAAGTATGGACGAAGTTTTTGCGAAATTTAAATGTGTTGTTAGGTATATTACGAAGAGTAAATGACCAAATTTTTCTAACGATCCGTTCGCTCGTTACTCACTGTTTTCAATTTTATGCTTGTTAGCACAATAACTCAAAAAAATTATGAATGCATCTTAATGAAATCCATAACAGCTATTAGTAATGTTAAAAGACATAAATGATTTGATATTGTTGCAGATAGGTTGGTTCGTTTGTATGTTTGACTCATGTTTGTCATAATTTTTGTTAGCAGCATAACTCAAACAGTTACGAACGGATCTTCACGTAAATTGCAGTAACTCTTATTATCAAAAGGCCCAAACGATTAGACTTTNGTTCGTTTGTATGTTTGACTCATGTTTGTCATAATTTTTGTTAGCAGCATAACTCAAACAGTTACGAACGGATCTTCACGTAAATTGCAGTAACTCTTATTATCAAAAGGCCCAAACGATTAGACTTTCGAGCTGAAATAACGAAAATCATGGTTTAAGAGCCAAGTTGAATTTTTCGTTACCTTTGTCTTACTTGGCGGAGGTATGTGCTGCCAGGGTGCTCTAGTTGTTCTAGAAATCAATGTTAGAATCATCTGCTATAGCTTCGAGTTAGTTAGGATCGTTCTACTGTTCTGGACAGTATGTCCTAAGAGGATGCCATAGGTTGCTCTTTCTATGGTTGAACCGGTTACATGTTTACTGAACTTTACTTGCCCTGATTGTTTCCTCATGAGTCCTAGTCTGCTGTTGTGTAGTTCCTTACAGACAACGTGCCCCAGCTTTTCTTCCACTAGAATAATCACAGGTATGTCTTGGGTGGTTCACATTCGTTAATATAACGATATCTAGCGCATTCCGTAGTTGGCTAGGCCTTTTACTGTTGAATGCCTTCATCAGTAGTAAAATTATTGTCCATACGTGCTCGAGCGTTTCTTCTCTGAGAAACACGAAGACGTTCCCAGGACATGAGAACAATATTTTTTCACACTCATCTAAAATTTCGAAGTTAGTGCGTGAAAAAGTTATCTTAAAAAGTAACTCACTGATAAAACCGTGTTTTTGTTGGCCAGCTCTGCTGCAGTATGAGTAAAGCGGAAACAGGTTACTGCAGTAATGTGTTTAGTTGTACGAGTACTGAAGTAGTAATCAACTATAATTTTCTATACTCTGGGCTCGGAATTTATCATTAATAAATGTTGTAGGTATCATCACAAGTTCTACCTTCTAGCTCCGTGAAAACGTAGATGTCACCCAGCAATAATGCTTCATTGTATTTGCATGATCATCCTTATTAAAACTGAGTTTGGTCAGCCATGGTGAGCAAGGTCCTACGTAACATTAGGGAAGATAGCTAGGGGCACAAATAACATAAATGCTTGGACAACACTCCTGTTAGGTTATGTAAATCTTTTAAAAAGCAAAGATAATCAGACTCCTGTTTGGATTTACCTCCTTACAGGAAAATTTATACCACCGCTTAAGGAATTCTCTGCGTGTCACTGTCATGCTGATGCAGGCTCAAACTTCACCTCTACTACCTAACCATTACCAATCATTGGATAAAAAGAAAAGAGCCAACAAATTGAAGGAGTGTAAATTGTTCAAAAAAATTATATTTTCATATTTAATTTGAAGCTCGAGTTTCTTCGCATGTTATGCGTTTGGCGATCAGCAGCTGAAATTTCTCCTATCTTTTCTTCAAGGAGCAAAAAAAAAAAAAAAACAACCAAGCAGTCAATCAGCAACAGTTACTGTGTATTAGAAAACTAATTTTCTCAAGCTCATTGCAGCTCGTTAGGCAGATTAGGGTTGGGTATATTGGACAGTCACTGTGAAGTCATCGCATACCCCAGGAGGCACAAGCAACGCGGGTGAGAATCCGTGTTTAAATATGTTAGCTGTCATCTATATATAGCTACGGTGACTCTATGCCATCCTTTTAGGCCGGCTGCCCACTAACAACTTTCGTTGCCCCTAGCACCCCTAGAAGCAACTAGACTAATCCGACTGCGTAGACGTGGCCGTGACTTCAGCATGACGTCTATGAACATTGTGCTGTAATGCTTAAAGTATAAATCTTTGTGGTTCTAAACCGCTCATAATTAGGAGTGGTTGTTAAAAGTTCTATATTGCCGCTCGTTATAATGCGAAAGATGCAGTAGCGACTGAAATATTCGAAAATTTTTAATACAGTTAAACTTTGCGCAAGCTGAAGCCGGGCCGTAGCTACGTGAACGGATCAGTGGAGTTGTCTCTAAGCAGCTAGCGGCAACGAAAGTTGTTAGTGGGGAACCAGCCTAAGTCTCATCAACTGATGACAACAATGAGATACTGGGATTTAATTTCTTGGATGTCAATCTACAGCAATTCCTCGCCCTCTGCTTCAAAGACTAAGAGCGATCTGGCTTATTTTTCACTACATCCGAACCAAAGAACAGGTAATCCTTGATCCGAGCGCAATATCCTATATCACTTAAAACGAAAATAGCAAACTTATGAAAAACTTTCAGCAAGTTTTGTGCCAAGCGCCTTATGCCACCATCAAATGATTGCATTGCTATTATATCGGTTTTAGTATTTCAGACTTAGGCTAAAGTAGGCAGGATCTATGTCGGGAGAATACGAACACACTTGAAATGGGTGCCACACTTGCAAGATGCCAAGAGAACCTAAGAAGCGTTCAAATGCTTTCTTGAAAGTCTGGAAACTTTTGAATATCCAGTTGCATTGCACCTAGTAAACTGGCAAGCACCGTAGCTCGAAGCGATAAATTACTCACAAGGTGATTTGGCGGTTCTCAACTCTGATGAGTCCGTTGCCGGCGTCGGAGTAAGTAGCTGTGGTACAGCGGCCGCCGATTTGGAAGAACGTGAAGTACTTACGGTTCTCGTACCATTTGCCCAGATACTGTAAAAGAGAGTAGAGGTACACTACAAGCAAGAAAAATATAACTTGTAACTCCTAATAACTGGGAACGGTGTACAGAAATTATCTTGGGGGGCCAATAGGACTGGCAATAGGTCACAAGGTAATATGTAGGGTTAATTTAGCAGCGAGAGAGTAGCAAACCGTAGATGTGCCAGGGGAAACGAAAGGGAAAGGATTGCAAAGCACGTTTTGCATTTTGTTTTCAACCGGGGATCAGCTTCAAAACCCCTCTACGCATTAAAGTGTGCGTCTATCTTACTTAAAAAATAACATTATTAAAATACTTCCAAAAGATGGAGAGTAAGCGTTAATGGCTCTAAAGATGAACCGATCCATTGGACCCAGATGAAGCGAGACCAGTTCGATCTGGCTGGAGAGTTTCCCCCTGTTACGTCGCGCCCAGCGTCGATGACACGGTTCTCTGCCAAGGTTCTGAGAATGACAGGATTTTGCTGCAGTTTTTTTTTCTATAGCCTAACCTTGGTGACCGAGATATTTCCGTGGATTTTATTGTTTAACCTTCAGAGTTGGTTTTATGCAAATTTTATGGCTGAAGATGACCTGAATTTCACATAAATCGGAACGTCCAAGATAAGATATTATTCATTTGTCATTTCATTTGGTCTACCTTATCAGTTGCCAAGCAAGACTGACTGTTATAATTTACTTGTTTAAAATTTACCCGTTTTAGCCATTTTGCATCTGATGCCATCCTCCCAACCACCGGTAAGACTACCGGAACCGTTAAAAATCCTGAAACTGTACTTTGATGCAATATCGGTGACTGCGGCGCAACTTGCTTGCTCACCTCAACTCGAGGCGACAAAGAACCTTCACAATAGGTTACTTCAGCGCCAAACATTCTGCCTGTAGGCTGGTACGATCAGCTAAATTTCATCAATTACTTTCAGTCCTACGGACCTGGTGACTGTATTGCTCCATGAATTTTCCCAAGTCACCCCTCTTTTTTGTATTCCGATGAAATTTTTCTTTGCTGTCTGTTCACCATAACTGTCGCTTCACTACCGAGGTCAGCTCGCTCATATATCGACCTTAATTTTTTCTCTCTTATTTTTTTTCACAGGCAGGTCCGAAGTTACCGCTTTGTTTGGTATGAAAGTTCAAACTGTTTTTGCAGACGGAAGAAGACGTAAGTCATCTTACCAGTGTTCGCCATATTTATATGCTTAGTCTTTGCGACAGTTTTTTTACGCGGTGATGTAAGTTTTTGTAGGAGTTTCTTATACCGTCTGCGAGCAATTGCTGAGTTTTTTCTTTTTTCTATCAGTAGGAGCTTTTGTAAATGAAAAAAAATGCATACATCTTCTCAGCTGTGTTTTCTCTTCCCAGTATTTTATTTTTGCAACAAAAAAATGTGTGCAACGGCCTCGGTTCGTTAAATCAAGCTTGGTGCCGTAGCGGAGCAAAGTCTTGGTAACTTTTTTAGTGCTACTGCGAAGTGTATGCCACTGACTTAAAGACTTGAGGGAAAAAGGGGTCAATTGCAGGACGTTGGTGCTTTGTCACTTTTTCATATATGAACTTCACATACTAAAATATGACTAACGATTAAAGAATATAGCTTGTTCTTCAAGGGTATGAAGTATTTCGATTGAATTGTGGCTAAAAATTAACTAATATACAGTATGTTTCCTTTGATTATGCAAATACAATTTTTTACTATATTTCTCAAGATAAGTGTCTAACTTTGAAATATCAATATTAACTAAATGTTTGGCTATGGTGCAAATATAAAAGCACTCGTGAAATACATACAATGATAGTCATTGTACGGTTGAGCTTAGATTTGACTACCTAAAGTTTGGACTCCAAAGCCCATTACCAAGGGTAGCAGTTGAGCTTGAAAATTCACTACTAAAGAAAGTTGAATTACGACAGTGGAAGTACAGCAACAAGTGTTGGAGTTGGATAAGTGTGTCTTAGCAGGAGGTAGGAACACCAGTTTCTAGTTCAGGGTAGTCAGACACCCGCTAGGTCGCGGATCTATCAAAGATGAATTTAACTATCAAGTTTTTCTGCGATAGAAATCTGCGCTTCGAATCTCTCATTTAAAATGTTGTAATTACAGCGGTAGGAATGATAGTCATTGTGATCAATATACAGCAATATTTAATTTGTTTCACATTATTATAATGTATGATTGAGGATGTTAGAGCACTATAACGCGCATTGATACATGCGACTTTGACATAACAGCAATAGCTCATAGAGGCAGGAGCAGGACTTCCGGTTGCCCTCTTGGAACAGAAACTGTTGGTTCGTCTAGTTCCAACTATTTAGTCAAATTTCTAGCCTAATATTGCCCACAGCAGGATCATACGCATAACCGCCCGAGTTTGCCGCTACGAATTTAATTTCTATCCCAAACATCTATATATATATATATTCCTGTTATTTGGTTTGTAGGGTTATCACTCACTACTTCTAGCTTTTTTGAATAACGTCCGGTTTATGAAAGAAGACGCACAGTTATGTTGCTTTACGTAACTGGAAAACAAACCACTCTTACGCCCCACAATATGAAGTGCGACCCATGGTAGAACTTACCGAGGTGCTACCTCTGTTGAAGCAAATGTTTGCTCGTCCAGGTGAAGGTCCTGGGGCAGGCTGGTAAAAACTGGAATGAACAAATCTTGAAGCTTTCCTTTGAAATTGTACGAGAAAAGAGTTATTCTTACTTACTCTTGGTTTGATAAAAGTCCGATTACGCATCATTACATCCGCCAAGGAGGCTATGTTTTCGTCGGGTTTTTCTGTCTGTATTTTTGTTTGTCTGCCACAAAGATAACTCAAAAAGTTATGGGTGGATTTTGACGAAAGTTACAGGGATTGTTAGGAGGAACAGATGATTACCTTTTGGTGAAGATCCGTCCATCCGTTGGTTTGTGTGTCAGCCTGATTTTTCTCAATGCCATCTCTCAAAAGGCTATGGACGGATTTTTATGAAATTTACATGAGTTGTGGTATATCATAAAGAGTAAATGACCAAATTTTTGTGATGATCTGTTTGTTCGTTCGTATATGTTTGTTGCTGTGTTTGATTGTATGTTTGTTAGCACAATAACTCAAAAAGTTTTGAGTGAATCTTTAGAAAACTTACAAGAATTGATAGTTATGTTAAAAGATATGAATGATTAAATTTTGGTGCAGATCGGCTGATTTGTTTCTATATTTGAGTTGTGTTTGCCATGATGTTTGTTACGCAATAGCTCAAAGGTTTTGAATAGATCTTCCTGAAATTTACAGTCGTTAATAATGTTAAAAGGCAAAAATAGTTATATTTTACTGCAGATCGGCTGATTGTTTTCTATGTTTGACCTATGTTTGTCATGTTTGTTACGCAATAACTCAAAAAGTTTTGAATGGATCTCTATGAAATTTACAGGAGTTGTTACCAACGTTGAAAGGCAAAAATAATTAAATTTTGGCGCAGATCGGTTGGTTCGTTTGTTTGACTTATGTTTGTCATAATGTTTGTTAGTAGTATAACTCAAACAGTTATGAAAAGATCTTAAAAAAATTGCAGAAATTGTTAATACTATTAAAAGATACAAATTATTACATTTTGGAGTTGATACAAAAATCATGGCTTTCAGAGCCAATTTGAATTTTTTGTAACCGTTGCCTTACTTGGCGGAGGTATGTGCTCTCAGAGTGCTCTAGTTCATGCCTAATTCTGATCGACTTAAAAAAAAAAAAACTTGAACTGCTTGCCTCCTCCACGTGGGCTCTAAGCCGGGCATTGACAAGCGCCAGTTGGAAGACCCTGCTGAGAGGTTGAGCTAGGGTGAAAACCTCAAGGACCGATCTAATTCAGACACCCGAGCTGTCAACTAGTTTACTGTTAGGAAAGTTTTAAACATGATTTCAGGCTAAAAATTACTCAGCTCGTGAAGGAAAAATCACTTCTGAGCCAAAAGTGCCCAGGGGCGGCATGACCTCGACTAACTGTTCGCATGCAAGAACAACGTCAAGAGTGAAGATCTCTGTATCCTTTTCTCTGATGAAAGGAGATTCACGGTAGATCCTGTCGTGGACAAGTAAAATAACCGCGTCGCTAGCATTGGCTAGGACGACTTAGAGATCCATAGTGTGTCTGCAACCAAGCATCAGGTCTACACGATTTTTGGACCCTGATGAGGCCCTCGATATTAGCCACATTGCGGGCAGCGCGGAAGCGAGCACATATCTTATCCCTAACCCGCCAATTGTCTTCTTTTCTAACTTTCAACTAATGCTCTTCTTATGCGGCTCCTGAGTTGGTCCGTCAGTTTAGGTTTAAGGCTTTTTGCTTTCATCTTTGCAGGTACATACTCGCCTTACCACTATCTACTACCGACGATATTCGCCTGTCATGGGTGAGTTTTAAATTAGTGTCACAGATTTTTTTTTTCTTTTAAGTTGATCCCAATCGCGTAGACGTGAAGTGCAGCCTGATGGAATTTTTGTTTATGCATTCTTGACGGTCCTTCAACATCTGCCCGAATTAGATACACGTGCAAATTAATGAAAACAAGCGTCTAAATTAGGGTGTAGGAACAGTCGGTATTGTTCGAAACATCCTACTCGAGGCCAACTCGGCGTTATAAGATGATATGTTATCAATAGAGCCCGGATTTATTGCAGTTTCCGGCGTTAGTGCAATAAGTACAATAAGTGCAATAGTTGCAATGAGAGCTATAAATGCAATAGATTAGCCGTGTTCACATGTCCCTCATTGTAACGCGTTAACACTCAAACTGATGGACGCTTCGCGTTGATTTGAGAGAAGCAGCTGCAGCAAACGCGGAAGACTTTAAAATGAAGTATGTCCCTTTTTTTTTGAATGCGCTGCGTCATTCAAGTTCAGTAAACAGAACTTATAAATGCTAAATTTATCCCCTGCAGCGTTCACAGATCATGGACAAGTCACTAAAAATGTTTTTTTTTTAATTCACTTTAATGATCAGAATCACGGAACAGTACTCCGGTTTAAGAGAAGAAAACTAGAGAACCTGAAAATGTTATAAGAACACGGACTTCATCTTTGATTTTGCACTCCAGGTAATTGCTCTGTGCTGAGTTCGCTTCTGTCGGTTTATCAGGCGGTAACTATTTTGAATGCAGGCTATTCCTATCAAAATCAGTCTATAAGATTCTGGGATCCGATTGTGACTTCAAATCAGCGCGAAATATAAGCGAAAATGTAAAGAAACGATATCATAACTGAACACGCAGCGTCATTCATATGAATGAAGCACACTTTTACGTGTGGCCAGATACAAAAAAAAAAAAAAAATGTTAACGCACAGCTCGTGTTCATTTTCGTGATTGAACGCTTTACGATGAGTGACGTGTAAACTCATGTCACTTGTTATCACTGCCATGTGTCAAAAGACTTCAATCGTCATGACAAATGACTGACTCCCTTATTAATTATCGTTTCAAGTATTTGTGTGGTAAACATTTAATTGAGTTACAACATATAAAAATCGATCAGATCTGACTGTTAAATTTTTATAACCTTTTTCGCTCGGGGGAAACATCATGGGAACAAGAAAAGTGGGATATTTGCAAAATTCATTCTCGCCATTGGGAAGAATTATCAAGTAGCACAAGCGCAATGTATATCTACTGATAATTAATATTTGGAACCGAAATGGGTGTCCTTGTCCTTTGATCCACTGACATGCTATTCCCGTCTGCTTTCTGACGTTTCTTTTGTCCTTCCTATTGTTTTGCTGTATTTGCCTTTTCTTTGTTTCCTATCTCTTCCACTCCTATTGCTTAGGTACAATAAGTGTAATTTTTAGGTGCAATAGGAGCAAATTTTAGCTGCAATAAGAGGAATTTTTAGGTGCAATAGGAGCAACTTTTAGCAGCTATAACTACAATAATTTAAGTGCAATAAATCCGGGCTCTAGTTATCACCCTTCAAAGCAGTGTTAAAACAAGAAAAAAAAAAAACATGTGTAATAGCTTTTGACTTTTTTGTTTATTATCACCTGTGAACGTATAGTGAGAGGTGACAATGTTTTCGTTAAAGATTTAAGTATATATATATTTGTATGAAAATTTGAAGGCATAACTAAACCTTCTGCCCGTAAATTAGACTTCTTTCATTCGCTTCCGTATTACAACAAAGATTCTGTCAACACGGTTAACACTCTCAAAACTTTCCTCTGACTTCGAATGGGCGTGTAATTGAAGTTTAAAAGTATGTTTTTGAGGAAGTGATATCCCAGAATAAAATTTAAGTTTCTGTTCGGAGGATGTGGAGATGACAGATCACAACAGTATATATATTTGCATACTTTATATTTATCACCGGTGAACGAAGTGAGAGAAGAAAGGTGATAATGTTTTCATTGGAGATTTAAGTTTCTGTATATTTGTATATAATATACGATCTATATATAAATATATTTGTCTGTCCATCCAAAAAGTGGTCGAAAGGAGTTGAGCTCTGTTCATAATTTTTGTATGGAGTTCAGTGGGTTGACGTAGGTGTAACCCATGCCCAAAAACTAGGATTAGCTGGCCATTAAAATAACTGCATTGAATTTTCCCGCACCGCAGCAGATTGCCTTGCGTCACAAGGCGTTCCAGTGTATTTGTGCAACTAGATCGCCTCTTGGCGTAAGACCATCCCCCTCGGTAGGAGCAAATTTCATCGCCGTAATTTTTTATGGCCAGCTAATCCTATTTTTCTGGCATATGTCACATCGAAGACAGCTCACCAAACTCCCTGCAAAAAATCATGAATATAGCTCAACTCCTTTTACCTGATTTTGGGTGGAGAACAAATTTCATCACTGTCACTTTTTTTATATGGCGAGCTATTCCGAGCTTTTTTTTTGGCATGGGTCACGTCGAGGGCAACCCACAAGACTCCCTGCAAAAATTATTGACATTGCTCAATTCCTTCGACCACTTATTGGGTGGACAGACAAATATAAAAATATATATTTACTTAAATCTTCAACGACAACATTATCACCTCTCTCATTTTGTTTGCGGGTGATAATTACTGGTTTACTTATGCATTTCATGCTCACCTCAAGCACATAGATATGGAATTCATTTAAACCAATTGCATAACCGAACTTAATTTGCAAGAGCTGAAATACACTGATTTAAACGCGAAAAATATCCCTAGGCTGAACACATATGGTGTGGCAGATCTTAACTACGCCTGAAGCACATTTGCATTGATCCATTAGGGCTTATGTGTCCAGTTTTCGCTGAGTAGATACAGCACTCGATGCATCAACAAAGAACTGGCTATGAGCATAAAGAAAGAAGAGGTGCCGCTAGAAATTTTATTCCGTCACCTCTGGCCGTTTCTACTGTAGTATTCTTATCACTTAGCTGCTGATACAATTCTTTCGAAATTCTACTTACTCTTCTGGCGTCGAAGTTGGTCACCACTCCTGGGTTGGGACATTTCTTGAAGAAGAGCTCTTGTCCAGACACTGCCACGAAGCACAGCGCCAGCAGAGCTAATATCGAAACTGACCTGGACATTCTGATGGACAATCAATCGTACTACAGTGTTGTATAGATCAAATTTGACCACAGGTCTCGAGTTATACCTGAAATTAAGAAAAAATTTGCACTTGAGAACGTGTATCATTTTTGAAAACTGGCTCAAGTCTTTGCAGCGCCACTTCTTGACATATTTAATTGGTCTACGGTCATGGGAGATGTTTCACAGGACTTATGAAGCGCAAACGTGACTACGTTACATAAGAAAGAAGGCAGATTTAATGATGGACATATAACCTTACCTTACCTTGAGATTCTTCGGAAGAAGTCCAGGTGACGTTTCTTACATCACCTCACGTGTGTGGAGTCACTCTGCTGGGTGTCTTCTGTGGTGCCGCAGTTTGAAACCAAAGAGAGAACCAGCAGCGAATTATCTCCACAGTGCACGTAACCGCTGACCGCTGGTCTATCTGGTATTCTTCTTAAATG
>LQNS02278097.1:17587036-17611930 GCA_001587735.2 Parhyale hawaiensis
AGATTGCTTTTAGACTGTTAGCTATACAGCTGACTTTAGCATTGCGATAGCAGGATATGAATACATAATCATAACCTGAGCATTATCGTAGTGCCTCAGCAGTAGACCCTTTATGGTCACTGAGCCGACGATTTTTCCTCGTAGCGGTCACGCGGAGATGGAGGGCCTGTGAAGGTTTATGTACCGCGGATGACTGGGATTATAGCTCGGCGTTGTCCTTTGCCTCAGTGCACTGAATGATTCAGCAAAACTGTATGTTTTTCTTCACAACATCGTCTTCACGAACGACAATTGGCTGCCTAGCGATACGACGGAATAATATTGATGGGTTTGTGTTTATGAAGTCCTATGTGCATAAATTTGAATGCTTAACTGAATAACGTAAACAGGTAAATTAAACAGATAAACGTTGTGAATACGAACACAACAAGCTCACCTATTTGAAAGCTAGCAAACTTAGGCGACTCAAAAAAAAAAAAAATAATTACGACTGTCACTATAAAATCGCCACTTTCTGCTGAGGGATAAACATAGACCCAGGGTGAGATTACTTAGGTTCGTTCATCGTATGTTGTGGGGAATGGAGCCCTGAGGTGGACTTCATAGTCGCCTCACAGCCGCTTAGCGTAAGCTAGGCCTTCGGAATAGTTTTCTTGCTTGCCCGTATAGAACTTCCTCACCTATTGTCGCTGCACTGGCGCTCTCCGTTGCATCCTTCATTTTCTTCCTTCCCTTCTCATTCTCGCGTGTGGTGATCAAGTGCGGGAACATCTTCTTGCAAGCATTCCTAGTTACTCTTGACATTCTGCATGTTCCTGTCTCTTCTTCTTTACATCGTCGGTTACATACTCGAAAAAGCCTTAACTACTCATCTTGGGCCCTATTGCTTCTCCAGTATTATAAACTTATACTGATTATTTTTGTTTTATCACTTGCGCTCTTCCATTCTGGTTTCTGTTGGTTGCATTTTTGATGACGGCAGTCTTAATTTGCATGCTATACTGACGCTAATACGACACAAGCGGAAAATATGCCTAGGACATTACTATGCTACATGCGTTAACATGTAGCCGGCAGTAATACGCTATAAACGTCGATCGGCTGCCGTCATGAATTTGCCGAAGACTAAAATACGATAGATATATAGAGTACATATTTGGCTACAGTAAAATCTCTAAGATCAATTTTGCTAAATTAACAGTTTTTACAAATTTTATAGCTAAATCTTAGACAGTACTGTCATGTAACTCAGGAATTGAACATTCTAGGCAACAAAAAATAATGCTCAAAAGATACGCAAAAATAATATTCATCAATTGTCTGTGAAATGACATGGATACAGCCATCGTGACAGGGTAAGTCTGCGTGTTCATTCTTCCGGCGGGTGAGGGCCACAGAAAGTATTTTCCGCGCGGGTGCTTTCTTTCTTCCGTCTACTTCTCTTTTCATTTTCCGTCTCATGGAGATACTTCAGGCCTAATTTCCCCGCCAGTAGTAGGGCACTGAGCCAACTGAGACCTTCCAGCTGGAATACCGTGTTTAAAATGGCTACTAATAATAAGTGCCGCGCTGCCTCTAGGTAGAAAAACACAAAATCTAATAATACTTCAAACTACCTCTTTTTGGCACCGGGTGAAGCTGCGAGAAGACAAGCTCATACTGCGAATATTACATTAAACTGTGGATGAACTTACAACTTCTGGGCTTTATTAAAGCTTTCACTAGTCAAGCTTGGGTTATTTTCTGCACAAAACATTGTAGTTTCCAGGCAAGAGGCGTCTCTGCGTAGACCCTCCTAACTCCTTAATGGGAAGCTGAAAATAATCCCTGGTAGCAAACGCATTATAGCAGTGACCATGCGCGAACTTTCGCCAGGTAAAAAGTTAGCCCTAACTGTACTCAGCTCTGATTCTTCTCTACAAAAGGTTAGCCTCCGTAGGAATATACCTTATAGGACGTCGTATCCTGGTAGCAATGTAACACAACCTGAATTGGGCTAAGTTGCACATGCTTTCATGTAAGAGTTCAACTTCGGCCATATTGTGACAATGGTGTTACATTCGTTCTGTTCTATAAAACTATGCCATTGCCTTTATCTGGTCCGAGAAGAACTATTGATTGATATTCACTAAGGATTTTAAGTGTTCTAATAAATTCTTCATCAAGGTTATTGCGGACCGGGTTGAAGCTGTATAAACCGTTGAATATGCCAGGTGCCTGAGGTGACTGCGTACTTGATTAAGTCTACCTCTAGTTGTGTAAAATCAAGAGAAGCTCAATGTGACATCGACTTTTTGGAAGCGTGTATTCAGCATCGTCTAACACCCAAATTTGTAGGTTTTCGACTATGCAATCGACAGCTGGCGCCTAGAAGATAAATAAGTTTAAAAGTCTTCTTTGAGAATCTATTACTTAACTCTCGTTTTTTCCGCGTAGAGGAAAGCTTGGAATAAAAACGAGATTCGTCTTTCCTCACCTACAATCTCTAACATATTGGTTTGATTTTATGTATCTTCGAATGTATATTCGTTCAAGTACCTGATCTAAAATGCATTCGTACTGTATTATCGATATCTGTTGATTAATTAACGTTTTATATAAGCCATGCTTTAATTTACTTTTGTTTTTAGTTATTTGAATTACCTCTGGAGCATTTTTAATTTGTTTTAATACACCGTAACTGCTAGCAATCTTCTCTAGACAGAGGAACAGAGGAAAGATTACTGCCGAAAAGAGAGCATTTGCTTCATGTCTTAAGACCATGCGCTGTAATACTGATATTACATGCAGTTGCAATGATTTTTGTCCTTACGAAAGTTCATATACTACAGTATCATACCTATAACTCTTACGTATACCTACATACAACTCAAACTACTACGTTTCTATACCCCTAGAAAACACCAACATAACATCTCAATAATTCCTGCGGTAACGACTTGTCTCATCCCTGCACAAGTGACCCTCACTTACTGACGGTCGAGGTCATCTCACGCCTCTATATATAGCCACAATTTCTACCTGTGCCTCGGCCCATGCACTCGAAAGGTGGTTATTGAGCCTCAAGCTTGGCTACTTGCCTCTATGCTACCTAGCAATTTCGCTATATCATGGGTTATTTTGTTCCACTAATGCTACAACCTACTTGTTTCTAATTACATCTGCCAAGGGCGTTATGTTCTTGTCGTGTTTGTTTGTTTGTATTTTTTTGTTCGTTTGCCACCGAGATTACTCAAAAACAAAGAACGGATCTTTAGGAAACTTGCAGGGATTGTTAGGGATGTTAACGGTAACATATGATTAACTTTTGGTGAAAGATCATTCATCTGTTTGTCTGCTTCTTTTTTCTTAGTACCATAACTCAAAAAGTTACGGACAGATTTTCACGAAATTTGCTTCAGTTGTCAAGTATACTGCTATGAAAAAAATGACTAAAAGTTTTTATTGATCTGTTGGTTCGTTCGTTTGTCGCTGTGTTTGTTTTTATGCTTGTCAGCACAATAACTCGAAAAGTTATGGAAAGATTTTTATGAAATTTACAGGACTTGTTAGTAACGCTAAAAAACTTAAAACATTAAATTTTGGTGATGATCCGATAATCTATTTGCGCGTTTTACTTATGTTTGTCATAATCTTTGTTTGCAGCATAGCTCAAAAAGTTATGAACAAATCTTCGAGAAAATTACGAAAGCTGTTAACTCTATCGAAAAGCATAAATGATTAGATTTTGGTATTGATAGAAAAAAAGGTTCAATTCGATTATTGGACTATCATTCATTTTCGATATTTTAAAGTCATATATAAGTAGAGGGACGTATTTAAAGACATTTTTACCGCAAATGTATAGTTTCCAAGATATTTGGCTTTGAAATTTTTATTGGCGTCCGGCATTGAGGCAGCTTGTTGAACAATACGGCGGCGCAACGCGCTGTCGCTTTACAGTGGTTTTTATATTCTTTTTGTAGCAAATTAACAGAACTAGATTTTTCTTTATAATTTTATGATATTTTGATTTTTGAAGTATTACAAAGGTAGAAAGACTAATTTTTAAGACAATTTCTCAAGAATGACCTAGATAGGAATAGCAGGGACGAAAAGACGAAGAAAAAGAATTATGACCGGCACCTGGCGCGACGCCGCCACCCGTGATGAAGGCGTGAACGGTACAGAAATGGCTGTTGCAATGGATGAAGGTTGTGCCGGTTGCTCCTTGGAATATTGAGAACTCATGGGAAATTCATAAAAGTCCGTCCATAACTTTTCGAGTAATGGCAATAAGAAAAATGAGGCAGGCAAACAAACAAACGGATGGACGGATCTTCACCAACAGTTAATCATCTGTTCCTCATAACATGCCTCACAATCTCTGCAAATTTCGTCCCAATCGGTTCATAATTTTTTTGAGTTATCATGGTGACAGACAAAGAGACAGAGACAAACAGACAGACAGGACGAAAACATAACCTCCTTGGCGGAGGTAACAAGAGTACTCTGAGAAGGTATACCTCTGCTAAGCAAGGCAACACTAACGAAAAATTTAAATTGGCTCCGAAACCATGATTTTCTTTCTATCAACACTAAACCAGTTCACTTGTGCTTTTTGATATATTAAGATTGTATATACCTCTGCCAAGCAAGGCAACACTCTGCCAAGCAAGGCAACACTAACGAAAAACTTAAATTGGCTCCGAAACCATGATTTTCTTTCTATCTACACTAAATCCTGTTCACTTGTGCTTTTTAATATATTAAGAGTGTCTGTAATTTTCTTTGAGATCCCTACATATTTTTTTGAGTTATACTGCTAATAAACACTTAAACAAACATAAGTCAAACACACGAACGAAACAACCGATTATCACCAAAATTTAATCAATCATAATTCAAATTTTTTGCCATTATTCACATCTAAGTCAACCCACCTGACTCCCTACAAAAATTTATGATCATAATTGCTCAGCTTCTGCCTCTTTATATGTGGAGTTACAGATTCAACGCCGTCATTTTGATAGCCAACTACCACAGGATATTTGCCAGTTTTCTTATCGCAGTCAATTCGCCTGATTCCAATTAAAAAATATTTTATCAATATAATTAACTGTACTCGGATACTTCTACCACTTATTGGGTGGACAAACTTTTTGAGTTACGTTGCTGGCAAACATAAAATCGAACATACAGATGAACAAATAAACAACGTCACAAACGTGGCCATTATTTTGCTCTTCCTAACTTATCTACCCCTTCGTGCAAATCGCATAAAAATCCGTGTGAATATTTTTAAATTATCTAACAAAACAGAGGCAGATAATAAGCTAGCGGTTGAACGGATCTCCACCAAAAGTTTTGCGTCCCGTCCTCTTAATGTGCTTAGTTTTTTTTCAAAAATATTGCAAAGAACTGTCGAGATATATTGGAGCTATCTTGGCGACAGACAAACACAAACAGACATACAAATAGACTAGATAAAAACATAACCCTTTTGGCGGAGGTAAATATTATATTAACTCCCCAGGGCCACGGCCACCTTTGGGTAAACTTTTTCATGATGCAGAAAACAAAAATACAATATTAGCCCCATTAGGTTGTGTCACTTCACTTGACAGTTAATATAAAAGTTATAGAATAAAAAACAAATTCGAATTCTTCCTGAGGATGAATAGAATACTATCGTGGGACCAGCGTCAGCGGTTATGCGCAGTGTGGAGATATTTCGCTGCTGGCTCTCTCTTTGGTCGCTAACTATACGACCGAGCAGAGGAAACCTAACATCAGGATTTCACTCACGTGAGATAATGTGGAAAACGTCACCTGGACTTCATCCGAAGGCTCACAAGGCACACAATGTAAAGGAGTCAACTATTATATAACCAGTTTTGAGACTCGATACTGAGCAAAACCAAGGCAAACGGAACAGTTAGATAGGGCAAAATTTTCCAGCTATGCAGCGGTTGATAATAACTGAGAGTAATGTGCCCACACTTAGAAAATTCCCAGTTGCGGGAACTAATTTGTTTCCCCTAGAAATTTTCCGGCGTCTTTGCTGTTAGATTGACGGCAAAATTATAAAACCGAAATATGCTTTTCTCATGTAGTTCTGATGCACTTTCCGAAAATGTTATTGACTGTTTATTCAGTAAAATCTAAAAAAAAACACCTTTAGGAGTTTGCAATAGACGGTTTCATCGATTTTCACAGCGCAATTTGCACCTCCACCTTCATAGGATTCTTTAATATTTTATGGGCAAATATCTGAAACGAAAACGTTAGGTCAGGCTAGCGAAGACGGTTTCATCGATTTCCACTTACCTCTCTTCGATAGTATTGGCTGAAAATCTGAGGAAAAAAACAAAATTGCGTTTCCTAAAAAATATATAGAAAACATCTATCTGTAAATGCTCTTAACATTGCTCGAATAAAAGCAAGTATACATTCGTAAAGAGCATAAAATACTGCAGTAGAAAAGCGTATTCCGATTTCATTATTCAACGGGCAGTGAAACCGAGAAGATCCATTTTTCGATTTTGAGAATGAAATCGACAAGTTTTTTGCAATAAATAACATTTAGTATAGCAGTAATGTTATCCAGCCGGTTCTTTCGAAGCCAAAACTGGTCAAAAGTAAAGCATTTTCGCACTCAGAAGTAGAGAGCTCTTTGTTTGTGACTGAGATCAAATCAATGAGTAAAGTAGGTATAGGACGCCTTCGACTGGGTCGTCAATGTCGATCTAAGCCAAGCACACTTCACTTAACTTGTCCGAAACTGCAGACAGGGGCCCTGGCTTCGACCTCAAGTATTAACTCAAAATTGATCTCCTGTGAGACTTCAGTGAACTCAGTCTTAGTTCGTAAAATGGAAATTTCCGTCGGTTCAACGTAACCTAGCTGTTTCTAAGGACTGCAACGCGATTCAAAGTGACAAAGCAAAAGTTCCTGTCTGCAGGTCCGGACAAGTTACGTGAAGTGTGCTTGGCTGAGATCGACTTCAACGGCCCAGTCGAAAGGGTCCAAAGTGCAGTGGATGAATTTACTTGATTCGATAGAGCACTGACTTAGTAACACCATCAGGTGTCGACTGAGCCCAGCTACGGCTGTCCGCTGTGTTTAATATCAAGTGTTCATCACATGATTATCGACCGGAGGAAGCCGCAATACAGACAAGTGTTTCGACCCCGAGTCAAATACACGTGTTTCGTCTTCGGAACTTGCATTCGATATTGTAAATGTGAATAATTTCAAATGCGACTCACTTGCGGATCGATATACAGCAATGAAATGGTCGATAGTGGAAAAGTGTATGCTTATACTATTGAAGTGTTGCATGTAGGTAGTAGGGACTATAACATTCCCTTCATGAAAAATTAAGGTTTATGCGAGTTTTCATTTAAAGCATGCCTAGCTATTCTCTAAGCGTACCAGCTGGTCTATACACCCACAAATTAGCTTCTATTCGTAGTGTTTTGCCTGTATAGTTACCAGTTTCTATCAGTCTATCGATTCCAATAGCTGCTTCATTAAACGTGCGTGCTCTTCGGTACACGTGGCAAGCGATTAGCTATTTTACTTAGCAGTTTGAGCTATGGCAGCAGGGTCACTGCCCTAGAGTTTTGTGCTAAGTCCTCACAAGTGAGGTGATTCTTCTTCTGTAGTCGACATTGCAGCGCCAGCACTTCTACCACTGAGACAGTCCACCTCCAGGGTAAATAACCTAGCATAGACCAAACCATACATCGACGGGACTCTGGCCCCTGCAATTGGGCCTGACTGCACGGTGCAGCAGATGCATTTTTATAGTTGTCCAATTACTTTTTCGTGCTTTGTTTAGGCTATTTGATCCAATTCTTTTACCTTCAGTAATGACTGGCAAACCTTTACATACTTCTTAAACTTCTATAAGCAATGTAGACGAGCAATGTACGTACGTTGACCGTACGTAGAGCAACTGTTAACGACATCGCTTGATATTTGCAATAGTTAGTGAAATAAACAGTTTTATTTTGTTAAACAGAAGCTTCTCAAATTCGTGGTATACTCGATTTGTATTCAAATGCCAAGTAAACATCTGATGAAAATGTTTATGAAACTCATTAGGTAGCTATAAAGGTTAAGCGAGATCGTCAGAACGGACTGCAGAGCTGAAAGGTGAGTTGGAGCAGCTTGCAGCCACGGAGTGATGAAGCACTGGCAGCCAGTTGGTGATCTAGCATTGGAAGCAGTGAAGTGATCTAGCATTGGAAGCAGTGAATTGATATAGCATTGGCAGTAGTGGAGAGATGCAGCATTGGTGGCCGTGAAGTGATCTGAATGAAGCACTGGCCGCCATGAAGTGGTGTAGTATTGACAGCACTGAAGTGATTCAGCATTGACAGCCGTGAAGTCACATTGCATTGGTGACCGTGAAGTGATATTGCATTGGCAACCGTAAAGTGATGTCGCTTTTACAGCTGTTAAGATATATCATTGGTCGCCCTGAAGTGATGTAATGTAGGGCACTGTGAAGTGATTTAACTACGGCAACCATGACGTTTCAACTTAGGCAACCGAAAAGTGATGCAAAAAATGAAACCATGAAGTGATATAACGTAGGCAACCGCAAAGTGGTGTAATATACCTAGACAGTTATGTGAAATGATATTGACATTCACGATGAGCAGCTTTAGACAGTTCCAGTAATCAAGGGTTGTATCACCCTTGAATTGATATGGTTTAACATCATTTACCGGCTGTCTTGACTTCTTTATCTCAGAGCTGAACATGTAGCTATTTTTAGTTCATTGGAAGGTACAATGTAGTATTACTCTGCCTTTAATTCATTTTGCAGCATTACTGGATTTTCTTAACCTCACTTTTGATGCGGCTATTGGGATGAATTCGACAGAAAACTCTACATATCTTTATAAATTTCTGAGTATATTGCTTAAGTCAGTCTTTGGAAAAAACTTAATCGAGTGTGATATTAAAGTACATCACGTGTATTACGTATGAGTCATTTTTGTAAAATTTTAATATCCCTAGAAGTTAAATGAATTTTCAATTTTTTTTGTGTCCGAAGGTATGGTGTACATCACCCACTGAAGATATGTGATTGTGAATTTAGATTCCCCGTTCTGCAACGCATTCTCTTTGGTACGACGAAGAAATTAATCTTTGTTTCAGGTCTCATTGATTATTAGAACTCAGTTTATGAACACTTACGTAAATCGGAAAACTGTTCAATATTTTTTGATACACGTTCATGATAATATATTTAGAAAATTAACCAAAGCCTCTTACAACTACAGAGTAGGTGGCATATTACGAGTGAAATCATGTGCTAATTACAGTTGGCATAATGCGCATGACGTCAAACCTCTCTGAGAATGCCCACAATGGACTTTCTAAAAATTAAACTTCAATGTAGTGCACATGTAAGATTTAGCCAGGAAACCTATCCGTTGTCCATGTAGAAAACACATACGCTGCCTATATTGGGAGATCCCACATAGGTTAGATGTGGGAAGATCCACTATCTTTCTAATGTAGGATACAGCTGTGGAGCGCATTTGTTACATAATTGGGAGTCACCATGCATTGCCTACGATGGGAAAAGTCACAGGATCCCACATGGGGCTGATGTGGAAGGACCCACATAACTAGCGAATTGGGTTATAGATGGGAAGCCCACATTTTACCCATATGGCAAACACCACATTTTGCTCACGGTGGGCAAGCCCTAATGGGTCCATTGGGTCATAACATGGAACAGCCCAGTCGTGGGTACTCCAGTAGGAGCCCATAATGCCCATGGTACCCAACAGTTACCCATCTTCCCACCTGGCACCCTTGTGGGGCTCACGAAGAATTGTTACTCGGAAATTAGCACAATAACTCAAAACGTTCTGCATGGATCTTTTGAAATTCGCAGGAGTTATTAGCAATGTTAACAGACATAAATGATTAAACTTTGAAGCAGCTCGGTCGGTTCATTTGTGAGTTTGACTAAAGTTTGTCATAATGTTTATTACGAGCACAACCCGAAAAGTTATGAACGGATCAAGAAAATCGCAGGAATTGTTACTACTATCAAAAGGCGCCAATGACCTTATTTTGCTGCTGATACCAAGAAAATCACGGTTTGAGAACCAATTTGAATTTTTCGTTACCATTGCTTTGCTACGGCAACCATGAGAGCATGCGCTCTCAAAGTGCTCAAGTTAAGTCTGTATATGTTTAAAATACTGCGTGCCTCAAAATGATTTTTCAGCTGTGAGATTACTTTGCGTAAAACCATTTTCTTATTTATAGACGAGTACGTTTCACCAAGTTTATACGATTAGCTGGAAGCAAAGTACAGTATTTCATTTCTAACTAAATAATTATTAGTCTTTGAGTATAGTATTACTATAGTATTAAATTACTTGAAGTTAAATGCAATATGAACGTAGTTGTATAGTTAAGTTTTAAAAAAACAAACAAAACTCGAGCACTCTGAGAACCCATACCCCATAAAGCAGGGCAACGACTCTCAAACCATGGTTTTCTTAGTAGCCAGAGGTGGGTTACCAGACTAATAAAGCGGTAAAGCAGTGAATCGGTAATACCGCTTCATCCTGGATCGTTACCGCTTTATCGTTATCGTATTCGGCTGAAAATTACCGCAATACCGATACCGGAACTTGGACAATTTTTAAAGTGGTGACAATAACGGTTATAGCCAGAACTGGCTAAAACATGGCCATTTCTATTATGATTCCATCGTGCATGAAACTGGTACGATCAAACTAAAAAGTTCTTACGGTGATATTACTGATTAAAGCGGCCTACAATTAATATTATCTACCATCTTAATATAACAAACTGCTTCTTGTATTAATTTTGTGACAGCCTCTTAATGAAATAGGGGAAAATAGGCCAGGTTATCCCTCTATCTGAATGCACTTCTTGCTTAAACACTTTGTGAACTTGAAACAAAACACATTTTTGGAGTCTCTCTCATCTGTTTGCTCTCAGTTCATGGCGTATAAATTCAATAGATGATCAACGAAGCGATAATTTTTTACGGAACAGTAGACACAATTATTTCTGCTATAGATTTTTAACGGAACAGTTTTTGCTTCAAGAGAAGGACTTGAATGCACTGAAGGTCTCTCTTATCTAGTTGTGGGGATCTAGTATATACCGCTCGGGGAATCTAGCTCCTAATTCTCCTTGAGACCACGTCCGTTCATGTGTCTGTATGTTACGCTTCTCAGTATTTGCGGAACTTCAACTTGCGTGAAGCTCTGATTTTGGTTGGGAAAAAGTTAGTTAAATCCAAGCTGTGTTTTCGCCTCCACTCTTGAAAAAATTTGCGGGTAATTTCGAATCAAACAAATTAAGTTGATTTTACACGCACCATACATGCAGTAACGATTTTCGTATCTTGTAATATTTACTTTACTGGACCTGAATCAGATGGTTCCTGCGGTAGACACCAGGAGAGTGGTGTTTGTTAAGAGCAGGGCTGAGGCTATTGCTGGAGCAGTAAGGGTTTTACCTTGTCGGTAGATTATAATTATCTGCATTGATGATCCTATCTCTGTGTTTAATGACTTGTCTGTGTCTGTTGTGGAAAGGTTTGTCCCGAAGAGGACTATTCTTGCGAGGTCTTGCGACAAACTATGGTTTGACGACCAGTGTCGGTTAGCCTTCGAAGCTAAACAAGCGGCTTATCGGCATGGCGGTGTTCGCGTGAACACACGTTGAGGCTGACCTTTGTTGATTGTAGGGCCGAGGCTAAGCGTGTTTAAGAGAGGGCACAGCATCGTCAGAGGCTGCGTTCCAGGGAGTCGTTGTTGAGTATTGACAATCCACATTGTTGGTGAAGTGAGCTAGAGGGTTCAGTTTTTGGAGCTGAGCCTTCGTTGCCACCCCTTGTTGGTACCGGTGGGGACATAACATTTACAAGCACTTCAACTATACTAGTTAACTAGAGTACTTTGAAATTTCCACTAAGCCGTTTGTTTTAAGAATTTACAATGCCTATTTATATGGTGGATTTTTCTGTCAGATAAATAATATTGTTTTTATTTTAGTTGGAAATACAAGATTTTGCATTGAAACGGATCAACCGAACTGCAACAAAATTTAATTGTCTATGTCTTGTAACATTGCTGACAACTTTTGCAAATTTTATAAAGATCCATTCAATACTTTTTGAGTTATTGCGCTAACAAGCACAAAAATAAACCTTGCAACGAACGAACGGACAAACGAACTGATCATCACAAACATTTTGCTATTTGCTCCTCGTAACAAATCTAACAGCTCATGTAAATTTTATGAAAATCCTTGAATGACTTTTTAGGTTAGGGCATTGAGAAAAAAAGGCAGACAAACAAACAGATGGACTAATTTTCACCCGACGTTAATCATCTGTTACTGTTAATATACCTAACAATCCTTGAAAATTTCGTAAAGGTCCGTTCGTAAATTTTTGAGTCATCTTTGAGACAGACAGAGAGAAAGGAAGACAAACACGACAAAAACATAACCTCCTTGGCGGGGGTAAATTTATGTATTTATGTATATATTTAAATTATATATATACTTGTATGTACGGTATATACAAATACAAGTATTTAAATCATCAACGAAAACATCATCACCTCTCTTTGCTTTGCTCGCGGGTGATAATAATTCTTAAGCATTATAGGCTTATAGCTTGATGGCATGTAGCCTAACGCCACTCTGACCACACGTATGCAATATTGACAACCAATTTTACAAATGGAGGTATTCTCGTTATTTCATTATTACCTTGCTTACCATAGAAGAATAGTGAAGCACAGTAAGGCCTCAAGGTACCAAACATTCTGATGCCGATCACAGCACCAAGTTTCGGATCCTAAATGAATTTTCATCCTGATATTCTGCGTCTTCTCCTATAAGGACTGTGAGCCTGCAGCATTACTCTCGACTAACAGTTACTCGTAATGTTTCATTTTCTGTCAAACTTGTCACAGAAAACCATAGTTGTATGGATATCTTTGTTAGTAGCATTCTTCGATTACATATTGCGTATTGAAGGCACTAGCGATCAGATAATTTCGTCTAAAGGTAAAAAAGTGTTTTCTTAATCTACTCATCTTCAATACAGATTACGAATGTGAAAGCGGTTTACAGCGTTCGGCTCTACTTTTTATACGCATGACTTTGAAATTCCCATTGTTTTCCTATGGGAGAAAATACCCGGGGAAGACAAAGTGTAATGGAACACCTTTTAAATAGGTTTTTTAACCTAACCTACACTATTGCATAAGTAAAAAATATTACGAAAACTGAAAAATTGTGAATAAAATGTAAATAAAGCTCAATTCTACGTATACCTATTGTACGAGTTTTATCACGATGGGACCATAAATGACGAAAAATTTACCTCCGTCTCCCGGGGGACGGGAGATCGTAACTCGAAACTATGTAGATGCGACCGCCAAAAACGGACTCCAAATTCGGATTCTACATTGAAAACTGAGAAAAAGAGAATGATAATAAGATACAAAAAAATAAGTGCTTAAAGTAAGGTAACACCTGCCTAAAATTTTAAAATTATGAGCAGGGAACAGGGCTCATAAAAAGAAGCGAGAGATTTAGGGAATTCCTAGCCGCAAATGGAAATCCGTGATATTAGACTGGTGCATCTACCATGCTATGAGGCATCGCTTTCCTCGAGGGACTTCGTTGTTTGCCTACTCCTTAGTCAGCGCTCTGGGACGTTTCCCATGCTTACATTTTTTTTGCCTTGAAGATCTTCTCTGGTGTTATAATAAATACTGTTCTTGTATTTTTTTCCCTTTCGTGACTAGGTTGTTTGGCAAGTGCTCGTTCTCCCTAGGCTTTTTTTTATATATGATGACGTGCTTTATGTCCCTTAATTACCTTTCCATTCACCTAGCATCATTATCCAATTCTTTAGCTTGTTTTATCCACGTTAGAGGATAGCAAAAAATCACTTTCGTTTGCAGTGCAAGGATTAATATGTATTAATTCTGGTATACTCGGTTATCAAAAGTAACCATGAAGACAAGGTGTTGATATGTCTTCATTTGTTAAACTTGAGGTACTGATTTGGCTATGTAGGATGCTCTGTAACTATCAACTTTATTACCCTCCAAAGTTATTTTTTGTCTTGATTGTCTGTCCGCTGTTTGTCTGTTTTTTGTTTGTCAGTCACAAGATAACTGAAAAGTTATGAACGGATCTTTACGAGATTTACAGGGATTGTTTGGCACGTTAACAATAGGAGATGATTAACTTTTGGTTAAAATCCGTTCTTCTGTTTGTTCGTTTGTCTGCCTTTTTTGTTAGGGTCATAACTCAAAAATCTATGGATGGATTTTTATGAAATTATCATGAGTTATTAGGTGTGTCACGGAGACTAAATGGGCAAAATTTTGTGATGATTTTTTTTTTGCTGTGTTTGATTTAGTGCTTGTTAGCACAACAACTCAAAGTTATGAATGGATCTTCATGAAGTTCGCAGGAGTTGTTAGTAATCGTAAAGGACACAAATGCTTCAATTTTTTTGTGATGTTCGGTTGGTCCATTTGTGTGTTTAGTTATGTTTGTTAGCCGCATAACTCTACTAGAGCACTTTGAGAGCGCATACCTCCGCCAAGCGAGGCAACGGTAGCAAAAATTGAAATTGGCTCTGAAACCATAATATTCTTTGTATATACACCAAAATCTAACCATTTGTGCCTTTGGATAGTAATAACAGTTAGTGCAATTTTCTTGAAGATCCGTTCATAACTTTTTGAGTTATACTGCTAACAATCGTTATGACAAACATGAGTCAAACATAGAAATGAACAAACCGATCTGCACCAAAATTTAATCATTTATTTCTTTTAACATTACTAACAACCCCTATAAATTTCATAAAGATCCATTCATTGTTTTTTTCGAGTTATTGCGCTAACAATCATAAAATTAAAAAAGTGACAAACAAACGAACGAACAAGCGGATCATTACAAAAATTTGGTCATTTACTCTTTGTTATATACCTAACAACTCATGTTAATTTTATAAAAATCCATCCTTAGCTTTCTGAGTTATGGCATTGAGAAAAATGAGGTAGACAAACAAACGGATGAACATACCTTCACCAAAAGTTGATCATCTGTTCCTCCTAACATACCTAACAATCCCTGTGAGTTTCTTCCAAATCGGTTCATAACTCTTTGAGTTATCTTGGTGACAGACAAACAGGACAAAAACATAACCTCCTTGGCGGAGGTAATAAGTTGAGCACAGATCTAGAAAGTTACATAAACTGTTAATGCTATGAAGAGGCACAAATGAAAAGATTTTGGTGTTGGTGCAAAGAAAACCATGGTTTTAGAACCAATTCGAAGTTTTCGTTGCCTTGCATGTCGGAGGTATGCGCGCTGAGAGTTCTCTAGTTAGGTGTTTAATAAAATGGGAAGGTGAGCGCAGATGATATAAAATTATTTGAGCAGGCCACACCCCACCCTATAAGTTAATATACAGCATGCAGTCAAGAACCAAAACATGACCTGCATCTCCGTTGCTTCGATACTTGCTAAAGTAAATTTCTACATAAGGCACACCAGTAAATTTCGTCATAAAACTGCATTAGTCTTACGTAAAAAAAGCTTCGATTTATGAATATAATAACGAAATTAGGGCAAATGACTAGTTTATTTTTTGAGCAATTAATTTTTCAAATCTGAAACTGAAAAATTTGAGTTTTTTTTTGCAAAATGGGCAACAGTAGTAGGTTTGTTTGGTAGTACTGTAGGTTTGTTTGGTAGTAATTAACCTAACTCAACCTAGCCTAATCCGCTTAAACCCAACCTAACCTAACCCAATTAAGCCCAACCTAACTCAACGCAATCTAACGTAACCTAACCTTACCCAACCTAATTTACTTAATCTAACCTAACCCGCGTATAACCTAACCTTACCTAATCGAATTTTTTCTAACTTTACCGTACCTAACCTTGCATAACCTTACCTAATATTACCTACCCTTACCTAGGTTAGTTACTAACGCTATCTAAATTTTATTTACATCAAGATTAGATAGGAAAAAAATTTTATATGATCATAGCCAAAGAACTAAGCATTTACCCCCTTTTTCATCACTGTATTCGTAAATCGAACCCTCTTTTACGTAAGATCAATGCAATATTTTACGATATTCGATGTTGTGCCTTTTGTAAAATAATACCCTCGCTAGCATTTCACTGCGCAATGCATCATATATGATACTGTTTTACTAGTGTTATCCCTACGTGGTAGATAAATTAAACGGCGCAGTGAAGTGCTACAGACAAACCAGCTTAAGCAGTCCTTTAGGGGCGGGGTTAAATTGAACACAGCAGTGCCAAATCTAATAATTGACTATTGGACTTTGAGTATTCGAATATAATATAATTTTATCGGTTGAGAAAAGTTATACCACGAGCTAAGTGAGATTTGGCAAAATTGCTTATCGTTCTTAGCCACACCCATCGGACTCCTTGTGCTGGTTTGACTATAGTATAGTCTTTTATTTCATATTTTTCGCTTAAACGATAAGTCGCATCATCAGAGCATAAATTCACCTGGCAAATAATTAATTCAACGAAACAGCACCTTTCTTCATTCCCAGATGGTTCTCGTTATCCCTAAAGATTATCTCGCTCTTTTCCTTCGTTGTTGTTGTTCTACTCTACTAGTTGGCCATATAGGATGGACCATAAGCTAAGGGTTAGGTTAGTTAGCTTCCCCACCTTATGTTACGGAGAGCTGTGACTTTAGAGGGACTCTGTATATGGTTATTTTATCCATAGGTAGGTAGGCCTGCGGGACGTCTATCCTTTGCACCTACTTTGCTTCTGTCCATTTTTATAGGCACTCATACTGTGAGTTTTACTTATTTTTTTTTGTTGTTCTGTTCTTCATCTTCGTAGTGACTAGCTGTTCCTATGCTCGTATATTCTGTGTGGGAACACCTTCGTGAATTGATTGGTTCCGCATTTACCTTAGTGTGGGTATTCTTTGTATCTTCCTTTTTCTCTTCTAGTGCCTGTCATTTGTTAAGAATTAGGGAAACCTAAACTTATTTCTCTAATATTAATAATACGATACGAAATAGAACCGGACAAGTTCAATGTCCGGTTCGCTAAGATTGACGTATCGAATGATGCATACTAATTTGTCAAAAAAGGAAAAAAGAATAAAAAACCTCTGGTTACTACAGAGTTTGGGTTAACCAAACCAAATAAAACGACCGTTGTTATAAAGTTCTTAGGCAAATAGTACTTCGTTGGACACTCACAGCCCACTGATACCGGTTGCAAAGACAGGCCGCACATGCGGGACAGTGCGATCTTCCATCACAGCGAACGAAGGCATAATAAGCGTGGCCGGAGACATGTCTCTCGAACAGACAGATATCTTTCGGACAGACAGATGTCTCTCGGACAAACAGAAACAGATATCTTTTGGACAAAAATATATCTTTCAGACAAACAGATGTCTCTCGGACATACAGATGTCTCTCGGACAGACAGACGTCTCTCTGACAGACAGACGTCTCTCTGACAGACAGACGTCTCTCTGACAGGCAGATGTCTCTCGGACAGATAGATATCTTTCGGACGAACATACTTGAGGTCGAGATCCACACCGTTCACTGGACAGGAACCTTTCCACTACGCAACAGTGGGCTATAATTCTCAAACTGACAAGCTATTTTTTTTAATGCTGCAGTAGAGTCCTATAAACTTGTTCAAACTGAAATATATCTCTCTTTGATAAAGTGGTGAGAGGTTCCCTAGCGGTTGAATTAAAACCTTTGATTTGTTAGTCTATTAGAAACATTCATATTGCTTGGCGAGCAAATCGGAGACCTTCCGAAAAATTGACAATTTTTTTCCCCGCGATGTCTAATGTAACGTCAGCAGTAAACTTGAAGAATTCAACTTCAGCTCACCGAAATTAGCTCATGATCAGATTCCTCCGTAGCGGTTGAGATGGCTATTTTTTTTTATTCAATTCGTTTCTATAATTTTCGTAGTACAGCGGATCTCTTTATTCTTTACTTACTGTTCTTTTTTCTGCTAAGTTTTTAATCGGTTAGACATTTCCGTCGTTAAATATCTAACCCTGGTATTGCTGCTTTAGCCGTTTGCGGAATTCTTTGCAGTAAGTGAAACTATAACATCGAAGAGAGCCACAGTTCATTTACAGAAGAATAGTTACTTATGCCAGATCTGAGTGTTTGCACATACGCCGTGCAAACCTTCAGGATTGTGGCGTCAAGCCAATAGCGTCACGCTATTGTGCCTTACCTAAGATTCCACGCTGCTATTGACTTGAGGTCACAATTTCGGCAGTATTAAGTAAGTCTTATTAAGACGCAGAGCGGCCTTGAAGTCGCGTAACAATATCAACTTAAATTTAAATTTCGATGTCATTATTATCTTTCGTGAACGAAGTGAGAGAGGTGATAATGTTTTCTCTGATGATTTAAGTATATGTATATAAATATATTTGTCCGTCCTCCCAAACAGTGGTCGGAGTTGAGCAGGTGGAGAAACAAATAAATAAACTAGAGCACTCTGAGAGCGCATACCTCCGCCAAGCGAGGCAACGGTAGCAAAAAAAAAAAATCAAATTGCTCTGAAAGCATAATTTTCTTTGTATAAACTCCAAAATCTAATCATTTGTGCCTTTTGATAGAAATAACAGCTTGTGCAATTTTCTTGAAAATCAGTTCATAACATTTCGAGTTATACTGCTAACAAACGTTATGACAAGCATGAGTCAAACATACAAACGAACTAAACGAAGTGCACCGAAATTCAATCATTTATGTCTTTTAACATTAGCTACTAACAACCCCTATCAATTTTATAAAGACTCATTCATTATTTATTGAGTTATTGTGCTAACAAGCATAAAATTAAAAACAGTGACATACGAACGATCGAACAAACGGATTATTGCCAAAATTTGGTCATTTATTATTTGTTATATACCTGACAACTAATGTTTATTTCATAAACATCTATTCATATCTTTTTGAGTTATGCTGTTGAAAAAAATGAGGCAGACAAACAAACAAACAAACGGATGGACATATCTTCACCAAAAGTTAATCATCTGTTTCTCCTAACATACCTAACAATCCCTGTAAATTTTGATCAAATCGGTTCTTAACTTTTTGAGTTATCTTGGTGACAGGCAGACAGAGACAGTCAAACACGACGCAAACAGAACCTCCTTGGCAGAGGTTATAAATATATATAGGAGTTGAGCAGTGTTCACAACTTTTTGTAGGGAGTTTGGTGGGTAAGCCTAGATGTGACCCATGCTAAATAACTAGGCCTAGCTGACCATAAAAATGACGGCGTTGAATTTGCCTCCACCGCGGTAAACTATCTTACGCCACGAGGCGCTACATTTTTCCTATGTTATGAAGATCTAGTCAGGGAGGGATTGGGCTGTGCCTTCTTGTTCATCAAAAATGACTGCGTTGAATTGCCCCCTACCGCCGGTTGTAGTCTTACGCCACGAAGCGTTATAGTTTTCAATTGATTCTTCTTTGTAATGTTTGGGCTTTCTGTGGTTACTTTATGCTCTACGTGGTTTTTATTACCTGCATGCCCAATGCTCACGGACTTCATGCTGGCAGTCTCAGTTACCGAAAATTATTATAGATTATTTCAACTGGCTCACATCGCAACCGAAAAGCCAGCGACGCTTTGATATCAGCGGAAACCTAACACTTGGCGCAGAGGTTTCATACAAATCAGATTTTCTTGGGCTGAGAAGGGTTCGTCCTGCGTCGAATTTCTCCCACAAAGTTCACCGTAAAAGCCTTTTGAAAGCGTTGCTCTGAGATCAGATTTCCGCACCCGCTCGAACCCCGCCTTGTTTTTTATGAAAGGAGACGGATCCTGACCAACGGAATCGGGCGATACGAGCAAAACTAATCTCCGGACTGACTGCTGAGGATGAGATTCATTTCCAAGCTTGGCTACGTAGGAGTGAAGGGCGCTTTTGTCGAGCACGGATGGCAGCAACACCACCCACCATCGATTGATCTTATATCCTCTGCGGTTAGAGCAAGAGAAAATATCGGGAAGAAGACCCGAAGGGTTGTCATGAGTTGTTGGAATTCAACGAATGTGGTGACTCGTACGCGTACAGAATATGAAACGGAAAGTCAAACCGTGAATAGAGCGGTACGTTTAATGGAGCTTGAATATTGTTAAATACATTTCTGTCACCATAGTACTGAATTGAATGTCTTAGTTCATTTCAAGAATTACTGTTAGAACAAGCGCCCACGTACCAGATTAGAGTAAGTGTTGATTTTGAACATGTTCAATGAGATTGTGTAGATAAGTAACCATAATGGCAGCTGTTTACACATACACTCAAGTCCACAAAGTGCGATGTCAATGCTGCTAAGTGTGGTCTTATTGCAACGCTAATCGCCACAGTGAATATATATATATATATAAGAAATTTATTGCATACTTACTCTTCTTTTCAAACCTTGCTTTCATGCCGTAACCTATTTGTTTTAGTTTATATAGTGTTATACTTTCGAGAGAGGCAAATTATTACACGAAAAAGTGTTAATTGCTGCGGTAGCTGTGGGTAGGGATTAATCTGTACTCCTGTAGCAGATTTTTTTATTTCGTGCATGTCTAAAAGGGTTTCATATTACATCTATCAACTGAAAACGTACTTTTTAAACATCATGCATCTCAGTAAACTAAATACCGCTGAAATACCCAATATCACACACGCAAAGAAACACAAGATTATTCTCCAGGATATTGAACGCTTTTTAATATTGAACCACTAGTTATTTGGGTGCAAAATCTTTTCTATGCCACAGCCGTTATAGCGGAAACTCGACGTTCATATAGTAGTTCAGTGGAACTGTGATCGAGGCGGTTCGCTGCTGTAACTAATACAACATCTCAGTACAGTGCAACTCCTACAACGAAGGCAGGCATATTGTCTCAGTTCGTAAATGGCCAGTTCAGGAAACAATGAGGGTAACAGGAGGACGCAGTGAGACTAAAATAAAACTTAGCCGTGACCGCGAGTCGCCGAATGATGTCACCCCGACGAGTAGAAATTTTTGAGGGGCGAACCTCAGGCCTTCGTACGTTGGGCTCTTAACCGTATCTGCCCCAAAGCGGATGAAATTAAACCGCCCTACCGTTTTTCGCTCACAGTTCTGCTCCCTGTGAAATTCAGCGCCCAAAATTTTGTGACTTTTCTCTATTGAACATAACGATCAATAAAATTTTAATATACCCGCACATTACAGCCAAAATTATTGATATATATAAATATTTCAGAAAATTAGATAACATTTCCGTGTAGATTTTCTTTTCATACAAAAAGAACTTTAAAAATTATCACTAAAAGACAGCAACAAGGCTAGAAATGAAAAATAGAAGCGATTATACACGTTTATCTTGTGAAAGTTTGCAAATTGAGGCAGAAGTGCTGCCGGAGTATTCACCCTGTATTGCCCGGAGATATTTTCGTATACATATTCGAATATAATTGACATTAAAACTACTCTGAGGCATATTTTTTTTAATTAAATAGGCGAAAGAATAGTTGAATAAATGATTTTTGAGACTATGTAGAAAAACTCTGATATAGATAGTTATAAGAAGGAAGCAAAGACTGCAACGGGTGGACTCAATATAGGACTGAAATGAAACTTAGCCATAACCGCACGTAGCAAATTTACATCACATCGACGAATCGAAGTATATGAGTGTGAGACCTGAGGTCTTCGTTTGTTATTTTCTTGAACTTATCACCGTATTTTTTTCGATTTATTTCATTCAATCTCCCGCTCATGACTGGCCAGCTACTTAAGCTGCAAAATATCGTAAAATGTTGTTGCCATGTACAGAAAGTTCGAGCAATAGGCTCACTGTTACTGTGGTTTCTCTCGCGTACAGAATTGGCTATAATGGTGCTTATATTTGTCAGTAAGAAATAAATATGTACGTGAAAAGCACTGTGAACTGGATATGAAGTGTAAATAAGGCTTCAATTAAAAAAAAGAAAAATCAGGTCGCCAGAAGGGAGCAAATTCGGCGCTAGTGCTGTGAAAGTTTCTACCATCATGCATTGCAATTTTCTGTAGATAATTCCGAAATTATTATATATTATTCTAATTTATTTATTCGCTAGAGATGAATTTTGCAATTTAAGACGATTTTTGGGTTTAAATTAGGTAAAATAATCCTAGGCTACTCAGCCATAGATTCGTCGATGTTGACGTCACTTTTTGGTACTAATTATTCGTGAGTCCTCCCGTTACGTTCTTTGCTTCCTCGTTATACCTAAGCATTTTTAGTGGGCGGTACAAATTTGTCCCGCCTTAGCGCTCAAGCAGCAGAAAAAATTGGTAACGGAGAGAGTTAATCCAAATAAAAAATTAAGCTGTTATTTTCTTGGCGCGAGAGAAACCATACGAGTAGTTATTGCTTTAACTTACTGTACTTGACGGCAACCATTTCACCGTGTCATGTGCTTGGGTGTTGCTCCTGTAGCTGACCAAACAGAATTGCGGGAGATTGCATGAATTAAGTCCTAGATATGGGTAATATATTTAAAAATGTTTCGTGAAGAGCACTGTGAACTGAATATGGAGTGTAAGTAAGATTTCATTTCAAACAAGAAGCTAAATCAGGGCGCCATACAGGCCCAGATCTTGCCTCTGATGCTGTGAAAATTTCCATTAGCCTCCACTGCAATTTTTTGGGGTATTTTTTTATTAATACACCAGAATAAAACTTACTATTTTCATCGACCCATTTAGGTGGAACAAGGCTTTCTCAGACGATTTTCATGAGTAACATTTTCGTCGCAATTGCTTAGTTTTCGAGACATTTGACTTTAAAGTTTCCGTTGTTTCTTTGTTAAGTTCGCAATTACAGCCATGTTGACTGCTGCCTTTGCTGATAAACAGAGGCGCGATGATCGTAAGAGTGTTCAAGCCCGTCCTACTAAGTCTTTAACTACTGTGCAATCATGAGTTAATTGTGTAATCGCGAGCTTATTTTATTGAAATATGTACGTAGAATAACTCATTCTGGTAAATTTGTACTTTAACTTAACCTATGTTTTTTTGGGGTTTTTGTTGCTTTCAGCATGTTGAGACAATTTACAGGTACAACGTTTCCGTCGTAAATGCTTAGTTTTTTGAGATATTAGACTTTGAAGTTCCCATTGTTTTCGTATGGGAGAAAATAGCCGATGTTGTGACAGGTTTACTAGCGACCAAAAAGGAACCTAACCAAACTTAACCTTGCCTGACCCTGCCTGACCCGACACTAATTTTGCTTGTATGGGATCGCCCGGTGTTTTGTCCCATTGTAAAACAATGGGAACTTCAATGTCATATATACATATATATCGAAAACTAAGCCTTAGCGACGAAAACGTTATTCAGGTAAATTGTCTTAAATTGACCCAATTTACATACTGAGCACAATAAAAATCATGAAAATCGTGTGTAAGTTAAAGTAAAATAATACCCGCATTCTAAGAAGTTTTTCACGAATAACGTTTTCTTTGGGAACTTTGAAGTCCTGTTATAACTACTGTATACGTTTTTTGCAACACGACCAGACGCACATTACTGGAACGCACATTATGCAGTGTTCCACTGCCGTGTAGCACCATGGTGCTGTTTGTTAATATTATTGGTGGTTGTTCTATAAGTAGGAAGGTAATTTTTTTTTTTTTTGTGATTTATTTAGGTAGAATAGCTAAGGCATTCTTAGACTTTTAAGAATGTTTTCATCAAAAATGCTTACTTTCAAAGGTATTTGACTTAAATACGTCATGGTTTCTTGTGAGAGAATGTACGATAACGCCATTACGGTTGTGGCGCACCATGACACCGCCATCTAGAACGAAGCCCCGTAATATTTTTTATTACCTACAACGTGGCTCCTTCTCATTTAGGTTAGACAAGCAAGGTCTGGTTCTGCTAATATCCTACAAGAAATATAAAAAAAAATGCAGTGTGCAGCCATATTGCACTTGCCGTAATGGCAGATCCTATTTTCTCTCGTACCAAAACAATGGGAACTTGAAAAAACGTCTTAGAGTCTCTTATTCTACCTAAATATGTCGAGGAAAATACTGTATTTTAGTGGAGTGTTTTTTAAGAAAAATTACCTTTTTTATGTTTGTTATTGTTCAAATAGTATATGTTCTCTAATTTATACGCGAAATTAAGTAAAATACTCGTAGGCTGCCTAGCTATACCGTTCGTCGATGTTTACGTCATTGATGACGTCATTTTCCGATGCTAGTTTCTCGTGAGTCCTCCCGTTACGCTCTTTGTTTGGGGCGAGTTCTACAATAGCATGCTTGTTTCCCATATAGCATACACAAAGCATTTCCTTTGGCTAACACCATATGAAATCGTGAAGTTATACGGTTGAATCTGCAGACTATGATGTAAGTCTGACTAAACATTTTTTCTGGTCAGTTGCTAGAGAGACTGTCGATCATCACTACAATTCCCTGCCACAATATGTTTGGGCATCACGCACCCAAGGTTCCCGAGTGCCTTCTCCGCAGGAGATGTTGTAGCTTGCCACAGTTCCTGCTGACGAGGTTAGTATTGTAAAGTTAGGTAGTTTCTCTACTTTCCTCTTTCTGCCCCGTAAGGTGGGCTGTCGATCGAGAGAGCCGACCTGGTACGGGGGACACCTCTAGTCTCTGTAAGGTGGAAGGACACAAAAAGGGCCGACCACTTGAGTGTCTCCTACTATACTTTGCGCCTTTTTCTCGCCAGTAGTAGCGCACTGAGCCAACCGAGTTTTTCCGGCAGGAATGCCGAGATAAAATATTCC
>LQNS02278097.1:17612923-17638045 GCA_001587735.2 Parhyale hawaiensis
GGCAGCCGAGGTCATAAAAAAGCAGGGAAATAAGTAAGTAGAAGCAATCCCGCTGAATGGCTTCTTGCACGGAAGCGCCCCGCCGTCCCACACCTCGTCCAAACATGTTTTTCTGCTCTCTTCGGATCACTCCTGCCCGTCGACTGAGTGCGACAAAACTGGGACATTGGCTCACAAGAACTGAGATTAGGTACTGCGAGGGTACCAGACGGGACGAGATGCATAACTGGAGCACTTGGTGAATAAATAAAGTTTCTTTCCTCTTTCAGCATCAGATCCATGATTATTTAACTTGCAAATAGTCTTAAACTGGCTGGAAGGAACCTCGACCGTATAACTGGGCCTCTATGCAGCTATAAAATTTTCCGTTGATTTCGCCGTGAAAACGAGCATTTACCATGGATAGCCTTATTACCTATTTTTACGGTCTTTTCATGTAGAGAATTCAACTTCCTTATGTTAGTGTCTCCGTAAATAAGCATGCTCAGCACATTCCTCATATGATAAAATGGGTAGACGGGATGCAGAATGGAAACAAAGCGAACAGTTACGCACTGCGCCCCTCATATATATTTTGTGCAACTGCGACGTGCTTCAGCTTCGACGGGGTTGGGTTACGTTCAACTACTAATTTTATAAGTTAAAATAACGTTGCTAAGCTTTGCTTTATTATATAAAGGAAAACTAATACTTCACCGTAGAATTTTACAAGTCCCGCTAATGAAACACAAGTAGCATGTAAAGCACCCAGATACACAATTTTTCAATAACTCTACGGATTCCAATCCCCTTATTTTACGTATCGCGCCGCCGGGGCACCGCGCCACCACTCGCGTCCCCCATTCCCCACCCCTCCCACTGACCATATTGCAAACTTCCGGAGGTCAGTTGCGTATCATTATCCTATTGCAAGCCTCTCTAACCCTTTATTGATATTAATTAACTCTTTATCACTATTTACCACTAATTAGCATATGGTGGGACAAGCCCGGGAGGCATACAAAGGGTCAAACTCGGGCGGTATATGGAAGGTTCAACAGGGTGGAATATGAAGGGTCAAACGTGAGCGACATTTGAAGGGTCAAACCCAGTCTGTATATGGAATATGAATGTTTATCTAGATATCATTATTTATAATGTTATGAGATACATATATATTTTGATTTATTGGTAATTTTTTTGTTAGTTTTCCTATGAAATGGCAGTATCTTAGGCACAAATGGAATCATCATAGTCTGAGGCACTCATGGTGGGAGAATTCCGATCCTCTCATCAGCTTAACTAGTTACCTCCGCCAAGGAGGTTATGTTTCCGTCGTGTTTGTCTCTCTGTCTATTTGTCTGTCTGTCACCAAGAAAACTCAAAAAGTTATGAACCGATTTGGATGAAATTTACAGGGATAGTTAGGTATGTTAGGAGGAACAGATGATTGACTTTTGGTGAGGATATGTCCATCCGTTTGTTTGTTTGTCTGTCTGCCTCATTTTCTCGATGCCAGAACTTAAAAAGTTATGGATGGATTTTGCTAAAATTAGCACGAGTTGTTAGGTATATAACAAAGAGTAAATGACCAAATTTTGGTAATGATCCGTTTCTTCGTTCGTCCGTTCGTTTGTCACTGTTTTTAATTTAATGCTTGTTAGCACAATAACTAAAAAAAAATAATAAATGGATCTTTATGAAATTTATAGGGATTGATTGTAATGTTAAAAGACATAATTGATTAAATTTTGGTGCAGATCGGTTTGTTCGTTTGTATGTTTGACTCATGTTTATCATTACGTTTGTTAACAGTATAACTCCAAAAGTTATGAACGGATTTTCAAGAAAATTGCACAAGTTGTTATTACTATCAAAAGGCAAAATTGATTAGATTTTAGAGTTTATACAAAGAAAATTATTTTTTCAGAACCAATTTGAATTTTTTGCTACAGTTGCCTCACTTGGCGGAGGTATGCGCTCTCAGAGTGCTCTAGTTGAATTTTTTATTATTTTGTTCAACACAACTGATTTGAAGTGGAATATTTTTCTATTGATAGGGATTTTTAGTGTTTTAATAAGCTAAGTTTTATCTCCGAAATTTTTTGTCGATAGTAACATAAACCTTAACCCTAACATGGAGAGAAAGGCGTACAATCTCTAGGTCTCTCCCTAACACCTCTGTCGGTAGCACCAGACCCGCGACAGCGCCTAACTCTGGGGGCGTCTAAATGGTAGTTTAGACTGTTTCGAGACGTAACCCTCATTGTAACCAGCTTTCGGTGTCCTATCTTTCTATCATCCATCTTTTTCTGAAGTTTTTTCCTTTTCTTAGTTTTTTACTTTTTCTGTTTTTTTACTTTTTTAGTTGTCTTTCCAGGCCCCGCCCACTTAGTACTTCAGAAGCCCACAACTAGCACTCCTCAGTTACGACTTTCGCTACTTTTAACATATCTTTCTGTGCTCTGCTCCCAGCTGCTCTGTGTTCACCTATCGATCTTAGAGTTTGAGAATTACTTCCCTTACGGTTTATGAGTGCTCTAATACCATTTTCCTCTTTGGGAATGAGTTCTTAACGTTTTTAGTGATACGTGTGTGATCGACCTAGGGTGCCGCCATCTTTGATCCTTAACCCATGTCTCCTTGTGTTCACAGAGTTGCAGCAGCTGTTTGTTTTGAAGACCAGTGACAGTAATGGTGTTTTTTTTTCGTGCTATTTCTTCTTTGAATTAAAGTTAACGTAATTCGTTTTTCCTCGGAATACAAGAATAAATACTTGGTGGTAGGCACTTGTGCCCTAACAATTTCAACAAGTATATTGTTTGCTTAAAGGTTTCGTGGTAGGTCCCTGTGGCCCTAACTATTCTGCGAAGTATATTACCTTATGATGTTTGCTACTTTAGCGGTGGTGGCCCTTACGGCCTTCCTGTGCCACCTGTTAACGTAACATCAAAGACTGGATGGTAGGCCTTTGTTGCCCTAACAATTCCATCTAGCAGAGCAATACATTTAGGTGGTAAGCATTGATGCCCCAAGAATTCTACCAAATATATTATTGCCTAAAGTCTTGGTTGGTAAGCCTTAGTGCCATAACAATCCTCCAAGCATATACAGTGCCTAGACATAAGTATTTGCTCAACTCTATTTTTTAAGTATTTTAAAAAATTTAGGGACTGCTTTAGGATAATTAATACAGGAAGTTTATATAACATGTATATAATAGAATATTTAAACAGAACAGTCCAATGTGCACAAACAACAAGAAAATTTAACACAAGTAAAAGTAATCAGGGACAGAAGTATTTGACCAAATAAATATGATGTCGAATCTTTGGTATTTAATAGTATAATTTGAATAATTTAGTTTGGAAGTTATTCTAGACCGTTCACGAAACGTCTCATAACAAGTGAATTGTGATCAAACCACAGCCGGCGCAATCATTACCTCTCTAGACCTCGTTGAAGTCGCGCACACTCTCACTACAATGCCCAAAGATAAAAAAAATCCCTGAAGCTACTCGTAAACGGATAATTCAACTACGTAGTGAGAGATTAACTTATAGAGTAATAGCAGAAATAAACAGCAAACTGTGCTATTACATCTAGTTTAATAGCCAGCATGCAGCACTTCTGGTCAAAAATTTGAAATAATCCTATGTCGCAAGCATCAGTGATTTTTTGGCGGAGCTAGATAGTATATCTTTAAGTTTCTTTTGCAAAAAGAAACAGTTTGAACTCTGCACTGCAACTTACGTTTTACATATGCAGTAGAAATAAAATAGTGTACATTGGTTTCAATATCAAGAACAAAGCTTCAAGCATTTAACTTCATTGTTCAACTCTTGAAATAGTTTAAAACTCTATTAGGCGTTGTAAAATGGACTTTTCCACTATACTCGGGGTAATCGAGTTCCTACTTACACTTGCAACACGATTATGAATGACGAAGACGAAGCTCTCGACTGAAGCTTTGGACGAATAAAAAGTACCGGTATGGGAAACATATTTGTCTGTGCGTCCCAACTGGACCGTATGCACGCATTCGTTCGTTCTGAAGATACATGCCCAATAAGTTCCAGGTGACTGCGCGGTCCTAGACAATTATTAGGAATCGAAGCTGTTGCGACCGAGACGCAAGGGTTGAAGGATTGTGAATTTCTGTATTTGTGGTAGCAATGCCACTCCATGTGCGGTTTTACTGCTCATCATGATGCACTGTTTACCTTTTCAACAAAGAGTGACTACATTAATAGAGCATAAAAACCCACAGTGAATTTTTGGAATTTAATTATCCAGAATAAACAAATGATGTAAGAAAAAGGAAATTTACTTATGAATTGGTTGAACTGCGACTTCAGGGGTTAAACTGGATATTATGAAAATGTGAGATTTCACAGGCTGCGCTACAGTGTAAGCTGTACTCGTTGATTTTGAAATCTCAAAGGGTCCCCTAGGCGATTTAAGTCGATGTTGCAGTAGAATTCAGAAGTTAAACGAAACTCACCGAAGTTGAAGTTTGACGAAAATTCTACTGCAACTCGGCAACGTCCAGGGACTATTTGCCAGCCCCGTTTTAGGTGTCCTGGTAGCTACTGCTTTTGTGTCGTATTCTCAGATGCAGTCCGCTGCCCTGCCCGGATCTCGTCTCAGCGCGTAAAACTCAAATTCTTCAAAAACTGCCGGAATGACGCTGTAGCACTTTCTCAAATAGTCCATGGACGTCGCCAAGTTTCCGTAGAATTTTCGTTAAACTTCAACTCCGGTGAGTTTCGAACAACTTTTAAATTAACAGAATGTCAGTGTTCTATGAGGACGGACAGTCCCGTATAGGTTTTGTGTGCCGTCCGGCTCGCGTACATCGGCGTCCTCTGACGGGCCGGGGAAGTATGATACCTCTGCGGACGGTCCTGGCATTGCGCGCGGGCAGTCCGGTTTACTGAGCGGCCTGTAGTTGTCGGCTTAGGGGCTAGCTGCTTCGGCTAGCGTGGGGATCCCTCCTTACACGCCAGACTATGGCAGGCCCTGGAAAGACAGGGCGCAGCCGTCGCCGCGTGGTACCGCTAAGGCTTTAGCGGCGGTATTCTAGGAAGACCTGGGAGCGCTCATTTCGCCGTTTTAGTCCGTTAATGCCGATGCAAGAATGCGAGACTCAGACCTCATTTAAGCCACGGTATGCATGATGCTGATTTCAAATATATATCAGAATGTCCCGCGAGCTGCTCATCCCAACAATCAGTTGGGCGTAGAATTGCATATGTGGCCCCGGCATAAGGCGAACCAGTGCGTGATTGTTGCTATGTGCCAGACAGCGAAAGCGGTCTTTCTGACAGGTTACCCACTCAGGCGTAACCTGTCGATCGAGAAAAACGTAGCAAGAGGTTTAGGCAAGATTAAAGTAATTTCCTAGTTTTATTTCGGGACTATCTTACAGAAATCGCATGTTCTACTGGCTCACTCACCACTCAACAGACGATCAACGACAAGATATTACTTAATTCTAGAAACCGCTGTAAGTTTGTACATGCCCAGATACAAATTTAATATAATACTCGTTAAAGTTACACATACAAAAAGTTGTCTCTATCGTATAAAGTGGACAACACCAGAGCACAAACATGAGCGTTAAATATACATTGCAGCTGAGACTCAACCAAGTTGCAGGCATGCGCGGCGCGAGTCGACCCACAACAGGTATGACAGGCAGTAGCACACACACCGACGCAAGCCTACGGCGCTGGAGAGGAGACTGCGGCGCAACGCATCTAATAGTCGTAGGCCTACTGACAGTCGTTGGGGGTGACTATGCTGTTGCTATTTTCTGTGAGCGGATTCCAGATGGCGTGACACTGGAGAATTTACATGGGCTTTGCAAGTATATTAAAGACACACAGTGCGTTTTGATATTTGAATTAATACTGCACTCACGTCAGTAAACAAGCGTTGCTATAACGTGTACTTTACAAGTTTTACGTGGGAAATAATTGCAAGCCATCAATCGTGAAAACTCCAATTACTGCCAGCATTCAAAGCTTTGAAAGAATGCACAAGAAATATTACTCTAAAATATTTGTATCAAAAGATGCAATATCAGCGAGCTTCAGTTCGTTCTTCAAAACACGACTTCAAATGAACTTCCTTCGAGTTTCAGTTTAATTGCTCAAAGTTCATACTAATGTTGAGCAAAACTATCACTAATTGGCTGTCGCTGAAGCTTAGTCGTTGTTTGTTGTTAACTTTCCTGGAATACACAGAACTTTGAGTTCTATCTGGGTATTTTTGTGTCGTAAGTTTGTTTCATAGTAAAGATTCTAATTGGCAAAGATTATTAAATAGATATTCCAATTGAATTCACTGAGAAATCGGTAGACTGTCCACCCTCACAGAGCGGCGAGAAGGCTAACGTTAGGCTAGTTTTTGTTTTTTATGTTAAAGGGAAGTCCTGCCCTAAGATCAAGAGGACAGGGTTAGCTCTTTAGTTTGTGGACTACAAATATCATTAAATTCTTCTTGATATAAAAATGGGACTAAAAGTAATAGCTGTCCTCAATTTTTTCATCATTCCTGGCCAGTCATCCAATACTAGGCGTGCCTAACAGGAAGGGAGGAACATTACTGCAAGACTGACTTTCTCTGATGCACTAAAGCCAAACTGACAGAGTAACGGTAAAGGCCTTCGTAACTTCTACACTTCATGCCCATTTCGCTGCTTTTCATTTTCTTGCTCTTACTAAATCTCTGTTTTCTGCAAGCTTTCTCTTTCTCACGGTTGACGTTTTATTATATATATGATTATAAAACTCTGATAATCTTGCGTGTTTGCTTGGATGTCACCGTGCACACAATCTTCGCGATAAGACAAGAAGAAATTCGAGCGTTGAAGATTTAATGAGACTAAATGGACGGGGGTCCGCAGAGCTCTGCTGAATAAACGTATGCGTTAAATGCTAAGGTGATACGGGAGATACAACTGGACTACGCCATATGAATATTTCCCCTTGCATACAGGCAGAGTGTTTAATATTTCTTTGAGAAGCAAAGAAGACGGTAATGGTCACCCACCGGGTCACGGACAGTCTAGTACCAATTACATATCGGGAACCAGATTTATTAAGTTAGATATAATTTTAAAGTCCCGCCGACATTGCAATTCGAAGTTACAATATTTAAGTTCATTTAAGCATTGCATACCTTGTAATTGAGGGCAGAAATGCTGGTAACTTCACAGGACCTATATGTAGTTGGAAGCAAAGAGTGTAACGGGAGGCTTCAATGGGGCTAGAATAAATTTAGCCGTGACCACATGTCGGCGAATGACGTCACAGCGACGAATTCAAGTATTTGAGGGTTGGACCTCATGCCTTCTAGGTTGGGCTTATAATCCTAGCCAAAAAATAAGTAGTGCTATATTTATATTCTTGATTAATGCGAGAGAAACCACACGAACAGTTATTGCCCAAACTTTCTGCACTTGGCAACCATTTTACCGTGTTTTGTGCATTGGCGCAAGTCAAGTAGCTGAGTCAGGGCGAGAAAAAAAATTGAAAGAATTAAGTAAAACAAGTGATGTTTAAATGTGTTTTTTGTAGAGCAATGTGAACTGAATATGAACCGTAAGTAAGTTTTCATTTTAAACATGAAGTTAAATCCGGGTGCTATGCCGACCCAGATCTTACCACTGGTGCTGTGAAAGTTTCCAGCAACCTCCACTGAACTTTTCTATTGATAATTGTTCATTGTTGAATTACTATATGTTCTCTTCATTTCTTTATGTGCTTAATGGATGAAATTTGCAATTGACAGAGATTTTTCTTGCGAAATTTCGGAAATTACTTAGAAACTCATAGGCTGCTCGTCCTCAGGGCTATATTCTGGCGGGCCCTTTGCCTGCCACAATATATTTGGGCCTCACGCACCCAAAGGTCCCTAGTGCCTTTTCCGCTGGAGATGTTGCAGTTCCCGTTGATGAGGTTAGTTTTGTTAAGTTAGGTAGGCTGTTTCGGGAGGTGGGCCGCTGACCAAGGTGGCCGACGTATTTCCGCTAGATTTCTACATTCTTGTTTTTCGTTCCCTTTCCCAGTGCGGCGTAGCTAACCGAAAGCGTTTAGCTGTGCCCGGGAGTTGGAGATGCACAACTTACGCATTTTCTTGTTAGTAGCGCACTGACCACTTTGGAACCTCCCAGCAGAAAAGCCGAGATACAAATAATTGATAATTCATAACGAGACATACCTCGCGTCCTAGTGACGCGGCTAGTTAAATCACAGGAATAGTTCGGCGCGATGTAGACATTATGTCCCTGATGCGCTGGTGAAGTTTGTGCTACTAATTCTACTACTACTACTACTACTCATAGGTTGCTCAGCTGTACCGTTAGTCGATGTGACGCCGCTTTCCGATACTAGTTTCTCGTGTGTCCTCCCGTCACGTTCTTTTCTTCCTGAACTGGGGCAAGTGGACCTCGGATTTGTGCGTGAGGCGTAGTGAAGACCGCAGCTGCATGTTATAAGCTTTCTAGTAGGTTTGGCGCATCGTGTCTTACACACGTTACTTCAATGCCCAACCCTTTGCAATTACGACAGAGGATATGATACATCGTATCTCCCTCAGATTGTAAGGGTGTTGTGAGTTACGAGATCGTAAGTCCTGCAATGTTGCAACGTTAATGAAGCTGGGCCCTGGTCGTGTAATAATTGCGTTATCTGAATAAAGCGCAGGGCCGTCTCAGTGCAAGGACTTAATATTCTACCAACTTCAGGGCCTGCTCAACTGCTGTTGGTTTGATAACGTAGGTATCCGCAAGTTGCGTCTAAGTTAACCCTATTTATAACCAGGCTATGTTACTTTGCATTTTCCTATCATAGTTTTACGAGGGGAAAAGCGTATTGTATCCTGGGAACATAGCCTGATACTGATGCGGTCAGTAATCCTCAGTGCAAGTGTTCATCGACGTGTCATAGTCCTCTCTTGCTTTTCCTGTGCTGTGTTACAGCCAGTATCTAGTAACAAACTTTCTTAAATCCAAAACCAATTGATATAGACTAGTGATTCTGCGTTAAAGAAGTGAATAATAGACTGTTCCCATTTCGTCGATATGCCATTGCTACCAAACTTCGTATCGACACCTTTTTATAATCTACACCCGTGGAGGATACAAGCCAATGTTTGCTTCATTTTCGTGTCAGTCTAATATACGTCGAAGGGTAAGCGCTCCTAAGTCATTCTCGGCAAGGAATCAGTATCTTCCTCCTCAACCTATAAAAGTTTTAGGAAAACCATATTCTTTCGTGACGACATTCAATATCTGTTATTATATCTATCTCCGGCTGCTGATATTCAGTGATGAGCACTGCAGTCCTTTACCAGTCGCAGTTAACCCGTTTATAATGTATTGACAGCAATTTCTTGTAACTAAGGCACATTATTGTGTGTTCCCTAATTGGCAGCTCATGGGTGTACAGCGTGTAGTCAATACCCTCTCCAAAAACTTGCGGCCCAACGTCGCACTGCACAGATATTATCAAAGCTAAACATTGAAGGTCCAGTGACCGAAGCGCCTTCACGACCGTCAGTGTTTCCAGTCGGAAATTTATTGGCGATTGTCGGAATTTCTTGGATGCCACCCCCGTCTACCAGATATAAATACCCCTGACTTCCTGATAAGAAATGAGGGCTTATACGATAAACAAATGAACGAGTTCTCCCTAGGCCAATCGTCCTAATGTTTGTTGAGTCCTGGTTAACACAACTGTGTGCCTACCAAGAAGTTAATGAAAATGTTAACCTACAAGTCCGTTTGCACAGTAAGTGCCTCTCGTGAAGTTTCAGGTAACTTTTCAAATTGGGGTTAGCTATATTCCTAGATTTACGCTTTTTGTACTGCTTAAACGGACTCAGCAACACATTCTGTCACAGATCCGAGCAAAATCGTTCATATGGCGATACACCCAACATGTCACTACAGCTATTACTTAATTAGACTTTCAGTAGCTAGTTGTACAGCTCTATCCATCTACCATAACGAGCAAGCGCAAAAACGCGTCGAACAAACGAATGGTGTACGCCACAATGCGTGCAACTTGAAACTGTTGCATACATTGAGCTTCTTCAATTAATGCCGCTGATTGGTTGAAGGATTCAATCAATTATTCTACCACGATAGCTGATACCGCATTGCTTGAATGCTGCTAGGGTTGGGAAGTCTGTGAACTGTTCTGTGTCGGCAATTCTGTTGGGAGCTTCACTGTCAACGATCAGCTGTGTAGGATCTGGGCATCAGACATCTCTTGTAACCTTTTAATGCAAGACTTGGCATGAAGTCTTCGCTGGAGAACACGTTGATCAACTACAGTGACGATCCTACTTTGATAGCAGTGATACCAATTCCCAGCCTGCACCCAGTCTCAAAATAAGGACCTGTCGCGCTTTAGTCCATCGTGCTCCGCCTGGAGTATGAAGCTAATGCCGGCAAGACTAAATTTACGATTGTCAGTCGGTTTCGGACACTTTTACCTCTGCATCCACCGCTGTAGATAGATGACACTTTGCTCTAGGGGTCTCAGTCCCTGGAGATTCTCGGTGTTGTCTTTGATGAAAAGATATTAGGAGACTCCTATGGCGTGCTGCAAGTAATACTGGGTTCCTGCGTGAGGTACCCGTAAATTCGGGTTTTGGTGACAAAGATGCACTCCGGAGATGCTATTATACTTTTTTGCTACATGTGCTGCGATATTAGTCATCGGTCTGGACTGTGGTTGCTAACAGTCGATGGCGAACGTTGAACCGACTTGTGTTTCCTGCCCAGGTTCGTTTTGGGCAATAAGTATTTGCCTGGATCAGCTTTTGGTCATGTCAGCTTATAAGCTTTCAAGTGAGCTGTTGGTGGCTTCTTATTGAATTTTTCTTGGCAGCATTTTGGGCATCCCGGCGCTATATAATGCTGAATTTGAGTTACACTACCTGTTCATGGTGCTTCGAGCGCAAAGTTTTTAGAATAGTGATAATTAGCCCGGATGTTAACATTTGTAGCTACAGCGCCACATGGCCAAAGCAGAGTTCCTATGGTCATGTATGTCACCGTTGAACGAGAAACTGTAAAGGTGTACTCGATTGGTACAGTTCCATCGAGACGAGCTAATCGCATTCGTAATAATTTTATGGAACTTTGCTATCACCTTTGCTTTCCTGACACTTAGGATTAAGATTCAAACGATGATTGCCAAATTATTATCATTGCGATTCTAGCCATCTGACACACGAACCAAAAGTCCAGGCGAGTTAAACTAGATGAGACTGGTTTATCTTGATCGAGCTGCGGCAGCGGGAATCGGCCTTTTCCTCAAGGATAACAAATTGATTTGGGCTTTCAGCCCTACACTTTGCATTAACCCTTTAGCAGGCGGCTGTTGAGTAGGAAATGCGACGGATAAGTTTGAAAATTTACAGGACGAGTGCTTACTGGAAGTGCCAGACATACCAGCTGTAAGCGGCTACGTGCAATGTGGGGATAACTCCCTACTGGTCAACCTGCTGGTAACGGAATGCAGCATCACCTTTGCACGAGATGGGCGGTGTGTATTGCTCCACCTGGACCTCATTGTAAGAATCTTCAAGGTATGTATATGCAAGGTAGGGTAGGAATAGCATTATGAATATCACCCACCATACAATGTCACTTACTTGCTAAAGAGTTTATCCTCTAGTGCCTACGGGTTACATTTGTGGACGAGAAGTGCCGTTTAATTCGGCCGTTTAGGTTGTAACAGTCAAATTCTTTACCCTTTGTCTGCTGGGACTGTGTACATTGATGCACGGCATGGATGTAGGAAGTTATTATTATTTTAGCGTAATCCTTTGCAAATATTTCACAGATCATTGTAAGCTGATCAGAGTCCGCTCATATTTAAGAGTTTCGTTATATTGGTGAACATGCATTTAGGTTGGTTCAGAGCACCAGTGCAACGAGAAGCAGCGCTCGTCCATGACTACTCGGGGCAACAGTACTCCGAGTTTCAGCTAAGGTTTGGGCTTCCAAGCAGAGCTAGAAGGCCTACAAGGCGCATCACATCATGCTACTCCGTCATTGACTTCCCTCATTCTGGGCGGACGTAAGGTATGCTGTACGTCAACCTCAAAAATTATTTTCACGCGCAGTTTGATGATAACTGCAGCAGACAATTGTATTTTCCGGCCCCTCAGGGGGCTCCTATATAGGATGGGCAGTAGGCCGTCGGGTTAACGTTAGTTAGGCATGCACATCCAATGTTATGGGGAGCAGCGCCCGAAGGAGACCCTGTAGGCTAAATTTTCGGGACGTCTTTCCTTCCTGCTCATTCTACTTCCTTCCCCCTTCATACTCCTAATAATGATATACTTTCTCTGTTCTTCCTCTTCTTTCCCGAATTGTAGTTTCTCTGCGCTGACTCGTGTATGTGTGCTACGTTTCTCTTGACATTCTTTATGTCCCTTCTTTATTCCTCTCCTTGGATCACAGAGTATTTTGTGAGTAGGGAGGCTTAAGCTAGAAAATACTATCACAGAGCTCCGATTCCCTTATCATCGTGGGGAGCAGCGCCCAGGGGGACACTGTAGGTTACCTTAGCCATGAGCTAGGCCTTCAGGACGTAGGGCATTCGTGCCCAATTAGCTTCCTTCCTGATTTCGTACTACTACTGATCTTACTTTCATCTGTTCTTCCTCTTTTTTCCGTACTTGCTGTTCCCATGCGCGAGGGTCCAGCTTCTGCATGAGTTCCATATTTCTGTCGACATACTACTTGTCCTTCCTTCTCCTCTCTTGAATCACAATAGTTGTGTCTAGAGAGGCTTAAACTTCTAATATCATAATAATACAAATAATAATAATAATGATTCCTCATCATCGACAACTCAGTGAAGCCATCTAGAGTTTCATCGGTAAAAGTGGGATTATTTCTTCGTCTTCTGCAATTTGTAAACTTGCGTAATGTTTTCAAAGTCCGTCGGGACAGTTAGGTGTCGTTTCAAATGCTGTTTGTAACTATTGTAATTCTACATTTCCTTTCGTTTGCCTATTCTCCACTCTTGTAGCTGTTAAAAATGGATGCCTAACGAAAATTCTACATAAAATATTATTATCTTATCTACACAAAAATAGATATCACAAAACAATAGCAATATTCCCACGTAAACCTACCTATAAACATATAACCCATTCCTGTCTATTGCACATCACATTTCTGGACGTCACAAATAGTGCTGCTCCCACGAAATTTTATTTTTAACCCTTTATCGGCCAAGGGGATATCAGAGTTCACTTTCAAATAGCCTAGATACCTGGAAATAGGCGGACCAACAGGTCCATTCCCAGAGAGAAGCCGAAACACTCACTCCGGCTTTTTATGAGCTATTTTTATTGCTGAAAAAAAAATTGATGATAAATGTTAACGGTGCTAAATGAAATCAGTGAGTAATATGCTAATTTAGCGTTACAATGGCCAATGAACTTTTGCAAGAGGTCATAGGTGGCGTTGTGTGCACCACTCGACGTGAGTCGCGTGGATCCATGGGTGTGCTGTCGTCGATATGTAACGAACGGGAGAACCAGCCGAGAGTTTCTCCGCGGTAAGAAATTCCGCATATTTTATTAAAACGGATTAACTAACACACTATGAATTAATTTTTATTGCGCAGAAGTGGGAGGCTGCACTCAGAACTAGAATAAAAGTTTATTATTGTGGGCGTATTTAAAAAGATATAATTTTTAGCCTTTCTGCGTCATAGAAGCAAAGATTCTTCAGGCGATAGCCTCGAGTCTTATAATGTAAGAAATAGAATCACTGCATTGTTCCATAAAAATTAATGTGTGTTGCGATGAGCACTCGCTCTTGCTGCTGGATTATAAAATATTATAGGCGCCTCCGGTTTATAAAGAACTCTATAAGGCTTCACGTTGCTTCAGTGCCTTATAAATAATTACTCACAGAGCGTCTAAATAAATATTTCAAAAGCTTTTAGCACTTTGCGACGCTATTCATCAGGGTAAAATCTCGTTCGGGATGTTGTAAAACTTTCATTGTATTGTCGGCACTAATATAATGTGTACGTATAGTGGTCGAATGCACAGCAAAAATCTGTACTTTCCGACGGTGACCGGTAACTAGCATGTGGAAATGCATAAAAAATAGCGGTAATAACCAAAGGACCCCTCTGAGAGCGCGGACCTCCGCTAAGAAACAATGCTAACGACATTTTCAGAATGGTCCCCAGTCGAGGATTTTTGGCTCATCACCAAAATTTATTCATGAGTGTTTCGCGTACATCCCTGACAATTACCTACTATACACTTCACGAAGATCCGATCATAATCTTTTTGAGTTGCTGAAGAACGATAATTTGATGGACAAAACCCTTGAGTTGCTAAAAGACAACGATACTAACAATCGGACGGACAGAGCATTAGATCATTGTTATACAACGCAGAAAGTTGTGCATTTTTTTTACCGTGTACGTGGATTCAGTAACGTATTCTGACAGTGAGGCCACCGTTTCGGGACGAAAAGATTGTCGTGTGAAGCAGCCTTTATCGGAGGCGTACTGAAACCAATGGGGTAAACCCGTAAATTTTCCAACAGAAATTGGAGTAATTCTTGAAGAGTTGATGAGCTTGAGTAATTAACGTTCCAATGGGCTCTTGGTGTCGGCTGCTTACTCATTTGGCCCAGTAAAAATACAAAAGAATATCAAATTCACAACGAAAATGTAACTTCATCCGTATGTACTGTATAATATGTACCAGATTGTGGATGCGCGTTGTTATTAATACAATAAGTGAATGCTAGAATTTGCATATTTGTATTGATCGACTCACAAATACACACTTCAGTGGATCCCGAGGCAGCTAGTTCTTGATTTCAATGATATTCTTTGAAGTCTGACGGCGCAAGAACTCGTGAATTATCATAGTTAAGATGCACTGTTGGTTCAAAGGTCTCGGCTGTGCAACGGTCGCGTTAGTGCATAACTCTGTGCTTGGCATCACTCCGGAGTTCGAACAGAATTGCTAGCGTTGCTCTTACTTTCGTGTCGACAGAACGAATTATGTAGTAGCCGACAAATGTGCTAAGGAAATATACTGTTTGAGACATAACCGTTCATTTGTTTTACATCTATGACGTCGATCGATTACTGAAGCAGAAAGTTGATAGGTAGCCCGCGCCGGAGTGATAGATGGAGCACTCGCCACTGCTTCTTTCGGTGGATAAACGCTACCGCGGAGCCCGAAGGCTTTGGTCCATCTTTACCATTTCCGCAGCTCCTCCGTCCGACTGGGGCGGTAGAAACATGGGATGATTTACCTCTTATTAGCGGCCATAGACGATCCTCTATCAAGAGCAAATAGCAAGCAGTCTGAGGTAAGTACTTAACATATTAATTTCTCTACGTTTCAGTTTAGTAACATGTTTATGAGTACAAGCTTATTGTATCAATAAACTAAATATGTACTCTTAGAGCGTTACTTTAAATTCGCCAGCGTGGTTGCTTGCTGGAATAAAGGAAAGTAAGTTCAAGTCATATGTACTGTATAGAAATCTTTAGCACGAAGTATCATTACAGTCCGAGGGCAGTACACGGCAGACGTGTCGATGAGCTATCCACAGACATGCATGGGGCGCCAGCAAGAGGTCGCGGTTAGAATACATGGAGGACCTACATGCACTTGATTGGGGGCAATGGTCATCCATTGAAGGACTGGCAGAATTTACTGACATTTATCCATGTACAACTAAGCGGATCAACCAGCAGCGGCAGCAGTCCTGGTCGATGGGACATAATGCCAGTTTTGTCACCGAAGAAAATTAAGTAGCTCCTGATCCGACTTGAAACCACTGCCGAACGTTTTGGATAGTTAACCAAAATCGCATTGCACTGCGCGTATACTCTGCTCGTACAGAGCTCGTGCTCCGCTGGATAACTGCTGCTCTTTTCCGCCCTAGTGACGTGTGATGGTAATGTTTTTAGCTGCTTCGTAGTTATAGTCAGTGGTTTAGGCCTCCGTCTCCCCACGGAGACGAAGTCACAAAGGAAGAAAGGGATATAATTATAGTATATTGACCAATACTTAAAACCCGGGCACGAGGGTGTTCTCACACAGGAACGGCAATTCGGGAAAGAAGCGGAAGAACAGAGGACTTTAAGTAATATCGGTGTAAATAGAATTGGGCACAAAAGACACACGTTCCGTTGGCCTAGCTATCACCTGCCTGTGGCCAAATGGTTGCCCGGTGAGCTGATGAGTGTGTAACTGGTGTTGTCGCCCTCGTGAAATGACGGCAAACAAAAATAATTTAAACGAGACTCCAATTTTCTTCGTTTTGCTGTTCTTCGTCTGCTTCTTCAGGTGACATCAAAGGGTGAGGTTAGTATATGTTTACCCATCCTATGTTATAGTTTGGAGTCTTGCCCGCGTCGCTTCCTTCCATTTCCATGCTCCTACTTATGACTTCCTGTTCTGTTCTTTCTTTTCTTTTCGGACTTCTGCTTCCATGCACGTTGATCTTGTATGGGAGCACCCTTGTGCATGGGATCCATGTCTTTTGACACAGTGTATCCCTCATCACCCGAGAACGAAGTGAGAGAGATAATCTTTTCTTTCTGTGTCTCGCTATATTTATACTTGTGTGCTTTCCACTCAAAAAATGCCAGACGGCATTGAACTATCATTATAATCTATCGTTGGTAGTTATAGTCAAGAAGTTTTAGCCTCCGTTTCCGAGCAGAACGATATCACAAAGGAAAGAGCAAGGGACATATAGTATGCTGAGAGAAACGGGGACCCATGCGCAAAGGTGGTCCCACACAGCTAGGATCAACGCGCATGGGAACAGCAAGTCGGGAAAGAAGAGAATAAAGCATGAGCAAGTTGAAGTATGAAATGTGGAAGGAAGCAGAGTGGGCACTAAAGAGAGACGTCCCGAAAGCCTAGCTAATGGCTGAGGTAACCTACACAGCGGGTCCCTGTAGGTAGTTAGGTCGATTGACGTAGATGCGCGAAATGCTGACCTAGCTCTCTCCCTCCTCGCAGGTGACTGCTATATGAATCGTATTTTGGAGTCCACAAAAGCTTAAATTATTTAACAATCAATTCAAATGAATATCTAGAGACGCTAGAATACAACAACGTGCAACCCTGCCTTCATTTTTTTACCACGCACCGTACCTATATTGTGATAATAGAAAACACGTGTGGGGGCTGATATTTATTGAAATTACTGCAAACTTTTATAAGACATAAATATACTGTAGAAATAAACTAGACCATTACGAAGAAAAATGAGCAATACTATTAGCTAGAAATGCCACCATGATGGCCTCGTGTGTACCTATCATCGTACCACGAACTCGTCATTGTCATTATTTAGCTAGTTCAGGTAACCTGGTGTTGAGAATATCTATTACTGTAATTGCTGCTGGTACTAGCACTAACATTGCACGCATTTCAGTTCTTATGTTTTATAGATGAGTAGTATGGTTAGCAATAATAACTAGAATTTATCAACTGAGCCACTGCACCACAATTAGGGCACGTTCGCTTGAGTGCTTGTATTAAGCCTTCGAGACTTGCGTTGTCTGATGCATCAAGCAGCAGCTTTGGTTCTACCGCACTGAATTGTGTTGCCAGAGTTAAGAACAACGCAACGTACCTACGCTGCATGAAACCTCAGAAAAACTCCACTTTACTTAGCTGGATTGAGTTTCCAAGGGAAGTTGCAGAGGCAATCCATTAAGGGTAAAGGCCTAAACCTCAATAATATTTAACAGGCTGAAGTTGGTGCACCTGGCTGACGTTTCGGTAAAGTCGAGCCCCGCAGATTTGAATTCGGAACTTAATCGGACGCGTCCCCAGTGTAGATGCTTCCACAATGAAGGCCCTGATACGCATGGATACATTAATTCATTACACAGGCGCGCATAACAATGAGGGGAAATTATAAAAAATGCATTTCCTTTACGGTATTTACAATGTTAAATCAGTGAAAAAGGCGATATATAGCATTGTGGATATCCTATATATAGTGATAGAACTAGAAGGCACTGGTTTTTCTTCAGCACGGGAAGTCATATCGTAGAATAGCAATACACAATTGTATTAATAGTATAAATAGTTCTTGTGAGGTACTTCACTCTACATTTATGTACGCTCCAATACATAGCCATTCATTGATTTTTGTAACCTGGTACGAGTTTCAAGTTCGTACTCATAATGTGTTCCCTCGTTTAGAAATGCAGCGTAGCATCTGTAGTAAAGTTGTAAAGCTGAGTTTTTCATATTGTAGGGAAATCAGTTTTAGCTACTTTGCCTTTGGTTGTGTTTTTCTAAGACAAAATGCATAGGGCTACGATAACTAAATCCAGATGCTGGCAAGCCCCAGCAAACGCAGATTAATAAAAAATAATGAACCCCGCGCTGTTAAGTATTGTTACGAAAAGTGTGTGCATTGTTTTGCGACTTTGACATCAGAGATCTCAAAAATGACCATCTAGGTGATGCTGCTGATATTGCGAGACATGCAGGACGTTGAAATGCTGTGGCGCTTTGCAAATTGCACCACAAAACTTTCAATTCAATTCTTTAAAACGTATTGTGGTGTAAATGTACTGCGCTCTCTCTGAATAGTCAGTCCTTAGCAATGAGCTGGTTGCGCGTTATTTTTCGGCGACTGGTGAAAGTCCCCAAAAACTCAGGGGCAAGTGACGTCGTTTCTTGCTTCGAAATAATGTTTAAATGCGGTTGCATTAATTTTTTTTAATTAACGTTCCCTTACCTCGCATGAAATGTTTACAGGTCTTCTTTCTCTAGGGTTATATGTTATCCTTAGGGCGGAGGTCTTAATAAATGTTCTGTTATTATTTTTCTGGTTAGTATTGCACAAAGATTATACTCTACCTTTTAAAAATTTAAAGGTAAAATACGCAAGTCTCCCCTCGAATCTTCAGGTTTTCTAAGAGAAAAATTGAAGAAAAGCTCGCTTTTGAGCAGAAACTTTTCTAGGTAATACAATAACTTTGAATGCCAGAGATGTCCATGACAGCATCCCATTTTCTATGGCAACAACCACAGAAAACCTTTCCGCAGTCACTGTATTACTTTGAAACAATTTGATTACGCAAGTCTCCCTCAAATTCCCATGCTCTACGAAAGCAAACACAGAAAACTTTTAGCAGTAACTCATTTATGCTGAGTCGAATTCGAATAATGTATTATTTCCTGTGAAATTTTGATTTTGTTCGAGTTAGAGATGAGAAAACGTTTCGTCGTAGTTGTCAAATTTTGAGACATTTTCTGCTGACTCTCATGTAAGTCGATGGCAGCCCACTGAGAGCGTTTGACTTGGTGTGCGAGTACCAAAACATGCCCCGTCACTGGGCAGTAAAATTAATTGTGAGAAGTTGAAACGCAATTTACCGAACTAGAACGAACAAGGCAACACACACCATTACCTCATCAACTGTAGGCCTTCGTTCAACGATTAACTTCAACTTTTATCCTTGCTAAAGTACTCGTTGTACATTAATTACAACCGAATGACCCAACTGACTTCACACTGCATGTATAAAATCGATATCTTATAAAAAGTGCAAGTAAGCACAATCTGTGGCGCTTAATCTGCGGACATACATATAATTTCAATAAGAGTCACAACAAAAATTGAAGTAAGATACGCCACTTAAATTCAGCTTAATATACGACAAATGCGGCCTTAGATAGGTTAACTCTACATCTATATAAAACTATTCCTTAAGCAACACTTCTCACGAAGCAGTTTTGCGACCGAATATACATAATACTAGATATTCTGGCTGAAAAATATATTTTATGCATCTGTTTACAAACGTTCAGTAATGCCAAACGCTACTCCTGTTCAAGCTAATTAACGTTGTCTGATACTAGAAAGTATTTCCTGAAGTCACTGTAAAGCTCGATTACTTCTCGTTATTTAATCGGCAACAGCACAGTTCCACTAAAAAATAAGTCTTGCATTTTCTAATCAGTCTCCCTCAGTTAGAAGGACCTACAATTATCCAAAAATAATGAAACGATATGTTCTCCATCGCACGATGCTGCATTATAGCTGTAGTAAGGCAGGCTTACATAGTGGCAATTCACTATTCAATATTAGCAAACATATTTAGTTTACTAGCAGCGTTGCCATAGGGTTACTGTTCACTTGAGCATACCTACTTCAGAGTCGTTCAGAGTTATTCATGCGAGCCTGCATCCTATATCAACTCTAATTATTCACAGCATTCGGAAGAAAAAGGGACTCATATAATTACGATTACACTATCAGTAGTTTCTATTAGTAATTAACCACCGTTAACCAACCATTAGCAGTAACATAAATAACGTATGTACTGACTGTGGTTAAAAAAATTGCCACCGAATGGAAAACAACGGCTGCGAAGCGCCTGGCCAATGAGGTGGTAAGGATAACTCCATGCCCCTGGACCTCACTCGATGATCAACCAAGAAACCATTATGCAACTACTGATATCATGGAGATTAGAGTAGCTACTGTAGAGAAACGGAATGTTGCAAAAGAACGAGCACATTATCAAACTAAAATCTCAACAGAATCCGGCTTTCCTACAGTTAATGCCGTGGTACCGGAACTCCTACAATAGCAGTGCTGAACGTATAGAATAGCAGTTTCGACAGAACTGCCTTGACATAAAACACTTGGACATCTCGAACGCCTTAAAATTTATAAACCGAGCCCATGAGACAACGTGCCCCAAAGAACTTAGCAGAGAAACNTAATTAGAAACAAGAGACCGCCGCCGCCGTTGGCGGCAGGACGATCTTTTCTGACTGGAGTGTAGCCGGGGTTGCCCGATGAGGTGATGAGTATGTAACTGGTGTTGTCGCCCTCGTGAAATGACGGCAAACAACAATAATTTAAGCGAGACTCCAATTTTCTTCGTTTTTCTATTATTCGTCTGCTTCTTCAGGTGACATCAGAGGGTGAGGTTAGCAGGGTTTACCCATCCTATTTTGTAGTTTGGAGTCTTGCCCGCGTCGCTTCCTTCCATTTCCATGCTCCTACTTATGACTCTCCGTTCTGTTCTTCCTTTTCTTTTCGGACTTCTGCTTCCATGCACGTTGATCTTGTATGGAAGCACCCTTGTGTATGGGATCCATGTCTTTTGACACAGTGTATCCCTCATCACCCGAGAACGAAGTGAGAGAGATAATCTTTTCTTTCTGTGTCTCGCTATATTTATACTTGTGTGCTCTCCACTCAAAAAATGCCGGACGGCATTGAACCATCATTATAATCGCTCGTTGGTAGTTAGTTATAGTCAAGAAGTTTTGGCCTCCGTTTCCGAGCAGAATGATATCACAAAGGAAAGAGCAAGGGACATATAGTATACTGAGAGAAACGGGGACCCATGCACGAAGGTGTTCCCACACAGCATCAACGCGCATGGGAACAGCAAGTCGGGAAAGAAGAGGAAGAACAGCATAAAGCTTGAGCAAGTAGGAGTATGAAATGTGGAAGGAAGCTAAGTGGGCACTAAAGAGAGACGTCCCGAAGGCCTAGCTGATGACTGAGGTAACTTACATGGGCCCCTGTAGATAGGTCGATTTACGTAGATGTGCAAAATGCCAAAATTGCTGAACCCTCCGTCCTCGCAGATTAATGTCTTATGCATTATATTTTGGAGCCAACAAAAGCCTAAATTATTCAATAATTAATATCTGAAGACAAAAGAATACAACAACGTGCAACCCTGCCTTCATTTTTTTTATCACGTACCGGAAATTGTGATAATAGAAAACACGTTGGGGGGATGATATTTATTGAAATTACTGCAAACTTTTATAAGACATAAATATACTGTAGAAATAAACTAGACCATTACGCAGAAAAATGAGCAATACTATTAGCTAGAAATGCCACCATGATGGCTTCTGTGTACCTCACATCGTACCATGAACTCGTCATTGTCATTATTTAGCTAGTTCAGGTAACCTGGTGTTGAGAATATCTATGACTGTAATTGCTGCTGGTACTAGCACTAACATTGCACGCATTTCAGTTCTTATATGTTTTATAGATAAGCAGTATCGTTAGCAATATTAACTAGAATTTATCAACTGTACCACTGCACCACTTAGGGCACGTCCACTTGGGTGCTTAAATTAAGCCTTAGAGTCTTGCTTTGTCTGATTCATCAAGCAGAAGCTTTGGCCCTACCGCACTGGATCGTGTTCCAGAGTTAGGAACGACGCAACGTGCGCTGCATGAAACATCTGAAAAATCCGCCTTACTGAGCTGGATTGAGTTTCTAAGGAAAGTTGCAGGGGCAATCCATTAAGGGTAGAGGCTTAAACTACAATTTAGCAGGCCGAATTTGGTGCACCTGGCTGACGTTGCGGTAAAGTCAAGCCCTGCGGGTTTGAATTCGGAACTTAATCTGACGCGTCCCTAGTGCAGATGCTTCAACAATGAAGGCCGTGCTACGCATGGATAAATTAATTCATTACACAGACGCGAATAACAATGAGGGGAAATTATAAAAAATGCATTTCTATTACGGTATTTACAGTGTTAAATCCGTGAAAAAAGACGATATATAGCATTGTGAAAATCCTATATATAGTGATAGAACTAGAAGGCACTGGTTTTTCTTCAGCACGGGAAGTCATTTCGTAGAATAGCAATACACAATTGTATTAATAGTACAAATAGTTCTTGTGAGGTACTTCACTCTACATTTATGTACCGTACGCTCCAATACATAGGCTATCATTGATTTTTGTAACCTGGTACGAGTTTCAAGTTCATACTCTTAATGTGTTTCCTCGTTTAGAAATGCAGCGTAGCATCTGTAGTTAAGTTGTACAGCTGATTTTTTTCATATTGTGATATTGCGAGGCACGTTGACGTTGAAATGCTGTGGCGCTTTGCAAATCGTTCCACGAAACTTTCAATTCAAATCTTCAGAACTCATTGTGGCGTAAATGTAGTGCAGCAATGAGCAGGTTGCGTATTATTTTTCGGCGACTGGTGGAAGTCCCCAAAAAAGTTAGGGGCATGTGCGTGGTTTCTCTCTTCGAAATAATGTTTAAATGCGGTTGCATTTATCTTTTTTAAATAACGTTCCCTAACCTCGCATGAAATGTTTGCTGGTCTTCTTTCTCTAGGGTTATATGTTATCCTTGTGATGGAGGTTTTAATAAATGTTTAGTTATTATTTTTCTGGTTAATATTGCACCAAGATCATACCCTACCTTTTAAAAATTTCAATGTAAAATACGTAAGTCTCCCCTGGGAGCTTCAGGTTTTCTATGAGAAAAATTGAAGAAAAGTTCACTTTTAAGCAGAAACTTTTCTAGCTATTGCAATAACTTTAAATGCCAGAGATGTCCATGAAAGCGTCCCATTTTCAATGGCAACAACCACAGAAAACCTTTCCACAGTCACTGTATTACTTTGAAACAATTTAATTACTCAAGTTTCCCTCAAATTTCCATTCTCTATGGAAGCAAACACAGAAAACTATTAGCAGTAGCTCATTTATGCTCAGTCCAATTCAAATAATGTATTATTCCTGTGAAATTTTGATTTTCTTTGTGTTAGAGATGAGAAAAAGTTTCATCGTAGTTGTCGAAGTTCGAGACATTTTCTGTTGACTCTCATGTAAGTCGATGGCAGCCCCGTGGGAGCGTTTAACTTGGTTTGCAAGTACGTCCAAACATGCGCCTTCACTGGGCAGTAAAGGTAATTGTGAGAAGTTGAAACGCAATTTACCGAACTAGAACGAACAAGGCAATGCACGCCATTACCTCATCAACTGTAGGCCTTCGTTCAACGATTAACTTCAACTTTTGTCCTTGCTAAATACTCGTTGTACATTAATTACAGCCGAATGACATAACTGACTTCACACTGCATGTATATAATCGATATTTTATAAAAAAGTGCAAGTAAGCACAATCTGTTGTGCTTAATCTGCGACATACATATAATTTCATTAAGAGTCACAACAAAAATTGAAGTAAGATACGCCACTTAAATTCAGCTTAATATACGACAAATGCGGCCTTAGATAGTTTAACTCTACATCTATATAAAACTATTCCTTAAGCAACACTTCTCACGAAGCAGTTTTGCGACCGAATATACATAATACTAGATATTCCGGCTGAAAAATATATTTTATGCATCTGTTTACAAATTTTCAGTAATGTAAAACGCTACTCCTGTTCAATCTAATTAATGTTGTCTGACACCAGAAAGTATTTCCTGAAGTCACTGTAAAGCTCGATTACTTCTCGTTATTTAATCGGCAACAGCACAGTTCCACTAAAAAAATAAGTCTTGCATTTTCTAATCAGTCTCCCTCAGTTAGAAGGACCCACGATTATCCAAAAATAATAAAAATAATGAAACGATATGTTCTCCATCGCACGATGCTGCATTATAGTTGTAGTAAGGCAGGCTTACATAGTGGTAATTAACTCTTCAATATTAGCAAACATATTTAGTTTACTAGTAGCGTTTCCATAGGGTTACTGTTCACTTGAGCATACTTACTTCGGAGTCGTTCATAGTTATTCATGCGAGCCTGCATCCTATATCAACTGTAATTATTCACAGCATTCGGAAGAAAAAGGGACTCATATAATTACGATTACACTATCAGTAGTTTCTATTAGTAATTAACCACCGTTAACCCACCATTAGCAGTAACGTAAATAACGTATGTACTGATTGTGGTTAAAAAGTTGCCACCGAATGGAAAACAACGGCTGCGAAGCGCCTGTCCGATGAGGTGGTAAGGATAACTCTATGCCCCTGGACCTCGCTCGACGATCAACCAAGAAACCATTATGCAACTACTGATATCATGCAGATTAGAGTAGCTACTGTAGAGAAACGGAATGTTGCAAAAGAACGAGCACATTATCAAACTAAAATCTCAACAGAATCCGGCTTTCCTATAGTTAATGCCGTGGTACCGGAACTCTACAATAGCAGTGCTGAACGTATAGAATAGCAGTTTCGACAGAACTGCCTTGACATAAAACACTTGGACATCTCGAACGCCTTAAAATTTATAAACCGAGCCCATGAGACAACGTGCCCCAAAGAACTTA